>OY744537.1:63380886-63520886 GCA_963556195.1 Sepiola atlantica | reverse complement strand
TCACCCATCCACCAAAATCACAGGCCCCTCCTTCTCTACCCACCTTCCATTTCTCTGCATATACCCCCCACACATACATCCCCATTCACCATGAACCCAAACATTCCAACTTATTTTTCCCCTTCAGTCTTGACGGCAGCCACCTGTTCAAACACTTCCTTCCTCCTTCTCCTCCACCCCTCCACTCCCTCACTCACTGCCATCAACATTATTCCCGCCCATGCCCCCACCTTTTTCTCTTATAACCAGCCACAGTATCCTTGTTAACCCCCATCTTTCATTTCTTCCCCACTCAGTTTCATAAACATTCACTTTTCATTCCTCACTACTGACTCCACCAAGAACGGACGTCAACCCTACTGTTTTCTCCAGTAGTGGCTACTATTTTCCTCCCTTCTTGCCAATATGTCAACCCTATATGTGCTTGTACTTGCATGACATTTTTCTTTATATTATCATCCTGATGAAGTCTTATAAATAAAGACGAAACGTTGATATACACATAAAAACATCCCTTTTTGGTTTTTCTTTTTCATTTTCCTATATATATATATATATATATATATATATATATATATATATATATATATATATATATATATATATATATATAAGCATCTTTCAAATTTAAAACTTAAAAAAAGAAAGAAGTAAAATGCCTTAAAAAAACAAAGCAGATAATTTATTTTTTTTAATCAAAATTTTTTTTTTTCATCTTGACCTTTTTTCTAAAAATTTCGCTTGGTACAACGTACCTCATCAGAGCTTGAAACAAATAAAAAGGTATTAACCATATTTTTTTTCATAAGAGTCATTCCTGGTCTTGTTGAAGTGGCGTCCGATGTTTTGTGGATTTACGGTGTAACCTCTCTTTTAAATTTGAACAGAAATCACCCATGGTCGCTAGTAGGTATAAATTTGGGAAAGTTCATTTTTTTAAGAATCTTTAAAATTTAAAACTTCAAGAAAGAGGCAAAATGGCTGTCAAAAAAACATGTGTTAGATGCAGAATTTTTTTTATTTAAATCAGAATAATTATTTTTTTCATCTTGACTTTTTTTCTAATAATTTCGCTCGGTACAACGAGCCTCATCAGAGCTTTAAACAAATAAAAAGGTATTAACTTTTCCCCCTTTTCCTCATTGCCGATCTATGACGGCAAGAGCCGAAGTAGGTCTGTCTTTGAATTATTTGTAAAAAAAAAAATCTGAGTATCGAATTTGGTTTTATATTTTTCATAACACGATGTAGAAATATTGGATTATTACGTACACATGCTGCCAGGCATCTCTACACAAATCTAGACAGTAACCGGTCCTCATTTTACAACAGGAGTGGTCGTCCGACTTCGGCTCTTGCCATCGTAGATTGACATTTGATTTATGCGTAAAAAAAAATCTTGGCATCGAATTTGATTATAATATATATATATTGAAAATAATTTCCAACAGTATATTATGTGTTATGCTGCTTTTTTGTTTATGGTAATGTTTCACGGAAGATTATTTAGTCCGCGGGACTAGGGATAAAGAAAGTGTTGTGGCCTTGCAGGACTGGTAATAATCAAGACAAAGACAGTGGTATAATTAACAAAATTGTATTAACAAAAGTATGTTACGAAAGATCCGCGTCTGATTCTGGGGCCATAACTGCCATCAATAAATGCTACGACGCTAAGTTGTAACTGTATTTATTGTGTCTGGGCAAGTCCATCCTAAAAATAGGTAGATCAGTTGACACCATAACACCCCCCTTTTAAGCCTTTGCTCCGTAAGGATTCAATACTGTTTCCTCTTCGGGTTGACTTCCATGAAGTCTGTATTTTTTCTTTTCCTTTTACTTGCGGGACTGGTAATTCGAACGTTTAACACACGACGTCCATCAATTATTCTTCTGTATCGGAATATATTTTCCTTATTTGGTTTAAATGTGTCTTATGGGTAACTTTTGGCCCTTTCACCATGTAGAGCATATTCCGAATTCTTTTATCCACAATCCTGATTTCTCAAAATGAGTTGTTCTTAAACGTTCGGAAAAAAATCTTTCTCCGATTTTAAAACGTCCTTTTTTATATTTAATTTTCGTTCCGGTTTCTTATGAGTTGGTAACTGTCGAAAATCGTCTTCATCTTTCTTGCGAACATAGCTTCTGTTGGTGACCTGCAAGACGGAACGTGATCATTTGGGGTAGTTCTATATACTTGTAAAAATCCTTTATGGCTTTCTCCGTGGGAGTACCCCTCGCTTTTTTAGCGCTCTTTTAAAAGTATCGACAAATCGCTCTGCTTGGCCGTGCTTTTTGCATGATACGGCGCGATTGTGAGGTGTCCACTAAAAACGGCTGAGAAAACATTTTGAATTCACTGGGTGTTAATTGAGTACCGTTATCAGATACTACACAATCAACGACTCCGAAATGTGCGAACAATTCATGCAGAAACCCATTTTTTTGTCGTTGGTTTTTAACATTTGAGTATCTCTGACCAATTAGTGGAGCTATCCACTACAACCAGATAATAGAACCCGTCCAATGGCCCTGCAAAGTCAATATGGATTCTCGACCATGGTTTAGGCCAGGTTTTGAATTTTATGGAAGACGTTTTTGTTGCTAACGTACATCCTATATATGATTTAACTGTATTCTCAATATCACGATCCATGTTAGTC
Source organism: Sepiola atlantica (assembly GCA_963556195.1). Taxonomy (NCBI): domain Eukaryota; kingdom Metazoa; phylum Mollusca; class Cephalopoda; order Sepiida; family Sepiolidae; genus Sepiola; species Sepiola atlantica. The sequence goes on along the minus strand of OY744537.1, from coordinate 63,518,220 downwards.
CAGTAGACGTAACTTAGTATAAGACTCTTTATCCATGATATGTCTGAATGCCCAACCGAAACTCTTGACGAATACGTTTTTGCAATGTCGCTGTGCATTACTACATCGTAGCAGATGGAATATGCTTCCGGATTTTTTTTTGTTCTTTTCTATTATGGCCTTTTTGCATTTTTTTTTAATAAAATTATCGTTCATCACGTTTATCTTTACATCTCCAAGTGCCACTGGAACTTATCATACTACACAACGTGTTTTTCAACTCAACTTCTGTTCGTAGAGAGGCAATTACCGTGTCTTCAAAGGGTTCAACAGATTTCGGTATCAATCTAATGATTGTCCGCATGACTGACCTTTGAAGATAGGGAGATACTCCATCTTGTTATAATTAAAGCTGTACGCTGTATGTGTAGGTAAACCTTTCTTCGAACCATAAATTGTTAGTAAAGGTTTATGGTCGGTTGTTAATGTAAATCTACCGTTCACGAAACGGTGAAACTTTGTTACCGCAAAAATAATGCTCAGCGCCTCGTTTTCTATTTGCGCTGGTAAAACTGTACGAGACACATGCGGGACTGTGAAGCGTCAACCATTCTGTGTAAAATACATGCTCCAATGCCGTATGAACTCGCATCGGAAATTACGACGATTTCACGTTCTGGATCATAATGAGTTAAAAATAAATCAGACGTGATAATGGTCTTTATTTTCTCAAATGCTACCTGGCATTCTGCCGTCCAAATCCAGTCTTTCCCCTTCTTCAATAGTTCGTTTAAAGACACTCGTATGGTTGTACATACTTGAGACAAATACGTTAAAGTAATTCATTAACCTAAGGAAACTATACAAAGACGGTATATTTTCTGGCACTGGCATATTCTTTATTGTCAGGAAAAGTTGTCCTTACCTTCCGGTGGCTTCTGGCAGAGTGATGGGGGGAAACAGCTACCTTGTTTAGATTGATTATTTATCCACCTGAATTTGCATAGCGGTCACATGACACCCTTTTTGCTAAATAAAAGAGGGTGTCTGTGGCAGTTTAGTGCTTGCTTTTCAGACCGTCAGTAGGTCATAGTCTGCCTTGTAATACAAACTTAAATTTAAAAAATAAAATTGGATTTTCTTCGCCTTCACCGACAATTGCAATCTCCAATATTAAAAGTTCTCTCTTCAATCTTCACTCTCTTCTCTTCCAAACTCAACTCAACTCTTCAGTCAAAAAAGTACGGTTTTTATATTGTTTAACCCACCACATATGCAAATTATTGCAGTATCTTGAATCACACGCCCCCATGATCATCAAAGATCATTTCCCATCACATAATCCTGTGCCCAAATCGGCGCATTACGTTCTCTCCGCGGTCTTTGCATCGCGATCGCCTCACCTTCATGTCCGGTGCTTACATCTCCATCGTTTACTTGGACCACAGGCCTCAAATCTAAAATATGCCGCGGCATCCCATCGACGCTCAAGTTGTTAGGGGATTGCACTCCAGTAATCACTCCTCTTCTCCATTGCATTGTACATCGAGCATTTGGTGGTTTCACCCAAACCTCTTCTCCTATTTGGATTCTGGGTGGTCCTCGCTCATCTACTTCTGAGGATATATCTCTTGGATGTCGCCATTCATATTTAAAAATGGATCTATGTGGCACTGTCTCGTCCCTCTGTCTGACCATGGGTGCCATGTTGTACAAGAATGTGGCCTCTTCGGGTGATATCCCTCCTCTCTCATCTATCGCTTTCACTATTCCATTTCCTCCGGGCCTATAGGCTGCCCTGTAATATCTTTTTATTTTCCATTTTTCTAGCATTGTCTGGAGACGTTCTGAGCGAAAAACGGTGCCATTGTCCATTATCACCTACATTACCGGACCCCGTTCAAACATCACCTTCTCCAATTCCTCTGTAACCGCAGTTGCCGTCTCCGCATGTAACTCCTTCCATATTGCTAATCTCCCAGGCCCACAGTCAATCATTGACAAGTATGCGCCCCCACGATAGTGTGTTATGTCAATAGCTAATCTTGTCCAATTATTTGAAGTTCCAATTTCACCAGGATCATGTATATTCGGGGCGGGATCGATTGATTGACATCGAACACAGTTCCTGACCACTCTCTGAACTTCCTCCCGTCTTATAAGTGGATCAACTTTCCGCACCAAATATAATGTTCTATCCACTCCCATGTGGTGCATGCAATGCAACTCTTCTAGTTCTCCGGTTCCTAAACAGCATACTGGGACCTCTTCTTTCTCAACTAACCACCGTTTCTTTATTCGGGTTAGCGCATCTGCTTTGTTTCTCTGTGAAGGCACAAACACTGCCTTTATTCGTAGTCCAAATTCGGATATTAACTCTCCAAGTATTCCCAATCTTCGCTTTACGATCATTTCTCCAGCACCCTTGGTTCTTATTTTTCCACTCTCCTCCACTGTAGAGTTCACCCAACTTAGTACCGTTGCTGAATCGATCCTTATTTCAATCTCTCTCAATCCCCATTTTATGGCTAAATTGACGCCTTTCAAAACAGCATCTAATTCGGCCACGTTAATGTGATTACAGTCATCTTTTTTTCTCAGCCATGCTGCATCTTCCGCCACCAATCCACCAATCTCCACAACCACGCCTGTTGCAATACTGCTAGCATAACACCACACTACTCCTATTTTTGTTTCAGGTATGTGCCAAGCTCCACTAACTGGGTCCTGTATCTCCTGTATTACTTTGACAGTTTTGCCATGAACTCTTTCCTCCCAGTCTACTCCACTTGCTCTTCTTTCAACATAACTGCATGCCAGTCGAAGCCATGCAGCAACTGGATAGATCCCCAACAATTTGCCGCAGATAGAGAATAACTGCCGCCTATTCATTTCTTCCGTCATCTCCGGGACTTCGTTGCCCCTTTTGAACATCAGCTCACCCGTCTTTCCTTTCATCAACTTAAGTCCCAGTGCCGGTCCGCCGTCCAAGGATTCAGGTGGCTTTGCTGTCAGCCCAAATCCCTTAAGATGTTCCACCACTTCCTCTGTCGATACTTTTGTCACATCTACGATTATGTCATCAATGTACGAATCAGTGGCCTCCTTTGTCTTATTTCCTTTTATTAACAGTTTTTAGAACGGCTTCCATAATTTTTGGTGCAACATTAAGCCCAAATCCTAACCGTGTCAGACAGTAGGTTCTTTCTTTATAGCAAACTAGCTGGTACTGCCATAGCTCTTTTGCCACGTGTAGTTGCAAGTAGGCAGACTTAAGGTCGACAATCGCAGTTCCTCCTGCCAACCGCCTCCATTTTCTCATCTTTTCATCACACACATCTATTAGATCGCTCCCTGTATGACATGCTACAAAACGGTTCAATTCCCGAAAATCTAACACTGGCCTCACTTTACCTTTTGTGGCCTGGACCACTGCCATCAACGGTAACACACCTTTTTCTTCACCCTTCCATGGTAAGAGAATACCATCTGCTATCCATCTTTCCACTTCCTTCTTGAACTCTGAATTTTTCTCACTGTCCAGGGAATTCTTATAATATTTTACTTTGTTCTGCAACACTGGATGCTCTCCCATCCATTTCCATTTCACTGTCCATTTCTCTCCATCAAAATCCGCCTCAAAATTTTTATCCTCAATTTTGCAAACGTTCGGCTGATGGGCAGCTACGGCACAGTGTACATCTCCAAACTTGACCTCAGTTTTGTTGATACTCACACCTTCCATTTCATTGATCACGTCCATTCCAATTATGACATCAATTCCGTCAATAATGTGATCCCTCAGAATCACTTCCACCTTCACTCGTACCCCACATACTTTCATTTCCACTTGCCGGGCTCCCTTACATTTTACGTCCCGACCGTCAACTGTTTTTATCGTGCCACTTCTACCAAACCCACTCACAAGTTTGGAGTTAAGTAGAGTGGTGGTGCATCCAGTGTCAACAAGTGCCGTCATTACAGCATCATTTACTGCCACTTCTATCATGGGTAGAGTTCCGTACTGCGCCTTCATTCTGTTTCTGGGGTAGCTACTGGCGCAGAAGCTCCCCTTTGCTCGTTTCCCTGAGCCAGAGAACAATATCTCGCAATGTGCCCAATTCTTCCACACTCATAGCACCTTACTCTGACTCTAGCTGACTCCGTGCAATCTTTAATAAGACGCGGTGCTCGACACCTAAAGCACCGAATGCTCTTTGAATCTCATTTTTCAGTGTAGTGCTTTGTGCACTCGCTGCCACCGTTTCAGTATCTCGCATCCTCTTGCTAACCAATAGCCGTGCAGTCGGTATCAGTCGACTAACATCCAGTCTCTCCAAGTGATGCAATTGTTGCAGTGCCACAGATACGTCATCTGGAAATCCTGTGATGAACGCGAGTTTTGCTGTCTGATCCAGACCTATCCCTAGGTATCCAGCTAATCCAGCCAATATTTTGATATTGTTGGCATAAACATCCACCGATTCTCCAGTCCACCTGAATCGTTTCAGTTTTTCATAGGCTTCGAAAGGACCTTCAGTGAATGCTGTCACCAATCTCATCTCTATCATTTCCGCATCTAATTGGTCTGTATCACTCATCTCGAGGTAGAGAGCAAACGCATCCCCATGCAGAAAAAGTGGAATGAAACTAGCCAGGCTTTGTACTCTCTGTAGTTTCGCCACCAATTTTACTTTTTTCATCCACCCGACTACATCACCTTCTCCACTAAAAGGCGATATCACATCCTTGCTAAAACTTATTTTTCCGGACTCCATATCCTCCTCTTCACGCCGAAATAGCTTGTAATCCAAACTTAAATAAAAAATAAAATTGGATTTTCTTCACCTTCACCGACAATTGCAATCTCCAATATTAAAAGTTCTCTCTTCAATCTTCACTCTCTTCTCTTCCAAACTCAACTCAACTCAACTCTTCAGTCAAAAAAGTACGGTTTTTATATTGTTTAACCCACCACATATGCAAATTATTGCAGTATCTTGAATCACAAAAAATGTAAAATTTAAAATTTACGAGACCGTGGCTTCACTTACAAAACCAAGGTCGCAACCGGCAATATGTTGCAACACCCCCTCTATCCACAATTACAGAGGCAAGGTGTTTGCTTTCCTGTTCCTTCTGCCAGTTTCCGTTGTGGACCAACCTTGTAGTGTCACTTTTCGCTACATTGTTGCGCCTGCTCTCTTTAAGTCGGGTCTTCTTCCATTCCTGTCTATTATTTGTCCCAGATATTTGATTTGTTCTATAAATAATTTCCAGTTCTCTTCTTTTAGTTTGAAACCGTAATCTTGAATTCTTTAGAAAACGTCCTGTATGTGCCCTATATGTTGCTCCGTAATTTTACTAATTATTAAAATATCATCCCGATAGGCAAACTCTAGACCGCTCAGGAATGCGTCCATTACTTGCTGAAATATAGCTGACGCCACCTTTACGTCAAATGGTTGTTTTTCAAATTTGTATATATTTATGTGTATTTATACACAATGATTTCGAACATTCTTAATTCACTAAGATTTGAAAATATGCATCGCTTAAATACACTTTCGAAAACAACTTTCCTCCATTTAGCTTCGCGAATATTTCTTCCAGACTGTAGCAGTTACCTCCTCCTTTCAAAACGTAACTACACCGGTTTGCCGGTAGGTGTCGCTTTTTCACCGACAGGTGGCGCCGTAAAGCGACACCAGAGTTATCTGCCCTTCGAACTATAAGAGCCGGGGCAAAACGGAAATCCGTCTCTTTTTCACCGACCAGCATCGGCAGAAGTACTCCTGGGCACCAGCGCTCCATCTCTCTCTCTCTCTCTCTCTCTTCTCTGGTCGACAGAACGACGCTAATACACTAGCGTTTCGTCACACGCTTTTCTCTTGAACTTGTCTCAGCAAAACAACTACCAACACACGTTTCTTCCGTCAACACGTGGGCAAACAACGGTAAGAGTTTCTCAACTCGTTTTCTTTGTGTTACGGCTTTCAAAGACTTTTCCTACGCCGGACTCATTTCTTCTTATACCTTTTTCAAGAACTGTTTTTCCATCGACACACATGCATACATCACACACTTCATCATTCCACGTACACACACGTTCAATAAACCTTATTTGAACTACTTCATTTTTGTTTGTTAATTATTACTCTGTCTTTGCATGCAACAATTGCTTGATTTACTGAACACGTCTATAATCGGGGGACACGACCCTCGGTCCCGAACATTGGTGACCCCGACGTGATAGCTTTGTTGTATGTGGTGGAGTAATTAATTTCGTACAAAAACAAAAAAATATATATATATATATATCATTTCTCGTTTTTTCTTTCGTGGTGAAACGAATTACGCACCCATCTTTTTCCTTTTTTTTTCTACCCACGAGGTAGAAATATACAAACAAACAAAAGAAAAGAAGCCACCGTCTCCATTTTTCCTAGCCACGCGGAAATACCCAAACAAGAAAAACAAAAACATTTCTCGGTTTCTCCGAGTATAAAACAAGTTACAATTTCATTTTTTCTTCTTCTCTTTACCCACGTGTCGGAAAATTATATACAAAGAAAAAGACAAACTTTTGCCAATCCTTTTTTTTTTTTTTTTGACGAACAAAAGGACCTTACAAGACGCCACTTCCTTTGTTTTGAACACGTGTAGATAAAAAGAAAACAAACTCACACGCTGCCCATCTTTTTCATAACCACGTGTTGATAAAAAAAAATTCAAAATAATGCCGCCATCTTTTCTCTTACCACGTGGGAATGAAAATTCAAACAAAAAAAGAAAATACGAATTTATTTTCTGTTTCTACAACAAGCAAAAAAGGAAGCTGCCATCTTTTTCCCGGACCACGCGGAAATGAAAATTCAAAAAAAAAAAAAAATACGAATTTTTTTTTTTTCTTTCTTTTCAACAACAAAGGAAAGAGAAGCCGCCATTCTTTCTCTACGTGGAAACTAACATTCAGACAAACTAAAGCGAAAACAAAAAAACGTCATTCCTCGTGTGAAACAAAGTACGACTCCATTTTTTTTTCTTTTCTTTTTCCTTTCTACCCATGTGTTGGAAATATATATATAAATGAAAAGAAAACTACAAAACAGGCAAACACGAACAACATCACCCTTCAAGGCCTACCAACAATCTTCAACACAACTTGAACAACCACATTTTTCCCGGACATTCATCAAGCACCAAACATTTCTCGACATCACTGACGACACTATAGAAGAAATCACACCAGTTCAAAATGAGTACAACCGCACAAGCACAACTAAATACTCAACAACTGGACGTTCGTTGATCAACTGGGGACACATCAACTCGAACGACGCGCACCAACACCAGTACAGACCCACTTGTACCTAGACCTGCTAACTCACTTGCAGACATTTGTGCATCTGATTTTGACCATAGTACACCACTCTCAACAACTAGATGTTTGTTCATCAGTTCCACAACACGGACTAATTAACATGAACAACATCAACACCTGCACAGACTCACTTGTGCTCATTCATCAACACCTGCACAGACTCACTTGTGCTCATTCATCAACACCTGCACAGACTCACTTGTGCTCATTCATCAACATCGCACAGATTCACTTGTGCTCATTCATCAACAACTGCACAGATTCACTTGTGCTCATTCATCAACAACTGCACAGACTCACTTGTGCTCATTCATCAACAATTGCACAGACTCACTTGTGCTCGCTCATCAACACCGCACAGACCCACTTGTGCTCACTCATCAACAACCGCGCAGACCCAAGCATGAAACATTCCCGGACAACACTGACAATTCAACGTTCGTTCATCAGCTCCGCATCACGCAGACTAATCAACATGAACAACGCCACCAACAAGTGCAAATTCACTTGCACTCAACATTTTTCGACCGCAAACTCACTTGCACTCGAACTTGATGCAGACCCAATTGCATGCAAACAACACGCAGATCCACATGCGTTACAACACTCAATTCCGCAGACGCACTTGCGATCAATCATTCAATACAGATGCAGAAACAGAAATAAGTAGCGTGCACACTACTTTTTTCTAATCTTCAACAGCAAAACAGACATACCCACAAAGAATGCTTCTCATCTACAACTGTCCATATTGAATAATATTTTCAATATTTTTCAATCTGGGGGGGGAGTCCTTGTAGCAGTTACCTCCTCCTTTCAAAACGTAACTACACCGGTTTGCCGGTAGGTGTCGCTTTTTCACCGACAGGTGGCGCCGTAAAGCGACACCAGAGTTATCTGCCCTTCGAACTATAAGAGCCGGGGCAAAACGGAAATCCGTCTCTTTTTCACCGACCAGCATCGGCAGAAGTACTCCTGGGCACCAGCGCTCCATCTCTCTCTCTCTCTCTCTCTTCTCTGGTCGACAGAACGACGCTAATACACTAGCGTTTCGTCACACGCTTTTCTCTTGAACTTGTCTCAGCAAAACAACTACCAACACACGTTTCTTCCGTCAACACGTGGGCAAACAACGGTAAGAGTTTCTCAACTCGTTTTCTTTGTGTTACGGCTTTCAAAGACTTTTCCTACGCCGGACTCATTTCTTCTTATACCTTTTTCAAGAACTGTTTTTCCATCGACACACATGCATACATCACACACTTCATCATTCCACGTACACACACGTTCAATAAACCTTATTTGAACTACTTCATTTTTGTTTGTTAATTATTACTCTGTCTTTGCATGCAACAATTGCTTGATTTACTGAACACGTCTATAATCGGGGGACACGACCCTCGGTCCCGAACAAGACTAGGCAACGGATAATGCCTGGTTCAAACCCGTGAAAAAGTCGGAGCAACCACGAATTTCTTTATTCTTTTTGCTTTACGTAAACTCATTACAATTTATTCGACAAAGATGGAAAAATACCTCAAGCCTGAGCGATTGGACTTAGAAACGTCAAAACTGGACGCGGCCGACACGTGGCGACACTGGAAGACGTCTTTCAACATTTTTTCTTGGCGCTGTCAACTAATGGACGAGTTAAAATTGAATTTGTTAATCAACCTCATGTCTCCATCAATTTTTAAACACATATCGGACATCGGTGATTATCATTCGGCTATGAACGTCCTGGAAGAAGTTTTTGTCCAACCCAAAAACAGCATTTTCTGCCGGCATTTATTAGCAACTCGTCGGCAACAGGTCAACGAAAGCGTGGATCAATATTTACAGTCTCTAAGAACACTCTCTAAAGACTGTGATTTCCAGACCATGACAGCTATAATGGCGAGGGATGAGTACATCAGGGATGCATTCATAAATTGGAGTTCGTCATCCCACATCAGACAAAGACTCTTAGAAAACAAACGTCTCGACTTACACACGGCGTACAACCAGGCATTAACACTCAAGACAGCCCCAAAACAATTAACTTCGTACACTCAGTCGAACTCCTTGGCTGCCTCGGTCTCCACAGCTGAAAAAGAAGAATCGAAAGACGACCAGTCTACATATGAGGAGCAACCTACGATAGCGGCACTCTCCAGACAGAAATGTTTTTTTTCTGTGGAAACCCGAGACATGACATAGCGAGGTGCTCTGCTAAAAACTCTATTTGTAAAAATTGCAAAGAAAAGGGCATTTTGCTCGTGTCTGCAGGTCACCTACAGCGGCTGCTATCAATTATGGTGAGTCCATTCTTGCTTCATCGGTTCCTTTTAACTCCTCGGAGAGTCTATCTCGTTCGTCCTTATGGGGGAAAATTAAAGGTGAGTCTATGCGGATACTCGTCGATACAGGGAGCTCCGAAAATTTTATTCATCCGGATAAGGTTAGGGGGCTCGGTTTGGCGGTCACGCCAAGCTCTGAGAGGATTTTGATGGCTAGCCGTTCTCATTCGTCCTCTACTCTCGGGCACTGTGTCGTGTCTCTCACTCTGAGAGATAGGGAGTACAGGAATGTGAAACTATCAATTATGACCAACCTATGCTGTGACATTATTCTCGGGCATAAATTTCTATGCCAACACTCCTCAGTGGAAATACCTTTTGGAGGATCCCTCCCCCTCTCACTGTTTGTAGACTTAAAAATATCCCTTACTCCTCTCTGTTTATCAATCTAACCTCGGACTGTCGCCCAATAGCTGTTAAATCCAGGAGACATACCCTACCTGATGCTAAATTTATCCAATCGGAAATCTCCAGTATGCTATCATAGAGCCCTCTCAATCCCCAAGCGATTGTGGTATCTCCTGAAAATCACAAAAAGAGACTTGTGGATTACTCCCAAACAATAAATCGGTTTACTCTCCTTGACGCTTATCCTCTTCCTCGAATGGAGGACATGGTAAATGAGATTGCCACTTACAAAATATTCAGCACTCTTGATCTAACCAGTGCTTACCATCAGGTTGCTATCAAGCCGGAAGAACGAAAATACGCAGCCTTCGAAGCTTCTGGATCTCTGTATCAGTTTCGTCGAATCCCGTTTGGAGTAACCAATGGAGTAGCGAGTTTTCAACGAGTCATTGATGACATCATCAAGCGAGAAGATCTTCGAGGAACCTATGCTTACATCGACAACGTTACCATTTGTGGAGAAGATCAGACTATGCATGATACTAATTTGAAAGAGTTCATGAATGCAGTAGCGAAGTACGGACTGACGCTGAACAAAGACAAGTGTCACTACTCACTTATTTCTGTAGACTTGCTTGGGTATACAATAAGCAAGGGCTCGGTAAAACCTGACTCTGATAGGCTCAAGGGATTGATGAACTTGCCAGTACCTCAAGATCTTCCTTCTCCTCGCCGAGCAATGGGAATATTCTCTCACCACACTAGGTGGATCTCGAACTTCTCTGAAAAACTACACCTCCTTACCAAAGTTACCAATTTTTCCCTCACTAGGAAACAAGCAGACGTCTTCAGGTACCTAAAGAAGGAAATTGCAAAGTCATCCCTGATAGCCATAGACTCTTCTCTTCCTCTCGAGGTCGAAACCAATGCTTCGGAACATGCGATTGCTGCCTCTTTAACCCAAAACTCTCGGCCCGTGACTTTCTTTTCAAGAACTTTAACGTCTGCCGAGCAGAAGTACTCCTCTGTTGAAAAGGAGGCCTACGCTATTGTCGAGGCGATCCGAAAATGGCGACACTTACTGCTCGGGAGGCATTTTAAGCTAATCACAGATCAAAAATCTGTCTCTTTCATGTTCAACCCTAAAGGCCAAAGCAAAATAAAAAAAATGAGAAGATAACAAGATGGAAGTTGGAACTTGCCTGTTTTAGCTACGACATTGTGTATCGCCCCGGGAAACAAAACGCCGCTGCAGACGCCTTGTCTCGCATTTGCTCTACTACCACCTCTACCGACAAGTTACACACTATGCACTCAGACTTATGTCACCCGGGTGTCACCCGAATGCTACACTTGTTAGGAGCAAGAATCTGCCATACTCTGTGGAAGATGTAAGAGTGGTAATAAGGGCCTGCAAAGTTTGTTCGGAGATAAAACCGAGATTCCTTAATGCGGCACCTCAGACTCTCATAAAAGCAAGTCAACCATTTGAAAGACTAAGCGTAGACTTCAAGGGACCATTACCTTCGAATACTCGCAACCGCAACATACTAACAGTGGTTGATGAATACCTTCGCTTCCCTTTTGCTTTCCCTTGTGCCGATGTCTCAGCCGCAACTGTCTGGAAACATCTATTTTCTGTTTTCAGAAATCCTTCTTTTGTACACTCTGATCGTAGTACGGCTTTCATGTCAGACGAACTAAAGGAATTCCTGCTTTCCAGAGGCATTGCTACCAGTCGAACGACCGCCTTTAATCCTCAAGGTAACGGACAAGTACAACGGTATCATCTGGCAAACAGTAAGTCTGGCTCTCCGGTCGAGAAATCTCCCTATTATCAATTGGGAAAAAGTGCTAGATGTAGCCCTCCACAGCATCCGCTCCACCTCTACTAATTGCACTCCCCATGAACGTCTCTTCAACTTCAAAAGGAAATCAGCTTACATGGTTAACGAAAGCGACATCTGTCCTCTTAAAGCGGCATGTACGTGGAAGCAAATACGATCCCCTAGTAGAGCCCGTTCACGTACTTGAAGTCAATCCCAGCTATGCTCACATATGCTTCGGAAGTGAATTACTTCCCTTGACCACTCTTTCTTTTTTTAGTCAGCCATTGTTTCTCTTAAATCCAATACTCATAACATCAGTCATGTAAGCTATGTTTTAAATTAGTTTCTATGGAATAACAGGATCCACTCTCCTTAACAGGTAACTAATTACTATCACATGTGTACAATTTGCTATGCATGAGATACCTACCTGGTCACAGGTATTATTTCAGAATGTTCTATACTAGTTGTCACGCCAAGTCAACCCTACTATTTCGCTCATACCTGTATTCACGGAAGTTTTACGTTACTGTTTCGACGGAATTAACACCCACAGTCCGTACCGGTACCAATTACCCCCCCCCCCCTCGCACTTGCACCATTCAGAAGGTATGAATCGCCCCACCCCACTTATCGGTAAAATAAGAAACTGAATTGTTTACAATACCTATTATGTTTTTGCATTAATAATCCCAAAAGTGTTGACATGTTGTTTAGTTTGGTTTGTCTCTTTTATCGCATATCCACTGTTTTTTTTGTTTTTTTTTTGGGGGGGGGGTATATAATACCGAAACATAATACCTATTATTCGTTGTATGCAATTAATTAAACACTAGTTTCTGTAACTTCGATTCAAAGTATCCCGGTAAAGTGTCTACCTAAAAATCGTTTATTAGTTAATAAAGTATTAACTAAACATTGTTTACTATTTATAACAGATGTGTATATAATATATTCAAATATTATAAATAGCAAACAAAGTTTAGTAAAAAAAATTATTAACTTAACTAAAAGCCTTATTAAGTTATAGGCATATAATAAAGTTTTAGTTAGCATTATAATATGTTATTTTGTATTTTTATTTTTGTGTAAAAGTTGCATGAAGCCATTTAATGTAAGGAGCTAAAAAGAACGGAAGATGATTAAGGTGCATAATAACAAGAAGGGAGAGGAAGATAGAATCACTTCAACACAAGGTAGTTTTTTAACTGGCAAAATAATCGAACTTAAAGTTACGGGCTCAGTCATCCACGCCGGAAATACCTCAAGAAAGGGATACACGTCCATGCACTGTTGACACTTGAAAATACTCCAACATTTAGCGAGTTCTGATGGAGAAGCCTTTGTCTTCGGCCTCTTGTACTATCACCCAGGAAAGTACAGATCAGAAAAACACTATGATTCACGTTCTACCTCGGATACTTAACTACCTTCATTATCTGTCAGTTATCAGACAATCAAAACCCGATAGAGACCCCAAACAGGCTAGCCAAAAGGTAAGCCTATTAAGACTGGTTGACAAAAAAGTCTATATGTGCATCATTTTCCAGAATAGGATCCCTAAATTTTTTTCATAAGGAGGATAACTGTAAACTTTGAAATATCTTCCTTAGCAATGAATATGTTTCCATAGATACATGAAAGCATCACAGAGAAGTGCTTCACGTGTTGCTTCCTCCACACAAACTCAATTCGATGGCTTTTAAAAAGCTGTCGTTGAATTACAAACATTTTTTCTGATTTTTCTTTGGCCGTATTACCTTGATTTTGATTCTATTGCAGTAAGGTTGAAAGTATGAATAAGTGTTTATTGGTCCCGATACTTCACAATTCATACGAGACATTGGACTGATGACTTGTAGAAACGAATCTCAAGAAACCACTTGTATGTTCCAGCACATCTCTTTAGCTATCATCCAAGTCAACGCTATTTCCATTATGACGTCATCCCGCAAGGTCTGAGTCCTGATAAAGAAAACAAAAAAAAACTTTGCCCTCGTGTGGAGACAAATAAATAAAAACTTATTGAAATAAACTTTTTTATATTGTCCATTACCAAATAAATGTTGTAGTGCTTCATCGGATGTTAAAACGTATTGTTGTGGGTTAGCAAAGCCAAAAGTTCAGAGGTCATTCATTATATGCACTATATGATAAACACATCTTTTTGTGGCTAAAAATTAGGGGTGGTTCATTATTCGAGAATGGTAATAGCCAGAAATACAAATTACACTTCAGCAAACGGATACTATTGAACTTTACTGACTTTTTTAAGAAAGTCAAATATTATATAGTTTTTTAAATTTAAAATCGCTCCAGACAAGGCATGAAGCCACTTGATGTAAGCAGCTAACAAGAATAAAAGATAATTATTGCAAAGACAGGAGATACCTATTAGCCTTAGTCTTAAAAAGACGAAGGCTATAGTTAGGAGGAAAACAGTAAGCAGGAAGAGAGTTACACAAGCCTTCAGTTCTTGGAAAGAATTTACTGGAAAAGGGATCTGTATTACAATAAGGTATCAAAACAGAAAATTGATGGAGACCACTAGACCAACGAGTCAAACGAACTGGAACAAAAGAAACCGGGAATAGATCACATAATTCTGAAGAACACATGCCATAATAGTATTTATAGAAAAGACTGAGACTAGAAACATCACGTCTGCGAGAGAGTGTGCAGAGAAGAAAAGGTGTGACCAATCAAATTACAGGTACATTTCTGCAACTTATCAAGAACCCTCAAATGGAGCAGAGATTCACCAGCCCAAATATGACGACATACATTGTGTGATAGTAGATTTGTAGAGATAGAGAATAGCCTCAGGTGTGAGAAAGTGGTTTGAGTGATAGAGAGAACAAACTTTACGAGAAGCAGAAAGAGCAATGGATCTAATTAACATTACATAATCTTCAACAATGAAATATATGGAAACTCAACATTAGCGAAAAATATCTGGAAAATAAAAAAGAAGTTTTGGTTTACCTGTTTCACAGCACATAAACCCTTTTCGGGTTAAATAATGCTTAAATACAAATCTATTGTTAACAATGCATTGTTTATTATTAATTAAACGCAAGTTGCTATTTCCCTCATAAGTTAGGGAGGGAAATAGGGTTAATTCATTTACCAACAGTATCTGTGCATAAATAACCACAATAGATGCGATATGATTTGAATTCGACATAAAAACGACATAATCACATTGACATACTTGCTTTCATTAGATCACCCAAGTTAAGCAGCATTGAATCTGGTCAATACCAGATGAGTGATCACTTGCGAAAACCAGGTGTTGTATGATGGGGGGTACCTACTTACAAAAATTAACGTTGTCAAAATCATCTCCCCTAACCGGGATACACATGTGACTGGATATCGAAAGAGGAAGTTTCTAGGGAATATTAATTTCCTAGAAACTTCCTCTTTCGGAGGAGGCCGGCTCAACCCGCCCAAGGTGAATGCCGCACCTGGATAGAACAATTCGGCATAGCTAATTCCATAGTCAATATGAGTATCCATTTAGACAATCACATGCTTTTGTCTGTTGAATTCTAACTCAACGTTATTAATTCAAGTATAGAATAAAATAGATGAAAAATAAAATAAACAAGATCGTTTTCCGAGAGAAGCATCTCTTTGTTAATTAAAATCAGACTTTTGTTAGTAAGGAAAGTCCTATACTCTTGCACGCTCCTCCATCTCTCTGGAACAATGGTACAGTCTAAAAATACTAAACCAGCAGTTGTATACTCTCAAAGTCATATTTAATCTTTTTTACTTACTTTAACTTCTCTTTGTTTCTATTTCTGATGGCATTTTGTTGACACTTACAAAAATAGTAAGTGTCAACAAAATGCCGCATCGGCGGTATACATTAGTCTCATCATGTACCTCAAAGGGAAAGAGAGAAAGAGAGAGAGAGAGTAAGAGAGAGAGAAAGAGAGAGAGAGAGGGAGAGAGAGAATATGGTACTCACAAGAGCTGTGCAGAGTAATCCGAAGTTTGCTGTGTAATGAGTTGATCCAAAGCATTTCATCGATATTGATGGGAAGGTGGAGAACGTTCCGGAAAAGGAGAAAAATATAAGACACACGAAAATGAAGAAGACAGCGTTGCCCCCAAGTTGGGTGATATGAAACATGCTGAAGAGGCAGGTGATGCTCGTCGTCAGACACATCTGAGAAATCTGGATAGAGAAAAATACAACAAAAAATAAACAAAGCAATGTTATGTTTGTTCTTCGATATAGTTTGGGGTCTGCGTTCGGGCTCGATTTTTTTCCCACCCCCAATTTTTTTTTTCTTTTTAAACAAAAAATATTCGGAGACAATTTTTTTTTTAACTAAAAATGTCTCATCACCCAAGAACGCGGCGCCTAGCAAAAATAGACGACCGTTAGGGAGTCTATTTTCGCTAGTCCACTTAACGAGCACCTTCTCTGTCTGTCTGTCTTTCTGTCTGTCTGTCTGTCTGTCCTAGAAATTTTT
The DNA here is from genome assembly GCA_963556195.1 of Sepiola atlantica. Taxonomy (NCBI): domain Eukaryota; kingdom Metazoa; phylum Mollusca; class Cephalopoda; order Sepiida; family Sepiolidae; genus Sepiola; species Sepiola atlantica. Next base: position 63,501,851 of record OY744537.1, on the reverse strand, counting down.
TGTAAACGTAAGAAAGAGGGCGGGGGAGGTAATTACTTTTTAATTAATTTCAAAGTCAGAAACATAACAAATACATTAGAGCACATATTAACGACTAAATAAACAATGAATAATTTCGGCGCCGAGGCCGTGATTCAAACTCCAACCTTCACTTCAACTGCCCGATAAGCTACCGAATGCGCTAATGGACAAAGTTAAAAATAACATCTTAATTTAACTACTTAAAGAAATGTTTTTTTTCACTTTTTTCAGTTAGAAATGAATGATCGTATAATAACTCGTTCTTCGATATAGTTTGCGCTCGATTTTTTTAAGGGGGGGGTCTAATTATTTTTTGGGGGCGGGAAAAAATAAATTTTCTTTTTAAACAAAAAATATTCTGAGACAATTTTTTTTTTTTTTAACTAAAAATGTCTCACCACCCAAGAACGCGGCAGCCTAGCAAAAATAGACGACCGTTAGGGAGTCTATTTTCGCTAGTCCACTTATATTATAACGAGCACTTTCTCTGTCAGGATGTCTGTCTGTCCGTCCTGGAGAATTTTTGTAAACGTAATTTTAAAGTCAGAAATAAACAATAAATAACTTCGGCGCCCAGCCTGCGATTCGAACTCGCAACCTTGATGCTAACTAAGTTCAACAGTTTTGATGCGCATGCGTACAGACGAGGGGAAAACGATGAAATTTAGTCCCCCCCCCGAGAAGTTCCGTGGCACGAAGAAATCGATGTTTTTTATCATTGTTAATTGTTAATAATAAAAATAATTTTAAAAATTTAACTTCTTTTATTATTTGCAAAAAATGGGGGTGACACCGGTTAAAATTTCCGATTTCAGATATGGCGCCCATGACGGAGTTGGAATTTTCTATTTAACGCCATTCAGACCAAAACACATTCTTAACACAAGATGTAAGGTGTTAACCTTACATCAGGAAAAAGATGAAAAAGTTGTCTCATGTAAAGTCGGTACTAATTTTAAGCTAATTAACTGTTCGGCGACAGCTGAACCATTTCCGTAAATCACAAACATTCGGGACCCCTATTTCTTTCGAAATGGGAGTTTAAATTCTTCAAATTCACTTATGAATTTGTATTATTGGTACTAATATTCTCATGGCACTCCAGAAAAACGTTCGACTCTGAGTCAATTTGGTTCAGTTCAAATTCTGTAGAAGCACATGATTTTTTTCCACTTCGAGAATTTTGTCGGGAATATTCTGTACTGGATACGTCATTACTATGTAATTAAACATAATAATAATAATTAAACATAATAATAATAATGTGAATTTTTTATATATTTAAATTAACCAATTTTGTTTTGTTTTGTTATGAATGAAGATACTTGCGTTTATTATAAATCCTTTGCAGTTTAAAGTTATTTCTCTTCGACAGGTTAAATGCTTCTAGATTCTTTTCAGATAAGGGCCACGAAGTAATTCATCCAATGTTTTTGTAAGCAGCTAAAACATTTTAAAATATATTTAAGTGTAAAACAACAAACATTTTATTTATTTCTTCGTTAAAAAAAAATATGTCTTTCATTAAATTTGACAAAATCTATTTGATTTTTTCCTGTATTTAATATACAAGCTTACTTATTTTTTAAGTAGTTTGAAAAGAGATTTAAGATTTTTCATATTCCTTTATACATTTCCGTATTACATATCCTTAGTTTCGTTTCGATTGTTTATAAAGATGGCGACTACATTTTCCAAAACTTTCAATCTTTTACTACATGAGAATTTGCTAAGAATCAAAATTCTTAGCAAACCCTTATGCCAGTTTGAAGGTCTTTCTCTTCGACAGTTTAAATGCTTCTAAATTCCTTTCAGATTTTTAAGTAATTCATCCAATTTTTTTAACTATTTAAAAAAAATTTAAAATGACTGTAATGAAAAGAAAAGAAACCAAAATGCAAAACTGATCCCCCATTCTGAATTAATTGTTGTTTTTTTCTTTCCGTGAAAGATAAATAATACAATACATGAATTTTAAAAAATGTATTTTTTGTTTTACCACCCAGACCTAGGGTCAGAAGTAAAAAGGGTGCGCGGCAGCACTTTTTTGTCGTCGCCACATACCGCTGCCAGGATTTCACTGGCCGCCAGGATTTGTCTCACGTGACTCACATGAACCAATCTATTCGCAATCATTTAAATTTTTTTTTTTTTCTTTTTCCTACTGAAAATATTACTACTCATGGGGAAGGGTAACAAAATTTTTTTTTTTTTTTGGTGGGGGGGGGTGGGTAAAAATTTTTTTTTTTCTTCTAACTGAAAATATTACTACTCATGGGGAAGGGTAACAAAAAAAATTTTTTTTTGGGTGGGGGGGGTAAAAATTTTTTTTTTTTTGTTTTTTCTAACTGAAAATATTGCTACTCATGGGGAAGGGTAACAAAAAAAAATTTTGGGGGGGGTGGGGGGGGGGGGGTAAAAAAAATTTTTTTTTTTTTCTTTTTCTAACTGAAAATATTACTACTCATGGGGAAGGGTAACAAATATTTTTTTTGGGGGGTGGGGGGGGGTAAAAATATTTTGTTTTCTTTTTCTAACTGAAAAAATTCTAATTCATGGGGAAGGGTAACAAAAAATTTTTTTTGTTGGGTGGGGGGGGTAAAAATTTTTTTTTTTTTTTTTTTTTTAACTGAAAATATTACTATTCATGGGGAAGGGTAACAAAAAAAATTTTTTTGGCGGGGGGGGGGGGGAAATTTTTTTTTTTTTTTCTAACTGAAAATATTACTATTCATGGGGAAGGGTAACAAAAAAATTTTTTTTGGGGGGGGTTAAAAAATTTTTTTTTTTCTTTTTTTAACTGAATATATTACTATTCATGGGGAAGGGTAACAAAAAAATTTGGGGGGGGGAAATAACATTTTTTTTTTTTTTTTTTTTTTTTTAACTGAAAACAATAATATTTATGGGGAAGGGTAAAAAAAAATTTTTGGTGGATGGGGTAAAATCTTTTTTTTTTCTTTTTCTAACTGAAAATATAACTATTCATGGGGAAGGGTAACAAAAAAAAAATTGGGGGGGTGAGGGGGTTAACATTTTTTTTTTTTACTTTTTCTAACTGAAAATATTACTATTCATGGGGAAGAGTACAAATGAAAAATTTAGGGGGGGTAGACATTTTTTTCTTTTTTTTCTCTTTATCTAACTGAAAATATTACTATTACGGAGAAGGGCAAAAAATAAATTTGGGGGGGGGCGGCCTTTTTTTAAAACTGAAAATATTAGTATTCATGGGGGAGGGTGAAAATAACTTTTGGAGGGAGTGGGTTAAAAATGTTTTTAAAATGTTTTATTTGTTTTTAAACTAAAAATATTCTTGGTTAGAAACAAAAAAAAATTAATGTCTACCCACTCAATAAATATGACTGAGTCTCCATCGGTTTACTGGTGAGCGTTCATTTCCGACGCGGCAGCCTAGCAAAAATAGACGACCGTACGGAGGCTATTTTGGCTAGTCCACTTATAATATAACGAGCACTTTCTCTGTCTGTCTGTCTGTCTGTCTGTCTTTCTGTCTGTCTGTCTGTCTGTCTGTCTGTCCGTCCTGGGGAATTTTTGTAAACAGAAGAGAGGGGGGGGGGTCTCGGGTAATTAAGATTTATTTAATGAAGCTTTTCAAGTAGGCGTTCATAATATTTGTACACCTGTAGAATTAGGAAACTATTATTAATTAATTAAATTTACATTAGATAACTTTAAATAACCTTATTAGATTAGAGTAGAAAGAAATTTCAAGTCGCGGCGGCGATTAGAAGTGAAAACGTGGCAAGAATAATACTAAAATTAATAGATTTCAACGGCCTTTTATACCCTTAGTAAACGTCGTTTAGACATTAGACGGGCTTCCTCATTTACATAATACATTCCTTTTAACCTTCCATTAAATTCAGATTTACAAATATACACTTATAACTGCTATTATCAAGTTTCCATATGTATTCACAATACGTTCCAGTAAGGTGATATTAATAAAACTTATTAATAAAATTAATTAAAGCCATTTTCTCATTTTCTCAGCGTGTTTTCTCAACCATACTTGCAATCGCGATTATTGTTAAAATTTCAAGTCTTTCTCGGCCTTTTGGCTAAGATCAAAGTGTAGTATCTGTTCCGATGAATACTGAACCACATAGACTGGTATTGTCTTGGCTTTCGGGTCTTCACTGCTATTGTCTTGGCCTTCGGGTCTTCATTTACGCCGGTCTACGGGTCTGTCCTTTGCAGTTCTTGGAGGTCCACCCTCCCAGGCTTCTCCTCCCCTTAGTGACGTCATTGTGAGAATCCTTCTGGTTAATCCGGAAGTGACGTCATCGTGAGAGGATTTTTTCACAGTTTTCATTCATTATTTACATTACGTTGTTAAGAGAATGTTTTTTACTATAAATTACAAGTAAACAAGGCATATCCGGGTCTGTCCTTTGCATTTCTAGGAGGTCCACCCTCCCAGGCTTCTCCTCCCCTTTTTAGTGACGTCATTGTGAGAGGATTTTTTTCACAGTTTTCATTCATTATTTACATTACATTGTTAAGCGAATGTTTTCTACTAAATGTTAAAAGTAAACAAGGCATATCCGAGCTATTAGTAAATCGGTGACCATTCAGGAAAACTAAATTGCTGACTCATACTTCCGGTTTATCCGGTAGTGACGTCATCGTGAGAGGATTTTTTCACAGTTTTCATTAATTATTTACATTACGTTGTACCGAGAATGTTTTTTACTATAAGTTAAAAGTAAACAAGGCATATCCGAGCCATTCATAAATCGGTGACCATTTAGGAAACCTAAATTGCTGAATCATCTTTCCGGTTGGACCGGAAGTGACGTCATTTTGAGAGGATCTTTTCACATTATCAGTCTTTACATTCATTACGTTTATAACCAAAGGTGTTTTATTGTAAATAGGAAGTTAAGCAACAAATATCTCGGCCATTACTAAATGGGTAACCGTTTTGGAAAAATAACAAAACTGGTTCTTTGATATGACGTAGGCGCCTTCAATAGCATATTTAAACATTAGTTCTTTGATATGACCGAGGCGCCTACTAAATTTTTTTTTTGGGGGGGGGGGTAAAATTTTTTTTTTTTTCTTTTTCTAACTGAAAATATTACTACTCATGGGGAAGGGTAACAAATTTTTTTTTTTTTCGGGTGAGGGGGGGGGGGTAAAAATTTTTTTTTTTTTTTCTTTTACTAACTGAAAATATTACTACTCATGGGGAAGGGTAACAAAAAAAATTTTTTTTTTTGGGTGGGAGGGGGTAAAAATTTTTTTTTTTTTTTTCTTTTTCTTACTGAAAATATTACTACTCATGGGGAAGGGTAACAAAAATTTTTTTTTTTTGGGGTGGGGGGGGGGGTAAAAATTTTTTTTTTTTTTTTCTTTTTCTAACTGAAAATATTACTACTCATGGGGAAGGGTAACAAAAAAAAATTTTTTTTGGGTGGGGGGGGGAAATTTTTTTTTTTTTTTTTTTTTTTCTTACTGAAAATATTACTACTCATGGGGAAGGGTAACAAAAAAAATTATTTTTTTTGGGTGGGGGGGGTAAAATTTTTTTTTTTTTTTTTCTAACTGAAAATATTACTATTCATGGGGAAATTTTTTTTGGGGGGGATGGGTAAAATTTTTTTTTTTTTCTGAACTGAAAACATCCCAATTCATGGGGAAGGGTAACAAAAAAAAATTTTTTTTGGGGTGGGGGGGGTTAAAAAATTTTTTTTTTGTTCTTTTTCTTACTGAAAATATTACTACTCATGGGGAAGGGTAACAAAAAAAAATTTTTGGGGGGGGGGTAAAATTTTTTTATTTTTTTCTCTTTTTCTAACTGAAAATATTACTATTCATGGGGAAGGGTAACAAAAAAAAAATTTGGGGGGGGGAATGTTTTTATTCCTTTTTCTAACTGAAAATATTACTATTCATGGGGAAAGGTAACTAAAAAAAATTTTTTTTGGGGGGGGGGTAAAAAATGTTTTTATTTATTTATTTTTTTTTAAACTGAAAATGTTAGTATTCTTGGGGGAGGGTGAAAAAAACTTTTGGAGAGAGTGGGTAAAAAAATGTTTTAAAAATGTTTTATTTGTTTTTAAACTAAAAATATTCTTGGTTAGAAACAAAGAAAATTGATGTCTACCCACCCAATAAATATGACTGAGTCTCCATCGGTTTACTGGTGAGCGTTCATTTCCGACGCGGCAGCCTAGCAAAAATAGACGACCGTAGGGAGGCTATTTTAGCTAGTCCACTTATAATATAACGAGCACTTCTCTGTCAGGATGTCTGTCTGTCTGTCTGTCTGTCTGTCCGTCCTGGGAAATTTTTGTAAACAGAAGAGAGGGGGGTGAGGGGCTCGAGTAATTAAGATTTAATTAATTAAGCTTTTCAAGTCAGCGTTCATAATATTTGTATACATGTGTAATTAGGAAACTATTATTAATTAATTAAATTTACATTAGATAACATTAAATAACCTTATTAGATTAGAGAAGAACGAAATTTCAAGACGAGGCTGCGATTAGAAGTGTAAACGTGGCAAGAATCATACTAAAACCAATAGATTTCAACGGCTATTTATACCCTTAATAAACGTCGTTTAGACATTAGACGGGCTTCCTCATTTACATAATACATTCCTTTTAACCTTCCATTAAATTCAGATTTACAAATATACACTTGTAACTGCTATTATCAAGTTTCCATATGTATTCACAATACGTTCCGATAAGGTGATATTAAGAAATATTATTAATACAATTGATTAAACCCATTTTCTTCATCAACCAGCGTGTTTTCTCAACCATACTTCCAATGGCGATTATTGTTAAAATTTCAAGTCTTTCTCGGCCTTTTGGCTAAGATCAAAGTGTAGTATCTGTTCCGATGAATACTGAACCACATAGACTGGTATTGTCTTGGCTTTCGGGTCTTCACTGCTATTGTCTTGGCCTTCGGGTCTTCATTTACGCCGGTCTACGGGTCTGTCCTTTGCAGTTCTAGGAGGTCCACCCTCCCAGGCTTCTCCTCCCCTTAGTGACGTCATTGTGAGAATCCTTCTGGTTAATCCGGAAGTGACGTCATCGTGAGAGGATTTTTTCACAGTTTTCATTCATTATTTACATTACGTTGTTAAGAGAATGTTTTTTACTATAAATTACAAGTAAACAAGGCATATCCGGGTCTGTCCTTTGCATTTCTAGGAGGTCCACCCTCCCAGGCTTCTCCTCCCCTCTTTAGTGACGTCATTGTGAGAGGATTTTTTTCACAGTTTTCATTCATTATTTACATTACATTGTTAAGCGAATGTTTTCTACTAAATGTTAAAAGTAAACAAGGCATATCCGAGCTATTAGTAAATCGGTGACCATTCAGGAAAACTAAATTGCTGACTCATACTTCCGGTTTATCCGGTAGTGACGTCATCGTGAGAGGATTTGTTCACAGTTTTCATTCATTATTTACATTACGTTGTACCGAGAATGTTTTTTACTATAAGTTAAAAGTAAACAAGGCATATCCGAGCCATTCATAAATCGGTGACCATTTAGGAAACCTAAATTGCTGAATCATCTTTCCGGTTGGACCGGAAGTGACGTCATTTTGAGAGGATCTTTTCACATTATCAGTCTTTACATTCATTATGTTTATAAGCAAAGGTGTTTTATTGTAAATAGGAAGTTAAGCAACAAATATCTCGGCCATTACTAAATGGGTAACCGTTTTGGAAAAATAACAAAACTGGTTCTTTGATATGACGTAGGCGCCTTCAATAGCATATTTAAACATTAGTTCTTTGATATGACCGAGGCGCCTACTAATTTGGTAACATTATTTTAACTATGCATGGGGTAAAAAAATGTTTTTTCTTTTTCTTTTTCTCACTTACAATATTACTATTCATGGGGAAGGGTAACAAAAAAAAAATTTTTTTTGGGGGGGGGGTAAAAATTTTTTTTTTTTTTTTTCTTTTTCTAACTGAAAATATTACTACTCATGGGGAAGGGTAACAAAAATTTTTTTTTTTTCGGGTGGGGGGGTAAAAAATTTTTTTTTTTTTTTTTCTAACTGAAAATATTACTACTCATGGGGAAGGGTAACAAAAAAAAATTTTTTTTGGGGTGGGGGGGAAAAATTTTTTTTTTTTTTTCTTTTTCTTACTGAAAATATTACTACTCATGGGGAAGGGTAACAAAAAATTTTTTTTTTGGGTGGGGGGGGTAAAAAATTTTTATTTTTTTTTCTTTTTCTAACTAAAAATATTACTATTCATGGGGAAGGGTAACAAAAAAAATTTTTGTGGGGGGGGGGTTAAAATTTTTTTTTTTTTTTTTGAACTGAAAACATCCCAATTCATGGGGAAGGGTAACAAAAAATTTTTGGGGGGGGTGAGGGGGGGGGAATTTTTTTTTTTTTTTTCTTTTTCTTACTGAAAATTTTACTACTCATGGGGAAGGGCAAAAAATAAATTTGGGGGGGGGCGACTTTTTTTTAAACTGAAAATATTAGTATTCTTGGGGGAGGGTGTAAAAAACTTTTAGAGAGAGTGGGTAAAAAATGTTTTAAACATGTTTTATTTGTTTTTAAACTAAAAATATTCTTGGTTAGAAACATAGAAAATCGATGTCTACCCACCCACGAAATATGACTGAGTCTCCATCGGTTTACTGGTGAGCGTTCATTTCCGACGCGGCAGCCTAGCAAAAATAGACGACCGTAGGGAGGCTATTTTGGCTAGTCCACTTATAATATAACGAGCACTTCTCTGTCAGGATGTCTGTCTGTCTGTCCGTCCTGGGGAATTTTAGTAAACGTAATTTCAGAAATAAACAATAAATAATTTAAGCGCCGAGACTACGATTCGAACTCGCAACCTTGACGCTAACTGCCGAACGCGCTATCATCTGCTCCACAACGACAAGTGATATAAACGTCTTAATTTTAAATGATAAAGAATCCGTTTTTTTTTCAACTTCTTCCAGTTACAAATGGAAGATCGTATAACTGTTCATTGGAAATACATTGGGTCTGCGTTCGCACTCGATTGTTTTTTTTTGGGGGGGGGGGAATGAAAATCACCCCCCCCTCCCCAATTTTTTTTTTCATTTTTTTTTGGCGCGAAAAAAAAAAAATTTTGGCGCGAAAAAAAAAAAATTTTCCCGCCAAAAAAAAAAAAAAAAATTTTCCGCCTAAAAAAAAAAAAAAAAAAAAATTTTTTTTTTCCTTTTTAAACAAAAACATTATTCGGAGACAAATTTTTGTCATTCTTTTGTCTGACCACCCAAGAACGCGGCAGCCTAGCAAAAATAGACGACCGTTAGGGAGTCTATTTTCGCTAGTCCACTTATAATATAACGAGCAGGTTCTCTGTCACGATGTCAGGATGTCAGGATATCTGTCTGTCCGTCCTGGGGAATTTTTGTAAACAGAAGAGAGAGGGGGGGTCTCGAGTAATTAAGATTTAATTAATTAAGCTTTTCGAGTCAGCGTTCATAATATTTGTATACCTGTAGAATTAGGAAACTATTATTAATTAATTAAATTTACATTAGATAACTTTAAATAACCTTATTAGATTGGAGTAGAACGAAATTTCAAGTCGAGGCAGCGATTAGAAGTGAAAACGTCGCAAGAATCATACTAAAATTACTAGATTTCAACGGCCTTTTATACCCTTAATAAACGTCGTTTAGACATTAGACGGGCTTCCTCATTTACATAATACATTCCTTTTAACCTTCCATTAAATTCAGATTTACAAATATACACTTATAACTGCTATTATCAAGTTTCCATATGTATTCACAATACGTTCCGATAAGGGGATATTAATAAAAATTATTAATACTATTAATTACAGCCATTTTCTTCATCAACCAGCGTGTTTTCTCAACCATACTTGCAATCGCGATTATTGTTAAAATTTCAAGTCTTTCTCGGCCTTTTGGCTAAGATCAAAGTGTAGTATCTGTTCCGATGAATACTGAACCACATAGACTGGTATTGTCTTGGCTTTCGGGTCTTCACTGCTATTGTCTTGGCCTTCGGGTCTTCATTTACGCCGGTCTACGGGTCTGTCCTTTGCAGTTCTAGGAGGTCCACCCTCCCAGGCTTCTCCTCCCCTTAGTGACGTCATTGTGAGAATCCTTCTGGTTAATCCGGAAGTGACGTCATCGTGAGAGGATTTTTTCACAGTTTTCATTCATTATTTACATTACGTTGTTAAGAGAATGTTTTTTACTATAAATTACAAGTAAACAAGGCATATACGAGCCATTAGTAAATCGATGACCATTTTGGAAAACTAAATTGCTGACTCATCTTTCCGGTTAGAGCGGAAGTGACGTCATTTTGAGAGGATCTTTTCACATTATCAGTCTTTACATTCATTACGTTTATAAGCAAAGGTGTTTTATTGTAAATAGGAAGTTAAGCAACAAATATCTCGGCCATTACTGAATGGGTAACCGTTTTGGAAAAATAACAAAACTGGTTCTTTGATATGACGTAGGCGCCTTCAATAGCATATTTAAACATTAGTTCTTTGATATGACCGAGGCGCCTACTAATTTTGTTACATTATTTTAACTATGCATTGGGGAGGGTAAAAAAATGTTTTTTTCTTTTTCTTTTTCTCACTAGTAATATTGTAATATTACTATTCATGGGGAAGGGTAACAAAAAAAAAATTTGGGGTGGGGAGGGGGTAAAATTTTTTTTTTTTTTTTCAACTGAAAACATTCCAATTCATGGGGAAGGGTAACAAAAATTTATTTTTTTGGGGGTAGGGGGGGATAAAAATTTTTTTTTTTTTTTTCTTTTTCTAACTGAAAATATTACTACTCATGGGGAAGGGTAACAAAAAATTTTTTTTTTTGGGGTGGGGGGAAAATTTTTTTTTTTTTTTTTTTTCTTACTGAAAATATTACTACTCATGGGGAAGGGTAACAAAAAATTTTTTTTTTTGGGGTGGGGGGGGTAAAAAAATTTTTTTGTTTTTTCTTTTTCTCACTGAAAATTTTACTATTCATGGGGAAGGGTAACAAAAAAAATTTTTTTTTGGGTGGGGGGGGTAAAAAAATTTTTTTTTTTTTTTCTTTTTCTAACTGAAAATATTACTACTCATGGGGAAGGGTAACAAAAAAATTTTTTTTTTTGGGTGGGGGGGGGTAAAATTTTTTTTTTTTTTTTCTTTTTCTCACTGAAAAGTTTACTATTCATGGGGAAGGGTAACAAAAAAAAATTTTTTTTTTTGGGTGGGGGGGGGTAAAAATTTTTTTTTTTTTTTTCTTTTTCTCACTGAAAATTTTACTATTCATGGGGAAGGGTAACAAAAAAAAAATTTTTTTTGGGTGGGGGGGGGTTAAAATTTTTTTTTTTTTTTTTCTTTTTCTAACTGAAAATATTACTATTCATGGGGAAGGGTAACAAAAAAATTTTGTTGGGGGGGTAAAATTTTTTTTTTTTTTTTTTTGAACTGAAAACATCCCAATTCATGGGGATGGGTAACAAAATTTGGGGGGGGGGTAAAAAAAATTCTTTTTAATATTCTTTTTCTTACTGAAAATATTACTACTCATAGGGAAGGGTAACAAAAAATTTTTTTTTTTTTTCTCTTTTTCTAACTGAAAATATTACTATTCATGAGGAAGGGTAACAAAAAAAAAATTGGGGGGGGAAATGTTTTTTTCCTTTTTCTAACTGAAAATATTACTATTCATGGGGAAAGGTAACTAAAAAAAAATTTTGGGGGGGGGTAAAAAATTTTTTTATTTATTTTTTTTTTAACATAAATACAATTCCTATTCATGGGGAAGGGTAAAATAAAAAATTTTGGTGGGAGGGGGGTAAAAACTTTTTTTCTTTTTCTAACTGAAAATATTACTATTCATGGGGAAGGGTGACAAATATCTTTTCTTTTTTTTGGGGTGGGTCGGTAAACATTTTTTTCTTTTTTTTCTGTTTCTAACTGAAAATATAACTATTCATGGGGAAGAGTACAAAAAGAAATTTAGGGGGGGGGGGTAGATATTATTTCTTTTTTTTCTCTTTTTCTAACTGAAAATATTACTATTACGGATAAGAGCAAATTAAATTTGGGGGGGCGACCTTTTTTTTAAACTGAAAATATTAGTATTCTTGGGGGAGGGTGAAAAAAACTTTTGGAGAGAGTGTGTAAAAAAATGTTTTAAAGATGTTTTATTTGTTTTTAAACTAAAAATATTCTTGGTTAGAAACATAGAAAATCGATGTCTACCCACCCACGAAATATGACTGAGTCTCCATCGGTTTACTGGTGAGCGTTCATTTCCGACGCGGCAGCCTAGCAAAAATAGACGACCGTAGGGAGGCTATTTTGGCTAGTCCACTTATAATATAACGAGCACTTCTCTGTCTGTCTGTCTGTCTGTCTGTCCGTCCTGGGGAATTTTTGTAAACAGAAGAGAGGGGGGGCACAAGTAATTAACATTTAATTAATTAAGCTTTTCGAGTCAGCGTTCATAATATTTGTATACATGTAGAATTAGGAAACTATTATTAATTAATTAAATTTACATTAGATAACATTAAATAACCTTATTAGATGGGAGAAGAACGAAATTTCAAGTCGAGGCTGCGATTAGAAGTGAAAACGTGGCAAGAATACAACTAAAATTAAAAGATTTCAACAGCCTTTTATACCCTTAATAAACGTCGTTTAGACATGAGACGGGCTTCCTCATTTACATAATACATTCCTTTTAACCTTCCATTAAATTCAGATTTACAAATATACACTTATAACTGCTATTATCAAGTTTCCATATGTATTCACAATACGTTCCGATAAGGTGATATTAATAAAAATTATTAATACAATTAATTAAAGCCATTTTCTTCATCAACCAGCGTGTTTTCTCAAACATACTTGCAATCGCGATTATTGTTAAAATTTCAAGTCTTTCTCGGCCTTTTGGCTAAGATCAAAGTGTAGTATCTGTTCCGATGAATACTGAACCACATAGACTGGTATTGTCTTGGCTTTCGGGTCTTCACTGCTATTGTCTTGGCCTTCGGGTCTTCATTTACGCCGGTCTACGGGTCTGTCCTTTGCATTTCTAGGAGGTCCACCCTCCCAGGCTTCTCCTCCCCTCTTTAATGACGTCATTGTGAGAGGATTTTTTCCACAGTTTTCATTCACTATTTACATTACGTTGTTAAGAGAATGTTTTCTACTAAAAGTTAAAAGTAAACAAGGCATATCCGAGCTATTAGTAAATCGGTGACCATTCAGGAAAACTAAATTGCTGACTCATACTTCCGGGTTATCCGGTAGTGACGTCATCGGTAGAGGATTTTTTCACAGTTTTCATTCATTATTTACATTACGTTGTACCGAGAATGTTTTTTACTATAAATTACAAGTAAACAAATCATATACGAGACATTAGTAAATCGATGACCATTTAGGAAAACTAAATTGCTGAATCATCTTTCCGGTTAGAGCGGAAGTGACGTCATTTTGAGAGGATCTTTTCACATTATCAGTCTTTACATTCATTACGTTTATAAGCAAAGGTGTTTTATGGTAAATAGGAAGTTAAGCAACAAATATCTCGGCCATTACTAAATGGGTAACCGTTTTGGAAAAATAACAAAACTGGTTCTTTGATATGACGTAGGCGCCTTCAATAGCATATTTTCTTTTATTTTTTTTTATTTTTCTAACTGAAAATATTACTACTCATGGGGAAGGGTAACAAAAAAATTTTTTGGGGGGGGTGGGGAGGGGGGGGGGGTAAGAATTTTTTTTTTTTTTTTTCTTTTTCTAACTGAAAATATTACTATTCATGGGGAAGGGTAACAAAAAATTTTTTTTTGGGGGGGGGGGTAATTTTTTTTTTTTTTTCTTGTTCTAACTGAAAATATTAATACTCATGGGGAAGGGTAACAAAAAAAATTTTTTTTTGAGGTGGGGGGGGGGAAATTTTTTTTTTTTTCTTTTTCTTACTGAAAATATTACTACTCATGGGGAAGGGTAACAAAAAAAAAATTTTTTTTTGGGTATGGGGGGTAAAATTTTTTTTTTTTTTTTCTTTTTCTAACTGAAAATATTACTATTCATGGGGAAGGGTAACAAAAAAAATTTTTTTGGGGGGGGGGTAAAATTTTTTTTTTTTTTTTTCGAACTGAAAACATCCCAATTCATGGGGAAGGGTAACAAAAAAAATTTTTTTGTGGGGTGGGGGGGTAAAATTTTTTTTTTTTTTTTTTTTTTTCTTACTGAAAATATCACTACTCATGGGGAAAGGGTAACATAAAAAAAGTTTTTTTGGGGGGGGGTAAAAAATTTTTTTTTTTTTTTTTTTTTTTAACTTAAATACAATTCCTATTCATGGGGAAGGGTAAAATAAAAAATTTTGGTGGGAGGGGGGTAAAAACTTTTTTTCTTTTTCTAACTGAAAATATTACTATTCATGGGGAAGGGTGACAAATATCTTTTCTTTTTTTGGAGTTAAAAAAATTTTCTTTTTTTTCTGTTTCTAACTGAAAATATAACTATTCATGGAGAAGAGTACAAAAAGAAATTTAGGGGAGGGGTAGATATTATTTCTTTTTTTTTCTCTTTTTCTAACTGAAAATATTACTATTACGGAGAAGGGCAAAAAATAAATTTGGGGGGGGGCGACCTTTTTTTAAACTGAAAATATTAGTATTCTTGGGGGAGGGTGAAAAAAACTTTTGGAGAGAGTGGGTAAAAAAATGTTTTAAACATGTTTTATTTGTTTTTAAACTAAAAAAATTCTTGGTTAGAAAAAAAGAAAATCGATGTCTGCCCACCCAAGAAATATGACTGAGTCTCCATCGGTTTACTGGTGAGCGTTCATTTCCGACGCGGCAGCCTAGCAAAAATAGACGACCGTAGGGAGGCTATTTTGGCTAGTCCACTTATAATATAACGAGCACTTCTCTGTCTGTCTGTCTGTCTGTCTGTCTGTCTGTCTGTCCGTCCTGGGGAATTTTTGTAAACAGAAGAGAGGGGGGGGTCTCGGGTAATTAAGATTTAATTAATTAAGCTTTTCAAGTAGGCGTTCATAATATTTGTATACCTGTAGAATTAGGAAACTATTATTAATTAATTAAATTTACATTAGATAACATTAAATAACATTATTAGATTGGAGAAGAAAGAAATTTCAAGTCGAGGCGGCGATTAGAAGTGAAAACGTGGCAAGAATCACATTAAAATTAATAGATTTCAACGGCCTTTTATACCCTTAGTAAACGTCGTTTAGACATTAGACGGGCTTCCTCATTTACATAATACATTCCTTTTAACCTTCCATTAAATTCAGATTTACAAATATACACTTATAACTGCTATTATCAAGTTTCCATATGTATTCACAATACGTTCCGATAAGGTGATATTAATTTAAATTATTCATACAATTAATTAAAGCCATTTTCTTCCTCAACCAGCGTGTTTTCTCAACCATACTTCCAATGGCGATTATTGTTAAAATTTCAAGTCTTTCTCGGCCTTTTGGCTAAGATCAAAGTGTAGTATCTGTTCCGATGAATACTGAACCACATAGACTGGTATTGTCTTGGCTTTCGGGTCTTCACTGCTATTGTCTTGGCCTTCGGGTCTTCATTTACGCCGGTCTACGGGTCTGTCCTTTTCATTTCTAGGAGGTCCACCCTCCCAGGCTTCTCCTCCCCTCTTTAGTGACGTCATTGTGAGAGGATTTTTTTTTCACAGTTTTCATTCATTATTTACATTACGTTGTTAAGAGAATGTTTTCTACTAAAAGTTAAAAGTAAACAAGGCATATCCGAGCTATTAGTAAATCGGTGACCATTCAGGAAAACTAAATTGCTGACTCATACTTCCGGTTTATCCGGTAGTGACGTCATCGTGAGAGGATTTTTTCACAGTTTTCATTCATTATTTACATTACGTTCTTAAGAGAATGTTTTTTACTATAAGTTAAAAGTAAACAAGGCATATCCGAGCCATTCATAAATCGGTGACCATTTAGGAAACCTAAATTGCTGAATCATCTTTCCGGTTGGACCGGAAGTTACGTCATTTTGAGAGGATCTTTTCACATTATCAGTCTTTACATTCATTACGTTTATAAGCAAAGGGGTTTTATTGTAAATAGGAAGTTAAGCAACAAATATCTCGGCCATTACTAAATGGGTAACCGTTTTGGAAAAATAACAAAACTGGTTCTTTGATATGACGTAGGCGCCTTCAATAGCATATTTAAACATTAGTTCTTTGATATGACCGAGGCGCCTACTAATTTGGTTACATTATTACTATTCATGGGGAAGGGTAACAAAAAAAAAATTTTTTTTGGGGGGGGGGTAAAATTTTTTTTTTTTTTCTTTTTCTAACTGAAAATATTACTACTCATGGGGAAGGGTAACAAAATTTTTTTTTTTTTCGGGTGGGGGGAGGGGTAAAAATTTTTTTTTTTTTTCTTTTTCTAACTGAAAATATTATTACTCATGGGAAAGGGTAACAAAATTTTTTTTTTTTTTGGGTGGGGGGGGAAATTTTTTTTTTTTTTTTCTTTTTCTTACTGAAAACATCACTACTCATGGGGAAGGGTAACAAAAAAATTTTTTTTTTTGGGTGGGGGGGGGGCAAAATTTTTTTTTTTTTTTTTTTTTTCTTACTGAAAATATTACTACTCATGGGGAAGGGTAACAAACAAAATTTTTTTTTTGGGTGGGGGGGAACAATTTTTTTTTTTTTTTTTATTCTTACTGAAAATATTACTACTCATGGGGAAGGGTAACAAAAAAAATTTTTTTTGGGGGTGGGGGGGGGGTAAAAAAAAATTTTTTTTTTTCGCTTTTTCTAACTGAAAATATTACTATTCATGGGGAAGGGTAACAAAAAAAAAATTTGGGGGGGGGGGGAAATGTTTTTTTCCTTTTTCTAACTGAAAATATTACTATTACTGGGGAAAGGTAACTAAAAACAAATTTTTTTGGAGGGGGGGGTTAAAATTTATTTTAGTTATTTTTTTTTAACTTAAATACAATTCCTATTCATGGGGAAGGGTAAAATTAAAAATTTTGGTGGGAGGGGGGTAAAAACTTTTTTCTTTTTCTAACTGAAAATATTACTGTTCATGGTGAAAGGGTGACAAATATCTTTTCTTTTTTTTTGGGTGGGGGGGTTTAAATTTTTTTCTTTTTTTTCTGTTTCTAACTGAAAATATTACTATTCATGGGGAAGAGTACAAAAAGAAATTTAGGGGGTGGGTAGATATTATTTCTTTTTTTTTCTCTTTTTCTAACTGAAAATATTACTATTACGGATAAGGGCAAAAAATAAATTTGGGGGGGGGCGACCTTTTTTTTAAACTGAAAATATTAGTATTCTTGGGGGAGGGTGAAAAAAACTTTTGGAGAGAGTGGGTAAAAAAATGTTTTAAACATGTTTTATTTGTTTTTAAACTAAAAATATTCTTGGTTAGAAACATAGA
The DNA here is from genome assembly GCA_963556195.1 of Sepiola atlantica. Classification (NCBI taxonomy): domain Eukaryota; kingdom Metazoa; phylum Mollusca; class Cephalopoda; order Sepiida; family Sepiolidae; genus Sepiola; species Sepiola atlantica. Next base: position 63,484,341 of record OY744537.1, on the reverse strand, counting down.
AAATCGATGTCTACCCACCCACGAAATATGACTGAGTCTCCATCGGTTTACTGGTGAGCGTTCATTTCCGACGCGGCAGCCTAGCAAAAATAGACGACCGTAGGGAGGCTATTTTGGCTAGTCCACTTATAATATAACGAGCACTTCTCTGTCTGTCTGTCAGTCTGTCTTTCTGTCTGTCTGTCTGTCTGTCCGTCCTGGGGAATTTTTGTAAACAGAAGAGAGGGGGGGCTCGAGTAATTAACATTTAATTAATTAAGCTTTTCGAGTAAGCATCCATAATATTTGTATACCTGTAGAATTAGGACAGTATTATTAATTAATTAAATTTACATTAGATAACATTAAATAAATAACCTTATTAGATGGGAGAAGAACGAAATTTCAAGTCGAGGCTGCGATTAGAAGTGAAAACGTGGCAAGAATACAACTAAAATTAGTAGATTTCAACAGCCTTTTATACCCTTAATAAACGTCGTTTAGACATTAGACGGGCTTCCTCATTTACATAATACATTCTTTTTAACCTTCCATTAAATTCAGATTTACAAATATACACTTATAACTGCTATTATCAAGTTTCCATATGTATTCACAATACGTTCCGATAAGGTGATATCAATAAAAATTATTAATACAATTAATTAAAGCCATTTTCTTCATCAACCAGCGTGTTTTCTGAACCATACTTCCAATGGCGATTATTGTTAAAATTTCAAGTCTTTCTCGGCCTTTTGGCTAAGATCAAAGTGTAGTATCTGTTCCGATGAATACTGAACCACATAGACTGGTATTGTATTGGCTTTCGGGTCTTCACTGCTATTGTCTTGGCCTTCGGGTCTTCATTTACGCCGGTCTACGGGTCTGTCCTTTGCATTTCTAGGAGGTCCACCCTCCCAGGCTTCTCCTCCCCTCTTTAGTGACGTCATTGTGAGAGGATTTTTTTCACAGTTTTCATTCATTATTTACATTACATTGTTAAGAGAATGTTTTTTACTAAATGTTAAAAGTAAACAAGGCATATCCGAGCTATTAGTAAATCGGTAACCATTCAGGAAAACTAAATTGCTGATTCATACTTCCGGTTTATCCGGTAGTGACGTCATCGTGAGAGGATTTTTTCACAGTTTTCATTCATTATTTACATTACGTTGTACCGAGAATGTTTTTTACTATAAATTACAAGTAAACAAGGCATATACGAGCCATTAGTAAATCGATGACCATTTAGGAAAACTAAATTGCTGAATCATCTTTCCGCTTAGACCGGAAGTGACGTCATTTTGAGAGGATCTTTTCACATTATCAGTCTTTACATTAATTACGTTTATAAGCAAAGGTGTTTTATTGTAAATAGGAAGTTAAGCAACAAATATCTCGGCCATTACTAAATGGGTAACCGCTTTGGAAAAATAACAAAACTGGTTCTTTGATATGATGTAGGCGCCTTCAATAGCATATTTAAACATTAGTTCTTTGATATGACCGAGGCGCCTACTAATTTGGTTACATTATTTTAACTATGCATGGGGTAAAAAAATGTTTTTTTCTTTTTCTTTTTCTCACTTACAATATTACTATTCATGGGGAAGGGTAACAAAAAAAAAATTTTTTGGGGGGGGGGGGTAAAAATTTTTTTTTTTTTTTTTTCGACTGAAAACATTCCAATTCATGGGGAAGGGTAACAAATTTTTTTTTTTTTTCTTTTTCTAACTGAAAATATTACTACTCATGGGGAAGGGTAACAAAAAAAATTTTTTTGGGTGGGGGGAGGAAATTTTTTTTTTTTCTTTTTCTTACTGAAAATATTACTACTCATGGGGAAGGGTAACAAAAAAAAATTTTTTTTTGGGTGGGGGGGGGGGAAATTTTTTTTTTTTTCTTTTTCTTACTGAAAATATTACTACTTATGGGGAAGGGTAACAAAAAAAAATTTTTTTTGGGTGGGGGGTAAACATTTTTTTTTCTTTTTCTAACTGAAAATATTACTATTCATGGGGAAGGGTAACAAAAGAATTTTTTTGGGTGGGGGGGGGTAAAATTTTTTTTTCTTTTTCTAACTGCAAATATTACTATTCATGGGGAAGAGTAACAAAATTTGGGGGGGGGCGACCTTTTCTTTAAACTGAAAATATTAGTATTCTTGGGGGAGGGTTAAAAAAACTTTTGGAGAGAGTGGGTAAAAAAAGGTTTTAAAAATGTTTTATTTGTTTTTAAACTAAAAATATTCTTGGTTAGAAACAAAGAAAATCGATGTCTACCCACCCACGAAATATGACTGAGTCTCCATCGGTTTACTGGTGAGCGTTCATTTCCGACGCGGCAGCCTAGCAAAAATAGACGACCGTAGGGGGTGGTGAGGGTGGGAGGGTAAAATTTTTTTTTTTTCTTTTTCTTACTGAAAATATTACTACTCATGGCGCCTTCAATAGCATATTTAAACATTAGTTCTCTGATATGACCGAGGCGCCTACTAATTTGGTTACATAATTACTATTCATGGGGAAGGGTAAAAAAAAATTTTTTTTTGGGGGGGGGGTAAAATTTTTTTCTTTTCAACTGAAAACATTCCAATTCATGGGGAAGGGTAACAAAAATTTTTTTTTTTTCGGGTGGGGGGGGGTAAAAAATTTTTTTTTTTTTCTTTTTCTAACTGAAAATATTACTACTCATGGGGAAGGGTAACAAAAAAATTTATTTTTTTGGGTGGGGGGGGGAATTTTTTTTTTTTTTTTTTCTTTTTCTTACTGAAAATATTACTACTCATCGGGAAGGGTAACAAAAAAAATTTTTTTTTTGGGTGGGGGGGAAAATTTTTTTTTTTTTTCTTTTTCTTACTGAAAATATTACTACTCATGGGGAAGGGTAACAAAAAAATTTTTTTTTTTGGGTGGGGGGGGTAAAAATTTTTTTTTTTTTTTTTTTTTTCTAACTGAAAATATTACTATTCATGGGGAAGGGTAACAAAAAAATTTTTTTGGGTGGGGGGGTAAAAATTTTTTCTTTTTTTTTTCTTTTTCTAACTGAAAATATTACTATTCATGGGGAAGGGTAACAAAAATTTTTTTGGGGGGGGGTGAGGGGGGGGGGTAAAAAAACATTTTTTATTTTTTTTTCTTACTGAAAATATTACTACTCATGGGGAAGGGTGACAAAAAAAAAAATTTTGCGGGGGGGGAAATGTTTTTTTCCTTTTTCTAACTGAAAATATTACTATTCATGGGGAAAGGTAACTAAAAAAAAATTTTGGGGGGGGGTAAAAAATTTTTTCATTCATTTTTTTTTTTAACTTAAATACAATTCCTATTCATGGGGAAGGGTAAAATAAAAAAATTTGGTGGGATGGGGGTAAAAACTTTTTTTCTTTTTCTAACTGAAAATATTACTATTCATGGGGAAGGGTGACAAATATCTTTTCTTTTTTTGGGGTGGGGGGGTAAAAAAATTTTTCTTTTTTTTCTGTTACTAACTGAAAATATAACTATTCATGGGGAAGAGTACAAATAGAAATTTAGGGGGGGGGTAGATATTATTTCTTTTTTTTTTCTCTTTTTCTAACTTAAAATATTACTATTACGGATAAGAGCAAATAAAATTTAGGGGGCGACCTTTTTTTTAAACTGAAAATATTAGTATTCTTGGGGGAGGGTGAAAAAAACTTTTGGAGAGAGTGGGTAAAAAAATGTTTAAAACATGTTTTATTTGTTTTTAAACTAAAAATATTCTTGGTTAGAAACATAGAAAATCGATGTCTACCCACCCACGAAATATGACTGAGTCTCCATCGGTTTACTGGTGAGCGTTCATTTCCGACGCGGCAGCCTAGCAAAAATAGACGACCATACGGAGGCTATTTTGGCTAGTCCACTTATAATATAACGAGCACTTCTCTGTCTGTCTGTCTGTCTGTCCGTCCTGGGGAATTTTTGTAAACAGAAGAGAGAGGGGGGTCTCGGGTAATTAAGATTTAATTAATTAAGCTTTTCGAGTCAGCGTTCATAATATTTGTATACCTGTAGAATTAGGAAACTATTATTAATTAATTAAATTAACATTAAATAACATTAAATAACATTATTAGATTGGAGAAGAACGAAATTTCAAGTCGAGGCTGCGATTAGAAGTGAAAACGTGGCAAGAATACAACTAAAATTAATAGATTTCAACAGCCTTTTATACCCTTAATAAACGTCGTTTAGACATGAGACGGGCTTCCTCATTTACATAATACATTCTTTTTAACCTTCCATTAAATTCAGATTTACAAATATACACTTGTAACTGCTATTATCAAGTTTCCATATGTATTCACAATACGTTCCGATAAGGTGATATTAATAAAAATTATTAATACAATTAATTAAACCCATTTTCTTCATCAACCAGCGTGTTTTCTCAACCATACTTCCAATGGCGATTATTGTTAAAATTTCAAGTGTTTCTCGGCCTTTTGGCTAAGATCAAAGTATAGTATCTGTTCCGATGAATACTGAACCACATAGACTGGTATTGTATTGGCCTTCGGGTCTCGACTGGTATTGTCTTGGCCTTCGGGTCTTCATTTACCCCGGTCTACGGGTCTGTAGTTTGCATTTCTAGGAGGTCCACCCTCCCAGGCTTCTCCTCCCCTCTTTAGTGACGTCATTGTAAGAGGATTTTTTTCACAGTTTTCATTCATTATTTACATTACGTTGTTAAGAGAATGTTTTCTACTAAAAGTTAAAAGTAAACAAGGCATATCCGAGCTATTAGTAAATCGGTGACCATTCAGGAAAACTAAATTGCTGACTCATACTTCCGGTTAATCCGGTAGTGACGTCATCGTAAGATGATTTTTTCACAGTTTTCATTCATTATTTACATTACGTTGTTAAGAGTATGTTTTTTTACTATAAATTACAAGTAAACAAGGCATATACGAGCCATTAGTAAATCGATGACCATTTAGGAAAACTAAATTGCTGAATCATCTTTCCGGTTAGACCGGAAGTGACGTCATTTTGAGAGGATCTTTTCACATTATCAGTCTTTACATTCATTACGTTTATAAGCAAAGGTGTTTTATTGTAAATAGGAAGTTAAGCAACAAATATCTCGGCCATTACTAAATGGGTAACCGTTTTGGAAAAATAACAAAACTGGTTCTTTGATATGACGTAGGCGCTTTCAATAGCATATTTAAACATTAGTTCTTTGATATGACCGAGGCGCCTACTAATTTGGTTACATTATTTTAACTATGCATGGGGTAAAAAAATGTTTTTTTCTTTTTCTTTTTCTCACTTACAATATTACTATTCATGGGGAAGGGTAAAAAAAAAAAATTTTTTTTTGGGGGGGGGTGGTAAAATTTTTTTTTTTTTTTCAACTGAAAACATTCCAATTCATGGGGAAGGGTAACAAAATTTTTTTTTTTTTTCGGGTGGGGGGGGGGTAAAATTTTTCTTTTTTTCTTTTTATAACTGAAAATATTACTACTCATGGGGAAGGGTAACAAAAAAAAAATTTTTTGGGGGGGGGGGGGGGAAATTTTTTTTTTTTTTCTTACTGAAAATATAACTACTCATGGGGAAGGGTAACAAAAAAAAATTTTTTGGGGGTGGGGGGGGAAAATTTTTTTTTTTTTTCATTTTCTTACTGAAAATATTACTACTCATGGGGAAGGGTAACAAAAAAAAATTTTTTTTTGGGTGGGGGGGGGGGGAAATTTTTTTTTTTTTCTTTTTCTTACTGAAAATATTACTACTTATGGGGAAGGGTAACAAAAAAAAATTTTTTTTTGGGGTGGGTGGGAGGGGAAATTTTTTTTTTTTTTCTTTTTCTTACTGAAAATATTACTACTCATGGGGAAGGGTTACAAAAAAATTTTTTTTTGGGGTGGGTGGGAGGGGAAATTTTTTTTTTTTTTCTTTTTCTTACTGAAAATATTACTACTCATGGGGAAGGGTAACAAAAAAATTTTATTTTAAGGTGGGGGAGGTAAAAAATTTTTTTTTTTTCTTTTTCTAACTGAAAATATTACTATTCATGGGGAAGGGTAACAAAAAAATTTTTTTTGGGGGGGGTAAAATTTTTTTTTTTTTTTTTTGAACTGAAAACATCCCAATTGATGGGGAAGGGTAACAAAAAATTTTATCTGGGGGGGGTGGGGGGGGGGGTAAAAAAAAAATTTTTTTTCTCTTTTTCTTAATGAAAATATTACTACTCAAGGGTAACAAAAAAAATTTTTTTTCAAACTAAACAAATTCCAATTCATGAGGAAAGCTACCTAAAACCCCCCCCACCCAACAAAAATTTTTTTTTTTTTTTTTTCTTTTTCTAACTGAAAATATTACTATTCATGGGGAAAGGTAACCAAAAAAAAATTTTTTTGGATAGAGGGTTAAAAATTGCTGAATCATCTTTCCGTTTAGACCGGAAGTGACGTCATTTTGAGAGGATCTTTTCACATTATCATTCTTTACATTCATTACGTTTATAAGCAAAGGTGTTTTATTGTAAATAGGAAGTTAAGCAACAAATATCTCGGCCATTACTAAATGGGTAACCGTTTTGGAAAAATAACAAAACTGTTTTTTTTATATGACGTAGGCGCCTTCAATAGCATATTTAAACATTAGTTCTTTGATATGACCGAGGCGCCTACTAATTTGGTTACATTATTTTAACTATGCATGGGGTAAAACTGTTTTTTTCTTTTTCTTTTTCTCACTTACAATATTACTATTCATGAGGAAGGGTAACAAAACAAAATTTTTTTGGGGGGGGGAAGAAAATTTTTTTTTAAGGGTAACAAAATTTTTCTTTTTTTTTCGGGTGGGGGGGGGTGTAAAATTTTTTTTTTTTTCTTTTTCTAACTGAAAATATTACTACTCATGGGGAAGGGTAACAAAAAAAATTTTTTTGGGTGGGGGGGGGAAATTTTTTTTTTTTTTTTTTCTTACTGAAAATATTACTACTCATGGTGAAGGGTAACAAAAATAATTTTTTTTTGGGTGGGGGGGGGTAAAATTTTTTTTTTTTTTTTTCTAACTGAAAATATTACTATTCATGGGAAAGGGTAACAAAAAAAAAATTTGGGGGGGGGAGGGGGTAAAATTTTTTTTTTTTTTTTTAAACTGAAAACATTCCAATTCATGGGGAAGGGTAACAAAAAATTTTTTTTTTTTTCGGGTGGGGGGTTAAAATTTTTTTTTTTTTTATTTTTCTAACTGAAAATATTACTACTCATGGGGAAGGGTAACAAAAAAATTTTTTTTTTTGGGTGGGGGGGGAAAATTTTTTAATTTTTTTTTTCTTTTTCTTACTGAAAATATTACTACTCACGGGGAAGGGTAACAAAAAATTTTTTTTTTTGGGTGGGGGGGGTAAAATTTTTTTTTTTTTTTTTTTTTCTAACTGAAAATATTACTACTCATGGGGAAGGGTAACAATAAATTTTTTTTGGGGGAGGGTAAAATTTTTTTTTTTTGAACTGAAAACATCCCAATTCATGGGGAAGGGTAACAAAAATTTTTTTTGGGGGGGTGAGGGGGGGGGGGTAAAAAAAAAATTTTTTATTTTCGTTTTCTTACTGAAAATATTACTACTCATGGGGAAGGGTAACAACAAAAAATTTTTTTGGGGTGGGGGGGGTAAAAAAAATTTTTTTTTTTTCTCTTTTTCTAACTGAAAATATTACTATTCATGGGACAGGGTAACAAAAAAAAATTTGGGGGGGGGGGAAATGTTTTTTTCCTTTTTCTAACTGAAAATATTACTATTCATGGGGAAAGGTAACTAAAAAAAATTTTTTGGAGGGGGGTAAAAAATGTTTTTATTTATTTTTTTTTTAACTTAAATACAATTCCTATTCATGGGGAAGGGTAAAATAAAAAAATTTGGTGGGAGGGGGGTAAAAACTTTTTTTCTTTTTCTAACTGAAAATATTACTATTCATGGGGAAGGGTGACAAATATCTTTTCTTTTTTTGGGGGTGGGGGGTAAAAAATTTTTTCTTTTTTTTCTGTTTCTAACTGAAAATATAACTATTCATGGGGAAGAGTACAAAAAAAAAATTAGGGGGGGGTAGATATTATTTCTTTTTTTTTCTCTTTTTCTAACTGAAAATATTACTATTACGGAGAAGGGCAAAAAATAAATTGGGGGGGGGGCGACCTTTTTTTGAAACTGAAAATATTAGTATTCTTGGGGGAGGGTGAAAAAAACTTTTGGAGATAGTGGGTAAAAAAATGTTTCAAACATGTTTTATTTGTTTTTAAACTAAAAATATTCTTGATTAGAAACATAGAAAATCGATGTCTACCCACCCAAGAAATATGACTGAGTCTCCATCGGTTTACTGGTGAGCGTTCATTTCCGACGCGGCAGCCTAGCAAAAATAGACGACCGTTAGGGAGGCTATTTTGGCTAGTCCACTTATAATATAACGAGCACTTTCTTTGTCACGATGTCAGGATGTCTGTCTGTCCGTCGTCGAGAATTTTTGTAAACAGAAGAGAGAGGGGGGGGGGTCTCGAGTAATTAAGATTTAATTAATTAAGCTTTTCGAGTCAGCGTTCATAATATTTTTATACCTGTAGAATTAGGAAACTATTATTAATTAATTAAATTTATTTACATTAGATAACTTTAAATAACCTTATTAGATTGGAGTAGAACGAAATTTCAAGTCAAGGCGGCGATTAGAAGTGAAAACGTGGCAAGAATCTTACTAAAATTAATAGATTTCAACGGCCTTTTATACCCTTAGTAAACGTCGTTTAGACATTAGACGGGCTTCCTCATTTACATAATACATTCCTTTTAACCTTCCATTAAATTCAGATTTACAAATATACACTTATTGTTAAAATTTCAAGTCTTTCTCGGCCTTTTGGCTAAGATCAAAGTGTAGTATCTGTTCCGATGAATACTGAACCACATAGACTGGTATTGTCTTGGCTTTCGGGTCTTCACTCCTTTGCATTTCTAGAAGGTCCACCCTCCCAGGCTTCTCCTCCCCTCTTTAGTGACGTCATTGTGAGAGGATTTTTTTCACAGTTTTCATTCATTATTTACATTACATTGTTAAGAGAATGTTTTCTACTAAATGTTAAAAGTAAACAAGGCATATCCGAGCTATTAGTAAATCGGTGACCATTCAGGAAAACTAAATTGCTGACTCATACTTCCGGTTTATCCGGTAGTGACGTCATCGTGAGAGGATTTTTTCACAGTTTTCATTCATTATTTACATTACGTTGTACCGAGAATGTTTTTTACTATAAGTTAAAAGTAAACAAGGCATATCCGAGCCATTCATAAATCGGTGACCATTTAGGAAACCTAAATTGCTGAATCATCTTTCCGGTTGGACCGGAAGTGACGTCATTTTGAGAGGATCCTTTCACATTATCAGTCTTTACATTCATTACGTTTATAAGCAAAGGTGTTTTATTGTAAATAGGAAGTTAAGCAACAAATATCTCGGCCATTACTAAATGGGTAACCGTTTTGGAAAAATAACAAAACTGGTTCTTTGATATGACGTAGGCGCCTTCAATAGCATATTTAAACATTAGTTCTTTGATATGACCGAGGCGCCTACTCTTTTTCTTTTTCTCACTTACAATATTACTATTCATGGGGAAGGGTAACAAAAAAAAAATTGGGGGGGGAGGGGGTAAAATTTATTTTTTTTTAACTGAAAACATCCAATTCATGGGGAAGGTAACAAAAATTTTTTTTTTTTAGGTAGGGGGGGGATAAAATTTTTTTTTTTTTTCTTTTTCCAACTGAAAATATTACTACTCATAGGGAAGGGTAACAAAAAAAATTTTTTTTTTTGGGTGGGAAAAAAAGAAAAGATATTTGTCACCCTTCCCCATGAACAGTAATATTTTCAGTTAGAAAAAGAAAAATGTTTTTACCCCCCTCCCACCAAAATTTTTAATTTTACCCTTCCCCATGAATTTAAGTTAAAAAGAAATAACTAAAAAAAATTTTTACCACCCCCCTCCAAAAAATTTTTTTTAGTTACCTTTCCCCATGAATAGTAATATTTTCAGTTAGAAAAAGGAAAAAAACATTCCCCCCCCCCAAATTTTTTTTGTTACCCTTCCCCATGAATAGTAATGTTTTCAGTTAGAAAAAGCGAAAAAAAAAATTTTCTTTTTTTTCTGTTTCTAACTGAAAATATAACTATTCATGGGGAAGAGTACAAAAAGAAATTTAGGGGGGGGGGTAGATATTATTTTTTTTTTTCTCTCTTTTTCTAACTGAAAATATTACTATTACGGAGAAGGGCAAAAAATAAATTGGGGGGGGGGCGAACTTTTTTTTACACTGAAAATATTAGTATTCCTGGGGGGAGGGTGAAAAAACTTTTGGAGGGAGGCAGCCTAGCAAAAATAGACGACCGTAGGGAGGCTATTTTAGCTAGTCCACTTATAATATAACGAGCACCTTCTCTGTCTGTCTGTCCGTCCTGGGGAATTTTTGTAAACAGAGGGGAGGGGTGGGGCGAGATAATTACTACTTAATTAATTTCAAAGTCGGAAACATAAACAAATACATTGGGCCACATATTAAAGACTAAATAAACAATAAATAATTTTCGGCGTCTAGGCCTCGATTTGAACTAGCAACCTTGACGCTAACAGCCATACGCGCTAACGTCTGAGCTAAAGGAACACAGTTGAAAATAGTTTCTTAATTCTAATAGATGAACAAATCTCTTTTTTTCACATCTCTCATTTAGCAATAAATGATCGTATAGTAATTGGTTCTTTTTATGCTTTGGCGTCCGCGCTCGATCTGTTCTTCCAGAATACGATTGGGTCTGCGTTCGCTCTTGATTTTTTCAGGGAGGGGGGGTCCGGAGGATGGGGGGGGAGTAAGTTGCCCCCCCCCCCCAATTTTTTTTTTTCATTTTTTTTTTGCTGCGAAAAAAAAAAAAATTTTGGCGCAGAAAAAAAAAAAATTTTTCCCGCCCCCCCCCCAAATTTTTTTTTCCGCCTAATAATAAAAAAAAAAAAAAAATTTTTTTCCTATTATTATTCGGAGACAAATTTTTTTCATTTCTTTTGTCTAACCACCCAAGAACGCGGCAGCCTAGCAAAAATAGACGACCGTTAGGGAGTCTATTTTCGCTAGTCCACTTATAATATAACGAGCACTTTCTCTGTCATTCTGTCAGGATGTCTGTCTGTCCGTCCTGGGAAATTTTTCTAAACAGAAGAGAGAGGTGGGCTCGAGTAATTAACATTTAATTAATTAAGCTTTTCGAGTCAGCGTTCATAATATTTGTATACCTGTAGAATTAGGAAACTATTATTAATCAATTAAATTTACATTAGATAACATTAAATAACATTAATAGATAAGAATGAAATGTTCAAGACGACGCTGCGATTAGATGTGAAAACGTGGCAAGAATCTTACTTTAATTCATAGATTTTAACAGCCTTATATACCGTTAGTAAACGCCGTTTAGACACTAGACGGGCTTCCTCATTTACATAATACATTCCTTTTAACCTTCAATTAAATTCAGATTTACAAATATAAACTTATAACTGCTATTATCAAGTTTCCATATGTATTTACAATACGTTCCGATGAGGTGATATTAATAAAAAATTATTCATACAATTAATTAAAGCCATTTTCTTCATCAACCAGCGTGTTTTCTGAACCATTCTTTCAATGGCGATTATTGTTACAATTTCAAGTCTTTCTCGGCCTTTTGGCTAAGATCAGAGTGTAGTATCTGTTCTCAGATAAAACATTCTCGTTTTCCCAAAGACTAGGCGTCCCGCTACCGAGCCTTTTGGCTAGGTTTAAAGCGTTTTCTTTGACCAAGCCCCCTTTTGGGGCTTTTGTCACTTTTTTGTCCCCTCTTGGAACTTTTTTCTTTTCTTCTTTTCCCTGACTGTTGGGCTGACTTAAGCAGCTGGCAGGTTTCGGGGGGACTGACGAACCCGTAAAACGGTGAAGGTCTCCTCGTCTCCGAATCGGCGGGTCTAGTCCTGCAGTCAGGTTTGTTCGCCCCTCTTGGGCCATTAATTATTTTTTATTCTTTCTTTCAGCGTCTGTCTGAGGTGCGCACTTAAGCAGCTGGCAGGTTTCGGGGAGACTGACGAACCCGTAAAACGGTAAAGGTCTCCTCGTCTCCGAATCGGCGGGTGTCGTGCCTCTTTCAGACCCGCTTATAGATGGAAGCCACCCGGGCTTCAAAAAACTGTGTTGTCGTTGACAACAGCGAGGAAGGTGTGACCGCGGAGGGCACCTTGTTAGATTTGGTAAATCGTACTCCTGAGTACGACCTAATGATGTTGGGGATAACCGTGCCGAGCGGTTCTCCGACCTGGAAGGGGGGTTGCACACCCGAGTGCACCCCAGTTGAGACGGAGGGGGGTTGCACACCCGAGTGCGCCCCAGTCGTATTGGAGGGGGGATGCACACCCGAGTGCGCCCCAGTCGTATTGGAGGGGGGTTGCACACCCGAGTGCGCCCCAGTCGTATTGGAGGGGGGTGGCACACCCGAGTGCGCTCCAGGAGGTGTAGCCATGCAGGGCACCTCTGGTCTGTTGTTGGGGAGTGTCGTGCCGTGCGACGCTCCAGTCCGGTTGGGGGGTGGCACACCCGAGTGCCCCCCAGGAGGTGTAGCCACGCAGGGCACCTCTGGTCTGTTGTTGGGGAGTGTCGTGCCGTGCGACACTCCAGTCCGGTCGGGGGGTGGCACACCCGAGTGCACCCCAGGAGGTGTTGCCACGCAGGGCACCTCAGGTTCGGTTGTGGGGGGTGTCGCACCGAGCGGCACTCCAGTCGGGTCGTTTTCTAGGTCAGGGGGTAGCATGCCCGAATGCACCCAAACCCTAAGTTTTGGGGAATTTAGTGACACCCCATTCTTTAATGAGAAGCCAGTAAGAAAGTGCCAGTCTCTAGACTTGGAGGTGGCACAGAGACAGTATAGACCAAAGGTGTTTCTTGGGTGCTCCTCGGGGGGTTCATCAACGGACAGCTCTGAGGGAGAGGAGAGTAGGCCTGAAAGACCAAGAGTGAGGAAAGGGGACAAAAAGGTCTGGCCAGAAAAGACACCTACTAAGGACTCCAAAGGAACCACATCGACGTGGGGATCCCAGGCCCAGAAGACTTCAGAGGAGTATAGGCGACTCTTCAGAGATAAATACGCCGACTTCACTGACAGAAGTACGATCAAAGTAGTCCCGGGCACCATGGAGAGACTAAAGAGACGAATAGTCTCATTGGTTACAACCGATGCAAAGTCGAAGGGGCTGACTGGGGTCCACAAGGACAAAATAATGAAAATACTTGGGGATCTGAAGATCCCAGCTACCTACGTAGTAAAGCGATCATACGCTATGTATGATATTCTGCTCCCTAACGTGGCAGAAGCTGAAAGAGTGGCGAAATGGGAGCATACGAGTAGCGGGATAAAATTGACTCCGGAATATTTATCAAAGAGGAGGACAACAGTGTCAGTTCTCGGCGTCCCATGCTGTGTCGCCTTCGAACACATAGGCGCTATTATGTCACAGTATGGTGACGTTGAGGCAGTGTTCCCAGTCCGTGGTCCCCGAAATATCCAGACGGGGGACTACAAGATCCTTATGCGACTCACCCGTGAAGGATTCCGGGAGATACCGGCGCAGCTATACTGCGAAACCTGGTCGATACCAGTAATAGTGGAGGGAAGGAGGCCGGTTTGTTGGCACTGTCAGACGTCGGGGCATATGGCAAAGGAGTGCCCCAAAAGGAACCCACCAAAGACCCCGGTGGCAGTGCCAGTGGTGACGACAAATGTCCCCAAACCAACAGAACCGGAAGAAAAAGGCTGGAATAAGGTGGTAGCCAAGAAGGGGAAAAAGCCGACTCCAAGCACGAGCGAGAAACCCGCTAAACCATTAACCGCAGGAGGAGATCAGCCTGCACCTGCGGTCAAACGAAAGTTTCAGTTCCCCTCATCAGGATCAGACGAAAACAATGACTCTGAGGAGGACATGACTGTGGAAGGAGAACCGCCGGTCCAGAAGCCCAAGAAGGACACCAGGGCAAAGAAGAGCCGAGACCAGACAGCGACATGTCCAGACAAGGAAATTGTTCAACCACCCAAACCCCAATCTCCAGAACCCGAAGTTGTGGTTGAACAAAATACCCCTCCCCAATCCAACACCCCTGAAGAGATATCCATGGCCGTAGCATCGGCAGAGGCAGCTGAAGAGCCTAAAAGCCCATATAAAACTGCCAAACAACCGGAGGCAGCTGTAGCCGACAAGGTAGCGGCGGAGGAAGCTGTTGCCGACAAGGTAGCGGCGGAGGAAGCTGTTGCCGACAAGGTAGCTATGGAGGAAGCTGTTGCTGACGAGGAAGTGCCGGAAGAAGTTACGGCGAAAACTGCACCCACTCCTCCACCAGTTAGACGAGAAAGATCCCGGAAGCTCCCTTTCCTGCCTGGGGGAAGAATTTGTGAGGCGGACGCAACACTTGTCCAGTCGGACCTAAGTAATAGGCAGAGGGGTTATCTGAAACAGTTAGGTGCTTTCACACATGTGAAAGGGAAAAGAGTCGATAACCCTCTGAACTTCCGGGATGCCCCAATGATAACTACCTTTATCAGGCATGATAAAGGTAGTAGGGCACGCGCCCTTTGGAGAATGGTGGAGGAGGGAAGAATGGCTATTCCGGGGGTTAACTTAGTTGACGAGGAGCATCCATCAAAAAAGAAATTGGCTTCTAAATGTCCGGTGAGGGTCCCCATTTATGTTCATCCCTCATTTTTTCGGGCTTTAAAGCTAACCTTTCCCCTGGACGTGGGAGGTCTGGCTCGAGACGGACGGATTTCGTCCGAACTGCTGACTGGCAGTCTTGGTCAGGCCTTCGGCGTCCTCACTCCCGAGGACTTTAGGCCCGTCTGCGACATATAATAAAGGATAATGGCTTTAAACCTGGCCACATTGAATGTGAGGGGCATGAGATCTCGAAGCAAGGCTGTTCGCGTGCTGAGGGATCTCGTGGCCCTTAAGGTAGATATAGCTGCGATCGAGGAGACCCACTTCGTTTCGTATGGGGATTGTGATGTGCTAACTGACGACTATGACGTCATCTCAGCATATGGCAATGTTCGTAGTTGTGGTGTCTCTTTGCTAGTGAAACGCACTCTGTCTGCGACAGTGAGCGTTGTTCATACGGATGCGGTAGGTCGGCTGGTCGTAGTCGATGTTGCCGTTGAAAACAGTAAGTTTCGGATCGTTGCGGTTTATGCGCCCAACTTTACTGGTGAGAGGGTTTCCCTTTATCGACGGTTGGAGACGTTTCTCGGGGGTCCGGAGCGAGTAGTTTTAATGGGGGATTGGAACGCCGTCCTTGACCCCAAGATAGATAAGGTCGGGGGTAATAGAGGGTCGGATAGGTGTGATAGCAGTCTGTCTGACCTGATCGCCTCATGCGATCTTGTCGACAGATTTCGCGTTGATCACCCAGGGCGGGAGATGTGGACGTGGCATACTAGCGCGGCCTTCTGTTCGAGTACTTACTTGGACAGAATGTTAGTTAGAAGAGGCGACATAGATTTCTTATCTTGTCCCACGTTCACTTGGTTAGGTCATTCGGACCATAAATTGGTTATGGCCCGTTTGAATTTAAGTGATAGGCCTAGGTTAGCTGGGTACTGGAAGTTGAATACCTCCTTACTGGAGATACCCGACTTCCGGGACAAGCTAACGTTACTACTTCAGCGGAGTTTAGTGGGGGCGGTTATCGGGAGTAGTTGGTGGGTTAAAACTAAGGCTCACGTTAGACGCTTTTGTGTCCGCTATAGCCAGCGCCTCGCTCGAGATAGGGCTAGGACACAAGCCAGCGCCTCGCTCGAGATAGGGCTAGGACACAGAAGCGTGTAGAGGATAAGATGACCCGGGCGGTGGCTGGGGGGATCCCCTAGAGATAGCCTTAATTAAGAGGGACCTCAATCGCTTGGCTAGCGAGCGATATGAAGGTCAAGTAGTTTGTGCTAGGTTAAAGAAAGTCTCTAACGAAGCTGTGAACGTTGACGCTGTTGAGCGTAAGGCTGCTTTACGTCGTGGCTCGGATGGGTACATTCGGAAGGTAAAAAACCTGGAAGGACATACTCTGGTATCGACTCGTGAGATTTGCGAGGGGTTCCGCGAGCATTTGGAGGAACGTTTCACCCAACTACCCAGACTCCGCGTCCAGGAGTTTGACAGCTATTTGGCTGGCTCGCCCCGCCTAGAGGCGGCTCGAGCGGCTAGCTGTGATGGCATGGTTTCAGAGGGTGAGATCATTACTGCGTTGAAGCAGGTCGGCTTAAACAAATCTCCAGGACTCGATGGTTTGCCGTACGAAGTTTACTTGAGGCTGTCGCCCATGTTTGTTCCTCTTCTGAAGGATGTGTTTAACCACTGGTTTGTTCAGGGTTCGGTCCCTGGACAGGTTACCAAAGGAGTGGTCACATTGTTGAAGAAGGGGAGCCAACCTGGTGGAGGGAATCTAGATGATTACAGGCCCATAACTTTGCTAAACGCAGAGTTAAAGATTTTGGCCCGTGTTCTTGCGAATCGTTTGCAGATTGTCATCGCTGATTTGATCGAGCCTGAGCAGAATTATGCTGTGAAGGGGAGGTCAATTCAAGACAACTTGCATCTGGTCCGTACGATCCTAGAGGGTATAGAAGACGACACTGAAGCCGCGCTGATCAATTTAGATCAGTCCAAGGCTTTCGATAGGGTCGACCATGGTTTTTTGGAATCTGTTTTAGAGGCTGCCGGTTTTAATCCGGACTTCCGCAAGTGGATCTCCATTGTGTATCGTCTGCCGACGGTAGCGGTGCAAGTAAACGGTAGGCTGTCGGAATCGTTCGTGGTTTCTCGTTCGGTGCGTCAGGGTTGTCCGCTGTCGCCCCTGCTTTATGTCCTGGCGTTGGAGCCCTTCCTTCGCAAATTAAGGGACGGGGCGGCTACACCAGTCCTGCGCGGAATCGCTATCCCTCCTCACTATGCGCGAGCCAGGGTTTCCGCGTATGCCGATGATGTCACCGTTTTTGTGTCCAGCCGTGAAGACATAGAAGCGGTGATTAAGGCGCTCGCTCGTTACGAAGAAGTGACAGGGGCCATTGTCAACCGCAGCAAGTCCAACGGCCTGCGGTTGGCTGCCTGGAGCGGAGAGACCGCACTTCCAGGTGACTTCAACTGGACCGATGGCCCGGTTCGGATCCTTAGCGTTTGGTTCGGACCGGGTCTCCAGCTGGAGAAAAATTGGTCGGAAGTACAGGCAAAGGTCGAATCGTCTGTAAGGGCTTGGATTCGAAGGAAACTTTCCTTGAAGGGGAGAGCTGAGGCGTGCGCCACTTACGTCTTTCCTCTCATACTTTACCGACTGTCTGTACTCCCTCTGCCCGCGGACCGCCTTCTTGCTTTCACGCGCTTGCTCTTTCCACTTCTGTGGAACGGGCGGAAAGCATACGTCCGCAGACAGGTCTGTACGCAACGTCCGTGCGATGGAGGCTTGGGGATGCCTGACTTGGTAAGTCATCGACATGCCGAGAGACTGGCTTTCCTGAGTCGTACTCTGACGGAGGACGCTCCGTGGGTCCCTGCGGTTGAGGACGCCTTTCCCAACCTCATACCCGACCACTCGGTCGAAGGTCGACGTAGATCGAGAGGGGAGTCTATGTTCGTCGCCGAATGCCGAGCCGCGCTTAAGGCGTTGCCGGGGTCCAGTGACCTTGCCCGGTCTAGGAAGAGACTATATCGGGATCTAGTTGAGGGGTCCGCTTCGGATCCGCTTGGGACGCGGCTTGGATTGTCGATTGAGGAGGCTCGCTCCCAGTGGAGTTGGGCGCCAGGCCAGAGTTATCTCAACAATTCTGAGTATTCTCTGACCTGGCGATTGGTTCGAAATGCACTGCCCCTCTATGGCAGATTACGCAGGGATGGCATAAGGGGCGTTCCCTTATGCCCGCGCTGTGAGGACAATGAGGAAGAAACGGCCGCGCACGCCTTCTTCACTTGCAGCAAAGTTCGTCGTCTCTGGGAGTATGTCGGAGAGGTAACGGCTCGCATCGACGCCGAGCAGCCGATGGTACTTGATGTAGCATACGTTATCAACAACGTTGCACCGCCATGGTCTAGGGAGAAAAGAATGGTTTTTCTGGCGATCCTAGCCACAGCGAGATTAGTGACGTGGGTTACACGTCTAGATGAGGTTCATGGGGTTGGGTCTGTTTCGGATCATGATCTGGTTGTTTACTTTAAGCATCAGCTTAAAGTGAAAATCAGATGCGATTGGAAACGACTACATCGCATGGAGTTCAATAGAAGATGGGTGCACAACACTAGTTTGTGCATTCGACGAGGGTCCAGGTTTGAATACGTTTTCCCGCCTACGGAACCCAGCCCAGTATAAAACAAAATTATTTTTTATTAGCCTAGTCGAACTATAAGCTAGTAGGAGTAAATGATGTCCTGTCCCAACTTTGTTTTTCTGCGGGCACTAGAGAGCTTCCAAAGATGCCCACTTTACATATTTATTTTGTCCCCGGCTGATGAAACCCTTGGCAATATTATCTTGGAAGACGCCATCCATTCCCGTACCCAGATCCTGATTAATTTATTTTCAGAACGCCCCGCTGTATTCCCACTCCCATTTAGGGGTCGACCTGCTTGTTTTCGGCTTTGAGCCGGAAAACAGTGGGCGGTCCGCACTTAGCAAGAGGGTAGGGAAGGGTCCTGCTAACCACCCCTTATCATTTTATTTGGTTCTTTATTTTTCTTTCTTTTTGGGTGTTTTTAATGTGTATCCCAATCCCACGTTATTTCATGTTTTCATGTATCATTTTGGGGATATTTTAAGTAGGGTTAAGCCATAGAGTGACTGTGAATTTTTTAGTGTGAATGTCTAGCTTAGGGTAGAGTAGGTTTTTGTCATTGTGCATTTTCTTTGCTTTTTGTCAAATAAAAAATGTCTTTGTTTTGTCTTTGTTTGAAATAAAAAATGTCAAACTGTTGTTTTTTAAATGTCACAATGACCCCCGACCCCCACCTTCCCCCCTTCCACAGTGGGCTTTTATGCCTAAGGTGGTATGCATTCTGGGAATGTAATCTTAACTCTAGGAGTTAGTGTTTTCCAGGATGCATCCATCTAAATAAATTCTCGGCCTTTTGGCTAAGATCAAAGTGTAGTATCTGTTCCGATGGATACTGCACGCCTGTCCTGTGCAGTTCTAGGAGGTCCACCCTCCCAGGCTTCGCCTCCCCTCTTTGGGGAGGAGTAAGTTTATTGCTTACTGTCTGAGGCGCCCCTACCGGGGAATGCCGACGGGGCTGCCCAGGCAATTTTTAAATGGCCAGAGTGCTCACCTCTCGAGCGCTGGCTTTTAACCCCACTTGCTCGACCCGATCTTGGGTCACATCTTACTTGTGGGAGTAAGATAAAACTGGCCTTGTGCCTAACTCCGCGAGGAGTAAATAAATAAATTCTCGGCCTTTTGGCTAAGATCAAAGTGTAGTATCTGTTCCGATAGATACTGAACCACATAGACTGGTATTGTCTTGGCTTTCGGGTCTTAACTGGTATTGTTTTGGTCTTTGGGTCTTCATTTATGCCGGTCTATGGGTCTGTCCTGTGCAGTTCTAGCTGGTCCACCCTCCCAGGCTTCGCCTCCCCTCTTTAGTGACGTCATTGTGAGAGGATTTTTTTCACAGTTTTCATTCATTATTTACATTACGTTGTTAAGAGAATGTTTTCTACTAAAAGTTAAAAGTAAACAAGGTATATCCGAGCCATTAGTAAATCGGTGACCATTTAAGAAAACTAAATTGCTTACTGATCCTTCCGGTCCGTCCGGAAGTGACGTCATCGTGAGAGGATTTTTTTCACAGTTTTGATCTATTATTTACATTACGTTGTACCGAGAATGTTTTCTACTATAAATTACAAGTACACAAGGCATATCCGAGCCATTAGTAAATCGGTGACCATTTTGGAAAACTAAAT
Source organism: Sepiola atlantica (assembly GCA_963556195.1). Taxonomy (NCBI): domain Eukaryota; kingdom Metazoa; phylum Mollusca; class Cephalopoda; order Sepiida; family Sepiolidae; genus Sepiola; species Sepiola atlantica. The sequence goes on along the minus strand of OY744537.1, from coordinate 63,464,328 downwards.
TGCTGACTCATCCTTCCGGTTAGTCCGGAAGTGACGTCATTTTGAGAGGATCTTTTCACATTATCATTCTTTACATTCATTACGTTGATAAGACAAAGGTGTTTTATTGTAAATTGAAGTTAAGCAACAAATATCTCGGCCATTACTAAATGGGTAACCGTTTTGGAAAAATAACAAAACTGGTTCTTTGATTGACGTAGGCGCCTTCAATAGTCTATTTAAAAATTAGTTCTTTGATATGACCGAGGCGCCTACTAATTTGTTTACATTTTTTTAACTATGAATTGGGGAGGGTAAAACATTTTATTTCGTTTTCTTTATCTAACTGAAAATATTACTATTCAAGGGGAAGGGTAACAAAAAAAAATTTGGGGGGGGGGGGGTAAAAATTTTTTATTTTTTTTTTAACTGAAAACATTCCTCTTCATGGGGAAGGGTAATAAAAAATTTTTTTTTTTGGTGATGGGGTAAACTTTTCTTTTCATTTTTTCTAACTGAAAACATTATTATTAATGGAGAAGGGTAAAAAAAAAAATTTTTGTTGGGGGGTAAAAATTTTTTTTGTTGGTTTCTTTTTCTAACTGAAAATATTACTATTCATTGGGAAGAGTACAAAAAAAAATTTAGGGGGGGTAGACATTTCTTCTCTTTTTTTTCTCTTTTTCTAACTGAAAATATTACTATTACGAAGAAGGGCAAAAAATAAATTGGTGGGCGAACTTTTTTTTCAAACTGAAAATATTAGTATTCATGGGGGAGGGTGAAAAAAACTTTTGGAGGGAGTATGTAAAAAATAGTTAAAAATATTTTTTTTTTTTTTAACTAAAAATATTCTTGGTTAGAAACAAAGAAAATCGATGTCTACCTACCCAAGAAATATGACTGAGTCTCCATCGGTTTACTGGTGAGCGTTCAAAAAATAGCAAAAATAGACGACCGTAGGGAGGCAATTTTGGCTAGTCCACTTATAATATAACGAGCACTTTCTCTGTCATTCTGTCAGGATGCCTGTCTGTCCGTCCTGGGGAATTTTTCTAAACAGAAGAGAGAGGGGGAGGCTGCGATTAGAAGTGAAAACGTAGCAAGAATCTTACTTAAATTCATAGATTTACACGGCCTTATATACCCTTAATAAACGTCGTTAAACACTAGACGGGCTTCCTCATTTACATAATACATTCCTTTTAACCTTCCATTAAATTCAGATTTACAAATATACACTTATAACTGCTATTATCAAGTTTCCATATGTATTTACAATACGTTCCGATAAGGTGATATTAATAAAAATTATTCATACAATTAATTAAAGTCATTTTCTTCATCAACCAGCGTGTTTTCTCAACCATACTTCCAATGGCGATTATTGTATAAATTTCAATTCTTTCTCGGCCTTTTGGCTAAGATCAAAGTGTAGTATGTGTTCCGATGGATACTGAACCACATAGACTGCTATTGTATTGGCTTTCGGGTCTTCACTGGTATTGTCTTGGCCTTCGGGTCTTCATTTACGCCGGTCTACGGGTTTGTCCTGTGCATTTCTAGGAGGTCCACCCTCCCAGGCTTGGCCTCCCTTCTTTAGTGACGTCATTGTGAGAGGATTTTTCTTAGTTTTCATTCATTATTTACATTACGTTAAGAGAATGTTTTCTACTATTTTTTCACAGTTTTCATTCATTATTTACATTACGTTGTTAAGAGAATGTTTTCTACTATAAGTTAAAAGTAAACAAAGCATATCCGAGCCATTAGTAAATCGGTGACCATTTAGGAAAACTAAATTGCTGACTCATCCTTTCGGTTAGTCCGGAAGTGACGTCATCGGTAGAGGATTTTTTCACAGTTTTCATTCATTATTTACATTACGTTGTTAAGAGAATGTTTTCTACTATAAGTTAAAAGTACACAAGGCATATCCGAGCCATTAGTAAATCGGTGACCATTTAGGAAAACTAAATTGCTGACTCATCCTTCCGCGGTCCGTCCGGAAGTGACGTCATTTTGAGAGGATCTTTTCACATTAGCATTCTTTACATTCATTACGTTGATAAAGCAAAGGTGTTTTTATTATAAATTGAAGTTAAGCAACAAATACCTCCGCCATTACTAACTGGGTAACCGTTTTGGAAAACTAACGAAACTGGTTCTTTGATATGACGTAGGCGCCTTCAATAGCATGTTTAAACAGTAGTTCTTTTATATGACAACGCGCCTCCTAATTTAAAAATTTTTTTGGGGGGAGGGTAAAATTTTTCTTTTTTCTCTTTCTTTTTCTAACTGAAAATATTACTATTCATGGGGAAGTGTAACAAAAAATTTTTTTTTTGGTGAGGGGGGGTAAAATTTTTTTTTTTTTCTTTTTCTAACTGAAAATATTACTATTCATATGGAAAGGTAACAAAAAAAATTTTTTTTGGTGGGGGGCTAAAAATTTTTCTTTTTTTCTTTCGCTAACTAAAAATATTACTATTCATGAGGAAGGGTAACAATTTTTTTTTTTTGTGTGCGGGTGGTAAAAAATTTTTCTTTTTTCTTTTTCTAACTGAAAATATAAGTATTCATGCGGAAGGGTAACAAAAAAAAATTTGGGGGGGGTAAAATTTTTTTTTTTTTTGATGGGGGGGTAAAATTTTTTTTTTTTTTTTTCTAACTGAAAATATTACTATTCATGGGGAAAGGTAACAAAAAAATTGTTTTTTTGGGATGGGGGGGGGGGGGGGTTTCTTTTTCTAACTTAAAATATTACTATTCATGGGGAAGGGTAAAAACATTTTATTTTTGTGGGTGGGAGGTAAAAATTTTTTTTTTTTTGTCTTCTAACTGAAAATATTAGTATTCATGGGGAAGGGTAACAAAAAAAAAACTTTTTAGGGGGGGGGGTAAATAAAAAAAATTTTTTTCATTTTCTAACTGAAATATTTTCAGTTAGAAAATGAAAAAAAAATTTTTTATTCATGGGGACAGGTAACAAAAAAATTTGGGGCGGGGGGTTAAATTTTTTTTTTTTTTTTTTTTCTAACTAAAAAAAATTCCTACTCATTTAGGGGGGTAGATATTTTTTCTCTTTGTTATTCTCGTTTTCTAACTGAAAATATTACTATAATGGAGAAGGGCAAAAAATAAATTTGGGGGGGGGGCGAACTTTTTTTAAACTGACAATATTAGTATTCATGGGGGAGGGTGAAAAAAACTTTTGGAGGGTGTGGGTAAAAAATGTTTTAAATTTTTTTTATTTGTTTATAAACTAAAAATATTCTTGGTTAAAAACAAAGAAAATCCATGTCTACCCACCCAAGAAATATGACTGAGTCTCCATCGGTTCACTGGTGAGCGTTCATTTCTGACGCGGCAGCCTAGCAAAAATAGACGACCGTAGGAAGGCTATTTTGGCTAGTCCACTTATAATATAACGAGCAATTTCTCTGTCAGGATGTCTGTCTGTCTGTCCGTCGTCTAGAATTTTTGTAAACGTAATTTCAGAAATAAACAATAAATAATTTAAGCGCCGAGACTACGATTCGAACTCGCAACCTTGACGCTAACTCCCGAACACGTTATCATCTCCCCCACCAAGACAAGTGATATAATCGTATTAATTTTAAATGATAAAGTATTCATTTTTTTTTCAACTTCTTCCAGTTACAAATGAATGATCGTATAACTGTTCATTGGAAATACATTGGGGTCTGCGTTCGCTCTCGATTGTTTTAGGGGGGGGGGGGGGGAAATCCCCCCCATTTTTTTTTTTCATTTTTTTTTTCCCGCCAAAAAAAAAAAATTTTTTCCGCCTAATTAAAAAAAAAAAAAAATTTTTTTTTCCTTTTTAAACAAAAAAAGTATTCTGAGACATTTTTTTTTTCACCAAGAACGCGGCAGCCTAGCAAAAATAGACGACCGTTAGGGAGTCTATTTTCGCTAGTCCACTTACAATATAACGAGCAGGTTCTCTGTCTGTCTGTCTGTCTGTCCGTCCTGGGGAATTTTTATAAACAGAGTGGAGGGGGGGCGAGATAATTACTACTTAATTAATTTCAAAGTCGGAAACATAAACAAATACATTGGGCCAAATATTAAAGACTAAATAAACAATAAATAATTTTCGGCGTCAACGTCGCGATTCGAACTCGCAACTTTGACGCTTACAGCTACCACTTACGCTACCGTCTCAGCTAAATGAACACAGTTGAAAAAAAGTTTCTTAATTCTACTACTTGAACAAATCGCTTTTTTTTCACATCTCTCATTTAGCAATAAATGATCGTATAGTAATTGGTTCTTTTTATGCTTTGGGATCTGCGTCCGCGCTCGATCTGTTCTTCCAGAATACGATTGGGTCTGCGTTCGCTCTTGATTTTTTCATTTTTTTTTGGCGCGAAAAAAAAAAATTTTTTTTCGACTAATAAAAAAAAAATTTTTTTTTTTCCTTTTTAAACAAAAAAGTATTCGGAGACAAAATTTTTTCATTTCTTTTGTCTAACCACCCAAGAACGCGGCAGCCTAGCAAAAATAGACGACCGTTAGGGAGTCTATTTTCGCTAGTCCACTTATAATATAACGAGCACCTTCTCTGTCTGTCTGTCCGTCCTGGGGAATTTTTCTAAACAGAAGAGAGAGGGGAGGGGGGGGCTCGAATAATTAACATTTTATTAATTAAGCTTTTCTAGTCAGCGTTCATAATATTTGTATACATGTAGAATTAGGAAACTATTATTAATTAATTAAATTTACATTAGATAACATTAAATAACCTTATTAGATTAGAGAAGAAGGAAATTTCAAGACGAGGCTGCGATTAGAAGTGAAAACGTAGCAAGAATCTTACTTAAATTCATAGATTTACACGGCCTTATATACCCTTAATAAACGTCGTTAAACACTAGACGGGCTTCCTCATTTACATAATACATTCCTTTTAACCTTCCATTAAATTCAGATTTACAAATATACACTTATAACTGCTATTATCAAGTTTCTATATGTATTTACAATACGTTCCGATAAGGTGATATTAATAAAAATTATTCATACAATTAATTAAAGCCATTTTCTTCATCAACCAGCGTGTTTTCTCAACCATACTTCCAATGGCGATTATTGTTAAAATTTCAAGTCTTTCTCGGCCTTTTGGCTAAGATCAAAGTGTAGTATCTGTTCCGATGAATACTGAACCACATAGACTGGTATTGTATTGGCCTTCGGGTCTCGACTGGTATTGTCCTGGCCTTCGGGTCTTCATTTACGCCGGTCTATGGGTCTGTCCTGTGCAGTTCTAGGAGGTCCACCCTCCCAGGCTTCGCCTCCCCTCTTTAGTGACGTCGTCGTGGGAGGATTATTTCACAGTTTCCATTCATTATTTACATTACGTTAAGAGATTGTTTTCTACTATAAGTTAAAAGTAAACAAGGCATATCCGCGCCATTCGTAAATCGGTGACCATTTAGGAAACCTAAATTGCTGACTCATACTTCCGGTTAGTCCGGAAGTGACGTCATCGTGAGAGGATTTTTTCACAGTTTTCATTCATTATTTACATTACGTTGTACCGAGAATGTTTTGTACTATAAATTACAAGTAAACAAGGCATATCCTAGCCATTAGTAAATCGATGACCATTTAGGAAAACTAAATTGCTGAATCATCCTTCCGGTTAGACCGGAAGTGACGTCATTTTGAGAGGATCTTTTCACATTATCAGTCTTTACATTCATTACGTTGATAAGACAAAGGTGTTTTATTGTAGATTGAAGTTAAGCAACAAATATCTCGGCCATTACTAAATGGGTAACCGTTTTTGAAAAATAACAAAACTGGTTCTTTGATATGACGTAGGCGCCTTCAATAGCATATTTAAACATTAGTTCTTTGATATGACCGATGCGCCTACTAATTTTGTAAAAAATTTTTAAGGGTAAAAAATTTTTTTTTTTTTTTTTCTAACTGAAAATATTACTATTCATGGGGAAGGGTAACAAAAAAATTTTTTTTGGTGGGGGATGGTAAAATTTTATTTTTTTTTAACTGTAAACATTCCTATTTATGGGGAAGCGTAACAAAATTTTTTTTTTTTTGGGGTGGGGGAGTAAAGTTTTTTTTTTTTCTTTTTCTAACTAAAACTATTACTATTCATGGGGAAGGGTAAAAAAAAAAATTTTTTTTGTGGTTCGGGGGGTAAAATTTTTTTGTTTTTCTTTTTCTAACTGAAAATATTACTATTAATGGGGAAGGGTAACAAAAAATTTTTTTTTTTGGGTGGGGGGGGGGCTAAGACATGTTATTTCTTGTTTTTTAACTGAAAATATTACTATTGATGGGGAAGGGTAACAAAATAATTTTTTTTGGGGGGGGGTAAAAATTTTTTTTTTTTTTTCTTAACTGAAAACAATACTATTCATGGGGAAGAGTAAAAAAAAGATTTATTGGTGGGGGGGGTAAAATCTTTTTTTTTTTCTCTTTCTAACTGAAAATATTACTATTCATGGGGAAGGGTAACAAAAAATTTTTTTTTTTGGGTGGGGGGGGCTAAAACATTTTTTTTTTTTTTCTAACTGAAAATATTACTATGCATGGGGAAGAGTACAAAACAAAATTTAGGGGGGTAGACATTTTTTCTCTTTTTTTTCTCTTTTTCTAACTGAACATATTACTATTACGGAGATTGGCAAAAAATAAATTTGGGCGGGCGAATTTTTTTTTAAACTGAAAATATTTGTATTCATGGGGGAGCGTGAAAAAAACTTTTGGAGGGAGTGGGTAAAAAATGTTTTAAAAATGTTTTATTTGTTTTTAAACTAAAAATATTCTTGGTTAGAAACAAAGAAAATCGATGTCTACCCACCCAAGAAATATGACTGAGTCTCCATCGGTTTACTGGTGAGCGTTCATTTCCGACGCGGCAGCCTAGCAAAAATAGACGACCGTAGGGAGTCTATTTTAGCTAGTCCACTTATAATATAACGAGCACTTTCTCTGTCTGTCTGTCTGTCTGTCTGTCTTTCTGTCTGTCTGTCTGTCCGTCCTGGGGAATTTTTGTAAACGTAATTTCAGAAATAAACAATAAATAATTTAAGCGCCGAGACTACGATTCGAACTCGCAAAAAAAATTTTCCCGCCAAAAAAAAAAAAAAAAAAATTTCCGCCTAAAAAAATTTTTTTTTTCCTTTTTAAACAAAAACATTATTCGGAGACAAATTTTTGTCATTCTTTTGTCTGACCACCCAAGAACGCGGCAGCCTAGCAAAAATAGACGACCGTTAGGGAGTCTATTTTCGCTAGTCCACTTATAATATAACGAGCACTTCTCTGTCTGTCTGTCAGTCTGTCTGTCTGTCTGTCTGTCTGTCTGTCCGTCCTGGGAAATTTTTGTAAACAGAAGAGAGGGGGGGGTCTCGGGTAATTAAGTTTTAATTAATTAAGCTTTTCAAGTAGGCGTTCATAATATTTGTATACCTGTAGGATTAGGAAACTATTATTAATTAATTAAATTTACATTAGATAACATTAAATAACCTTATTAGATTAGAGAAGAACGAAATTTCAAGACGAGGCTGCGATTAGAAGTGTAAACGTGGCAAGAATCATACTAAAACCAATAGATTTCAACGGCTATTTATCGTCGTTTAGACATTAGACGGGCTTCCTCATTTACATAATACATTCCTTTTAACCTTCCATTAAATTCAGATTTACAAATATACACTTATAACTGCTATTATCAAGTTTACATATGTATTCACAATACGTTCCGATAAGGTGATATTAATAAAAATGATTAATACAATTAATTAAACCCATTTTCTTCATCAACCAGCGTGTTTTCTCAACCATACTTCCAATGGCGATTATTGTTAAAATTTCAAGTCTTTCTCGGCCTTTTGGCTAAGATCAAAGTGTAGTATCTGTTCCGATGAATACTGAACCACATAGACTGGTATTGTCTTGGCTTTCGGGTCTTCACTGCTATTGTCTTGGCCTTCGGGTCTTCATTTACGCCGGTCTACGGGTCTGTCCTTTGCAGTTCTAGGAGGTCCACCCTCCCAGGCTTCTCCTCCCCTTAGTGACGTCATTGTGAGAATCCTTCTGGTTAATCCGGAAGTGACGTCATCGTGAGAGGATTTTTTCACAGTTTTCATTCATTATTTACATTACGTTGTTAAGAGAATGTTTTTTACTATAAATTACAAGTAAACAAGGCATATACGAGCCATTAGTAAATCGATGACCATTTTGGAAAACTAAATTGCTGACTCATCTTTCCGGTTAGACAGGAAGTGACGTCATTTTGAGAGGATCTTTTCACATTATCAGTCTTTACATTCATTAGGGGTTTTATTGTAAATAGGAAGTTAAGCAACAAATATCTCGGCCATTACTAAATGGGTAACCGTTTTGGAAAAATAACAAAACTGGTTCTTTGATATGACGTAGGCGCCTTCAATAGCATATTTAAACATTAGTTCTTTGATATGACCGAGGCGCCTACTAATTTGGTTACATTATTACTATTCATGGGGAAGGGTAACAAAAAAAAAAATTTTTTTGGGGGGGGGGGTAAAAATTTTTATTTTTTTTTTCAACTGAAAACATTCCAATTCATGGGGAAGGCTAACAAAATTTTTTTTTTTTTCCGGGTGGGGGGGGTGGGTAAAATTTTTTTTTTTTTTCTTTTTCTAACTGAAAATATTATTACTCATGGGGAAGGGTAACAAAATTTATTTTTTTTCCGGGTGGGGGGGGGGGTAAAATTTTTTTTTTTTTTTTTCTTTTTCTAACTGAAAATATTACTACTCATGGGGAAGGGTAACAAAATTTTTTTTTTTTTCGGGTGGGGGGGGGTAAAAAATTTTTTTTTTTTTTCTTTTTCTAACTGAAAACATTATTACTAATGGGGAAGGGTAACAAAATTTTTTTTTTTTTGGGTGGGGGGGGAAATTTTTTTTTTTTTTCTTTTTCTTACTGAAAACATTACTACTCATGGGGAAGGGTACCAAAAAAAATTTTTTTTTTGGGTAGGGGGGGGTAAAAATTTTCTTTTTTTTTTCTTTTCCTAACTGAAAATGTTACTATTCATGGGGAAGGGTAACAATAAAAAAAATTTTTTTGGGGGGGGGGGTAAAAATTTTTTTTTTTTTTTGAACTGAAAACATCCCAATTCATGGGGAAGAGTAACAAAAATTTTTTTTGGGGGGGGGTGAGGGGGGGGGTAAATTTTTTTTTTTTTTTTTTTTTTTTCTTACTGAAAATATGACTACTCATGGGGAAGGGTAACAAAAAAAAATTTTTTGGGGGGGGGTACAAAAATTTTTTTTTTTTCTCTTTTTCTAACTGAAAATATTACTATTCATGGGAAAGGGTAACAAAAAAAAATTTGGGGGGGGGAGGGGGGGAAATGTTTTTTTCCTTTTTCTAACTGAAAATATTACTATTCATGGGGAAAGGTAACTAAAAAAAATTTTTTAGGGGGGGGGGTAAAAATTTTTTTTTTTTTTTTTTAACTTAAATACAATTCCTATTAATGGGGAAGGGTAAAATAAAAAAATTTGGTGTGCGGGGGGTAAAAACTTTTCTTTTATTTCTTTTTCTAACTGAAAATATTACTATTCATGGGGAAGGGTGACAAATATCTTTTCTTTTTTTTGGGTGGGAGGGTTAAAAAAATTTTATTTTTTTCTGTTTCTAACTGAAAATATAACTATTCATGGGGAAGAGTACAAAAAGAAATTTAGGGGGGGTAGATATTATTTCTTTTTCTTTCTCTTTTTCTAACTGAAAATATTACTATTACGGATAAGGGCAAAAAATAAATTTGGGGGGGGGCGACCTTTTTTTTAAACTGAAAATATTAGTATTCTTGGGGGAGGGTGAAAAAAACTTTTAGATGGAGTGGGTAAACAAATGTTTTAAACATGTTTTATTTGTTTTTAAACTAAAAATATTCTTGGTTAGAAATATAGAAAATCGATGTCTACCCACCAACGAAATATGACTGAGTCTCCATCGGTTTACTGGTGAGCGTTCATTTCCGACGCGGCAGCCTAGCAAAAATAGACGACCGTAGGGAGGCTATTTTAGCTAGTCCACTTATAATATAACGAACACTTTCTCTGTCACGATGTCAGGATGTCTGTCTGTCCGTCCTGGGGAATGTTTGTAAACGTAATTTCAGAAATAAACAATAAATAATTTAAGCGCCCAGGCTACGATTCGAACTCGCAACCTTGACGCTGACGGACGGACGCCATAACCTCTACCCCACCAAGACATGCATTGGGGTCTGCGTTCGCTCTCGATTGTTTTAGGGGAGGGGAAAGAAATTTCGCCCCCCGCATTTTTTTTTTTTTGGCGCGAAAATAAAAAAAAATTTCCCGCAAAAAAAAATAAAAAATTTCCCGCCAAGAAAAAAAAAAAATTTTTTTTTTTCCTTTTTAAACAAAAAAAGTATTCGGAGAAAAATTTTATGTTTTCTTTGTCTCACCACTCAAGAACGCGGCAGCCTAGCAAAAATAGACGACCGTTAGGGAGTCTATATTCGCTAGTCCACTTATAATATAACGAGCAGGTTCTCTGTCACGATGTCTGTCTGTCTGTCTGTCCGTCGTCGAGAATTTTTGTAAACGTAATTTCAGAAATAAAAGATCGTATAACTGTTCATTGGAAATACATTGGGTCTGCGTTCGCTCTTGATTGCTTTAGGGGGGGGGAAATTTCGATCCCCCCTCCCCCATCTTTTTTTTTTTTTAGCGCGAAAAAAAAAAAAATTTCCCGCCCAAAAAAAAATATTTTTCGCCTAGTGAAAAAAAATTTTTTTTATTTCCTTTTTAAAAAAAAAAAAGTATTCTGAGAAATTTTTTTTCTTTTGTCTCACACACCAAGAACGCGGCAGCCTAGCAAAAATAGACGACCGTTAGGGAGTCTATTTTCGCTAGTCTACTTATAATATAACGAACAGGTTCTCTGTCCGTCATTCTGTCTGTCTGTCCGTCGGCGAGAATTTTTTTAAACGTAAGAGAGGGGACAGGAGGGCGGGTAATTAAATTCATATTTACAAATATACACTTATAACTGTTATTATCAAATTTACATATGTATTTACAATATTTTCCGATAAGGTGATATTAATTTAAAAAAATTATTCATACAATTAATTAAAGACATTTCCTTCAGAAACAAGCCGGTTTTTAAACCATAATTTGAATGGCAAATTCTGTTAAAATTGGAAAGTCATCTTTCCGGAAGTAACGTCATTTTGAGAGGCTTATTTCACATTGTTATTCTTTATTTTCATTACGTTGTTAAGACAAGGTGTTTTGTTGTAAATTAAAATTAAGCAAGGTATATCCCGGCTATTACTAAATAGGTGACCACTTTGGAGAAATAAATTGCTGACTCATCCTTCCGGAAGTGACGTCATTTTGAGAGAAAAAATTCAGTTATTTTTTATTTTCATTACGTTGTTAAGACAACGTGTTTTGTTGTAAATATAAGTTAAGCAAGGCATATCCCGGCCATTACTAAATGGGTGACCATTTTGGAAAAATTAATTGCTGACTCATCCTTCCGGAAGTGACGTCATTGTGAGAGGATTTTTTAAAACATTATTATCCTTTATTTTCATTACGTTGTAAAGACAAGGTGTTTTGTCGTAAATTGAAGTTAAGCAATACAAATCCCGGCCATTACTAAATGGGTGACCATTTTGGAAAAATAAATTGCTGACGCATCCTTCTGGAAGTGACGTCATTGTAAGAGGATTTTTTCACATTATTATTCTATATTTTCATTAAGTTTTAAAGACAAGGTGTTTTGTTGTAAATTGAAGTTAAGAAATGCATGTCCCGGCCATTACTAAATGGCTAACCAAAATGGTCAGCCATTTAGTAATGGCCGGGACATGAATTAATTGCTGACTCATCCTTCCGGAAGTGATGTCATTGTGAAAGGACTTTTTCAGATTATTATTCTTTATTTTCATTACGTTGTTAAGACAAGGTGTTTTGTTGTAAATTGAAGTTAAGCAAAGCATATCCCGGGCATTGCTAAATGGGTGGCCATTTTATAAGAATAAATTGCTGACTCATACTTCCGGAAGTGACGTCATTGTTAAAGGAGTTTTTCGCATTATTATTATTTATTTTCATTACGTTGTTAAGACAACGTGTTTTGTAAATTGAAGTTAAGCAAGGCATATTCCGGCCATTACTAAATCGGTGACCATTTTGGATGACTAACAAAACTGCTTATTTGATATGACGTAGGCGCCTTCAATAGCGTATTTAAAGGATTTCTTTGATATGACCGAGGCGCCTCCTAATTTATTTTTATTTTTTAACTAAAAATATTCCTATGTATGCCCCCATACATAGGAATAAAAAAATTGCGGGGGGGGGGGAGGGGTAAAAAAAAAAATTTTTTAACTAAAAATATTTCTGTGTATGGGGGAGGATAAATAAAAAATGTTGGGAGGGGGCAACATTTTTTTTTTTTTAATTAAAAATATTTCTATTTATAAAAAAATTGGGCTGCAAAATTTTTTTATTTCTTTAAAAAAAAAGAAAAAAATATTTCTATTTATGGGGGAGGGTAAAAAAAATTAGGGGGGAGGGAAATTTTTTTTTCTTTTTTAACTAAAAATATTTCTATGGGGGAGGGTAAAAAATGGGGGTTATGGGACGCGGAAATTTTTTAAATTTTTTTTTACTAAAAATATTCTTGGTCTGTAACAAAGAACATCAATGTCTCACCATCCAAGAAATATGACTGGGGCTCCATCGGTTTACGAGCGTCATTTCTCACGCGGCAGCCTATCAAAAATAGACGACCGTAGGGAGGCTATTTTGGCTAGTCCACTTATAATATAACGAGCACTGCCTCTGTCTGTCTGTCCGTCGCGGAGAATTTTTGTAAACGTAATTTCAAAGACAGAAATATGACAAATATATTAGGCCACATATTAACGACTAAATAAACAATAAATAATTTCGGAGTTAGGCCGCGATTCTCTACCGAATTCGCAATTTGACAAAGTTGAAAATATCATCTTAATAAAGAAATGTTTTTTTTAGCAATGAATGATCGTATAATAACTTGTTCTTCATATACTTTGAGGTCTGTGTTCGCTCTCGATTCCCCTCCCCACTCACCAAAAAATTATTTTCCCTTTTTAAACAAAAAATATTTGGAGACAATTTTTTTTTTAAATGTCTCACCACCCAAGAACGCGGCAGCCTAGCAAAAATAGACGAACGTTAGGGAGTCTTTTTTCGCTAGTCTACTTATAATATAACGGAGACTTTTTCTATCTGTCTGCCCGTCAGCGGAAATTTTTCTAAACGGAAGAAACTTATTTTACATAAATAAATAAACAATAAAGAAACTTGGGAATCGAAAACAGCGAACCTGAGGTCTGCAATCTTGGTTGTTACTGACTGAGCTAACACACTGAACTTATTAAAGTCTTTAAAATTATCTCACTTAAACAATTCACTAAACTCGCTCGGTTGACTGTGGAACTCTTCAGTTACAGCAGGATAAGACGCGGAAGCCTAGCAAAAATATACGACCGTAGGGAGGATATTTTGGCTAGTCTATGAAACTTGACCCGTTAGTGTGATGTACATAGATTTACACCATTTGAAGATATTAACAAATTGAAGCATACAGACTTTTACCACAAATGACTGGATTCGGCGTTAAACAACCCCTAAAAAGTTTATATCCTTTAAAATTGCAACAAAGCTGTGAATGAACCTCGGCCTATTTGGCATAATGATTAGAGCGTTCCCTCATGGGCTGGGAGACTGGGGTCCAATCTTCGTCGAGTTATACCAAAAAATAAAAAATGGTACTTGATGCCTCCTTGCTAAACATTCTGTATTAGAATGTGAGTATCAATGGTAAGTTGAGTAATCCGAGAAAATGAGCAACGCCCTAGAACTCCGTGTAGTAGCCAAGGAAAAGTGAGTCGACTATAAGTTGTGGCTATTGCCTAGGATTATCTTATTATATTTTCAGTTTTTTCCTTATTTGGGGTACTTGATGAAAAATTATCTTACGTTTATTTAATGATTGTTTGATGACAGAAACAAAATTTTGCTGAAGAAAATTTTTTGCGGGGGTCAGAGAAATGAGCCAAACAGCTTCTGTGATCTTTGTTTTCGAAACGCATTTATAATAAAACCATGTGTAAATAATTTATAAATTATGGTTCATCGATATATTCCGGTTATGGTTCATCGATATATATATATATATATATATATATATATATATATATATATATATATATATATATATATATATATATATATAAAATGTGACATTTTCGGCTTAAAAATAAAAAAAAGTTCTACTTTTTATTTACATGACCTGTGCTGTATTCAATTCGAGAGATTTCCATTACATCATTTTAGTCTCACATTCAACAAATTGAACTTCAAATTAACAAAACCCAAGTTTAAATAAAACAGATAAATGTAAATTTAAAACGCTGAATTAAAAATTAGTGGGCTAAAATTTCAAAAATAAAATGTTATACCTTTGTAAGTTCAAATAAAAAATATTTTAACTTCAAATTATATATATGCACATGCATATGCACAAAACTAATTACATGTTTATTTGAAATTAAGTTTTTGTGAATTTCTAATTCATTTTTAAGTTGCTCTTTTTTAAATTTGAAATTGATTAGATGCGTACACGTATTTATACAAGAAAGGATCTATCTGTAACAATCAGATCCAAATTTATCGTCTGTCTTAAAAGTTCGATATTCCTGATGTAAGGGACATAATCCAATTTACACTTTTGAATCTTTTAGATAGAGAGTTATTCCCCTTGAAAAAGATAATAAGACTATGATTTTGTTTATAAAAAATAGTGATTTTATTTTCTATTTAATTCTTCTACTACAAACAGTCCCCAGACCCTTTATATATACTCTATTCTGTCTGTTTATCTACAAAACTCTTTTCTTGCGGGAATCCATAGTCTCCTCTATTTTATAATAATTGATTACGTTAATTTACTTCAATTCTGCCGCGTTTATTTTTTGTCTTAATTTTCTAAACAAATTTCTTTCAGAACAATAGCATTGCCTTGTCCATTTTTTCGACCTATTGACATCACGGACAAAGGAATTTTCTATATTCCCACTTGTCTCTAAAATAATTCTTTCTTTTTATTTTGACCTTAATTATTATTCTTTTTCCATACGCGGATTCGAACCGCGATGCCTTTATTCAACTGTCTAATTTCTGCCCTTCCCACCACTGTGTTGGCCGCCCATATTAATATGTATCCATTGGTGGCTCTGTCACGCTTAACTTTTAAATAGCATTTAAAATAAGTTACGCTTGCTTTATTATGAGACACCCCCCCCCCGAATAAGAGTGAAATTATTTTTAAAAATAATAATTTGCATTCAAATAACGCGTGTACGATGGGAACTCTACTAAAAGGGTTGATATACCGTAAAAACTGGCAGGCTTATCGAAAGAAAACGAAACTGTACTTGTTACTTTCGTCTCTTTCGTTTTTGTTACATTTTTTTTTTAACTTTTTGCGATTTATTTATTTGTTTTTCTTGCGTTTTCACTTTTCAATTACGTTTAATCTCTCTCTCTCTATTTTTTCTCTCTATCACTCTCTTACGAACACTCTCTTTTTCTTTCGTACGCGCTCTCTGTGTTTCACTGGAAAAAAACAAAACAAACATTGCTTAATGTGAGTTAAAAAAAATACTGGCTGCCTCTCGAACCAAAAGAAAGGAAATAAATGGTTTTAACGTTTGAAGTTATCATCTGCCAGCATTCGCGTTGGCACATCCTGTAAGGAGTTTTATTCGTAAATATTCTAAATATATTTCAAAAACAGATATTAGATGTTTGTATTTGAAGCACAGACATTAATAGAAGTTACGTTTATTTTTGATAATGTTGCACTGAAAAAGTATTTCACAGTTCTCTCTCTCTCGTCGTTCAAATGTTTAACTGAAGAAAAAGTGCATAAACGTCGTCTCCTCCTCCTTCCATGCTGAAGCTACAGTAGCGAGCGGGGTCAGTTAATGGTTTAATTAAGTTAATTGTGATCTATTTAACAACTTCATTTCGTTAGCTCGGGATCATAAAAACATATAATTGAAGAAAAATAGTGTGTGTAACATCGTTATAGTCAAACTTCTATTTTTCTCCCTCTCTCTATTGCCGTCTCTTTATCTTTAGGTGCGAATGCTAAATACGTACCTATCGCCGCCCCGGTACGAATGCTAAATACGTACTTATTGCTGCCCTGGTGTGCATACTACATAAGTACCTATCGCTGCCCCAGTGCGAATACTAAATATCTACATATCGCCGCCCTGGTGCGAATGCTAAATATGTACCTATTGCCGCCCCGGAACGCATGCTATATACATACCTATCGCCGCCCCGGTGCGAATGCTACATTTGTACCTATCGCCGCCCTATGCGCGTGCTAAATACGTACCTATCGCCGTCCCGGTGCGAATGCTAAATACGTACCTATCGCCGCCCCGGTGTGAATGCTAAATACGTACCTATCGCCGCCCCGGTGCGCGTGCTATATATGTACCGATCGCCGCCCCGGTGCGCGTGCTATATACGTACCGATCGCCACCCTGGTGTGCATACTATATTCTTACCTATCTCTGCAAGGGTGCACATACTATATATGTACCTATCTCCAGCCCAGTTCGCATACCTAAGAACTCATATTAACGCATCCCTATCGTGTCAGAAAACAGAATA
This sequence comes from Sepiola atlantica, assembly GCA_963556195.1. NCBI lineage: Eukaryota > Metazoa > Mollusca > Cephalopoda > Sepiida > Sepiolidae > Sepiola > Sepiola atlantica. The sequence continues at coordinate 63,447,568 of OY744537.1, read as the reverse complement.
GTGTTCATTCATGTATTGTCACTATCATAAATGGATATATTTGTAGTTAAAAAACGAAAAAAATAAATTTTGTTTGCTGCCCTCCAAATTTTTTTTGTATCCTCCTCCATACATAGAAATATTTTTAATAAAAAGGAAATAAGAAAAAATAAAAAAATTTTTTGACCTCCACATGTATAGAAATATATTTAATTAAAAAGCAAAAAAAAAAAAAATAATTCCCCCCCCAATATTTTTTTCATGCTCTCCCATACATAGAAATATTATTAATTAAAAAGAAAAAAAAAATTATCGGGACCCCCCCCCAATTTTTTTTTTTACCCTCCCCCCATACATAGAAATATTTTTAGTTTAAAAAAGAAAAAAAAAAAATTCCCCCCCTCCAAAAAAATTTTTTTTATCCTCCTCCATACATATAAATATTTTTAATTAAAATGTAAAAAAAAAAATGTTTTGAACCCCCCGATTTTTTTTTACCCTCGCCCATACATGGAAATATTTTTAGTTAAAGAAAGAAAAAAAAATTTCCGAGGCGCCTCGGTCATATCAAAGAACCATACTGCAGAAGCCTCCGGGTACTATATTGTAGAAGCACCCCCGGTGCCTGTACTGTAGAATCACCCCTCGTCAGTATACTGCAGAAGCACCCTCGGCTCATATACTGCAGAAGTACCCCCGGTGCCTATACTGCAGAAGCATCCCCCAGTCCCTATACTGCAGACGCCTACAGGTCCTATATTGTAGAAGCACCCCCGGTGCTGGGTCATATACTGAAGAAGCACCAGAAGCACCCCGGTCCGTATACTGAAGAAGCACCCATTACCCCTATACTGCAGAAGTCTCTGGGTCCTATATTGTAGAACCCACCCGGTGCTGGGTCCTATACTGTAGAAGCAACCCTGGTCTGTATACTGCAGAATCACCCATGATCCCTATTCTGCAGAAGCCTCCGGATCATATATTGTAGAAGCATCCTCGGTGCTGGGTCCTATACTGTAGAAGCACCCCTGGTCCCTATACTGCAGAAGCACCTATGGTTCTTATTCTGCAGAAGCCTCCAAGTCCTATATTGTATAAGCAGCCCTGGTGCTGGGTCCTATACTATAGAAGAACTCCTGGTCCCTATACTGCAGAAGCACCCATGGTCCCTAATCTACAGAAGTCTCCGGGTCCTGTATTGTAGAAACCCCCCGGTGCTGGGTCCTATACTGTAGAAGCACTCTTGGCCTTTATACTGCAGAAGCACCCATGTTTCCTATTCTGCAGAAGCCTCCGGGTCTTATATTGTAGAAGCACCAGACGCACCCCTTTACTGATCCCCCCTCCTTTCATCTGCACAGTAGCTCTATCTAAGACATTGAGCACTTTTCTCCCGGATAACGCAGAGTAATAAGGAAATCAAGGAGGGATCAAGTGCACTGCTAAAATCACTCTTACTGATTCCTCCTATTCATCTGCACAATAGTCCGAAAAAAAGCGTAGATGCTGTTAAAATATTATACAAACCTACCACTACAGTAGGTCTATCTAGAACATTGAGCACTTTTTTCCCTGACAATGCCGAGTACTTAGAAAATCAAGGAGGCATCCAGAGCACTACTAAAATCACTCTTACTGATTCCCCTCTCCTGTTCATCTGCACAATATTCCGAATAGAAGCGTAAATGCTGTTAAAATATAATACAAATCTATCACTACAGCAGCTCTATCTAGGATATTGAGCACTTTTCTCCTGGACAACGCCGAGTACTTAGAAAATCAAGGAGGTCTCCAGGGCACTACTAAAATCACTCTTACTAATTTCCCCTCATTTACATATGAACAATAGTCTGAAGAGAAATGTGGATGCCATTAAAATATTATACAAACTTATCACTACAGTAGCTCTATTTAGGATATTGAGCACTTTTCTCCCAGACAACGCTGAATACTTAGAAAATCAAGGAGGCATCCAGAGCACTACTAAAATCACTCTTACTGATTCCTTCTCCTGTTCATCTGCACAATATTCCGAAAAGAAGCGTAAATGCTGTTAAAATATTATACAAATCTATCACTGCAGCAGCTCTATCTAAGACATTGAGCACTTTTCTCCCGGACAACGCCGAGTACTTACAACATCAAGGAGGACTACAGAGCACTACTAAAATAACTTTTACTGATTCCTCATCCTTTTCATCTGCACAATAGTCCTAAAAGAAGTGTAGATGCTGTTAAAATATTATACAAACCTATCACTACAGTAGCTCTATCTAGGACATTGACCACTTTTCTCCCGGACAACGCCGAGTACTTAGAAAATCAAGGAGGCATCCAGAGCACTACTAAAATAACTCTTACTGATTCCCCCTCCTGTTCCTCTGTACAATATTCGTTTCCAAGTTTCTCCGTTCAATTTATTTGTTGTTTATTTATTTATTAAATTTCTTTAGGATATGACACACGTACGTACACCTTAGCGTATTAATATATAGATAATAATAATAATAATAATAATAATAATAATAATAATAATAATAATAGCAATAACAATAATAATAATAACAATAATAATAGCAATAGCAATAATAATAATAATAATAATAGCAATAACAATAATAATAATAATAATAATAATAATAATAATAATAATAATAATAGCAATAACAATAACAATAACAATAATAATGATAGCAATAACACTAATAATAATAATAACATTAATAACAACAATAATAATAATAATAATAATAATAATAGTAGCAATAACAATAACAATAATAATAATAGCAATAATAATAATAATAATAATAATAATAATAATAATAATAATAATAATAATAATAATAATAATAAGAGGACTGGTAAGTATAGAAGACTGTGTGGACGACATTAAAAAAGAGCTGGAGAAATACATAAACCAGAACACAGAAAAGCTGATCACCACAGCAAGAGATACCGCCCCAACGAACAACGCAGGAAGCATCGAAAATGGACACAAACAGACAAGAAAAGAAAAATGGGAAGAAAAACAACTATATGGACGCTTCATAAGACTCACAAGAGAAGAAACTAACGTAAATAGCTGGACATGGCTAAGAAAAGGAAACTTGAACAGAGAAACGGAATCTTTACTGATGGCTGCACAGAACAATGCGATTAGGACAAACTACATTAAAGCTAAAATAGATAAAACCCAGGAAAACAATAGATGCAGACTGTGTGGACAAATAGACGAAACAGTAAATCATATAATAAGTGAATGTAGCAAACTTGCTCAAAAAGAATACAAGAACAGACATGATTGTGTTGGGAAAGTAATACACAGGGAACTGTGTAAACAATTGAATTTCGAATATGCAGACAAATGTTACAAACATAAACCAGAAACAGTACTGGAAAACGAAAAACATAAAATCCTCTGGGATATGGATATACAAACAGATAAACTCATACAAGCAAGGAGACCTGATGTTATTATAATAGACAAAAAGGAAAAATCTTGTAAAATCGTAGACTTCGCCGTTCCAGCAGACCACAGAGTGAAGATCAAAGACACGGAAAAACGAAGTAAATACACAGAACTAGCCAGAGAACTTAAAGGAATATGAAGCATGAAGAAAGTTAGAATAATACCAATAATCGTAGGAGCACTAGGAATAGTCCCCAAAAACATGGAGAAAAGATTTGGAGAAATTGGAATCAAAGGGACTATCGAAACCATACAAAGGACGGCAATGATCAAAACAGCTGCAATCTTAAGGAAAATCCTCGAATGCGGAAACTAACACACATAAGCTACAAAGGCTAACCAGTCACAAGGACTTTACAACGGAGAAAACAAAACCACACGAAGAACACCACAGCAAGAGCCAAGGAACAGAAGCTGCAAGAAACAGCACTTCATAATCCCCCCCCCCCCCCAAATAAATTACACCGGTCTCAGCTATCACTACACAAAAATGAACCAAGAAACCGAAATTACAAGAAACACTATAAGCTCCTCCCTCTCCCTCACCCACCCCCCAAAAATTAAAAAGAATTTTAAAAAAAGGGAAGAGAAAAGGAAAGGGAAAAAAAAAAAAAAAAAAATGAATTGAAGGGAAAAAATTTAAAAATTAAATTTTTTTATTTTCTTTTTTTAAATGATGCCGGCCTAGGCTGACACCAGACAACATATTTGTAGAGGGTCGAGGAGGATGAGAAGACCGAGGAGGGACAGCACAAACCAGACCTCCACTGGAAAAGTGCAGAGAGTGCTGAGATCTTGGGGAGGCTTGTTGCCACCCAAATCCCAGAGAAGACCAATTACCGGCGAGAAATCAATGGTAAGAGACTGTTGCGATACCGCATCGTTATCGAAAAGAGGTGAAGAACACTGGAAGTCTGGGGAGACTTGTTGTCACTCAGACTCCAGGAAATACCACTGGTTGTTGTCAATGAGCAATCACTGACGATGATCTGTGTGAGAACTCCTAGTGAGTACAAATAATAATAATAATAATAATAATAATAATAATAATAATAATAATAATAATAATAATAATAATAATAATGTGCAAACAACTGAATTTCGAATATGCAAGAAAACGGTACAAACACAAACCAGAAACTGTACTAGAAAACGAAAAACACAAAATCATATGGGATATGAATGTACAAACAGACAAACCCATAACAGCAAGGAGACCGGATATGATAATAATCAACAAGAAAGAAAAATCCTGCAAAATCGTGGACTTTGCCGTTCCAGCAGACCACAGAGTGAAGATCAAAGAGACGGAAAAGAGAAGCAAATATACTGAACTTGCCAGAGAATTGAAAGGAATATGGAACATGAAGAAAGTCAGTATAACACCAATAATCATAGGAGCACTAGGAACAGTCCCCAAAAACATGGAGAAAAGACTAGGATAAATAGGAATCAAAGGGATAACTGAGACCATACAAAGGACAGTAATGATCAAAACAGCTACAATCCTGAGAAATGTCCTCGAATGCGGAAACCAACTCACATAAGCAACGAATGGAGAACAAACACATGGAAGCACAAAACAACAGAACCGGGGAAAATACAACTGCACGAGAGAGGCGCAAGCATAGGCTGACGCCACGAAAATTATGGACAGAGGGTCGAGGAGGGAAAGCGCAAAACCAGACCTCCACTGGAAGAGCGCGGACAGCTCTGGGACCTTGGGAAGGCTTGTTGCCACTCGGGCCCCAGAGGGGACCAATGGCCCTTATCAGCGAGAAATCGTTGGTAGGTGGCTGTTGCGATTACCGCAAGGTCATCAGCGGTGATGAACGAAAAGAGGTGGAGCATACTGGAGGCCTGAGGAGACTTGTTGTCACTCAGACTCCAGGGAATACCACAGGTTGTCGGCAATGGGTGACCACTGACGATGACCAGTGTGATAACTCCTAGTGAGTAAATAATAATAATAACAAGCCGCGCGTGCTGTATGTGACTCGATGTGGCGAGTGTAAGATGCAATAAATTTGGGCAATTTTGGGGCATTTTTTACCCCGCTTTGACCCCCTGGGGCGCGCGAACCAGAATTTTCTGAGGTCAAGGATGCTCCTTTAATATCCAGAACAATTGCCTCTACATTTTGGCCAAGTTTCAGAAAAATTGAATTGATAGATCAAACGTTATGGGAGAAAAGGGTTATTTTTTGTCATTTTGGGGGATTTTGACCCCCTGGGGGCGCGAACCAGATTTTTTCCAAGGTCAGCGATACTTATTTTCTATAAGGAACAATTGCCTCCACATTGTGGCCAAGTTTCAGAGAAATTGAATGCATGGATGAAAAGTTATGGGGCAAAAAATGTCATTTTTTGCCATTTCGGGGCCTTTTGACCCCCTGGGGGGTTAACCAGATTTTTTTTCAAACATCGGAGAATGTCACTTTCTAACCTGACCAAAGTTACAACTTCATGCAAAATTTCAGAGAAATTCAATGGATGGTTGCGGAGAAAAATCCGGACGGACGGAAATGCCTCAAAACATAGGTCCCCCGATTTTATAAATCGGGGGATCAATAATAATCTACACTATTGATTGTGCTCTCTGAATCAATGTCATCTATATTTTATATTGGTCGATCATCTATTTATTTCCGTGGTCTGTTTGTATCATGCTTTTGATAATTTAATCCAGTTTTAAAAAATGTTCATTAAGTTCAATTAAAGAGTGAAAAGAAAGAAAAAATAGGAAACATTGATTACTTGAAAAGAGGTGTGATCAGCTAACAGTCCCCACATGACACGACCGAAAGCGTTTGAAACGGAAGCAAAGGCCCCTACCATTGACAGGAAGTGGTCATCTCGAATAAATGTCTGTCCATAAGCCTGAAAAGGAAGAAAGAAACGAACTGAAGAAATCAGAAAATAAAAATAACATACCTCACTCCCCAAAACATACACCCTCCCTAAAAACACAAACACATGTGAAGGCAGCAGTCTCGGTTGACACCGCACAAAATGGTTGTGGAGGGTCAAGGAAAATAGAAAGACGGAGGAAAGAGACCACTATTCAGACGTCCATCGGAAGTGCACGGAACGTACTGGAATCGTGAAGACATTTATTGTCCAGACATTTAAAGTCCAGAAAAAGGCATCGGCTTTTATCAGAATTCAATGATAAACGGCAGTTACGAGAACTCAATGTGATTTGTGATAAAACGAAGCGGAGAGTACTGGAAATCCGTGGAGACTTGTTGTCACCTACCTATGAGGTTTACATAATAATAATAATAATAATAATAATAATAATAATAATAATAATAATAATAATAATAATAATAATAACGATAATAATAACGATAATAATAATAATAATAATAATAATAATAATAATAATAATAATAATAATAACAAATATTTAAAACCGGTCAGATATGATTGATTTATATGCCCAAAAATCTGACAGAAAAGAAATCATTGTTACTTATTGAACTTAAAATGATTCTCAGATACGATAAAAAGACTAGAATATTCATATTCATACACGTGTTGAACATCCCCCTCGTCCGGGTTCTTGAAGTCCCCATTAGAAGGAACAAATGCGAGATGTTTACTACCTTTTTTCTCCTGTTAAAACCCAAGAAAAAAGGGTAAGAGGTAACTCATTGCTTTTAATATTTAAAACCGGTCAGATATGATTGATTTATATGCCCAAAAATTTGACAGAAAAGAAATCATTGTTACTTATGGAACTTAAAATGATTCTCAGATACGATAAAAAGACTAGAATATTCATATTCATACACGTGTTGAACACCCCCCCCCCCTCGTCCGGGTTCTTGAAGTCCCCATTAGAAGGAACAAATGCGAGATGTTTACTACCTTTTTTCTCCTGTTAAAACTCAAGGAAAAAAAAGGTAAGAGGTAACTCATTGCTTTTAATATTTAAAACCGGTCAGATATGATTGATTTATATGCCCAAAAATCTGACAGAAAAGAAATCATTGTTACTTATGGAACTTTTTAAAAAAATTAAAATTATTATCCAAAATATAAAATATGTTTTATAATCCGGCGTAAATTTATCAGATAAAAACGGGAGGGGAATCTATTGTCTATCCCCTGGCTGTCAAAAATTAACCTATAAAACTTATACTATGTAGTTAAGTAACATATACATGTATGTGTATATATGTGTGTGTATACATATGTATATGTATATGTACATGTATATAATTTTTTTTGTGTGATAGTGCACATTCCACCTCATTGAAAGGAGATAAACGCTATCCCTGTGACAGGAGTACAGGCAAACTAAACCTTGGCCTGGTGTAGCCACATACACCAACATATGAGTAATGTACAACAATAACAATGAAACCCGTGGGACTCAGATGAAAGATCTGAGTGTCATGATGGGCAGGTGCTCCCTTGATGGCCAACATGGGGGACCCGGTCCGCATCCTGTGAATGTTGGCTCCTTTGATTTCAGGAACAAAACTACGGACAAAAGCCAGGTAAGTAACCTCTCCAATTCCAGGTAGGACAATGACACAGACCAAACACAAAAAAGCAGAAATGAAAGAAAAACTAAAATATACAGAAAGAAATGGACCACAAAGGAGAACAGACTAGTGATGGAATGCTACTACAAAAGTCACTACCCCACAGAAAGAGGCTACCGGAAACGATTTAAACATCTTTGGAACACTGCTACTGGCTACTATACAACGGAACAAAGGAAAGCAGACCAAGCAAAACAGATCCTCAAGAGAGGATGGTTCTCGGAGATGGAACTGACGGAAATCAAACAGAAGAGCGGAACAGAGCAAGAAACACCGCCTGACGAAACCCCTCAAGAGGATGACAGACAAAACATAAACCCAGCAACGGAAGAGGTCGAAGTCCACGAAATCACAGAACTCACCGAAGTAGAACTCACCGAGGAAGAAACAAGAGAAGTGGAAAACATCAAACGATACATGTCTGAGAACAAAACAAATCTCCCATCCCTAAGGAACGAAAATTGGAAGAAGTTGAAAATTGAAACTGAGACAGTAAACAAGGTACTCGCGTACATTCCAACAGACACCATCACATACCTAAACAACTTGATATATGCTGGGGCGAAATCAGTAAGTATGAAACTTAAAAAAGAAAAGCCTGGCCAAAAGAAAGGACCGACAAAACCTGGATGGGAAATCAGACTGGAAACCCAGATAAACAAACTCCGAAAAGAAGCTCACACTGTAAACAGGATGAAAGTAAATAGGAAAGAATGGAAGAGCAGAAATCCGGTTCACAAGGAAAGACTGAATAAGAAACATGAAGAATTAAAACAAAAGATAGCAGCAATAGAGGGAAGACTGAGACGATATAGATACAAATCCGAACAGCAAAAACAGAACAGGACCTTTGAAAACAATGAAAGCCAGTTTTACAAAAACGTAAACGGAGAACGAATAACATCAGAACAACCTGACCTGACAGAAACAAAACACTTCTGGGGCAAGATAGGGGAAAATCCTAAAACACACAACAAAAATGCCAAGTGGTTAAAAATCATGAAAAATGAACTACAGGAAATAGAAGAAGGAACAGAAACATAGATTACTAAAGAAACCATTAAGGACACCCTAAGGAAAATGGCAAGCTGGAAAGCCCCAGGTCATGATGGAATACATGCATATTAGTTTAAAAAATTCACGACCCTACATGAAAGACTGGCGCAGAAACTGAGAGGATGTATCCACAGAACAGACATACCAGTGTGGATGACCAAAGGAAGGACAACGCTTATACAAAAAGATGCCAAAAAGGAACGACTCCAAGCAACTACAGACCAATTACCTGTTTACCAACAATGTGGAAAATCCTGACGGCACAACTGAGAGAACAAATCTACCAGTCCCTAAACAAACGTGGACTACTCCCCGAAGAACAAAAAGGATGCCGTAAAGGGAAAAGAGGGACGCATGACCTCCTATACATCGATCAAAAGATCCTTAAGGAGGTAAAAAACAGGAAAAAGAACATATCAATGGCATGGATTGACTACAAAAAAGCTTACGACAGAATCCCTCAAGCATGGATAATTGAATGTTTGAAAATATACAAAATACCCGACAGGATTATTAATCTCATCAAAAAAGCAATGGAAACTGGAACTGACAGCCGGAGGACAACAGCTGACTGAGATAAAGATACAGAGAGGCATCTTCCAAGGAGACTCTCTATCACCACTACTGTTTATAATAGCTATGATGCCACTTAACTACATACTCAGAAAATGTGATGCCGGATACAAGTTTACAGACACAGAACTAAGAGTAAACCACCTGATGTACATGGATGACCTAAAACTATTTGCAAAAAGCAAAAAGGAACTGGAAAAGCTGATAAATATGACCAGAATCTTCAGCAAGGACATCCAAATGGAATTCGGAATGGAAAAGTGTGCACTACTAGAAATAAAAAAAGGAAAACTGGAGACAACAGAAAACATAGAACTCCCTAACCAAGAGGAGATGAGGGCGCTAGGAGAACAGGATAGTTATAAATACCTGGGAGTTCTGGAAGCAGACACAATCAAATATACAGAAATGAAAGAGAAGATTGGAAAAGAATATCTACGAAGAACAAGGAAACTCTTAGAAACTAAACTATATAGCAGAAACCTAGTAAAAGGGATAAACACATGGGCTGTATCACTAATAAGATACTCTGGACCATTCATAGGCTGGACCAAAGAAGAACTCAGGCACCTTGACCAGAGGACTAGAAAACTAATGACTATGCACAATGCATTGCACCCAAAAGACGATACGGACAGACTCTACATGAAAAGAAATGAAGGAGGTAGAGGACTGGTAAGTATAGAATACTGTGTGGAAGACACATAAAAAGAGCTGGAGAAATATGTAACCCAGAACACGGAAAGACTGATCACCACAGCAAGAGACACCAGCCCAACAAACAACTCCGGAAGCACTGAACCCAGAAACAAAAAGACAAGAAAGGAAAAGTGGGAAGAAAAACAACTACATGGACACTTCAGAAGACTGACAAGTGAAGAAACCAACGAAAATAGCTGGACATGGCTAAGAAAAGGAAACTTGAACGGAGAAACGGAATCCTTACTGATGGCTGCACAGAACAATGCAATTAGGACAAACTACATTAAAGCTAAAATAGATAAAAACTCAAGAAAACAGTAAATGCAGACTCTGTGGACAAAGAGACTAAACAATAAATCATATAATAAGTGAATGTAGCAAACTAGCTCAAAACGAGTATAAGAACAGACATGACTGTGTGGGGAAAGCAGTACATCGGGAACTGTGCAAACAATTGAATTTCGAGTACGCAGAAAAATGGTACAAACATAAGCCAGAAACAGTACTGGAAAACGAAAAACACAAAATCATCTGGGATATAAATGTACAAACAGACAAACTCATACAAGCAAGGAGACCGGATGTTATAATAATCAACAAGAAAGAAAAATCCTGCAAAATCGTAGACTTCGCCGTTCCAGCAAACCACAGAGTGAAGATCAAAGAGACGGAAAAAAGAAGCAAATACACAGAACTAGCCAGAGAACTGAAAGGAATATGGAGCATGAAGAAAGTCAGTATAATACCAATAATCGTAGGAGCACTAGGAACAATCCCCAAAAACCTGGAAAAAAGACTGGGAGAAATTGGGATCAAAGGTATCATTGGAACTATACAAAGGACAGCAATGATCAAAACAGCTACAATCTTAAGAAAAATTATTGAATGCGGAAACTAACCCGCATAAGCTACGAAGGATCATACAAAATCTAACACAGGAAGAACACAAAAACTAATGAAAGAACACACCACAAACAAACAGAAAATGCAAGAAACATCACTTAATAAGCTTCCCCTCCTCCAATAAATTACAACGGTCTCAACTGACACAACACAAAAATGGATCAATGAACAGAAATAGCAAGAAACACTATAAGCTCACCCCACCCCACCCCACCCCCCAATAAATAAATTTAAAAAATCAAAATAATCAGCCCCCACCCCCCCAAAAAATGTACAAGCCTAGGCTGACACCACACAAAATATTTGCATAGGGTCAAGGAGGATGAGAAGACCGAGGAGGGACAGCACAAACCAGACCTCCACTGGAAGTGCAGAGACTGCGGGGACCTTAGGGAGGCTTATTGCCACCCACATCCCAGAGAAGACCAATGGTCATTACCAGCGAGAAATCAATGGTAAACGGCTGTTGTGATACTGCAAGTTTATTTGCGGTGGCTATCGAAAAGAGGTGGAGAATACTGGAAATCTGGGGAGACTTGTCACTCAGACTCCAGGGAATACCACCGGTTGTCGGTGAGAAATCACTGATGACCTGTGTGAGAACTCCTAGTGAGTAAATAATAATAATAATTGAAGATGTCTTTTGGGTAGATATACAAATGTTATGTTTATTGTGAATTTTAATTTTAACTAATAAGAAGCTTTTGAGATTTCAATTCGGGGGTCGGGAGATAATATTTTCTGCGTTTTTGTTTGAGTTGAACGTTATTGAACCCCCACCCCCTCTCTCTCCAAAAAGTAGCTTGTCACGTTAGAGATAGAGAACAACATTTACCGTTATTTTTCAGCTGGCGATAAACATTTAAAGTCTCGAGCGTATGAATTGAAGACGTCTTTTTAGTAGATATACAAATGTTATATTTATTGTGAATTTTAATTTTTACTAATAAGAAACTTTTGAGATTTCAATTCGGGGTCGGGAGATAATATTTTCTGCGTTTTGTTTGAGTTGAACGTTATTGAACCCCCACCCCCTCTCTACAAAAAGTTGCTTGTCACGTTAGAGATAGAACAACATTTACCGTTATTCTTCAGCTGGCGATAAACATTTAAAGTCTCGAGCGTATGAATTGAAGACGTCTTTTTAGTAGATATACAAATGTTATATTTATTGTGAATTTTAATTTTTACTAATAAGAAACTTTTGAGATTTCAATTCGGGGTCGGGAGATAATATTTTCTGCGTTTTGTTTGAGTTGAACGTTATTGAACCCCCCCCCCCCCCTACCTCCAAAAAGTTGCTTGTCACGTTAAGGATAGAACAACATTTACCGTTTTTTTTAAGCTGGCGATAAACATTTAAAGTCTCGAACGTATGAATTGAAGACGTCTTTTGGGTAGATATACATTTATATTAAATATATATATATACATATATATATATATATATATATATATATATATATATATATATATATATATATATATATATATAATGGTATTAATCCAGGTGAAAAATATCCACAGGGTGGTAATCCAGAGAATTTTAACCAGGGTTTATAAAAAGTGCTCAATATCAAAATAGAGCTTTATATATGATAATTTTATTTACACAGACATGTACAAAATCTGCGACACTGGCATGTCGATGTTATCGATCAAAAGTTACTATAAACTGAGATCTCACCAGGCAGAGTTAGAATCCGATCTTAACCTCAGATCATATTTTGAGAGAATGAAATGGAGGGATAGAGAAAGAGAAGAAGAAGAAAAGAAATTTAACATTTCAAAAATTGAGGCCGTTAAAAAATTAAAATTAAAAATCTAAAAACAAAAAACAAAAAATCTAAAATCTAAAATCTGAAACAAACAGGGCAAATAAATAAATAAATAAATAAATAAATAAAAATATAAGGTGAAAAGAGGGGCATATAATGAAGGGAGAGGTGATGGGAAGGTAGACACATAAAGGAAAAGAGGGAGAAAAAGAGAACGTCTGTTGATTCAGATCAAGAGAGAAGGAGGGCTGTAGACATGCACGAATCAAGTGTCAAAAAAAAACAGACGAGTTTATAAATGTATTTTTTCAAGTTAACTGTAATATTGTGTATATGTATGTGTGCGTGCGGGTAAACCGATCAGACGTGTGTGATTGTAGTGGTGGTGGGGCGGTGATCAAATGTGTCGCCGATTCTGGATTTATATTGTTATTATAATTTGTCTAGAGTTTATTTGCTTACTATGAATGAATTAATAAATTGAATAAATATGTTCGTTAAGTATAACAGGATTAGTAATAACAATAATAATAATAATAATAATAATAATAATAATAATAATAATAATAATAATAATAATAATAATAATAATAATAATAGATACCCCTAATAATTGAGGTGAAATAATGAGAATAATAAATGAATAATAAAAATAATAATAATAGTTTAATTTAATTTAAAAGTACTAAAAAATATAACTAAAGAATAACTAGAAAGTGCCGGTGTTATTAATTAATTAATAATAATAATAATAATAATAATAATAATAATAATAATAATAATAATAATAATAATAATAATAATAATAATAATAATAATAATAATGGTAATAGTAATAAAAATAGTAATAATAAGTCAGTATAACACCAATCATCGTAGGAGCACTAGGAACAGTCCCCCAAAACATGGAGAAAAGACTAGAAGAAATAGGAATCAAAGGGATAACTGAGACCATACAAAGGACAGTAATGATCAAAACAGCTACGATCCTGAGAAATTTCCTCGAATGCGGAAACCAACCCACATAAGCAACGAATAGAGAACAAACACATGGAAGAATAAGACAACAGAACCGGGGAAAATACAACCGCACGATAGCGGCGCAAGCATAGGCTGACACCACGAAAATTATGGACAGAGGGTCGAGGAGGGAAAGCGCAAATCAGACCTCCACTGGAAGAGCGCGGACAGCTCTGGGACCTTGGGGAGGCTTGTTGCCACTCGGGCCCCAGAGGGGACCAATGGCCCTTATCAGCGGGAAATCCATGGTAGGTGGCTGTTGCGATACCGCAATGTCATCAGCGATGATGAACGAGAAGAGGAGCATACTGGAAGTCTGAGGAGACTTGTTGTCACTCAGACTCCAGGGAATACCACAGGTTGTTGGCAGTGGGCGATCACTGACGATGACCAGTGTGATAACTTCTAGTGAGTAAATAATAATAATGATAATAATAATGGTAATAATAATAAAAATACTAATAATAATAACAGCGACAACGACAACGATAATGGGGGTCAATAATATTTAAGAATTTATAAAAATAATAGTTTAGGAAAGAAATAGAATAATTAAGAAATATTATTAGGAATCCTAGGAGGTAGTGATTATCATAATGATATTATATAAGATAATGTTTGCCGATATTATGATATGGGTTAATGTTTGCAATAATGCTGATCATATAAAAAAAGGTAATAATAGTGGTTTAACCGACAGCAGTAATCAGAGTGGTAATCCCAGTAATCTTAACAATGGTAATAATGATAGTGAAAAAATGATAGTGAAAAATTAATAAATAATAATAGAACAGTACAAATAGTAGCAGTAGTCATAATGGTAATAAAGATGAAAACATTAATAATAATAATAATAATAATAATAATAATAATAATAATAATAATAATAATAATAATAATAATCATGGTAATAATAATAACTGAAATAAAATAATAAAGTTATAGATAATGACATTATCGTTATTATCATCAATGGCAGTTGAAGCAAAAGTCAGGTAACGGAAAAACATGGCAATATCAATATTATTAATAATAGTGATACTGTTAATTTCACTGCCGCAAATAACAATAACTATGATAGTAACATCAGACATGATGCCACAACTAACAACAATAATTATCTTGATAAAAGTACAGAAATGAAAAATAATTGAATGTCAATTAATAATTAAGTTTAAAATATTAATAATAGTAGTAATAAATAATTGATAATGATAATCTAAAAATAATCTAAAAAATATAGAAATATTAATCAATAAATGGATAAACATATAAGAGGGTATTTAAGGGTAAAGAAAAATACAGAAGATGACAATTAGTGTTAATCGTTGTGGGTGTGATAATAATAATAATAATAATAATAATAATAATAATAATAATAATAATAATAATAATAATAATAATAATACCACTAACAGTACTGCTACAAATAATACTACTGATAATAATACTACAAACAATAAAGCCACTACTAATAAAAATAATAATAATAATTAATAAAAAGGTATAAGATGATAGTTGTGTTGACAAAATTATCAGTTGATGGGTAGGTGAAGTTTGTTTTTTTTTGTTTTTTTTTATATATATAGTAACAGCCTAAGGGGTTATAAGTGGATTACTAAGAAGGTGTAATCTATTATGCCTACAGTTAATTGATGTTTCTTGTTTTTTGTTTAGAAGTTTGCCCCTATCACTAAATTTAATTATTTAAAGTTTTTCTGTTAGGCAAAGGTAGCAAGGTGAGTTTAGGGAACCACAGGTGCTAGTTTTTCTAATTGTGTTCCAGGTTACTGTTGGTGATAGGTTATTGTTGTATAGTTCCCAGTAATATATAGAAAGTGAGGTTCTTTTTTTATATGTAGGGTTATTAAAAGAACACTTATGTCCAGTATATCTGTCTTTGAAGGTATTACCAGCCATACCTATGTAGAATTTTTTCAGGGTTTGGCTTTCTTTAGTAGAGATGGTTGCTTGATATACTGATTGGGTTATTTGATAATTATGTTGTAATGCACATTCTTTTTTGTTTGTGCAGTTACATGCCTTGGTATTTGCTGTTTTCGTTGCGGTAGTTTTTTCATTTAGAATTTTATTATTATGTTTTTTTATTATTTTTTCTAAATTTTCACCACAGCTATAGCTTAATTTGAGGGTGTTTTTATTAAAAAGTTTATGCAGTATATTGTCGGGATGGAAGTGTAGATTAATTAAGTCTAAAAATTTTTTACCGAGTTTGGTTTTAACCATGTTATTATATGGGGGTGTGAACCAAATAATTTTTCTACCCCTATTTATGCGTCTGTTGTTGGGAGGTGTAGGTTTGGTGAATTTAATTTGGGTGTTTTTGTATCCACTTTGCTTTAACGCTTTATTGTAAAAGTCCTTATGTTTGTTAAAAATGTCTTCATTAGAGGAGTTATCACTAATTCTTTTTTCGATTGATCTGGGGATGTGTTGAATAATGGTTTTTGGGTTGTTAGAGTGTGGGTGGACATAGATCGGGTTGGCATTGTCTTTAGTATACGGTTCATAAGTTTCTTTATTTAAGTTGAATGTTACGTCTAAAAAATTAACTATTTTAATGTTAGATGTTATTTCTACTTTGAGATCTAATCTTTTCATTTCTCTAAGGATAATTTTTTTTACTCTTTCACATTTTTGTCCATTTGAGTTCTTTACTATTAGTAATCCGTCATCCCTATATAGGCCTATATCTTCAATGCTAATGATTTTTGTGAGATTATATAGTATGTAAAGACCAACTAGATCAGTGACTTCTGCTGAGTCCAGGGATCCCATAGAAACATCAAAAGATCCAAATTGATTGCTTTTAGTCCATTGTTCATGTTTACAGATTAGTACTGTATTTCTGCATTTTCTAATTATATTGATTTCATCTACAGAAATATCAGATAGAAGTGTGGCAAAATCGATAACATTTTCAAAAAGTTCTTTAGATATAGATGGGTAATAGTTAATAATATCAAACTGGATGAACGAACAATCAGTTTTATTTAGTATTTTAAGGAACCAGTTTATTGTATCTGCAGTGTTTATCCATTGATTAAGTTTATAAAATGTTTTTATCTGCTTATTTATTCTTTCTAAAATTTGTATACTAATTTTCCCTATTTCTTGTCTTGTGGGGTTAATAAGTCTAGTGGTTGGTTTAGTTTGGAAGTCAGGTTTGTGATCTTTGAGAAGAATATATGCTTCTTTTTCTTTTAGTTTACTTACTCTCTCGCTGATCTTAAGTTTATCTGTGATAATTTTACTATCGGTATTGATGTTGTGGACTAAATTAATATTAGATTTTTGTAGTTTTTTGTGATGTTATTGTCAAGTAATTTGTAGTATTCTTGTATGGTTAATTTGTAGAAGTTTATGAGTATGTAGTTGAGTGGCATCATGGCTATTATAAACAATAGTGGTGATAGAGAGTCTCCTTGAAAAATGCCTCTCTGTATTTTTATCTCAGACAGGTGTTGTCCTCCGGCTGTCAGTTTTAGTCTCCATGTTTCCATTGCTTTCTGGATGAGATTAATAATCCTGTCTGGTATCTTGTATATTTTTAAGCATTTAATTATCCATGTTTGGGGGATTCTGTCGTAGGCTTTCTTGTAGTCAATCCATGCCATGGTTATGTTCCTTTGTCTGCTCTTCACCTCCTTCAGGGTCTTTTGATCAATGTATAGTAGATCATGTGCCCCTTTTTGTCCTTTCCGGCATCCTTTTTGTTCCTTGGGGAGCAGTCCACGTTTGTCCAGGGATTGGTAGATTTGTTCTCTCAGTTGTGCTGTGAGAATTTTCCACATTATTGGTAGACATGTTATCGGTCTGTAGTTGCTGGGGGTTGTTCCCATTTTGGAGTATTTTTGTATTAATGTTGTTCTTCCTTCCGTCATCCATTCTGGTACGTCTGTTTTGCGGATACATCCACTCAGTTTCTGCGCTAGTCTTTCGTGCAGGGTCGTGAATTTTTTAAACCAGTATGCATGTATTCCATCGTGGCCTGGTGCTCTCCAGTTTGCCATTTTTCTGAGGGTTTTCTTGATCGTTTCTTTGTTAATTTCTGTTTCGGTTCCTTGTTCGATTTCCTGCAGTTCATCTTTCATGTTTTTCAACCATTGGGCATTCTTTTTGTGCTTTTTTGGTTCTTCCCATATCTTGCTCCAGAATTGTTTTGTTTCTGTTGGGCTCGGTTGCTCTGTTGTTGTTTTTTCTCCATTAACGTTTTTGTAAAACTGGCTTTCATTGTTTTCAAAGGTCCTGTTCTGTTTGCTCTGTTCTGATTTGTACCTGTATCGTCTCAGTCTTCCTTCTATTGCTGCTATCTTTTGTTTTATTTCTTCATGTTTCTCATCTAGTTTTTCCTTGCGTTTCTGATTTTTGCTTCTTAATCGTTTCATGTCCTCCTTTCTTCTGTTTACAGTGTGAGCTTCTTTTCGGAGTTTGTTTATCTGGGTTTCCAGTCTGATTTCCCATCCAGGTTTTGTTGGTCCTCTCTTTTGTCCATTCTCTTCGTTTCTTAGTTTCATACTTACCGATTTTGCCCCTGCATATATCAGATTGTTTAGGTCTGTAATAGTTTCTGTTGGAATGTGTGTGAGGAGTCTGTTTACTCTTTCTGTTTCTGCTTTTAACTTCTTCGCTACTTCATTCCTGAGAGATGGGAGTTTTGTTTTGGTTTCTATCATGTATCGTCTAATGTTCTTCACTTCACTTGCTTCTTTTTCGTTCTCAGCAGGTTCTGTGGTTCCGCAGTCTTCTATCTCATCTGGTTCTGTGATTCCGTAGTCTTCAATCTCTTCAGTTTCAGTGTGTATGTTTTGCCCGTCCTCTTCCTGTGGTTTCTCCTTCGGTGGTGTATCTTGCTCCGTTTCGCCATTAACCTTCTGTCTGATTTCCGTCAGTTCCATCTCCAAGAACCATCCTCGCTTGAGGATCTGTCTTGCTTGATCTACTATCCTTTGTTTCGTTGTATGGTAGTCACTAGCAATGTCCCAGAGATGTTTCATTCGTTTTCGGTAGCCTCTTTCTGTAGGGTAGCGGCTTTTATAATAGCACTCCATCTGTTCTCTTTCGTGGCCCATTTCTTTCTATATCTTTTCAGTTTGCTGTTTTCGCTCTGGTTTTCCTGTCTTTGGTCTGTGTCCTTGTCATACCTGGAATCAGAGAGGTTACTTACCTGGTTCTTGTCCGTTGTCTTGTTTCTGAAATGAGAAGGGTCAACATTCGCAGGATGCGGACCGGGTCCCCCATGTTGGCTAACGAGGGAGCACCTGCCCATCATGACACTCAGGTCTTTCTCCTGAGTCCCACGGCTTGTATTGATATTATTGTGCATTATTCATATTTTTGGTGTATGTGGCAACACCAGGCCCAGGCTTATTCTACCTGTGGTCCTGTCACAGGGATAGTGATTGTCTCATTCATTTTAATGAGTGATATTGTGCACTACCACAAAAAAAAAAAATTATATATATATATATATATATATATATATATATATATATATATATATATATATATATATTCATATATATATATATATAAATTCCCGAAACAGTTTTTCATGGTAAACAACTGATGATCCCTTAAAATAGTGTTAGAAACTAACTAATATAATAACTGTAAAAAATAAATTGACTTACATGAGTGATTTTCCACTGGAAGACTTGAGACTATAAGTTTTTTTTGTTTTTTTTTCTTATATAGTTTTAATGGTTGAGAAACTTCCGAGACTATATATATATATATATTATATAAGGACATAGTATAAGTTCATTGTATACGGAAAGGGAATAGAAAGTTGAAGATACGTTTCCCTCTCGCAAGTAAGTATAAATGTGAAATGAAAAAAATACATCGCTATATATCCCCCACCAATTCTGATGATAAAATACGATTTATCATTTATTATAAAAAAATGAAAACATCAAACTATGTTGTTAAAAATAACACTTCTTAAACCCAAAATACATTAGGAAGAACCAATGTAATATATCAGTTCCAATGCCCTATGGGAGGATGTATCTCCGACAACAATAAAAAAAACTAATTCTTACATATGTTTCACTTCCACAACACTATCCCGAAGACTCACCCTACATCTCTCCGACACTAGCTCTATATGCCAACACCTAAAAAAACATAATTGCACCCCCTCCCAATATAGAAACATCCTTGTTAACAATACCAAAATAATACACCACGATACCAATATCAAACAATTAAAAATACTCGAAGCCCTCTACATAAAAACTAAACATCCCACAATTAATAATGTCAATTATGAAACTAGTCGCAACATTTTAAAGTGTCTAGCATAATAATTAACATTACCAAATTCTTAGCCATTAGGTAGTTATGCGTTTGAATTGTGTGCACTTTCTTTAACGTCATCAATTTCTTAACGGTTTAAACAGTCAAACTTTTAAATCTCTCATATGTGTAGAACGCCATCACGCTCTCACGTACATTTCAACTTTACAGACGCTTTTTCAAGTTATAAACTACTTGCCGTTATAATTCAAAAATGAGCACAACAGTAAAGTCATAATTTGTAAAGACACTAAAACTAATACCGCCTGAAACCCATGGATCATATTTATATCAATTTGACCGAAACATTAGATGGACAATTCGGAAAATTGAAAATTTTTTTTAAAAGTCGCATCAAACAAAACCACTCCGTGTTATTTAATAATGTTTGCCTATATATATATATATATATATATATATATATATATATATATATATATATATATATATATTTATATATACATATTTATATATATATATATATTTATATATATATATATATATATATATATGTTGGGTACGTGCAAAATCAATGGCCGATTCCCAAAATGTAAAAACATTTTGACCCCCCCCTCTTTCACTTAAAAATTCACGTAAATTCAGGAAATCAACCAGATTTTATGAAATTTTCCGCAATCACGGAATATAATAAAATCATTTTTTTCTTTTAAATCTTGGTGAAAATATATTATTTTTTAAACACAAAATACACCTTTACTAAAGTTATATTTTTATATATTAATAATAAAATGCATTAATTTTTTATATAAAAATAAAGCATTGTAGAGTTAACAATTAAAAAAAAATTTTTTTTTAATACTTTTTATATATTACGAAAAATACCCTTTAATACCGTGTTAACAAAATCACTATAACTAGAAGAAAAAATATTTTTTTGTAATAAGCGATATCATTATTGAATAAAGCATTATTTAATCAATATCTTCAACAAAAAAAATAATATAATTGCAAAAAATATTTCATGTGATTTTAATGATTAGAGTTTCTGGGAAAATAAAAAATGCGACCTAATTATATTTCTCTTTCATACATGAACGTGGCATCATCAGCGTAAGAATTTTTTTTTTCAATGAATAAATTGTCAGTGTAGTCATTGACGTTAATTTACTTTTTCACACTTAATATTTTAAGTGTGAAAAAGTAAATTAACGTCAATGACTACACTGACAATTTATAAATACACTTTATTTTAAAAAGAATCAATGTAATTTATCGTTACGACACGTTACGAATAAATCGAGTTTTGAATCATGTAAAAAAAAATGATAAAATTGACGCAGTTCGTAACGTAAAAATAATTTTTAACATTTAAAAAAAGGTTTTATTTTAAATTCTAAAAAAAAACATTGGTTAACAGACGTCATCAATAATTAAAAACTAATACCAAGTAAAATATGAACTTTTTTAGTTAAAAATAAAATAAGATGTTAATTGCGTACACTCACAAATATTTTAATTAAATAAGCATTTCCCTTTTTATTATAACAAAATAAGGGTACTTAAATTTGTTTGTAGCGTTAAAAAGAATAAAGAAATTAATGAATAATAAGTTTTAAACTCCTATAAACTATTACAAAACCATTTTTATATATAAAGTTGAAAATGATAAATTATGACATTTTTGTCTTCCGTATATGTTGCATAGCGATAGTCAATTGGTAAACAAAGTTGTTTGCCGATTATGTGACGCCGGATTTTACTAATTTATGACTTTTGGGGGATAATTTTCCTAATTTTTAGTAAAATGTGGGATTTTCTTTCTTTTCCTTTTTTTAATTCAGTATCTTATGACTTTAATTTAATAATTATCTTTGAAATAGTTCCCAAAAACTTATATTTATCTTTCAAGGGATTTTTACAAGTAATTTTCTAAAAGTTCAAAATTCACTTAATTTTTGTTTTTTTCAGCCGCCGTGATTACATATTTCATTATAATTCATTTTTCACACGTAAATATGCAGTTTTTTTTTCGTTTAGAGATTACGTTTAGGCTTTTTTCTTTCAAACACAATCAAAGTTTACACGGAAACTAATTAAATAATTAATGATAAGCCCTTTTTAATAAGCATAGTCCGCACAAGAGGCGGCCATTTTTGCACATACCTAATATATATATATATATATATATATAATTATTATCTTTTTATTTATTTATTTATTTTTTATTTATTTATTAATTATTCATTATTATTATTTATTTATTTATTTTTATTTTTATTTTTTTCGTAAATGTTTCTTTATGTGTGTGTGATAGTGCACCTTGAACCTCATGAAAATAGGAGAAACACTATCCCTGTGACAGGATCACAGATAAACTAAGCCTGGGCTTGGTGTTGCCACAAACACCAAACCATGATAAATGTCTATAAATACAAATAAACGCTGTGGGACTCAGAAGAAAGATCTGAGTGTCATGATGGGCAGGTGCTCCCTCGATGGCCAACATGGGGGACCCGGTTCGCATCCTGCGAATGTTGGCTCCTTTAATTTCAGGAACAAGACCACAGACAAAAAACAGGTAGGTAACCCATCAAATTCCAAATATGATAAGGACACTGACCAAACACAAGAATTCAAGAATGAAAATAACAGACCAAAAAGCCATAGAAAGAAATGGACCACAAAAGAGAACAGACTGGTAATGGAATGCTACTACAAAAGCCGCTACTCCACAGAAAGAGGATATCGGAAACGAATGAAAGATCTATGGGACATTTCTACTGACTACCATACAACGGCACAAAGGATAGCAGATCAAGCAAGACAGATACTCAAGAGAGGATGGTTCTCGGAGATGGAATTAACGGAAATTAAACAAAAGATAAATGGCGTGACAGATCAAGACACACCACTTGACGAAAACTCCCAGGGAGAAGACGGGAAAAACATAAACACAGAAACTGAAGAAGGCGAAGACGACGAAACTATCTGAGGAAGAAGCAAGAGAAGTGGAAAACATCAAACGATTAATGTCCGAGAACAAAACAAAACTTCCACCCCTAAGGAACGAAGACTGGAAGAAGTTAAAAGTTGAAACAGAGAAAGTAAACAGAGTACTCACGTACATCCCAACAGACACTATCACAGATCTAAACAACTTGATATATGCGGAGGCAAAATCAATAAGTATGAAACTAAAAAGGGAAAAGAAGATTGACCAAAAGAATGGACAGACGAAATCTGGATGGGAGATCAGACTGGAACCCCAGATCACCAAACTTCAAAAGGAAGCTAAAACCGTGAATAGGATGAAGGAGAACAGTAAACGATGGAAGAGCAGAAATCTGAATAGCAAGGAAAGACTAAATAAGAAACACGAAGAACTAAAACAAAAGATAGCAGCAAAAGAAGGAAGATTGAGACGATACAGATACAAATCGGAACAGTACAAACAGAACAGGACCTTTGAAAACAATGAAAGCCAGTTTTACAAGAACGTAAACGGAGAAAGAACAACAACAGAACAACCGGACCCGACACAAACAAAACATTTCTGGAGCCAGATATGGGAAAATGCTGAAGATCATAACAAAAATGCTAAATGGCTGAAAGACATGAAAGATAAACTTCTAGAAATTGAAGAAGGAACGGAAACAGAAATTAATGAAGAAACTATTAAGACAACACTAAAGAAAATGGCAAATTGGAAAGCACCAGGTCACGATGGAATACATGCGTACTGGTTCAAAAAATTCACGACCCTACATGAAAGGCTAGCACAGAAACTGAGAGTATGTATCCATAAAACAGACGTACCAGAATGGATGACCAAAGGAAGGACAACGCTCATACAAAAAAGATGCCAAGAAGGGAACGACCCCACGCAATTACAGACCAATAACCTGTTTACCGACAATGTGGAAAATCCTAACGGCACAACTTAGAGAGCAAATTTACCATTCCCTGAACAATCGTGGACTACTTCCCGAAGAACAGAAAGGATGCTAGAAAGGGAAAAGAGGGACGCATGATCTGTTATACATAGATCAAAAGATCCTGAAAGAAGTTAAAAGCAAGAAAAAGAACATATCTATGGCATGGATTGACTACAAGAAAGCGTACGACAGAATCCCTCAAGCATGGATAATTGAATGTTTAAAAATGTACAAAATACCCGACAGGATTATTAATTTCATCAAGAAAGCAATGGAAATATGGAGATTAGAACTGACAGCTGGAGGACAATACTTGACGGAGATAAAAATACAGAGAGGCATTTTCCAAGGAGACTCCCTATCACCACTACTGTTTATCATAGCCATGATGCCACTCAACTACATACTCAGGAAATGTGATGCCGGATACAAGTTCACAGGCAGAGAACAACGAATAAACCATCTCATGTACATGGACGACCTGAAGCTATTTGCAAAAAGCAAAAAGGAACTGGAAAAGCTGATAAATACGACCAGAATCTTCAGTCAGGACATTCAAATGGAATTCGGAATGGAAAAGTGTGCATTGCTAGAGATTAAAAAGGTAAAGTTGGAGACGACTGACGGCATGAAACTACCGAACCAAGAGCAGATGAGGGCGCTAGATGAACAAGAGAGCTATAAATATTTGGGAGTTTTGGAAGCAGACACAATCAAATCAACAGAAATGAAAGAGAAGATTGGAAAAGAATACCTGAGAAGAACAAGAAAGCTCTTAGAAACAAAATTATATAGCAGAAACCTAATCAAAGGAATAAATACCTGGGCAGTATCACTAATAAGATATTCTGGACCATTCATAAACTGGACTAAAGAAGAACTCAGGCACCTTGATCAGAGGACTAGAAAATTAATGATTATGGACAATGGACAATGCACTACATCCAAAAGACGATACAGACAGACTCTACGTGAAGAGAAACGAAGGGGGAAGTATAGAAGACTGTGTGGACGACACTAAAAAAGAGCTGGAGAAATACATAAACCAGAACACAGAAAGGCTGATCACCTCAGCAAGAAATACCGTCCCAACGAACAATGCAGGAAGCATCGAAAATGGACACAAACAGACAAGAAAAGAAAAATGGGAAGAAAAACAACTACATGGACGCTTCATAAGACTCACAAGAGATGAAACCAACGCAAATAGCTGGACATGGCTAAGAAAAGGAAACTTGAACAGAGAAACGGAATCTTTACTGATGACTGCACAGAACAATGCGATTAGGACAAACTACATTAAAGCTAAAATAGATAAACCCCAGGAAAACAATAAATGCAGACTGTGTGGACAAAGAGACGAAACAGTAAATCATATAATAAGTGAATGTAGCAAACTTGCTCAAAAAGAATACAAGAACAGACATGATTGTGTTGGGAAAGTAATACACAGGGAACTGTGTAAACAATTGAATTTCGAATATGCAGACAAATGTTACAAACATAAACCAGAAACAGTACTGGAAAACGAAAAACACAAAATCCTCTGGGATATGGATATACAAACAGATAAACTCATACAAGTAAGGAGACCTGATGTTATTATAATAGACAAAAAGGAAAAATCTTGTAAAATCGTAGACTTCGCCGTTCCAGCAGACACAGAGTGAAGATCAAAGACACGGAAAAACGAAGTAAATACACAGAACTAGCCAGAGAACCGAAAGGAATATGGAGCATGAAGAAAGTTAGTATAATACCAATAATCGTAGGAGCACTAGGAACAATCCAAAAAAAAAACTGGAGAAAAGACTGGGAGAAATTGGAATCAAAGGGACTATCGAAACCATACAAAGGACGGCAATGATCAAAACAGCTGCAATCTTAAGGAAAATCCTCGAATGCGGAAACTAACACACATAAGCTACAAAGGCTAACCAGTCACAAGGAATTTACAACGGAGAAAACAAGACCACACGAAGAACACCACAACAAGAGCCAAGGAACAGAAACTGCAAGAAACAGCACTTCATAATCTCCCCCTCCCCCCCCCCCCAATAAATTACACCGGCCTCAGCTATCACTACACAAAAATGAACCAAGAAACAGAAATTACAAGAAACACTATAAGCTCCTCCCTCTCCCCCACCCACCCACCCAAAAAATTAAAAAGAATTTTAAAAATTCTTTTTTTTTAATAAGGGAAGAGAAAAGGAAAAGAACAAAAAGAAAAAGAAAAGGAATTGAAAGGAAAAAAAATTAAAATTAAAAAGAAAAATTTTTTTTTTTTTTTTTAAATTTTATTTAACTGGTGCCGGCCTAGGCTGACACCAGACAACATATTTGTAGAGGGTCAAGGAGGATGAGAAGACCGAGGAGTGACAGCACAAACCAGACCTCCACTGGAAAAGTGCAGAGAGTGTTGAGACCTTGGGGAGGCTTGTTGCCACCCAAATCCCAGAGAAGACCAATTGTCCTTACCAGCGAGAAAGCAATGGTAAGAGACTGTTGCGATACCGCATCGTTATCGAAAAGAGGTGAAGAACACTGGAAGTCTGGGGAGACTTGTTGTCACTCAGACTCCAGGAAATACCACTGGTTGTTGTCGGTGAGCAATCAATGACGATGATCTGTGTGAGAACTCCTAGTGAGTACTACTACTACTACTACTACAACAACAACAACAACAACAACAACAGCAGCAGCAACAACAACAACAGCAACAATAATAATAATAATAATAATAATAATAATAATAATAATAATAATAATAATAATAATAATAATAATAATAATAAACCTAGTGTAGACACAAATCCAGTTCTTTACCTTTTTCTTCTTCATTAGTGTGGTTTAGTTAGTCTGTTTATCGCATATACTAAACGGTATTGGCATTTATGTAATGGCAAAACGCACTACATACCGCGGACTATTTACCGCAGAAAGACAGAAACACAAACAAAAACATCATGTAAAATTCAATCTCATTTAGCTGAGGTTACACATGTGCAATAAACCCTAGCAAAAGAACTGGCGACTGTGTCATTAACCAACCTTGTATAAAGTTGAAATCAACACCGTCGCGTGATTATCGCAGAACATCAACAACCATAGATGATAAAATGTTTTCGTTTTCAACATTTGCAACGTCGTCATATCATGAGTCCTGGAATCAAAGTAAAACAAAACAAAATCATTTTTTAGTGTAGCAAAATTAGAAGCGGGCGTGTAGGTGTGATGCTAAAAACGGTGGTTTCCCACATACGGCTAGAATAAGCATGATGTTAGAGCAGTGGACAATGCCATTAGAAGTTAAGAGGCGTTGTAGGATACGACCTGATGGGAGGAAATATGTTGTATAGAAGCGAGATCGATTCTGCTTCCTTTTGAGTCACAGTGACCAGACGTCTTTTTTCGATTCCGCTTCCTTTTGGGTCATAGTGACCAGACGTCTTTCTTTCCTTTTGCAAGACCAATGACATATTTTTAATCACCAGCTTACTCAGGATATTCTAATCACACTTTTAACATATTTTAATGTGTTTGACGGCCATAAAAGTGATTTACCACTGTTTCAAAATTAAAATATTTCTAATTTGCATGAAATTTAAACAATAAGTATTCATGACCGATTAAAAAAGAATCCAACATTTTCGAGACCATATTTGAAAAGGTCGAAAACGCACACCTCCATTTGAACTTCTTTTATGCTGTTCTTTCTTTCTTGGAACATGCATAGGATATGACGGCGAGTCTAATAAGTTATGCTTTATTTATTTATGAGGGACAGAAAGAGGACAAAACCACGGCCATCGTAAATGAAGCCAGGGCGCTGGAAAATGACGTCATGTTATAAAGTAACTAGCGAGATCTGTCGAATAGTCAGACTATGGGCATTTTGACCCCTCCCTCCACTTAAAAACTCATCAAAATTCAGGAAATCAACCAATTGTAATGAGATTTTTAGTATTTATTAAGTAACGATCACGGAATATAATTAACCCATTACTTCATTAAAAATCTTACTGCAAATGTATTATTTCGTGTAATTTGCGTATGAAACATTAAATTAATACTTTATTGAAAATGGTAAAAAAATTTCTTTGAAAAATAATTTGCCTGATTTAATATCCATTCTTTAAATAAGTTAATTCTTTCCGGTCTACATCGAATGAAAATACTAGTATCAGAATAGGGAGTTGTCTTCTTCTTGTGTTTATAAACCAAGAGATATTTCCATGCAGTATACTGCATGGAAATATCTCTTGGTTTATAAACACAAGAAGAAGACAACTCCCTATTCTTATACAGTTTTCTTTATATGAACATTTCGTTATCATTAGTTTTAGCTGAATAATTTCATAAGAGTTGTTCTCATTTCCGAAAACAATAAATGATGTTTCTTATTTTTTTTAACTTAAAATAAAATCGAACATGAAAAGTAAATCAAACATGAAAGATTACGAATTCAGTAAAGTAACACAAAATCTATAATTCAAAATAATTAATTAATAGAACATTTATTGAAATAAATTGAAATGTGTTTTTTTTCTTTCATTTTTTTGCAAAACGAACAGTTTATTTACAATATAGTAAAAATTTGCAGTAAATTAAAACATTCATGTTTTTTTTTGGGGGGGGGGGTGAAACTTAATAATTTGTCTAAAATTGTATTTTTTATCCCGAAATGAAATTCTAATTTATTTTTAAGACTTGAAATTCGAACTTTAATGCAATGCCTTAATTGTTGGATGTCATGTTCGATTTTTTATTCTCTTTAGCGCTTGACATCTATGAAATAGGAAATACGTTTAAAAAAGGGACAAGTTAAAAATGATTTCCAAGTGAATAAATAATCCTTAGGAGGATAGCTGTGTTCTTGGCAGGGGAATAAAGCCACACTAGCAGGAACAAGTTAACAATGATTTCCAAGTGAATGAACAATCCTATGGAGTTAGGTCTACTCGTTCTGATTACCATACCATAGTTTACCCCAAACAAGGCAGGCCGCCATTGTAGACGTAAGGGGCTACTGAGAAAAAAGAAAAGGTAGAGGGGGGTCAACCTAAATTGGGATCTGCGCAGCGAGATGTCTGTTTACATTAGTTTTAAATTTCTCCATGTCTGTAGTGTCGGGGAAACACGGGGCAGGGACGGAGTTCCAGAGGCCAGCAGCACGAGGAAAGAAGCTATTTGAGTAGAAGGCTCTCCGACATCTGGGAACCTCCACAGTGAATGAATGAGATTTTGTTGCATGTCGACTTAGTCTAGTGAATTTACGTCGAAGGGGCACCAGAGTAGCCAATTCATCGGAGCATAATCCATTGAAGTATTTGTAAAACAAGCACAAGGATGCTACATTGCGGCGATGGGACAGGGACTGAAGCTTAGTGGGCAGTGAGGGACCTATTAGGTTGGCGATTCTTTTTATTGACTTTGTCAAGAAGGGACAGACGAGTAGATGATGCACCAGCCCAGATGTGACAACAATACTCCATGCATGGGCAGATGGTGGCTTTGTAGAGATACAGGATAATGTCAGGAGTGAATAGTTTACTAGCACGGTAGAGGGAGCCAACCTTCATTGCAGCAGTCTTAGCAATGTCTTCAATGTATTTGTTCCAATTCATGTTATCTGTAAAAGTTAGGCCGAGGAGTTTGAATGATGAACTCTCAGGCAGGGTGCTATTTGCCATGACAATCGGTGGTTGAAGAGGTTTCTTTTGCCCACATGACGAGAGAAGAGCATGGTGTCGTCAGCAAATATTCCTATCTCAGTTGCAATGACATCAGGAAAATCATTTATGAAAATCAGGAACAGTAGAGGTCCAAGGATGGATCCCTGAAGTACACCAGCATTTATGCCATGTTGCTTAGAAGAACGACCATCGAAGACAACCTGGATCTTTCGTTTTGTTAGGAAGGATTAAATTATATTAAATATTTGTCCAGTAATACCATATAAGTGCAGTTTTAGGAGCAGCCCTTCATGCCAGACCTTGTCACAGGCCTTGGATATATCGAACGCTACAGCCCTAGCTTTAACTGCCTTGTCCAGTGTATGGTATATGCGTTGAAAAATGACCGTTAGGATATCTGCTTGTCTGAATCCGTATTTATGATCAGAAAGAAGTTTAGCATTAACTAGGTGCTTGACTATCGCTAGATTGATTAATGATTGAAAGATTTTAGCAAAGACCTGGAGTAGACTGATTGGTACCACAGAGGCAATTTTCCAACTATCAGGGAAACAAGATTCAGTAAGGCATTTGTTGTATAGTTTGGAGAGGACAGGGGCCAGCTCAACAGAAATTTCCTTATTACTATTACTGATATAAGATCAGGCCCACAGGCTTTGGAGGTGTCAAGGGCTTTTATGATGTCTCTGACAAGTGATGACAAGGTTCTCAAGTGTGGCTTCGGTCTGCAATGGGAATTTAGGGAGGGAGTGGTTTGCTGAGTCCAAAGTGGAGTTTAAGGCGAAACGCTGGGCAAGTAGTTCAGCCTTATCAGTTGCCGTGCAAACAACATCGTTGTGATTTTATAGCGGAGGAATTGTCCATTGTCCATTGTTCATCACACTATTGTAGATTTCCCAAAAATCATGAGTACCTAGTTTCTGTGACTGAATGCGTTTTTTGGTTATCTCTGTATACCTTCTCTTTGCTTCATCTACCACTATTTTGCAATCATTTCTTGCCTCTATAAATTTTTGTCTGTTCGCAGTTGACTTATGGCGGTCGAATTTTCGGAATTCCTTCTGCCTCTCAGTAGTAGCAGCTGCACATTCTGAAGTGAACAATTGCGGAGAGTGGGGTTTGCTGAAGAATTTTCGCTTGGAGACATAAGCATCAATGCCTGCTTTGACCCATTCAGTAAGCTCATTTGCACACTGATCAGCAGAGAGTGGGGCGTCGCTGATATGATCCCTGAAGGATTCAAAATCAACTTGTTCATAGTTTCTCGTCGTTTTAAGCAACGGCTCGTCAGCTTTTGGACAAGTTTTTAAGGTGATATGTATCATTACCACAATGTGATCAGCGTTTCCCAGCAGGCTATGGGCATTCGCCACACAAGCCTCAGTTAGTGAGGTCAAGAACTGGTCCGCACGATTCGGAAGGCGGGTCGGAAAAGTGACAGCCTGTGAACGGTCGTGAGCTGAGGAGAAATTAAACGTAGATTTCCCGGCTGCATCAGTAACGCTGGAAAATCCCAACCAGTCACGGTGGTGTGCATTAAAATCCCCAACTACATGTATTTGGGCATTCAAGTCGAGTAAGGGTGCTCTATCTAAGCTTTCAGAGACAGAGTCAAGTAAGGTACAGTCCTGAGTCGAAGGAGAACGATATAAGAAATATAAGTAAGTAACTCTATGATGTAAGGTCAATCTAAAGCACATGTAGGCTTGGTCATTTGATTCTAACCTATGTTCTCTAGTCAATGGGAGGGTGTTTTGAACATAAACTCCTAGCCCATGCATATGTTTTTCAGAGTCCTTATGGTAGAGTGGAAGGTAATCAGTCATGTCAAACTGGTGAGAGGAGATTGAGGATTGAAGGTTCGTTTCACTTCGTGCTAGGATATCCGGAGAGTTTGTCAGGAGAAAAGTTTCTACGTCGTTAATGTTGGTTCTAAGTCCCCGGATATTTGTGAATGCGAGCCTCAAGGGAAAAGGCGAAGATGTTTTTTGTTGGGTGTCTGGTTTAGGTTTGGTTTTCTTATTTTGTATATTCATGTTTGTTTTGAGATAGAGTGGGGAGGACAAAGTGGGTGCTTGTTTGGCTCCAATAAGCCGATACAACCAGTCCATAAGTCGTGACTTGGTCCATGGGGGTTGTGGCCTCGGGAAAGCCCACCAGAGATAACTGTAGGGCCCCTTTCCATGCGCGACATGGCACGTACAGTTACCCACGATATTAAGCAACTGTTGACAGAGCAGTTGTTCTTAGCGCTATCTAAGAGTTAGAGCTCCTAACTACCAGTTGGAAACAGCAGCCAGACAAGCTGTTTAACCTGTACCCTCAACCTGTCGGAACAAGAGCGACCCAGACTGGTCATGTAGGGCTTAGTGACAAAAAACTTTCCCCAAGTTGCCCAGATAGAGAGAAAGAGCTACAGCGTTCATTGCCCTAGTCAGGAAACAAAGCCAAGTACTAGGCGTCTTTAGAGGCGTGTCAGTGCTTGTACCTCTATGCCTGGCTAATAGACAAAGAAGGAGTGTGAAGGCCGGGCGATAGGCAGAGCTCATCTACTCCTTAAGCAATTATAGGTTTGCAACCGGATACTTTGTTCGAGATTCCAGTTCTAGGAAGTTTGCCAATCAAGACTAAGGAGGCCTCTCTCCCCAACAGTTTGCTGCCAAGACATAAGTGGTTAGTAGCAAGGTTTTATTGTCAGAGTTTTCCTTCTCTTAGATGGATGACCTGACAAGGTCTATGAGTCCAACACTCAGAGAGAGGATAGCTTGCGCCCGTCTACTAGTCGGGTATTTCCGAGCCCCCATGAGTAAAAAAAAATGTTTTCCATCCACATATATATATATATATATATATATATATATATATATATATATATATATATATATATATATATATATATATATAATAAGTCTAGTCACCGTCTTCTAAATGAAATGAAGGACTATTATAAGCAAAATTTGTGGTGGGGACATTTCACCGGCGATTATGGTCTGTGGGAGGGTTTAATGTACTATTGAGAAGGTCCAACGAGGTGGCATTTTAGCTATGACGTTACAGTATAAAAGGTAATTTTGTGGTTGTCTACGTGGAAATAATATTGTTTTACTAACTAGTCATAGCAACGTAAATACATGCAATTATTTAAGATAGAGACAGTTCAAAAATAAGAAATTATGATTTTCATAAACGACTTCCCTGATGACATTGTGTTTGAGATGGGTATATTTGCTGACGACACCATGCTCATGTGGGTAAAACGGGCGCGCACATATCTGAGGTAATGGCTGAATCTTTAGAAAGTGATCTCCAGTCTGTAGTAGAATGGGTTCATAAATTGATGGTAACATTTAATGCTGCTAAGACAAAGCTCTTCAGTTCAACAAGTAAAGAAAACCTCTTCAACCATTGATTTCCATGGCAAATAACACCTTACCTGAGAGTCCAACGTTGAAACTCCTCAGCCTAACACTCACATGTAACATGAATTAGACCAAATACATAGAAGACATTGCAAAGGCTGCTGCTAAGAAAGTGGCCTCCTGTACCGTGCTAAAAACTTCTCACACCTGACAGTATCTTATATCTCTACAAAACCACCATCCGCCAATGTATGGAGTTGTTACATGTGTACAATATCCACTAGACAAGGTCTCAAAAAGACTAACTAATCTAATAGGTCCCTCACTATTCACCAAGCTCCAGGCCCTATCCCATCGCCACAATGTTGCATCTTTGTGCTTGTTTTACAAGTACTTCAATGGAATGTGCTCCGATGAACATGCTGTGCGACGTCAATACACTCGACCAACCGCACAATCAGCTAGATCCAATCCATTTACTGTGGAAGTCCCCAAATGCCGGAGAGCCTTCTACTCCAATAGCGTATTTCCTCGAGCAGCCGGCCTTTGGAACTCCATCTCTGCTGGCTGTTACCCGACTGTACCGATATGCAGAAATTTAACACTAATATAAACAAGCATCTTACTGCACAGCTCCCAATTTAGGATGATCTACCCCTCTAAACTTCCACCCTCATTCTCAGTAGAAACTTGTCTTATTTGGGGTAGAACTAAGTTATATATATATATATATATATATATATATATATATATATATATATATATATATATAGGTTTGGTTTGGTAGTTTTGTTTTACGGCATATCAACCCTTTTTGGGTTATTTAATGCCGAATCCGGTCATTATAGTAAAAGTTTTTATGCTTCAAGTTCTTTATATCTTCAAATGTTTAATCATCGTTTTTGGTTTGGTAGTTTTGTTTTACGGCATATCAACCCTTTTTGGGTTATTTAATGCCAAATCTGGTCATTATAGTAAAAGTTGTTATGCTTCAAGTTCTTTATATCTTCAAATGTTTAATCATCGTTTTTGGTTTGGTAGTTTTGTTTTACGGCATATCAATCCTTTTTGGGTTATTTAATGCCGAATCTGGTCATTATAGTAAAAGATTTATGCTTCAAGTTCTAAAAATAAAATAAAAAAGGGGAGGGAGAAAGGGAGAGGGGCTGTTGTTTTTGTTTTTGGTTTTGTAGAACATAATTGAGTTTTACAAAAAAAAAACAAAAAAAAACGTCAATGTAGGTGAATTTCGTCTCAGGGAGCCACAGGGCAGCCTGATCTGGTATCACCAGTATATATATATATATATATATATATATATATATATATATATATATATATATATAGTTTAAACATATTACATGGTATACTCGTACATACACTTCCTTTTCGGGTATTTTTTCATCTGGTGTGGTCACATTTTCACTGGTTTTCTCATTGGCCGCAGCGCTTTCTTCGATAGCTTTACCAATTGTAGATAATTCCATCTTTCGCTCGTCCACCTCCTGAATAGAAAAATATCAACAAAAAATCAATCAATAATATATATATATATATATATATGTATAATTATATATGTATATATATATATATATATATATATATATATATATATATGTATATATATAAGAGGTTTATGTAGTTTGTTTGAAGCATTGTATATAGAAATGTGATACTTAGAAGGCAATACAATGCAGAGGTGTGACGGATAGAGACAAGTCGGAGCAAATAAGACATATAATGATGGAACAAGTTAAATAGTTTCACCCTTAATACAATGTATACATACGCATATATATATATTTATTTTTTCACAAACACACATATACCTGTCTATCTACACAATGTTACAATGTTATGTAATACCTGTATATCGTATACAGTGCACTACATGCAACAAAATATACATTGGTAGTATGGTGAGGCCCCTACATATTAGAGTCAAAGAACACCTACAAACACGCACTTCTTCCTTCCACAAACACATCCACGCATGTGGCAACACCAGCAAATCATTCGAGATTGATTTCCTAGCCACGGAGAGAAACGTTGACAACATTCGAATAAAAAAATCGATACTAATAGCAAAATTATGTCCCCAAATAAATCACCGACTCGAATTAGGATCATCATTTCTAATCTGATACAGTTTCACATCTCACTCTTGTTGTATTGATGGCAGTATTAACCGACATATTAATTTAAACGAATAGACTTGGTTTGAATTCAGATTTAAAATTTAAGGAAAAAAAAGAAAAGATTCTAAAAAACAAAAATTTATAAAAATTTTTTAATAAAGGTAGATAAATAAATAAATTAATTAAGTAAAAATAGATAAATAAAATATTTTTTAAATTAAAGTTTATTTATTTTGTTTTGTTCGTTTGTTTGTTTTTTTAAATCTGGTTAGAATTCAAATTTAACCAGTATTTTCTGCGAGACTGCATCCCACTGTACTTCATATGCACGCTTGAACCTGAGTTGAGCACGGTTCTGAAGAAGACGGTTCCCGAAATATTATATCATACAGAGTTTCGACCAGACCATCTTGATACAGGTATTACATAACATTGTAACATTGTGTAGATAGACATGTATATGTGTGTTTGTGAAAAAATAAATACATATATATATGTGTGTGTGTGTGGGTGTGGGTGTGTGTGTATGTATACATTGTATTAAAGGTTAAACTATTTAACTTGTTCCACCATTATATGTCTTATTTGCTCAAACTTGTGTCTATCCGTCACACCTCTGCATTGTATTGCCTTCTAAGTATCATATATATATATATATATATATATATATATATATATATATATATATATATATATATATATATATATATATATATATATATATATATATTAGTAGTATGTTTTTAAAAGGCTGTTGGCAATGCAAATTCCGGATAGGATGCAAGCTGGAAGGAACAAAAATAGTAAATCGAATACAGAATGGGACTTACTATTTATTTTTTCTTAAAATCTTACATAACAGCAAGTGTGGTGTTAGCTGTTTGTGTGTTGTTCTGATGATTATTAAAAATCATTTATTTAATATTTCGGGAAAAGAAACTTCCCTTTGTCAAAAATAATAAATACCAGAGGAAAATTCCGTCTGTGCAGAGAATCTACCAACATGTAACAAACTGGATGCGAGAAGACAGAAGACATTGTAAGGGCAAACCAGTCCCGCAGAGAATAGAAATTAATAAGTTTTAAAGTTATGTTATGTATATAAATGCGGTGTTCAAAAATATGTGTGTAATATTGGATAAATGATAGGTATTGTATCGTGATCGATTAATTGTTAGTTTTGATAATATATATTTTTATTTTTATTTATTTTTTATTTGTTTTTGTGTGTTGTTTTATTTTCGTATTTTTTTTCGTATTTTAATTTTTTTATCATCTTATATATAGAGTAGAGACGTTTTTCCCCTGCACCTTTCCCTCGAATAGGAAAATAACCTCGAAAGCAACAATTTCCTACACTCACCACAATATCAAGCTTATTCGCTCGATCGTGTTCTTAGCAAACTATACACTCTTTCATCCACCTTGGGCAAATTATTACTTTCGTTCCTCCTGCATTCACTCTCTCCAAAACAGACACCATACAGGAAGTAGCAATAACATTTCTCTCCTCCCACGCTACCAGTCTACACCGGGAACAACTAAAAAACGGATACTTACAAACAATTTACACCTTATTATTTACGTTACGTATGCCTTCACCTTACCACACAGTAGCATACGTTGCACAGAAAATATAACAGACGCCCCCTTCAATAGATCTGACTACGTCACTTCCGCCAAATACGATTACGCAATCTTCTACTCTCAGCCTCAACCAGCGACTACAGTTCACGAAACGCCTGCCAGATTCACTACGCTTAAACAGTTATACCGATTTCCCTTACCGATCTACGTTTACTTCAGGTAATACACCGTTCCTGTTCTGCTATTTACGTTATACATTCATCTACTTCGGTTCTTATCATTGCTGCTACAATACTAACGTAATACGTTAAGAAAAAAAACCCGGTTACAGATTAACCGAATGACATTCCCTAATTCTTCCTTCGCACAGATTTTTTCGATTTTTTTCCATTATTTTACGTAATGGACACCGATTACATAATAAAAAATTTTTAAAAATTATAACTATAAAAAATAAGATAACAAAAATGACGTTTTCCTTACTTAAAAAAAACCTTACTTCTACAGAATTTGAACCAACGTAATACGTTAAGAAAAAAACCGGTTATAAATTAGCCGAATGACATTCCCTAATTCTTCCTTCGCACGAATTTTACCCATTATTTTACGTAACGGACACCGACTGCATAATAAAAAAAAATCTGTTCAAATCTTCTTTTTTTATCTATTCGGTTACGAAATATACAAATCATAAATCAATATATCCCAATAATTATACCTTTCACTTATTTTTACAACAAACAAATACGTGACTTCTACACTATTTGCACCGACTGTTTCTTTTTGTTATTTCGCTTATAAACTAAGCAAATACTTTTGAAAAACGGAATTTCAACCTGAAATGCCAGACTGAATTTTTCATTTTAAATTAACAATTTTCGTTTTAAACGATCACTTTTTACTACTTTTATAGAATGGTTATTCATACAATTAAAAAAATCACTGACTAAAATCAATGACTATTCATTTAAATGATAACTTTTCATTTTAAAAATCACTGTTGACTTTAATTCATACAATAAAAAAAAATTATTTTTAGAAATTACTAAATAAAATACAATAACAATTGCTTCTGTGGGGATGGCTTTGGTTCTCTGTTTGGGGTCTGGTATTTTAGATGACGGTCGCGTCTTTAGGGATTACCAAGCCACCACACTAAACAATTAATTTTGTGTAGATAAATTGAGACCGATTCGATAACAAGGATCACCAGTTAGCGAGTGCTAACTTTTAACAATACAATATTGTTAATAAAAAGAAGAAACTGTAAAGTAAAAGAATAAAACTTTTATATGTAAACAATTTTACAAAAATGTAAAATATAACAAAGTTTGTGCACGATAAAAATGTTTGAAACGACACGAACGTTATCGTTGTCTTTAAAGTTTGTGTGTGTGTGTGTGTGTGTGTGTGTGTGTGTGTGTGTGTGTGTGTGTGCGCGCGTGTGTGTTTGTGTGCGTTCTTGGTTAAGCTTGTTATTCTGGGGAAGATATGCAGGCGTGCTTACAAATGGATCTGGCGTTCGCACTTACAAGTCGGGTGTTCTTTTGTTGTTGTTGCTGTCTTCATTGGTAGCGAGGCGCGTTGTCTGGTGTCGCCAAGAGAACTGATTTCTTTCCGATAATTCCCTGATTTTATTAAAGTTTATTTAGCACCCACTTGATAAACATGTGTGAACACTCTTCTGAGTTCACACTTCGGCCACATCTGTTATCACTTATTTTTATGATGCTGACCGGTACTGTGATCCCCTCTTCAAGAAGAAAGAAAGAAAGAAAGAAAGAAAGAAAAAGAAGAGGGAGAAGAGGAGAGAGTAAGCCGAACGAACCTAGAAAGAAAAGGGGTAGCTAAACAGGCTAGCACATTCCTTCAATGCCCGTTCGTCTCATCGATCTATTGATCTGCCACAATAGTCCCCCACCAGTAAGCGGAGCTTAACCGATAGGCACTACCCTATTTCAATTCTACTTTTATTTATTTATTTATTTATTTTGTAATCTCCTTAGTTTTGTTTTCGCATTATTCTTATACTTATATCTATTCCTCTGTCTTATTATAATTAGTCATACTTTTGAATAGTTATTAAAAATTAAAAAAATTCGTTATTTTTCTTCCATGTAACTTTTCTACCAGATCTAGACTCATATGTTTTACTAGTAATATTTTTATCGACTTCGTCAGCAGTATTTGTTTCAATATTTTCTTTGTTAGTTGTGCACGCATCTGTCTGTGCTTTCTTAGTAGTCCTAGTTTTGTCGTTATTGCTAGTTGGTTCTATATAAGGTTTTAACCTATCTATTGATACATGAGTATGAGTACCATTGCTCATATCGATCTGAAAATGTTTAGTTGATCGAGTCAGAACTTTATAAGGACCTGAATAAGGCGCTTCTAATGGTTTTCTCACTCGATCGACTCTAAGCCATACTTTCTCACAGGAAAGTGGAGTTTTTGGTATGAAAGGTTTTGTATTTGCATGGTGATGTCCTTTATCGCTACTGAGTGCATCAAATTGGGACATCGAATCACACAAATCACGTATGTATTTGTGATTTACAGGTGTTTCCTTTTCTACGCCCGGTCTGTGCACCAATTGCTGAGGGATCAATATTGGTGCTCCAGTAACCGAAGTAAAAGGTGAAAAGCCTGATTCATTAGAGATACTGCGTATACCAAGTAGAATTATAGGTATAGCTTTCATCCATGATTCTTTTCGAGCCATTATCGCTGCTTTTAGCGTACGATGTGCTCTTTCTATCAATCCGTTGCTTTGAGGATGATATGAAGTCGTTCTTAATCGGTAAAAACCTATCACCTTGGCTAATTCCTGGAATAATTCACTCTCAAATTGACTGCCTCGATCCGTTACAACATGCAGTGGAACTCCAAATCTAGATATCCATGCATTAATAAATAATTCTGCTACCGACTGTGCAGTTATTTCAGTCATAGGCTGTACTTCAATCCAGCGAGTTGCACGATCGATACAGGTCAGTAGATATCGATATGGACTTAGATACGGGTCCGGTTCACTGCGCGTTACGGGTAATGGGCCGACAATGTCAATATGCACTGTTTGGAAACGTGCAGATGGCAATTCAAAATTCTGGACAGCAGATTTAGTGTGTCTGTGAA
The DNA here is from genome assembly GCA_963556195.1 of Sepiola atlantica. NCBI lineage: Eukaryota > Metazoa > Mollusca > Cephalopoda > Sepiida > Sepiolidae > Sepiola > Sepiola atlantica. Next base: position 63,407,389 of record OY744537.1, on the reverse strand, counting down.
CTTTAGTTTGTTGACATACAACACATTCTGCACAGAATTGTTTGATAGTTTTATCCAAATTCGGCCAAAAATATCTGGACTTAACCAGTTTTATAGACGCCCCCGTTCCGGGATGCGCTAAACCGTGTAGGCTATCAAAAATGGATCTACGAAGATTTTTCGGGATAAACGGTCTGGGGTACATAGTTGAAGTATCACATAGGACTGAGCCTACTTCATTTGATACCAAATATTCTTTTAAATCTGGGTATGATTTTATTTCATCATCCCCTTTTTGTGTCTGAGCTATTTCTGTCAAATCACAGGCATCTACTTGCACAGCTAATGCAGGCCGAGACATACAGTCCGCAACTACATTTTGATCACCTTTAATATATGCCATATCAGCAATATATTCAGCAAGTACTGACAAGTGTCGTTGCTGTCGATCCGATTTTGCCGGTGTCTGACTATGAAAGGCTCCACATAACGGCTTATGATTCATGAACAATGTTACATGACGACCTTCTATGAGGTGACGGAAATGTATCACTGCAAAATATCTGCCAGTAGCTCTCTGTCAGATGTTGAATATTTGGCTTGAGCCTGGGAAAATTTCTTAGAAAAGAATCCTATGGGAACAGGTTTCTTATTTATTAGTTGGTGTAATGCAGCGCCAGCTGCGTATTGACTACTATCCGTCACTAGGTGGTACTCGATGACTGAAGACTGTGGATGGGCTAATGCTGTAATTTCTGACAATTTACTAATTATAGTTTTGAAAGCGTCAGTTTCTTTCTCATTCAGTTCGAGCGTTGACTTAGGGTCTAACCTCATTCGTTCGGACAGTGGCAATACTATGCATAATTAGGGATTAATTTGCGGTAAAAACCTGTCATCCCTAAAAACCTACGTAAGCTTTTCGAATCTTTTGGTACTTGGAAGGCCTCCAGTTCTTTAATTTTCTTTGAAGTAGGTAACAAGCCTTCTTTGCTTACGTGAAAACCTAGGAAATCTAAATCTGCTACATTGAATATACTCTTAGCTAAGGAAATCTTTAAGTTATTGTCACTAAGAATTTTAAATACTTTATCTAAGTCTTCCTTGTGTTGTTGTTCACTGTCACTAAAAATCAATATATCGTCCAGATAGATGAACACACAATCTAACTCAAAAAATATTTTGTCCATATATCGCTGGAATGTAGCGGCAGCATTCTTCAAACCAAATGGCATGTAATTAAATTCAAACAAGCCAAAAGGAGTAGCGACGGCTGTCTTAGGCACGTCGTCTGGGTGTACCTTTATTTGGTGATATGCAGAAGTCAAATCTACCTTCGAAAAATAGCATTTATTAGCTAGCCGTGAACTGAATGAGTTTATGTTGAGTATCGGATAGCGGTCTGTCTTGGTAATACTATTCAGCGCACGGAAATCACCGCACGCTCGATATGTATCATCCGATTTCTTTACTAAATGTAGCGGGGATGCCCACTCGCTACTTGATGGCTGGATTACTCCTGTATTTAGCAGTTTCTTAAATTCTGCTTGAGCTGCATCAAACTTAAGACCGGAAAGTTGCCTAGCTCTAGCAAAGACTGGTACATGACTTTCCGTGTCAATTCTGTGATAAACTCCACCGTAGCTTTTACTTGTATCGCTCTGAGGGGAGATCACACTATCATACTTATTTATTATATCGCGCACACTTCCAGTTAGGTCTACTTTATCAATTACTATGTTAATAGTTTCGGTTACTGCCTTTACTTTTACCTCTCGTTCGGTTATTTTGTCTCGGAGGCATCTATTTTTACAATCTACAATAATGCTAAATTTATTTAAGAAGTCAAATCCTAATAATGGGTTGGTGACATCAGCGATCACAAAAGTCCATTGGAAAGATCTTCTTAAACATGGTATCCTCACTTCTAAATCTGTTTGTCCATGACAATGTATTTTCTCTCCATTAGCCGTAGAGATATGTGCAGGGGTTGGTTCCAAGGTAACACCATTTACTGCAGAACGCGGTAAAATGGAAATACTGGCCCCTGTATCTATAATAAAATTTATTTTAGTGGCTCCTATTTTTGCAGTAACTTCTAATAAAGGCGAACCTGAGGGAGCAAGCGCAGTCCGCCTTTCTAGTTTTCCGAATCGCTAGGGCTGGGAGAAGAAGGACGAGAGTTAGGCAATATTTGTAGATTACCTTTTTTCTTCAGCAATCTACACCATGGTTTACACGTCCGGGCCTGCTCTGCAAAATAGAGATGTGCTCTACAGACCTTTGGTTTTTGGTTTTTACTATAAGGACGTAAACTCATGGAAGTCGTTTCCCTATTTTGATTCGGCTGTCTATGGTAGTAGCCTGTTCGAGTTTGGTTGTCAGTCACTTGAAATGCTGATGCATTCTCTATTAATGGCATCAGGTTGTCGGACAATCGGCCTAACTCGACAAATGGCATTTCAGTGTGGGCTGCTATTACTGGTGCTATCTGATGAGAAAGAGCCCGGATAAATTTATGTCTGACTTGATCTGCCACACTTCTTTGGGAAAAGTTCCCTCAACGTTAAATACTTTTAGAAAAGTAACAAAACATAAACAAACCGAATAGATACATTTTTTTATCCAGGCAATTGTACACTGAAAAAACCCCCCAAAAACACAAACTAACATTTGGCCAGTAAAACGTTGAGAGATACCGCTGATGACACTTTCCGAAATACAGCCAGTTACAGATATAACTACACTTTAATTTATTCTGCACAAAGAATACACATCAAACATGTTATATTATGTTACATACTAAACACGATTCCAAATAACTTATATATTTCGGAGGTGGGGGGGAGGCTTCAGTTTACACGGATTTTTCGATTTTTTTCACTTTTACCCACCGCCCAGTTATTGGTTATTAATTATTTACCTTGTGCCAGTTGACACGGTTAAGATTCGGATAAAAATTGTTGTTTGGGATAAATACAATTTAGGCGCGCAGTGTGAATATAATTGTATTGGCGCGTGAAAGATAAAAAATAACGCCCACGCAAATTCCAGTGTGGCCTTATATATTAAATCAACTCAAAACGAGCGGACGTAGTAGGGAGCACACCACGTGATATTTCTGTCCAATGGGATTTCTCCAAAGACATTTTTCTAAACTGTTCTCCTTAAGCTCGCTGGAGCCTATCCAAATAGTATTTAAGCACACACAAACATCAAACCCTCTCTCTCAACTGACTCTTCATTCGGAGGTTACACGCGTCTTACTATCACTCTTCCATTTCACCTTTCGCGCGCTTCATACAATTACACAGGCGAACATTACCTATTGCCTCTCTTAACATTTTATAACATATGAGCATTTCAACAAAACAAAAGACATTCTCCTTTTTACTTACCCTGAAACTAAAGAAAGGACTTCTGAACTCATTACAAAAGGAAGTATGTTATATTTGTTAATGGTTTATTTCAGTGAATAAACTTCCGTTGGTTTTGCATGTAAGTCTTCTTATTATTATTTTTATTTGTGGAGGAAGTTATCACCAAAAAAGGCATGACGACCACCACAAGTTGGTGACCCAGACTTAGAAAATTGCATGGACAACGGAATCTCCTTATAAGCTACACGCGGTTTCCTAACCTACTGGCGATATCATGCGTGCGGTAACACTCAAAGGAAGTAAAAAGACGATGCGAATCTCAAGGGATGATACAAGCGTCAGACGAAGCGTGGATCTCAGTACAATATAGCAACAAATTAGCGAGTTATGCCGATAGTCGCTATTAAATCGAAATTAAACAAATCAACCGACAGTTTAAAGGCTTTAAAATCCTTTTCAAACGAAAAACAGAAAAATGGAAGCTCCCCGCGTTGAAACACCTCTAGCTACATTAACGCTAAATATTCCAGCTTTTAATCCCACCAATATAAAGACGTGGTTTATCCAGATCCAGGCCCTTTTCGACGCAAAACGGATTACGTCTCAGCGAACCAAGTATTGTTATTTGGTTGAAAAACTCCCGGCAGACGTCGTCGAGGAAGTGACTGATTTATTGGAGAACGTACCAGAAAATAATCCATACGACGAACTTAAGGAGGCTATTTTGAGACGGACTGGCTTATCAAACGAGACAATGTTACGCAATCTCTTCACCCAAGTAGAATTGGGAGATCGCACACCGTCGCAACTTTTACGATACATGCGATCATTGCTAGGAGACAACAAAATGTTCGAAACTATAATGAGAAGTGTGTGGCTGGATAAACTCCCAGACACAACAGTACAAATTCTGGCACCCACAACGGAAGAGACAAGCAGTGTAAAGCTCGCCGACATGGCAGACCGAATTCATGAAAATCTGAGGAGCCGCAAAGTAAACTCAGCACAAGCACAGCCAAAACAGACGAGAGACGACGAAGTGGCCGGACTAAAAACTACGGTCGAAAATCTCACTCGTAAATTGCAGGAATTAATGCAAATAAACCGTCGTTACTCATTTAATAATCGACCGAACTACCGAAAACGAAGTTTTAGCAGAGCTCGAAGCAACACACGAGAACGAGCGAACGAAATCTGTTTTTACCACAAAAAATTCGGCACAGAAGCGAGGTGTTGCACTTATCCTTGTACTTTTGAAAACAAGAATCAGGGAAACGATCATTCCAGCCAGTAGTGACGACAACTGTTGCTGGATTTTCCACTAAAGGTCGTCTATTTTTCATTCGTGACAATAATCACGGATATAACTTCTTAATAGACACCGGAGCCGAAATAAGCGTGATACCAGCGCTAGGTAAACAGAAAGCTACTCCACAGCCTTACCACCTCCAGGCAGCTAATGGCACACAAATACCGACATACGGTGAAAAGTACTTAAGCGTCAATCTCGGCTTGCGTCGCACATTTTCGTAGATTTTTACCATAGTCAACGTGACGACACCAATATTAGGAGCAGATTTCCTAGCACGATTTAATCTATCAGTAGACATGACTAATCGCACACTGACTGATAACCAAACAAAAGTCGTAATTAAAGGTATCACCACAAGATACCAGTCTACTGGGATTAGTTCTGCCTTTCCTGAAGAGACGTACATTCGTCGGCTGTGTCAAAAATACCCACAACTTACTCAGCCATTCACAGTCGCGGATGATATTAAACATAATGCAAGACATTATATTAAAACGAGTAGACAACCCGTCTACGCCACCCCCAGACGTTTGAAGCCGGATAAGTACAAGATCGCAAAGGACGAATTCCAACGCATGTTACAACAAGGAATTATTCGACCTTCCAAAAGTGCGTGGTCATCTCCTCTACATATGGTACAGAAATCAGACGCGACAACATGGTGTCCTTGCGGCGATTTCAGAAGATAAAATGCACAAACTGTACTGGATAGATACCCTATCCCACACATTCACGATTTCGCAATCGGACTGCAAAACGCCACGGTATTTTCCAAACTGGATTTAGTGAAAGCATATCACCAAATACCGGTGGCGGAAGAAGATATCCATAAAACAGCACTGACCACGCCATTTGGACTTTACGAATTCGTCAGAATGCCATTCGGACTTAGGAATGCCTGTCAAACCTTCCAAAGGTTAATAGACGAGGTGTTTAGGGACCTTCCATTCATATTCGCATACGTGGACGATGTCCTAATTTCTAGTAGAAACCTCGACGAACATAAACAACACTTGGAACAAGTTTTCCAAAGACTGTCCCATTACGGGTTAAAAATAAACTTGGACAAATGTATTTTCGGTCAGCAAGAAGTAAATTTCCTCGGACATTCAATTGATGAGGATGGAATATCACCATTACCCGAAAAAGTAAGTGCCATTACGAATTTTCCACAACCTACGTCTGTTAGACAAATTCGTCGCTTCATAGGTGTAATTAATTATTACAGACGATTTTTACCCAACTGTTCCACAATCCTTGCACCGTTAACGTCATTATTGAAGAACAAAACGAAAAATCAACAATTAAAACTGGAAGGATCAGCTTTAAAAGCTTTCCATCAAGCTAAAACTGCCTTAGTCAATTTCACAAAATTGAATAATATTAAGGACAGTGAGGAATCGAAACTCACACTTACAACAGACGCATCAGACATAGCTGTAGGAGCAGTTATACACCAACTGACAGGGAATACAATGACCCCTATTTCGTTTTTTTCAGCCAAACTGAGCAAGACACAGACAAAGTACAGTACCTTTTCAAGGGAACTATTAGCAATTTATTTGTCAATTAAACATTTTAGACATCTGTTAGCAGGAAGAAACTTTTGTATTTACACTGACCATAAGCCGTTAACATATGCACTGCATACACATGTAGATAAATATGGCCCAAGAGAAATCAGACATCTTGATTATATTGCTCAATATTCTACAGACATCAGATACGTCAAGGGACAAGAAAACATCGTGGCGGACGCATTATCACGAGCTGCAATAACTTCGATAAATTCCAGTTCGCTGAGTATGGAATTAATTGCACAAAAACAAAAGACGGACGAGACACTCACTGACGTACAACAGAAAACGTCTTTGCAACTGAAGGAAATGCCTGTACCTTTTAGTACAACAACATTTTATTGTGATACAGCAAAAAAACAACCACGTCCATACATACCGCCAAGCATCAGACGACATGTTTTTCAACATTTCCACAATTTATCTCATCCAGGCAAACGAGCCACGGTAAGAATAATAGCAGACCGTTTCGTTTGGCCGAAAATGAATACAGATATTCGAAATTGGACCAAGACGTGTGTATCCTGTCAAAAGAATAAAATACACAGGCATACAAAGTCACCACTGGGCACTTTCAGTACGCCAGATGCTAGGTTTACCAATATCCATGTTGACTTGGTGGGGCCATTACCCCCCTCGAAAGGACACACCCACATTCTCACCATAGTCGACAGTTTCAGCAGATGGCCAACAGCCATACCCGTGAAGGACACATCGGCGGCGACAGTAGCTGGAACAATATTAAAAGACTGGATAGCGATTTTTGGAGTACCGTCAGTACTCACAACGGACAGAGGCTCGCAATTTCAATCGAAACTCTTCGCAGAGTTCAACCAATTGTTGGGAACAACCCACATAAAGACAACGGCTTATCACCCTTGCTCGAACGGCCTCGTCGAACGCTTCCACAGACAGCTAAAAACTTCTTTGGCTACGAGTCATAACGCAGACTGGTCAGATAATTTACCATTAATCCTATTGATGATCCGAAACACGATAAAAGAGGATTTACAAAGCACGCCAGCGGAGGTAGTTTTTGGATCAGCAGTCACACTACCTGGACAATATTTTGATGCATACGCAGACATTTCACCCACAAATACATTTGTGACGGAATTAAAGAACAAAATGTCTTCTCTCAAATTTACACCCACCAGGAGGGCTGACAAACAAACACATATGCCAAATGACCTTCACACATGTAAATATGTATTTATTAGGAATGATACAGTCAAAAAGCCATTTTGTCCAAATTACACAGGACCATACCAAGTTTTGGACAGAAGTGAAAAATATTTCACTGTCCAAAGGAAAAACAGGAAAGACAACATCGCGATCGACCGAATTAAACCAGCATACATTGAGGAACACCCTCAGACAATTTCTCCACTAGAACAAATTCCCTTAGAACATGGGAGTCCAGCAGAAAATGACGGGAACATCAAACCTACGACAAAAACAGGTAGGAAAGTCCACTGGCCGAAACATTTCAAGGAATACATTACATATTAGAAAAAAAATATTTTTTTTTTTTTCCTTTTTTTCAATCTGGGGGGAGTATTGTGCCAGTTGACACGGTTAAGATTCGGATAAAAATTGTTGTTTGGGATAAATACAATTTAGGCGCGCAGTGTGAATATAATTGTATTGGCGCGTGAAAGATAAAAAATAACGCCCACGCAAATTCCGGTGTGGCCTTATATATTAAATCAACTCAAAACGAGCGGACGTAGTAGGGAGCACACCACGTGATATTTCTGTCCAATGGGATTTCTCCAAAGACATTTTTCTAAACTGTTCTCCTTAAGCTCGCTGGAGCCTATCCAAATAGTATTTAAGCACACACAAACATCAAACCCTCTCTCTCAACTGACTCTTCATTCGGAGGTTACACGCGTCTTACTATCACTCTTCCATTTCACCTTTCGCGCGCTTCATACAATTACACAGGCGAACATTACCTATTGCCTCTCTTAACATTTTATAACATATGAGCATTTCAACAAAACAAAAGACATTCTCCTTTTTACTTACCCTGAAACTAAAGAAAGGACTTCTGAACTCATTACAAAAGGAAGTATGTTATATTTGTTAATGGTTTATTTCAGTGAATAAACTTCCGTTGGTTTTGCATGTAAGTCTTCTTATTATTATTTTTATTTGTGGAGGAAGTTATCACCAAAAAAAGGCATGACGACCACCACAACCTTACCCAATAGAATGAAGATTGATGGATTTTTGCCCACCGCCGCCCAGTCCCCGGCGCCAGCATTTTGGCTCACGTGACTCAATCGTAGTCACTTATAAACAGAATAGTCTTCCGTATTAACAATTAGCTTGTATCCCACCCCCAATACATTTTTTTGTTTATTAATTATTTACCTTACGAAATAGAATGAAGGTTGATGGATTTTCCCTTCTGAGTATATCCCCACTGAAAAAATAAATGTTTCAAATTCTTTAAAATCAGTGCTCTGAAAGTAATTGAACCAATTTTCAATTAATATTATATATATATATATATATTATATATATATATATATATATATATTTATATATATATATTATATATATATTATATATAATATATCATATATATATATATTATATATATACATATTATATATACTATATTATATATTTATTATCTTATATATAAAGTAGAGACGTTTTTCCCCCTGTACCTTCGCGTCGAATAGGAAAATAACCTCGAACTCAATAGGTTACTACAATCACTACAACATCAAGCTTATTCGCTCGAGCGTGTTCTTAGCAAACTCTAGACTCTTACATCCACCTCGGGCAAATTATTACTTTCGTTCCACCATCATTCACTCTCCCCAAAACAGACACCATACAGGTAGTAGCAACAACATTTCTCTCTAACATTTTACTCCTCCCACGTTACCAGTCTACTTCGGGAACAACTACACAACGGATACTTTCACACATTTTACACCTTATTATTTACGTTAAGTATGCCTTCACCTCACCACACAGTAGCATACGTTGCACAGAAAATATAACAGACGCTCCCTTCAATAGATCTGACTACGTCACTTCCGCCAAATTCGATTACGCAATCGTCTACTCTCAGCCTCATCCAGCTACTTCAGTTCACGAAACGCCTGCCAGATTCACTACCCTTAAACAATTATATCGATTCCCCTTACTGATCTAACTTTTCGTCAGGTAATACACCGTTCCTATTATGCTATTTCCGTTATACATTCATCTACTTCAGTTCTAATCATTTCTGCTACAATACTAACGTAATATGTTCAGATAAAAATAACCCGGTTACAGATTAAGCGATTGACATTCCCTTATTCTTTCTTCGTAGCATTTTCACGTTAGCGAATAACAGATTAAATTAAACTGAACACAATGACAATCGCAAACACTACAATTTAATCACCTTCATTGTAATAATAAATAAATTAGTACAGTTCTGACATAAAGTTCTACCATTTCTTCCTCCTACATAATTTAAACCTAACGGTTCCCTACATTATTCGATTTAATATGTAATACTAACACTTTTCCATTACTTCACTCTTCACACGCCACAGTCACATCAGTTAACGTTAGTAACAAGTTGAGAAATACTTGTGGTGTCACATTACGAACTACAGCCAGTTACAGATATAACTACAGTATAATTTATTTTGCACAAAGAATACACATCAAACATCTTATATTATAATACATACTAAACAATATTCCAAATAACTTTTATTTTTCGTAAGGGGGGATCTTCAGTTTACACTTACTTTACAATTTTTTCCATTATTTTATTTTACATAACGGACACTGATTACATAATAAAAAAAATTATAAAATATCAACTCTAAAATATAAGATAAAACACATTAACGTTTTCTTTATGTTATGAAATATACAACACAAGAATCATTTTATACCAATAATTATACCTTTCACTTATTTTAAAAACAAACAAATATGTGACTTCTACACTATTTGAACCGAACTGTTTTTTGAATTCGTTTATAAGCAGATGTTTTTTTTAAATGGGATTTCAATTATCGACTATGAGAAACAAATATTCAAAAACTAGATCATTGATTTGTAATGTAATAAATAAGGATACTTCTGCATTTCAAACATCACTTGGACTTAATAATTGAAGAATTGCCATTCATTCAACCGAGTCAACCGAAAGTGCCAGACTGAATGTTTCATTTTAACTTATAATTGTTCGCTTTAAACGATCAATATTGACTATTCTGATAGAATTTTAATTAATACAATAACAAAAATACATTTTCATTATTTTTATAAGTTACTAAATAAAAAAAACAAAATTGTTGCAATCGATTAACTTCTTTGCGAAGAATTCCCTCGACGTTAACTACTTTGAGTCATGTAACAAAACAAACAAACCGATTAGATACATTTTTTTTTACAGAAAAATAACAAAACACCGCGCTTACAGATTAGACGAATATCATTCCCTTATTTTTTTTTTTTTTTTTTTTTTACATGGTTCACCCCAAACAAGGCAGGACGCCACTGTAAACGTAAGGGGCTACTGAGAAAAAAGGAAAAAGGGGGGGAAGGATTGGTGGTTCAGCTTAAATTGGGATCTGAGCAGCGAGGTGTCTGTTTACATTAGTTTTAAATTTCTGCATGTCAGTACTGTCGGGGAAACAGGGGGCAGGGAGGGAGTTCCAGAGGCCAGCAGCACGAGGAAAGAAGCTATTTGAGTAGAATGCTCTCCGGCATCTGGGGACCTCCACAGTGAATGAGTGAGATTTAGTAGAATGTCGAGTTAGTCTAGTGAATTTACGTCGAGGGGGTACCAGAGCAGCACACTCATCGGAGCATAATCCATTGAAGTATTTGTAAAACAAACACAAGGATGCTACATTGCGGCGATGGGACAGGGGCTGGAGCTTAGCTGACAGTGAGGGACCTATTAGGTTGACTACTCTTTTTTGGACTTTGTCAAGGAGGGAGAGACTAGTAGATGATGCACCAGCCCAGATGTGGCAACAATACTCCATGCATGGGCGAATGGTGGCTTTGTAGAGATACAGGATAATGTCAGGTGTAAGGAGTCCACTAGCACGGTAGAGGGAGCCAACCTTCTTTGCGGCAGCCTTGGCAATGTCTTCAATGTATGTGTTCCAATTCATGTTACCTGTGAAGGTTAGGCCAAGGAGTTTGAATGATGAACTCTCAGGTAGGGTGTTATTTGCCATGGCAATCGGTGGTTGGAGAGGCTTCTTGTAGTTGTTGAAGGAAAGGAGCTTTGTCTTTGCGGCATTAAAAGTCACCAACCATTTATGGCCCCAATCCACTACAGCCTGGAGGTCATTTTCTAAGGATGCAGCCATTGCCTCAGATATGATCGCGTCCGTTTTGCCAACATGGCGAGAGTAAAGCGTGGTGTCGTCAGCAAATAAACCGATCTCAGACACTATGTCATCAGGGAGATCGTTTATATAGATCAGGAACAACAAAGGTCCAAGAATAGATCCCTGGGGCACACCAGCATTTATGTCATGTTGTTTAGATGAACGGCCATCGAGGACAACCTGGATTTTTCTTTTGTTTAGGAAGGATCTAATTATATTAAGTAGTTGCCCAGTAATACCGTATGAGCGTATTTTCAGGAGAAGCCCTTTATGCCATACCTTGTCAAAGGCCTTGGATATATCAAGCGCTACTGCCCTAGCTTCACCTGCCTTGTCGAGAGTATGATACATGCGTTCAGAGATGACCGTTAGGATGTCTGCAGTAGATCGTGCTTGTCTAAACCCATACTGGCGGTCGGATAGAAGTTTAGCATTAACTAAGTGACGTACTATCGCTAGATTGATTAAGGACTCAAAGATTTTGGCAAAGATCGGCAGTAGACTGATTGGGCGGTAGTTCTGAGGGTCGGTTCTATTCCCAGTATTCTTGTAGACTGGTACCACAGAGGCAATTTTCCAGCTATCGGGGAAGCAAGATTCAGCTAGGCATTTGTTGTAGAGTTTGGAGAGAACAGGGGCCAGTTCAGCAGAGCATTTCTTTATTGCTATTACAGGTATAAGATCAGGCCCACAAGCTTTAGAGGTGTCAAGGCTTTTTATAATGTCTCTGACCTGGGATGGGGTGATGACCAGGTTATCAAGTGTGGCTTCAGTCCGCAATGGTAATTCAGGGAGAGGGTGGTTACCCGAGTCTAAAGTAGAGTTAGAAGCGAAACGCTGTGCGAGTAGTTCAGCCTTATCAGTGGCGGTGCAAACGACATCATTGTGGTTTGAAAGTGGGGGAATCGTAGATTGACCATTATTCACTACACTATTGTAGATTTTCCAGAAATCGCGAGTACCTAGTTTCTGTGACTGGATGCGTTTTTTTGTTAACTCATTATACCTTCTCTTCGCTTCGCCTATCACAGCCTTGCAATTGTTTCTTGACTCTATAAATTTATGCCTATTAGTAGCTGACTTATTGCGGCCGAATTTACGGAATGCTTGTTGCCTCTCAGAAATGGCAGCTGCACATTCCGAAGTGAACCATTGAGGAGAGTGGGGCTTGCTAAAGAATTTTCGCATGGGGACATAGGCTTCAATGCCTGCTTTGACCCATTCAGTTAATTCGTTTGCACACTGGTTGGCAGGGAGTAAGAAGGTTTCCCGCCATGGGGCGTCACTGATGTGGTCTCTGATTGACTCAAAATCAGCTTGCTCGTAGTATCTTGTTGTTTTGAGCAACGGTTCATCAGCTTTTGGACGACTTTTTAGTGTGATATGTATCATTAGCACAATGTGATCAGCATTCCCGAGTGGGCTATGAGCTTTCGTCACACAAGCCTCGGGTATTGAGGTCAAGAAGAGGTCTAGAAGTGAGGCTTGTTGCTCCACACGATCGGGGATGCGGGTCGGAAAATCAACAGTCTGAGAGAGGGAGTGAGCTAAGGAGAAATTATACGTAGAGTTGCCGGCTGCATCAGTAAGGCTGGAGAATCCCAACCAGTCGCGGTGGTGGGCATTAAAATCCCCAAATAAAATGTAAAATATTCTTCTTTCATAACACTTCCCAGTAATCGAATAACGGATTACATTAATCCAACCACCTTCACAATCGAAAACATTCACCTTAATTGTAATAATACACAAATCATTAAATAACAAATTCACTTACACACAATCAACGGAAAACAAAACAAATTCACTTACGTTCTATTTATTCCAAACATAAATTAAAACATTTCTTTGTTCGACATAATTCAAACCGATACATAACCCTGTTTACTTTTTTTCGTTACTTCGCGCTTCACAAGACTCAGTCAGATAACTTTACGTTATATTTAAACAAAATTACAAAAAACTTATATATATCGCGGGTGGCGGGTGGACATGTATTCAATTTACACGTATTTTACATTTTCTTCATAACCCTGTTTACTTTTTTTCGTTACTTTGCGCTTCACAAGACTCAGTCATATAACTTTACGTTATATTTAAACAAAATTACAAAAAACTTATATATATCGCGGGTGGCGGGTGGACATGTATTCAATTTACACGTATTTTACATTTTCTTCATAACCCTGTTTACTTTTTTTCGTTACTTTGCGCTTCACAAGACTCAGTCATATAACTTTACGTTATATTCAAACAAAATTACAAAAAACTTATATATATCGCGGGTGGCGGGTGGACATGTATTCAATTTACACGTATTTTACATTTTCTTCATCATTACACCTAACTGCCATCGACTACATAATAACGTGCCACCCACAAAAACTAAGCCGACGTAATCAAATAAGAATTTGTAAACGTCGCTAATTAAATATGCTATACTTCTACATACGCATTTAGAACCTTACACGAGAAAAAACAATTTGATTATTTCTGATATTTCATATTATAATAATTCACAAAACAAAGAAAACCTCTAACAATTGATAACATTTACGTTTTCCTTATTTACATGAAGTTAAAACAACTGTTACTTATACAGACATTGAACCAAACTGTTCAGTTATTTTATTTTCATTCATTCGGTTACAAAATAACACATCAGGAATCGATACATTTCATTAATTAATTAATTAATCAATTAGTTTGAACACAAAATTTCGCTTATAAACTAAGCAAATACTTTCTTAATATTCGTTTTAGTAGCATGGGATCGAACGCCACAAAATTTTACGTCGTAACCACTAACCAACCGATGGGGAATATAATATTAATATGAAAATTAATAGAGTTAACGAAGCCTGTTCGATACATAATGAAAGCAATGTACTTTGATTTCACCAGAAATTTTATTTTAATTTTTTAATAAACACCTGCTCTGTTTGTGATAAGGGGCCCTTGGAAAATTAAAGAGGCCTACAGACCCCCATTAAAATCCCCCCATTACCTTTGCATATAAATTCCATTTTCTTTGGCTGAATAGAATAATGGAAAATGAGCACCACTGAAACACACAAACATAATTAATGTAGGCTGCATAGCATTACAAATTGTATTCGGATGGGGGGGGGGCGCAATAAAATTACGATTATATGCTTATTTTTTATAATGAAGACTATTCTCTATTTTTTTTTATGACTGCGATTGAGTCACGTGAGCCAAACGCCGATGGCGACCGGGAAAACTGCTGCCCGTTTTATGTTACGATTCACCTTCTGGCAGCAAATGTACGGTCCACCATGTGTAAGGGGGGGGGGGATAACAATAAGTAAAACAAAAAAATATATTTCTTAGAACATTACATGCAGACAATCCTCTTTAATTTTAATTGCTTGCTATTGTTTAATTTCAGTAGGGTAAACCAAATCCTTGATTCTGATTGGTGGCAGTGAGTGGCGGTGACAAAAACTGCTGCCCTTATATGTCATAGCATACATGTACACTGTTGAGTGGCAGAAAAGAGGATAAAAATTGAGATCCTCTGAAATAGATTCAGTTATCAGTGCGGAAATTCCAGATCCAGTGGCAGATCCGGTTTTACATGATTTCATTAGCCACCATATGATTCATGGACTATGTGAAAACATAAACAGATTATCAGTACCACATAATAAACTGCTTTGTAAGATTTTTGATGCACATATCAATGTTGAATATTGCAACAGCATGAAATCAATAAAATACATTTGTAAATATGTAAATAAAGGTAGTGATCACGCTATCTTCACAATTGAAAGTAATGCTCATGATGAAGTTAAGAGATACGATACGGGACGTTACATATCAACCAATGAAGCCATTTGGAGAATACTTAACTTTCACATACATATACATAATCCCCCAGTTATTCACCTATCAGTTCATCTAGAAAATGGACAGCGGATATACTTTACTGAAAGTACTGCAGCAGATAGAGTAGCAAATCCACCTTCAACCACTCTAACAGCTTTCTTCAAATTGTGTCAAACACATTTTTTTTTGAACGTACACTTTTGTACTGAGAAGTTCCACTTTATTATACCTGGGACACAAAAACTAAGGTCTTCAAGTGACGATTACAGGGTAAGCCAGTTCCAGGCTATCCGTGCGTTAAAAGAACAGAAGTTTTGGGCAGGGTATACACCGTGCATCCAAATCAATTTGTCTGCTTCTGTTTGAGACTGCTTCTACACAATGTAAGAGGTCGACAGAGTTTTAATGACCTAAAAACGATCAATGGTCAAGTTAGGACTACATTCAGGGATGCATGTAGTGCACATGGACTACTTGAGGATGATAACCACTGGGATGCTACATTACAGGAAGCATCTATATCTGAATCTGCAGACAATTTGAGACATTTGTTTGCCATCATGTTGACATCATGTGCAGTGTCTCATCCAAAACGACTTTTGGATGCACACAAAGAAGCTTTTAGTGAAGATTTCCATCTTAGGAAACACAATCAACAGCCTGAAGTTGATATAACATTTTTAGACGACATCTTCAATATGGCTTTAGTTCATATCGAAGATATGACTGATAAGATGAATGGTAAAACACTGACAAAATTGGGTCTTACCTCACCTAATCGATCTAATACACATCCGGTCATTACTGACGCGTGAAATTAGTTATCAAACTCATGAGCAAGCATCAATTTTTCGAGATGGTATCGCACAACTAAATAATGAGCAAATTCATATTTTTCGTACTGTAGTTAATACTGTAGAAGATCAGCAAGGTGGCCTTATATTCCTTGATGCACCCGGAGGTACAGGAAAGACATTTGTTACCAAATTAATTCTTGCTAAAGTTAGGTCAGAAAGCAAAATAGCTGTGCCAGTGACATTATCAGGCATTGCAGCTACTCTTCTTCCTGGTGGTAGGACAGCTCACTCCACATTTAAGTTGCCATTAGCTAACAAAAGATGCTGATCCAATTTGTCAAATAGAAAGACGATCAGATTCAGAATTGTTCCTTGATCGTATGGGATGAATATACAATGGCACATAAACAAGCGTTCGATGCGCTAGATAAAACATTGCATGATCTCAAGAGACTTGATGTTGTTATGGGTTGCATAACACTTTTATTATCAGGTGAGATCTGGCTGGTGAGTTTGCCTCCCTCCTCCTAAAAATAGGTGATGGCAAGCTTGCAACAACCAACAATGGCAAGATTGTTATTACTCCAGGTATTGGCTCAATTGTTTCATCACTCACAGAACTTAGTAGCAAAGTTTATCCAAATATAGCCGAAAACTATGTGCATCCTGAATGGCTAACGGAGAGAGCAATTCTAGCTCCTAAAAATGACATGGTGCATGTCATCAATCGACAACTGCTTGATGAACTTCCAGGTGATAAACAAACTTTCACTTCTGTGGATTCTACTCTCATGTTACTCTGGAATCTGGATGCTCCAAGGCATCTATAAATAAACTCGAACTCAATTGGTTACTACAATCACTACAACATCAAGCTTATTCGCTCGAGCGTGTTCTTAGCAAACTCTAGAATCTTACATCTACCTCGGGCAAATTATTACTTTCGTTCCTCAATCAGTCACTCTCCCCAAAACAGACACCATACAGGTAGTAGCAACAACATTTCTCTCTAACATTTTACTCCTCCCACGCTACCAGACTACACCGTGAACAACTACACAACGGATACTTTCACACAATTTACACTTTATAACTTACGTTACATATGCCTTCACCTCACCACACAGTAGCATACGTTGCACAGAAAATATAACAGACGCTCCCTTCAATACATCTGCCTACGTCACTTCCGCCAAATTCGATTACGCAATCGTCTACTCTAAGCCTCAACCAGCAACTACAGATCACGAAACGCCTGCCATATTCACTACCCTTAAACAATTATACCGATTCCCCTTACCGATCTAACCTTTCTTCAGGTAATACACCGTTCCTATTATGTTATTTCCGTTATACATTCATCTACTTCACTTCTTAAAATTACTGCTACAATACTAACGTAATGTGTTCAGAAAAAAAAGACCAGTTACAGATTAAGCGATTGACATTCCATTATTCTTCCTATGTAGCATTTCCACGTTAGCGAATAACAGATTACATTAAACTGAACACAATGACAATCGCAAACACGACGATTTATTCACCTTCATTGTACTAATAAATACATTAGTACACTTCTGACAGAAAGTACAACATTTCTTATTCGATTTAATATGTAATACTTACTTTTCTATTAGTTTACTCTTCGCAAGCCTCAATCAGATCAGTTTACATTAGTAACAAGTTGACAAATACTGGTGGTGGCACATTACGAACTACGGCCACTTACATATATAACTACAGTTCAATTTATTTTGCACAAAGAATACACATCAAACATATTATATTACATACTAAACAATATTCCAAATAACTTTTATGTTTCTGCCGGGGGAGGGGAGGGGAAAGCCTCAGTTTACACGTATTTTTCACTTTTTTTCCTTATTTCACGTACTGAACACCGATTACATAATACAAAAATTAAAAAATTTCAACTCTAAAATATAAGATAAAAAAATTTAAGTTTTCCTAATGTTACGAATTATACAACTCAAGAATCAATATATACCAATAATTATACCTATCACTTACTTTAAAAACAAACATGTGACTTCTACACTATTTGAACCGAACTGGTTTTTTTTTCAATTCGTTAATAAAATAAGCAAATACTTTTTACAAATGGGATTTCAGTTACCGACTATGAGAAGAAAAAAAATTCAAAAGAACAGATCCTTGAATTTTATTGTAATAAATAAGGATACTTCTGTATTTCAAACATCACTTGGAAGACTTCCATTCATTCCACCGAGTGCCAGACTGAATGTTTAATTTTAAATTATAAATTTTCGTTTTAAACGATCACTATTGACTCTTCTGATAGAATTTTAATTCATACAATAAAAAAAATCACTGTTGACTATTTTGAGAAGCTTTTCAATCATACAATAAATAAATCAATGACTATTCATGAAAATTATACATTTTCGTTTTTAAAATAACTGTTGCCTACTTTGCGAAAGTTTTACTTCATACAATAACAAAAAAACATTTACATTGTTTTTATAAGTTACTAAATAAATAAAAAACCATTGTCGAAATCGATTAACTTCTTTGCGAAGAATTCCCTCACCGTTTAATACTTTGAGACAAGTAACAAAACAAACAAACCGATTAGATACATTTTTTTAAGAAAGATAACAAACCACCGCGCTTACAGATTAGACGAATATCATTCCCTTATTCTTCTTTCGTAACAATTCACAGTAATCGAATAACGGATTACATTAATCCGACCACCTTCACAATCGAAAACATGCTACGATACGAACACAATCAGTGCCCAGTTATTCACCTTCATTGTAAAAAAAATTAGAATAATTCTGATATTTCATATTATAATAATTTTTTTTTAATTTCAACTCTAACAATTAATAAAAAACATTTACGTTTTCCTTATTTACATAAAGTTAAAACAACTTCATTCCAACGAGTCAACCTGAAATGCCAGACTACATTTTTCATTTTACATTATAAATTTTCGTTTTAAACGATCACTATTGACTATTCTGATAGAATTTTAAATCCCCCGTGCTACCGTGTTGACAAATGTTCAACATTAAAAAAAAATTTCGTTTTACTAGAATGGGATCGAACGCCAAAAACTGTAACGTCGTAACCACTAACCCACGGATGGGGAATATAATATTAATATGAAAATTAATATAGTTAAACGAAGCCTGTTCCATATATACTGAAAGCAATTTACTTTGATTTCACCAGAATTTTTATTTTATTTTTTTATAAACACCGGCTCTGTCTGTGATAACGGCCCTTGGAAAATTAAAGAGGCCTACATAGCCCCATTAAAATCCCACTCCAATTACCTTTGCATATAAATTCCATTTTCTTTGGCTGAAAAGAAAAATGGAAAATGAGCACCACTGAAACACACAAATATAATTAATGTAGGCGGCAGAGCATTACAAATTGTATTCGGATGGAGGAGTGGAGCACTAAAATTACGATTATATGCTTATTTTTAATAATGAAGACTATTCTCTAATTTTTTTTCATGTCTGCGATTGAGTCACGTGAGCCAAATGCCGATGGCGACCGGGAAAAGTGCTGTCCGTTTTATGTTACGATTCACCTTCTGGTGAGCAAATGTACGGTCCACCATGTGTAACGGGGGGGGGGGGGGCATAACAATAAGTAAAAAAAAAAAAATTTTCTTATAACATTACATGCAGACAATCCTCTTTACTTTTAATTGCTTGCTATTGTTTAATTTGAATCGGGTAAACCAAATCCTTGATTGAGCTTCGTGGCAGTAAGTGGCGGCGACAAAAACTATTGCCCTTATATGTACAAACATACATGTACACTGTTGAGTGGCAGAAAAGAGGATAAAAATTGAGATCCTCTGAAATAGATTCAGTTATCAGTGCGGAAATTCCAGATCCAGTGGCAGATCCGGTTTTACATGATTTCATTAGCCACCATATGATTCATGGACTATGTGAAAACATAAACAGATGTTCACTCTGTCTAAAAGATGGACACTGCAGTAAGAGATATCCAAGACACTTCTTGAGTGAAAATCAATCGGATACAAATGGCTACCCACAATATCGACGACTATCTCCTTTAGCTGGAGGTTTTGAGACGACAGTTACCCTACCTGGCAACATAACAGTTCCTGTAGATAACCGATGGGTTGTACCACATATTAAACTGTTTTGTAAGATGTTTGATGCACATATCAATGGTGAATATTGCAACAGCATGAAATCACTAAAATACATTTGTAAATATGAAAATAAAGGTAGTGATCAAGCTATCTTCACAATTGAAAGTAATGCTCATGATCTTCTTCTTCTTTCTTGTGCCAGCTCCCTCAAAGCTGCAGCTCGGTCTTAGCAAGCCAGGTTCTCGTCTCGTCATCAAGGTCCGCTATGCCCTGCTCGCCATTGGGTGGTTTGAACAGCGGGCATTCCTCTATGACGTGTGTAACTGTCTGTTCTGGGTGGCCACATTCACAGGCAGCACCCTCTCTCAGACCCCAGTCTCTCATTGTGGCAGAAAAACGGCCCACACCAGTTCTCAGGCGGTTCAGATTGGTCCATTGCCTTCGTGGCAGCTCAGCCCCTGGTATGTCGTCTGGGTCGGTAATGAACCTGTGCAGTCGGTGTTGGTCAGCTTGCTGCCAATCTTCCCTCCAGCGGTTCTTGGTCCACATCTGCTTTGAGGTGGTGTCTGGGACGGTTTCCAGAAGCTGATGCGCGTGCTGGAAGAGTGCGTAGCGTGATTTGAGGCGTACTGGTGGAGGAGGTTTGCTCATGATGTCATGGAGCAGATGTCTCTTGTCGATCTTGGCCTTGCGTGACAGTGCCAGGACAGTCGCTTCTCGGCGGATAGCGGGTGGGGCAATACCGGAGAGTATCGGTAGTTGGTTCGCCGGCGTGGCGCGGAGTGTCCCAGAGACTGTGCGCATGGCGGTGTTTAGAGCTGCGTCCACTTTCTTGGTGTGGGTACTTCGGCACCAAACCGGGGCGCAGTACTCGGCCGCTGAGAAAACCAGTGCTTGGGTGGATATCCGCAGGGTCTTGGTTGCAGCTCCCCATGTAGTACCGGCCAGACGACGAATCAGTGCAGCACGTGATGTCACCTTTGCTGTCACCTTTTCGATATGTTGACGGTATGTCAGTGAGCGGTCGAGTTTCACGCCAAGGTACGTCGGGGTGGTGTCGAACAGGAGGGCGGTGTTGTTGACCATCACTTTAAGCTTGCGTTTGGCCTCGCGGTTGTTGAGGTGGAATACCGCGGACATGGTCTTGCCCACACTGAGTTTCAGCCGCCAGTTCTTGAGGTACCTGGACAAGGTCGTCATGTCCGCAGTGAGCCCAGCCTCGATAGTCTCCCATTTTTTTCCCGTCTGTAGGATGGCTAGGTCGTCGGCGTACCCGTATTTTTTGGCTGTTGTTGTCGGTATGTCGTAGATGTATATGTTGAAGAGCATCGGGGACAAAACCGAGCCTTGCGGGACGCCGTTCTTTAGTCTCCGTAGTCTGCTGCGTTGGCCGTCGCTGGTGTGGAGGGAGAAGCTACGATTACTCAGCATCTCCATGATGAAACTCACCAGGTGTCGATCTGGAATGGTTTGCAGCAGCTTAACATGGAGTCCACGTAACCAGATGGTGTCGTATGCAGCCGTGAGGTCAAGTAGGACAGTGCCGGCTTTTTCTCCTCTCTGGAAGGCGCTCTCGATGATGAAGTTAAGAGATACGATACGAGACGTTACATATCAACCAATGAAGCCATTTGGAGAATATTTAACTTTCACATACATATACATCATCCCCAAGCTATTCACCTATCAGTTCATCTAGAAAATGGACAGCGTATATACTTTACTGAAAGTACTGCAGCAGATAGTGTAGCAGAAAAATTAATCTTCCACCTCTTCTTTCTCTACTTCGTTATCTTCTTCTTTCTCTTCTTCTTCCTCTTTCTCTTCTTCTTTCTCTTCTTCTTCTTTCTCTTCTTCTTCTTCTTCTTCTTTCTCTTCTTCTTTCTCTTCTTCTTTCTCTTCATCTTTCTCTTCTTCTTTCCACGTCGTCCCTCGTAGACTACGCTCTCAGCCTTCTGCCGTCTTGCCTC
This sequence comes from Sepiola atlantica, assembly GCA_963556195.1. Lineage (NCBI taxonomy): Eukaryota > Metazoa > Mollusca > Cephalopoda > Sepiida > Sepiolidae > Sepiola > Sepiola atlantica. Next base: position 63,385,009 of record OY744537.1, on the reverse strand, counting down.
CAGTGACCCGTTTTTATATCAAACTGGACTCTCGTCTCCGCGAGAGAACACGAGATTTCACGGGATTACCTGGCGATATTAAGCCTAGGACGCCATCTTGCCGCTCTTTGGGCGGTCCAGCCCTGCAGAGCGCGCATCGAGACCGTTTGCCAGGTAATCCCATGTTTTCACAATTTATAACACAGATAGAGTTGCAAATCCACCTTCAACCACTCTAACAACTTTCTTCAAATTGTGTCAAACAGATTTTTTTGCACGTACACTTTTGTACTGAGACGTTCCACTTTATTATACCTGGGACACTAAAACTAAGGTTTTCAAGCGACGATTACAGGGTAAGCCAGTTCCAGGTTATCCGTGCATTAAAAGAACAGAAGTTTTCGGCAGGGTATACACCGTGCATCCAAATCAATTTGACTGCTTCTGTTTGAGACTGCTTCTACACAATGTTAAAGGTCCACAGTGCTTTAATGACCTAAAAACGATCAATGGTCAAGTTAGGACTACATTCAGGGATGCATGTAGTGCACATGGACTACTTGAGGATGATAACCACTGGGATGCTACATTACAGGAAGCATCTATATCTGAATCTGCAGACAATTTGAGACATTTGTTTGCCATCATGTTGACATCATGTGCAGTGTCTCATCCAAAACGACTTTTGGATGCACACAAAGAAGCTTTTAGTGAAGATTTCCATCTTAGGAAACACAATCAACAGCCTGAAGTTGATATAACATTTTTAGACGACATCTTCGATATGGCTTTAGTTCATATCGAAAATATGACTTATAAGATGAATGGTAAAACACTGACAAAATTGGGGTTTACCTCACCTAATCGATCTAATACACATTCGGTCATTACTGCATGTACGCGTGAAATTAGTTATCAACCTCAAGCATCAATTGTTCGAGATGGTATCGCACAACTAAATAATGAGCAAATTCATATTTTTCGTACTGTAGTTAATACTGTAGAAGATCAGCAAGGTGGCCTTATATTCCTTGATGCACCCGGAGGTACTCCTGGTGGTAGGACAGCTCACTCCACATTTAAGTTGCCATTATTCTTAACAAAATATGCTGATCCAATTTGTCAAATAGAAAGACGATCAGATTCAGCCAAAGTCTTACAGAATTGTTCCTTGATCGTATGGGATGAACATACAATGGCACATAAACAAGCGTTCGATGCGCTAGATAAAACATTGCATGATCTCAAGAAACGTGATGTTGTTATGGGTGGCATAACACTTTTATTATCAGGTGACTTCCGACAAACGCTTCCTATTGTTCCACAGGAAGTCCCGCTGATGAGCTTAATGCTTGCATTAAATTGTCATATTTGTGGAAGTACATTAAGACTGTAACGTTATTTACAAACATACGTGTACATCTCAATAGTGACCCAATGGCTGGTGAGTTTGCCTCCCTCCTCCTAAAAATAGGTGATGGCAAGCTTGCAACAACCAACAATGGCAAGATTGTTATTACTCCAGGTATTGGCTCAATTGTTTCATCACTCACAGAACTTAGTAGCAAAGTTTATCCAAATATAGCCGAAAACTATGTGCATCCTGAATGGCTAACGGAGAGAGCAATTCTAGCTCCTAAAAATGACATGGTGCATGTCATCAATCGACAACTGCTTGATGAACTTCCAGGTGATGAACAAACTTTCACTTCTGTGGATTCTACTCTCGATGGCGGCCAGGCTGTACAATACCCTACAGAATTTTTAATTGATTAGAATTGCCTGGTATGCCAACACACAGCTGAAAGCTGAATCCCCAATTATGTTACTCCGGAATCTGGATGCTCCAAGACTATGTAATGGAACAAGACTGTGTTAAACGCATGCAACCTCATGTGATAGAAGCTGTAATACTAACTGGTGTGGCAAGGGGCAAACTGACATTCCTTCCCAGAATACCCATTATTCCGTCGGATTCTGCAATAAAATTTAAAAGGCTTCAGTTCCCAGTTAAATTGTGTTTTGCCATGACAATTAACAAGTCCCAAGGACAATCATTGGCAGTGGTGGGTCTAAACTTGACTTCACCTTGCTTTAGCCATGGGCAGTTATATGTAGGATGTTCAAGAGCTTTGTACGAATAACTTTTACCACTATAAAGGAGACATCTGTTGGAACAAACACAAGAATGGTAGGGCACAGCTCCGTGTAAAATTCTATTTTAATTACCTAAATTACTTCCAGTGAAATGATTTATTTTCTGAATCTATTTATTTAACTTAAAAATTAAAATCAGGCTGTTATATTTCCCCGGGCAACGCCGGAACACGGGTCCTGCTAGTATACAATATATCATATATATATATATATATTATATATTTATTATATATATATATATATATTATATATATTATATATATATTATATATATATATATTATATATATATTATATATGTATTATATATATATTATATATATATATTATATATATATTATATATATATATTATATATATATTATATATATATATATATTATATATATATTATATATATATATTATATATATATATATTATATATATATTATATATATATTATATATATATATTATATATATATATTATATATATCTATATAATACTAAAAGTCTATTGATCTTGTATGTTTGCAATCAGCTTTCCGGTTTTCAACATCCGGTTGCGCATGCGTAAATAGCATCGTCTTCAATCTGTTATTCCAATTCCGTTATTCTCTATTATGATTAACGAACGCATGACATTTTTCATTCTGGAAATTTTTATATCGCTTTTAATATAAACAATTTCATTTAATTTCATCAAATAGTTTTTTTGTTTTCTTCACGGCTAAAAACATTCAACGGGAGGACTTCGTAAAGTCTGTCGCAGTTTCAAAAAAACTCCTCCCTTTTAAAAAACAAAAACAAACAAACAAAAAAACAACACTCATTATTAATATCAGCCATACTAGCGGTCGGTGAACGAAACCACCCCCCACTTTCCCTCTCATAGATTTCACCACTCCTACTCCCTCTGTTTTCGTTACGTACGCGAGAAAGCCTGCTGTACCCCCTTCCTTTCTCAAATCGCCCTGGCCACCGCTACAAGTCCGCCATTTGCACTGATTCTTTTTAAAGATGTTTAATATACCTCCATCATTTTTCTTTTTTTATTTTCGTTTTTTTTAATGCGTGCTCGTATATATAGATCAATCCCCATGGCTGGCAATACTGAAGTTGAGCAGCGAGATGCTTGTAGTTACGTGTGTGTGAGAGAGAAAGAGGGAGCGATGTAAAACTGGATAGAGTTATCCCCCTTAACTAATGCAGATCTTCTTACTAGAGGGCGTGATTAAAAAAAATATCTTTTTCTTCTTCCAATGTTTTTTCAAGTCGTCTGCTTACATTTCCAAACGGAAAGCTGAATCGGTAAATGCACACATTTCTATTACATTAAATAGTGTTTCCTTTTGTTGTTTTTTAAACAGCAAATACTTGAATCATATGTTTTACACATATTACATCCATTTTTTAACACATTTAATATTTTAAATTTTTCAGAAGTTGTTACACAAAGCTGTAACAAATTATTTTACATTCTTTGTAGAACTTTACTAATATGGCACACAACCAAATAAAAAGTAACAAAACCAAAATCAACGACGAAACCAATGTGGATCAGCAACAAGCTGGTCCCTCTGGCATGCCACAACTTACTGAAACTGAGCAACAAAGACGAACTCGACTGATTCGCTCTAGAGAAACGTATAGACTTCAAAGAGCTTCTGAAACAAGTGAACAAAGAGAAATTCGCTGGCAAAAACAAAGGGGAAAAGATTATAGATATCGAAATTTAGAAACGCCGCAGCGAAGAGAATACCGACTGAGCATGCAAAGAATGCGAACACAAGAGACAAGAAATAATGGAACAACAGAGAGGAGAGAAGAGAGACTGAACAGGCAGAGAATTAGAGCTGAACAAAGACGAGCTAGCGATACAGCACAACAAAGAGAAGAGAGACTGAGTAGCCAAAGAATAAGAGATGAACGAAACCGAGGTGACGAGAATGTTGTGGAAATAAACAACATACTTGAATTCCATAGCTAATATAACAAACTTACCCAAC
>OY744537.1:62933386-63375886 GCA_963556195.1 Sepiola atlantica | reverse complement strand
CTTGCACAAAGAAAAGAGAGTGAATTTTTGAAGACCGCTCTAACTGCTTTCACAATTGCCTTTTCTTGATCACTGCCAAAAATAATTCTGCTGATATCGATTTCAAAATGTGTATCATTTTGAAGCATTGCTGCAACGTAACTGTATACATCTGCAGAAAGCATTATGAACATTTTTGACTGTGGACTTTTTGAAGATGAACACTTCTTTTTCTGTAGGCCGAGAAGTAAGTTTTACGAATTTTCGGATGCCATCAACTCGTTTTCGGATGCAGAATCCTTCATCACGCTTATAAATAAGTTTAAACGTTTCTTCAAGATAGTAAGCATTATGACAGTTATATGTCTTGCAATTCCAGTCTCCAACATTGTCCACAAATCTTGATGTTAGATTCTTACGAATCCTTTCCAAATTTGAATGATTATCGCAAAAGAAATAGCAGTTTGATTTATCAAGAATAGGGGGAGATTGAAGAACAATAGTGGATTTTTCAAACAGTTTATAAATTTGCAAAATATCAAACAATTGATTTGATTCTTCCACACCATCAATAGATATGGCCCTTTCTAGTTGATCATCCATTGGCTGATTATTTTTTTTCGTTGCGTCATCAATGGTACTATTGCTCAAAGAATTCTCGTCAGTCTCTACCTGTAAGCTTATTGTTGGCGAAAAACTTTCTGATTCATCCTTACAAATATTGATGTTTACATTATTAACAGTTTGACCTGCACATTCAACAATTGCAACAAAATGGTTTGGTTGCCAATGCTTTTCCCAACATTTCTCAGATATACTACAAGTAGTCCACATTATTGCGATGCTTTTAGAGCTATTTTGTTTATTAAATTCAGTATTCAAATGTATAAATGCAAAATCTAATAATCCATTAATTGGAGGATAAATACTCCTTATACATATGTCATATGCATGGGCGGCAGATGCCATTGTTAATGCATCTGACCAACCTGCAGCACAATTTGTTAGAGATATTTCGTAATCTCTTGATAAATTTTTAATTGGGCTGCTAACTGTTTCAGCAATTTCTTCCCAATTCAATGCCATGCACAGACATGTCCTCGTCTACTTCTTAAGGAGTGCCCCAAGAATAAACTATGCTTACAAAAAGGTGAATATTCTAGAGTTCACTTGTGTTTATCTGACCGTTTGAAATGTTCAAATTTGTGTTGACACCTATTTGGTATGTGGCTATATGGCACCTCTCAAAGACTTCATGGTTGAGTATTAAACCCTCCGGGGGGGGGGGACTTTTGTTTTTATTACAGGCGCCTTAGCTCTTTCCAGGCAGCCACCGGGTCTCAGTATATCCCCACTGAAATAATAAATGTTTCAAATTCTTTAAACTTAGTGCTCTGAAATTAATTGAATGAATGAAAAATTTTAATACTTGGGACTGCTAAACTATCTCTCAAATAGCAACCCCAAAATCCATAATTATATCTGATATCTTTTGAAGGTTTTCCAAATATCTCACACTTGACTTAATAATGACACATAGATTTTTCTCTAGAATCAGAGTGTAGATTTAGAGTTATGAATAAAATTAAATTTATCAACATTTTAGGGATATTTAAAGTAGATGGCCACTCGAGTATTGTGCTGACTGAAATGATTTTTCTCTAAGATTAGGATAGCCAAAAAAGAGTCATCCAAGACAGGAACAGCGACCCCAACACGTGATGGCATAGTGCCTAATTTGTCAAAATATATATTTTACATTTTTTCACAAATAAATAATCCAAAGTTTAGTATTCCACTGAAATTGTTAAAGGAAACCTTGGTAGATGTGGAATTCTTGGAACATACGGAAATAAATATGTAAAAAATTTGTTTACAACTGAAATGTGTCTATATATGAATGTATATATTTGTGTGTATGTATATGTGTATGTACATGTATATGTGTGTGTACGTATGTGTATATATATGTGTGTACGTATGTGTATATATATGTGTGTACATATATGTATATACATGCATATATGTATATATGTATATATGTGCAGGTATATGTATGTGTATATATATGTGTGTACATGTATGTATATATGTGAAACAGTGATTGTAACCGACGCAATCTGCCCCTTTAGGGCGCACTAATATGCATCAGGAAAATCAGGCCCTATGTAGAATTGAGATAGAGAATTGAAGCTAGTATATATTCACACGAAATCAACTACGGGAACGAGCCGAGAAACGGCGCCGAAAATCTGTGAAAAAGCGTGTAAGTTGTCAGTTATAATTATCCATACACAATGGGAGAACAAAGCCAGAAAGAGCTGGATGTTGATAACGGCTGTACAATTTTGGTCAAGAGTCTTTTGGTCGCTCCCCTCCCCCCATGGTAGAGAGAGTGAGAGAATAAGTCTTTTACGATAACAGGAAAGAAAACAACCCAACCAGAGAGAGAGGGGAGAGGGAGAGGGAGAGTAAGTCAGTATGCCCCACCCTGGCCCCGAGAGAGAGGGAAGGAATGGAGAAATGGGTTGGAGAAAGAAAGGGTGTGATGATATGCCTTTCTGGGAACGAGAGGACCTTTGTTGTTGAAACGAGGGGACAGTCACAGACAGTTAGAAATTAGAATTCGACCAAGATGGACGTACGCCGACCAAGCGAGAGCGTGCGCGAACACTCTCTCGTTTGGGATGGCAGGATCATAGGATCCCCCCACACCGTTTTCAGTAAACAAGTTACAACTTAATTAACAACTTGGAAAGCATAAATAGAGTTTCATGCATAGAGAGACGAGATAGTTAGTAAACAAAGCCATTATCGAAAAGCAGACTTTAATTCGCCTTTTTTAAAACAGTTGTTATCTCGTTAATAATTAATGAATACAAAAGGAAACCGATGTTGTTAAATTGTTCCTATTGTTGTCAGTTTGTTGTTTGAGTAACCTTGCCTTCACAGCGGACCAATCCAGCTATCATCGTAATCCGACCGAGAGGAGTTTCGGGCCATCTTTCTTTTTCTGCCGCTACGACATCACGAGCCCAAGGAGGGTGTTCACAGTCTAGAAGGATTCCTGTGCCGAGGACCAGACGTGTGAGTACCGAGATAGAGACACGAGTTGACCACCTATGTTACAGTGGTTCAGTGACACCGGATCAGAGTGAGGTATCTGTATTACTCGGCACTGTGACCTATGTTTACATTTGATGCCTTTCCCGAGAAGCGTGTGGGGTCCCGTTACATATACATGCATATATGTATATATGTACAGATATATGTATGTATATATATGTGTGTGTATATATACTATATATATGTATATGAGTGTATGTGTGTATATATAGTGGCCATATAGCATCTCTTTGGTTGTATTAAATCGAAGTGGCCTGAGATTGTGAATGAACTCCTTCCGAATCAACAACCACATGATCGTCATGACCTCATAGCAAGAGTTTTCCATCTAAAGCTAGGTATCCTTATCCAACTCCTAACGAAAGGAAACATTTTCGGAGTGATCATAGCATACATCTACACTGTTGAGTGCCAGAAAAGAGGATTGCCACATGCTTATTGTCTGTATGGCTTCAACAAAAATTGAGATCCTCTGACATAGATTCAGTTATCAGTGCGGAAATTCCGGATCCAGTGGCAGATCCGGTTTTACATGATATCATTAGGCACCATATGATTCATGGACCATGTGGAAACATAAACAGATGTTCACTCTGTCTCAAAGATGGACATTGCAGTAAGAGATATCCCAGACACTTCTTGAGTGAAACTCAATCGGATACAAATGGCTACCCACAATATCGACGACTATTTCCTTTAGCTGGAGGTTTTGAGACGACAGTTACCCTACCTGGCAACATAACAGTTCATGTAGACAACCGATGGGTTGTACCACATAATAAACTGCTTTGTAAGATGTTTGATGCACATATCAATGGTGAATATTGCAACAGTGTGACATCAATAAAATACATTTGTAAATATGTAAATAAAGGTAGTGATCAAGCTATCTTCACAATTGAAAGTAATGCTCATGATGAAGTTAAGAGATATGAAATGGGATGTTACATATCAACCAATGAAGCCATTTGGAGAATACTTAACTTTCACATACATGTACATCATCCCACAGTTATTCACCTATCAGTTCATCTAGAAAATGGACAGCGGATATACTTTACTGAAAGTACTGCAGCAGATAGAGTAGCAAATCCACCTTCAACCACTCTAACAGCTTTCTTCAAATTGTGTCAAACACATTTTTTTGCACGTACACTTTTGTACTTGGAAGTTCCACTTTATTATACCTGGGACACTAAAACTAAGGTCTTCAAGCGACGATTACAGGGTAAGCCAGTTCCAAGCTATCCGTGCGTTAAAAGAACAGAAGTTTTGGGCAGGGAATACACCGTGCATCCAAATCAATTTGTCTGCTTCTGTTTGAGACTGCTTCTACACAATGTTAGAGGTCCACAGAACTTTAATGACCTAAAAATGATCAATGATCAAGTTATGATTACATTCAGGGATGCATGTAGTGCACATGGACTACTTGAAGATGATAATCACTGGGATGCTACACTACAGGAAGCACCTATATCTGAATCTGCAGACAATTTGAGACATTTGTTTGCCATCATGTTGACATCATGTGCAGTGTCTCATCCAAAACGACTTTGGGATGCACACAAAGAAGCTTTTAGTGAAGATTTCCTTCTTAGGAAACGCAATCAACAGCCTGAAGTTGATATAACATTTTTAGACGACATCTTCAATATGGCTTTAGTTCATATCGAAGATATGACTTATAAGATGAATGGTAAACCACTGACAAAATTGGGTCTACCTCACTTAATCGATCTAATACACATCCGGTCATTACTGCATGGACACGTGAAATTAGTTATCAACCTCATGAGCAAGCATCAATTGTTCGAGATGGTATCGCACAACTAAATAATGAGAAAATTCATATTTTTCGTACTGTAGTTAATACTGTAGAAGATCAGCAAGGTGGCCTTATATTCCTTGATGCACCCGGAAGTACAGGAAAGACATTTGTTAGCAAGTTAATTCTTGCTAAAGTTAGGTCAGAAGCAAAATAGCTGTGGCAGTGGCATCATCGGGCATTGCAGCCGCTCTTCTTCATGGTGGTAGGACAGCTCACTCCACATTTAAGTTGCCATTATTCTTAACAAAATATGCTGATCCAATTTGTCAAATAGAAAGAGGATCCGATTCAGCTAAAGTTTGACATCGTAATCCGACCGAGAGGAGTTTCGGGCCATCTTTCTTTTTCTGCCGCTACGACATCACGAGCCCAAGGAGGGTGTTCACAGTCTAGAAGGATTCCTGTGCCGAGGACCAGACGTGTGAGTACCGAGATAGAGACACGAGTTGACCACCTATGTTACAGTGGTTCAGTGACACCGGATCAGAGTGAGGTATCTGTATTACTCGGCACTGTGACCTATGTTTACATTTGATGCCTTTCCCGAGAAGCGTGTGGGGTCCCGTTACATATACATGCATATATGTATATATGTACAGATATATGTATGTATATATATGTGTGTGTATATATACTATATATATGTATATGAGTGTATGTGTGTATATGTGTACGATTTCTCGACTGCTAACTATTCTGAACTTTTACCATTTACTCTGTCGTTCCTATTTAATTGCCTTCCCACTAGGGCAGAGTTAGACATGAGGTTGGTTTTTAATCTGGAGAAAATGTAGCTCCCCCAAAACGGGAACTCTGGATTGGAACAAAAATAAAATGCCTCAGTCTAGAATGATTTCTCCTTTATTGACCGAGGACAGAATAAAGTAAGTGCAACATTAGAACAGATACTGCAACACAAATTAAATTTTCAAGAATGCGGTAAACATATATATATATGTATATATATATGGTAAAAATCTACAATACCGTCCGGCCAATGACCCATTTTTCATAAACCTACTAGCGATTTTCCAAACCCACTAAATCGGAAAGAAAATCTCCAGAAATCCGCTAACGCTAACGCTTTCTTTAAGTACGTAATTTCACCGAAAAGGTTTTTTTTGCCATTTCAGTATATTCATAGAACATTTATTGAAGAAAATTCTTGCTTTTCTTTTTCTTTTTGTACTCATTGTTTTTGTTGTTTTCTTTTTTGTTCAGTGCGATTTTTAGTTTTATTTGATATAACTAACTTAAATATAAGTACCATTACTTCAAATCCAATAAATGTGGCATAATACATTGCAATTTTAGGATTAATTTGTATGTATGTGTATATGCATATATATGTGCATGTGTGTATATAGACCTGTGTATGTATATATATTAATACATACACAGGTCTATATACACACATGCAGAGACACACATAGAGAGACATATGTGTATGTATATACACATGTGTAGGTATACGTTTATACATATATATATGTACATATACATATGTATATATATATATGTGTGTATGATTATGTATATGTATATATATATGCGTGTGTGTGTGTATGATTATGTATACATATATGTGTGTATATGATTATGTATATACACATGCATATGTATATTTATGTATATATATGTATATACACATGCATATGTATATATATGTATATATATATATGTATATATATATGTATATATACACATGTGTGTATGTATATCTTTACACACGTGTTCAAAGTTCTGTTACCTGTTACCTGTTACCTGATGATCGTATTATAAACGATCGAAATATTTTGGTAGAACTATTCAATCTGTGTTTTTTAGTTTATTTTTGCTAGTTGTTGAATTGCTTATCCTTTATTCCATTTTTATTTTTACATGTGTATGTATGTATATACACATGTGTATGTATTTCAATATATATACATATGTGTATGTATATACACATGTGTATGTATTTCTATATATATACATGTGTATGTATATACACATGTGTATGTATTTATATATATACACACGTGTATGTATATACATATACACACGTGTATGTATATATATGTACACGTGTATGTGCGTATGTGTGTGTGTGTGTGTGTGTGTGTGGTATGGTCTGTAAAAGACTGGCAGGCTTGAAGATCCACACCCAAGCCTCTCAGACAGCCACCATATATATATGTGTGTGTGTAAATGATTCCATTAATTTCAAAGACTTTATGACCGGGTAACCTGACATTCTGGAGTTCACTTATGTTTATCAAGCCTTTTGCAATGTTCAAATTTGTGTTGACACCTATTTGCTAAGTGGCCATATAGCATCTCTTTGGTTGTATTAAATCGGCCCAGCTCAATTTTTATTTTATTGCTGGCCCACTTTGTCACTGCCCAGCCAGGTTACCCGGTCATTGGCCGGCCAGTATTCTAGATTTTTACCATTATATATATATATATATATATATATATATATATATATATATATATATATATATATATATATATATATATGCGGGGGTTGGGTGGCGGTTTGCGGAAAATCTATCAATCTTCATACTATTTAGTAAGGTAAATAATTAATAAACAAAAAAAATGTATATTAGCAATATATGCTAAAATGCTGTTTTTTTTTTGTATTTTTTTTCCTTATATAGTTTTAATGGTTGAGAAACTTCCGAGACTATATATATATATAGGTTATTTCGAATGACGATGTTTACCGTGTTCGTGAAAATTGAATTTGGGTGTGTTTTATCTGAAACATTCGTAAAAATAATATGAAAGGGCTAAACAACATTTCTTAGCTTCTTGGCTTGGAACAAAGTGCAGTATTAAAATTTTTTTAATTGAAAATTGGTTCAATTACTTTCAGAGCACTGATTTTAAAGAATTTGAAACATTTATTTTTTCAGTGGGGATATACTCAGAAGGGAAAATCCATCAATCTTCATTCTATTTTGTAAGGTAACAAAATAATAAACAAAAAAAATGTATTGGGGGGGGGATACATGCTAATTGTTAATACGGAAGACTATTCTGTTTATAAGTGACTACGATTGAGTCACGTGAGCCAAAATGCTGGCGGCGGTGGCTGGGCGGCGGTGGCTGGGCGGCGGTGGCTGGGCGGCGGTGGCTGGGCGGCGGTGGGCAAAAATCCATCAATCTTCATTCTATTTCGTAAGGTAAATAATTAATAAACAAAAAAAATGTATTGGGGGTGGGATATATGCTAATTGTTAATACGGAAGACTATTCAGTTTATAAGTGACTACGATTTAGTCACGTGAGCCAAAATGCTGGCGCCGGTGGGTGGCGGTAGGCGGCCTGGGTATCGCAATTTTAACCACGTACAGGCCAAAACCGATACACGTAAAAGACCTCGGGCAATAACTAGACAATAAAGCAAACAGTAAGAGAAAAGAACAAGCTATTTTAAACAACAAATAATTTATTGAAGAAAGAAAAAAAAAGGCAAAATGAGTTCGGCAGAAAGTTCATGGCTCAGAGTTCACTTCATAGACTGAATTTAAGTTCCGATGGACACACGGAAAGGCTGCATAAATAAAGTCCTAATTATGCTGCCCGAAGGCTTATTAACTTTGCTAGGAAAGACATGTCAGAAAAAGAGAAAGACTTACTTGTAAGAATTTTGTTAGTAAAATAAAAAAATACCAGAAGAATATAGAAAAGTCCTTTTAGTTCGCGCTGATTTGTTTCCCTTTGATTGTTCATTTTTTTCATTAACATCGCATCGATCGACTCCTTTTGAGAATAGTGGCACTCTTTCACGTCAACTCTTCATTTGGAGACATCTTTCGAAACACACTTCGTTTTGTCTTTTCTAAAGGCACATTTGCCTTTCAAATTAATATCTTCCTTGCTTCTGTTTTTAGAATTCAGTGGACTTCTCCGTCCAACGTAAATATTCAACCTCGAACACTAGTTGAAACTCCAACTTCTTTGAAGATTTTTACAGGCATGTTCCTGTTTTTAACATTCTTGTTTTTAGGACTTTCTCATGTCCGAGTTGTGTCGACCGACCTCTTCACCTCGAGATTGTTTCAGCAACTGATTGAATTTCGCGGTTATTTCAACAGCTTCCGGCGTCAAACGCCCACGCTTCAGACACCCGACGCGTGCCATCAGCTGCAGTCATTCATTACAAGTTCTTATAAAAGGGGGTTTTAGAAGAAGAAGAAAAGAAAAGAAGAAGAAGAAGAAGAAGAAGAAGAAGAAGAAGAAGAAGAAGAAGAAGAAGAAGAAGAAGAAGAAGAAGAAAATAAATTTCTGACACGGGCGGTGGGTAAAAAAATCGTTACTTCTACAGAATTTGAAGCAGACAGTTCATTTCTTCTTTTTTAATCTATTCGGTTACGAAATATACAAATCAGGAACCAATATATACCAATAATTATACCTTACACTTATTTTTAAAACAAACACATATGTGACTTCTACACTATTTGAACCGAACTGTTTTTTTAATTTCTTTTATAAACTAAGCAAATAATTTTTTTTAATGGGATTTCCCTCAACGTTAAATACTTTGAGAAAAGTAACAAAACATAAACAAACCGAATAGATACATTTTTTTATCCAATGGGGAGGGGGGGGGTGAAAACTCGGCGATTCTCTATTTTATTAATCACTACCGGAACTTTTCGCCCGGCGTTTCACTTTGGTACTATGCATTGCATAACGTTGAATTAAAAAAGAAAACCCTCTAACGTTGTAACCACTACCCCACGGATGGGGAATATAATATTAATATGAAAATTAATATAGTTAAACGAAGTCTGTTCGCTATATAATGAAAGCAATGTTTTTTGATTTCACCAGAAATTTTATTTTTATTTTTTAATAAACACTTGCTTTGTCTGTGATAAGGGGCCTTTTGAAAATTACATTAAAATCACCCCCCCCCCCATTATCTTTGTATAGAAATTCCATTTTCTTTGGCTGAAAAGACAAATGGAAAATGAGCACCACTCAAACACACACATATAATTAATGTAGCCTGCAAAGCATTACAAATTGTATTCGGATGGGGGGGGGGGGGAAATAAAATGACGATTATATGCTTATTTTTAATAATGAAGACTATTCTCTATTTTTAAATGACTGCGATTGAGTCACGTGAGCCAAATGCCTGGTGGCAGCCGGGAAAAGTGCTGCCCGTTTTATGTTACGATTCACCTTCTGGCGAGCAAATGTATGGTCCACTAGTCACATGTGATGGGGGGGGGGGGATAATAATAAGTAAAAAAAAAAGTATTTCTTAGAACATTACATGCAGACAATCCTCTTTAATTTTAACTGCTTGCTATTTATTGTTTAATTTGAGTCGGGTAAACCAAATCCTTGATTGTGCTTGGTGGCAGTAAGTGGCGGCGACAAAAACTGCTGCCCTTATATTAAATACATTTTCTTCTTTTTTTCACATACACTAATTGACATTAATTTAGACTTAGATTTACCCGTGAGACGATGGCAAGCATCATGTTGTCGATAGTGTTCACCACTCGACGACAACAATATTTCAGTTTCACACTCACTACAATAACTTTCAGTAGTATTTACTGACCAACGCATCAGATTTGTTTGCCTTTCAAGCTCCATACAGAAATAGAATTTACGTGACTTAAATAGTAATTAATGCCCCCCTTAATTTGCTCAATTTATACACATCAGAAACATATTACAAACAAGTCCTTTGGACTTTTAACACAATACATGGTTCAGATCAAAATTGGTTTAATTTATTGCAAATCAGACGTGACTAACCTGCCACATTTTCAATCATTTAATAATTACTTTATAATTGTTTTTTTCTTTTACTATAAACACAACAAATATTTTCATCATACTTGACTAGAATAGAATTTACTGTCGATATGCCTAGCCCACTTTCTTTCATTTTATTTTTTTTTCCAGTTATTCATTTTCACGCTCTCATTAATCATCTTTTCGATCAAATTCTTTCCAGGCAGAAAACAAGAGAAACATGCCTCCAAAAAAATCTTCTATTGGTCGGACTACAAAACCAACTGCCTCGAGAAAGAGAAGTCTACAAACAGAAATTCATGATCAGTCTCAAGAAGAGCGTTTGGATAATTCCTTCCATGAAACTGAAAGTCAACTTTTGGAGTTACAGGAACTTGCCGCAGAGACATCTGAGGTGGAACAGGCGAGGTATACTGAGACAAATCAAAATGTACATACTATGGCACAACACAGACATGCCAGATTTGAAGCCATGCAGGTACATACATCAGTTAGTACGGTTCCTCAAGCAAGTTTCTGGTGGCATGAAGGCCGCAATTATGATGTTGCGCGTAATTATCACCTACGCAGAAACATTCAAATAGGCACAATGAACAACGGAAAACGTGTACGAAATGTAACGCTAAAAAATGGATTAGAGGGTCAGCAGGTATGTGCTGTTCTGGGGGCAAAGTTATTATTCATTATTATTAAAATCCCTTATTGATAACACTTCACATTATTCAATACATTTCCTGAACAAAATTCGGAGTTATAACCAGTGCTTCAGTATGACAAGCTTTGGCGCTGAACAAATACGTGAAAAGGGCTATATGCCTACATTTAAAGTTTGTGGCCAGATTTGTCATGCTTCCATCAATGGGGAATTTCCACAGTTTCTACAAATATATTTTCTGGGTGATGAACAGCAAGAAGCGGTGATTAGATATAACTCTTTCTCAAACACTAAATTAGATATTGTTCTTGCATTGCAAAGCATGCTTCACAGAGAAAATGTATATATCCAACAATTTCAGATGGCGATGGAGCATAATGGAGGTGATGACTTAAAAGTGGTTATACATGCTGACAAAACTCCTACAGGAGAACATGAACGACGTTTCAATGCTCCCGAGGCACGTGAATTTGCTGTTGTAATAGTGGGTCAGGAGTTCCATCATCGGGATATCATTTTGCATCATCGAAACAAACAACTTCAGCGCATCTCTGAAACAAATCGGGCATATGATGCTTTACAATACCCGATCATTCATTGGACAGGTCAAGAAGAGTATCATTTCACTGTTTGTAAAACAAATCCTCACACCACTCAGTTAGTAGTAGGAAAAAAGATTTCTTGTAATGATTTCTATGCATATAGGATTATGGTCTGTGACGGAAGTTTTAACATGCTGCTTAAATGTAGGAAGCTATTCCAACAGTACATAGTTGATATGTATGCAAAAATAAGGCATGAGAGGCTTACTTATATTAAGACACATCAAAGGGAGTTAAGAGTTGCTGATTACATTCACTTGAGGGACTCACTAAGTATTGATGGCAATACTGAAAATGTTGGCCAACTAACAATCCTACCAGCAACATTTACTGGGGGACCTCGCTATATGCATGAATGCACGCAAGATGCGATGGTGTATGTGAGAAAATATGGAACTGCGGATTTTTTTATAACTTTTACCTGCAATCCGAAGTGGCCTGAGATTGTGAATGAACTCCTTCCGAATCAACAACCACATGATCGTCATGACCTCATAGCAAGAGTTTTCCATCTAAAGCTAGGTATCCTTATACAACTCCTAACGAAAGGAAACATTTTCGGAGTGATCATAGCATACATCTACACTGTTGAGTGCCAGAAAAGAGGATTGCCACATGCTCATTGTCTGTATGGCTTCAACAAAAATTGAGATCCTCTGACATAGATTCAGTTATCAGTGCGGAAATTCCGGATCCAGTGGCAGATCCGGTTTTACATGATATCATTAGGCACCATATGATTCATGGACCATGTGGAAACATAAACAGATGTTCACTCTGTCTCAAAGATGGACATTGCAGTAAGAGATATCCCAGACACTTCTTGAGTGAAACTCAATCGGATACAAATGGCTACCCACAATATCGACGACTATCTCCTTTAGCTGGAGGTTTTGAGACGACAGTTACCCTACCTGGCAACATAACAGTTCATGTAGACAACCGATGGGTTGTACCACATAATAAACTGCTTTGTAAGATGTTTGATGCACATATCAATGGTGAATATTGCAACAGTGTGACATCAATAAAATACATTTGTAAATATGTAAATAAAGGTAGTGATCACGCTATCTTCACAATTGAAAGTAATGCTCATGATGAAGTTAAGAGATACGAAATGGGATGTTACATATCAACCAATGAAGCCATTTGGAGAATACTTAACTTTCACATACATGTACATCATCCCACAGTTATTCACCTATCAGTTCATCTAGAAAATGGACAGCGGATATACTTTACTGAAAGTACTGTGGCAGATAGAGTTGCAAATCCACCTTCAACCACTCTAACAGCTTTCTTCAAATTGTGTCAAACACATTTTTTTGCACGTACACTTTTGTACTTGGAAGTTCCACTTTATTATACCTGGGACACTAAAACTAAGGTCTTCAAGCGACGATTACAGGGTAAGCCAGTTCCAGGCTATCCGTGCGTTAAAAGAACAGAAGTTTTGGGCAGGGAATACACCGTGCATCCAAATCAATTTGTCTGCTTCTGTTTGAGACTGCTTCTACACAATGTTAGAGGTCCACAGAACTTTAATGACCTAAAAATGATCAATGATCAAGTTATGATTACATTCAGGGATGCATGTAGTGCACATGGACTACTTGAAGATGATAATCACTGGGATGCTACACTACAGGAAGCACCTATATCTGAATCTGCAGACAATTTGAGACATTTGTTTGCCATCATGTTGACATCATGTGCAGTGTCTCATCCAAAACGACTTTGGGATGCACACAAAGAAGCTTTTAGTGAAGATTTCCTTCTTAGGAAACGCAATCAACAGCCTGAAGTTGATATAACATTTTTAGACGACATCTTCAATATGGCTTTAGTTCATATCGAAGATATGACTTATAAGATGAATGGTAAACCACTGACAAAATTGGGTCTTACCTCACCTAATCGATCTAATACACATCCGGTCATTACTGCATGGACACGTGAAATTAGTTATCAACCTCATGAGCAAGCATCAATTGTTCGAGATGGTATCGCACAACTAAATAATGAGAAAATTCATATTTTTCGTACTGTAGTTAATACTGTAGAAGATCAGCAAGGTGGCCTTATATTCCTTGATGCACCCGGAAGTACAGGAAAGACATTTGTTAGCAAGTTAATTCTTGCTAAAGTTAGGTCAGAAGCAAAATAGCTGTGGCAGTGGCATCATCGGGCATTGCAGCCACTCTTCTTCCTGGTGGTAGGACAGCTCACTCCACATTTAAGTTGCCATTATTCTTAACAAAATATGCTGATCCAATTTGTCAAATAGAAAGAGGATCCGATTCAGCTAAAGTTTGACAGAATTGCTCCTTGATCGTATGGGATGAATGTACAATGACACATAAACAAGCGTTCGAGGCTCTAGATAAAACCTTGCGTGATCTCAAGAAACGTGATGTTGTTATGGGTGGCATAACACTTTTATTATCAGGTGACTTCCGACAAACGCTGACGAGCTTAATGCTTGCATTAAATTGTCATATTTGTGGAAGTACATTAAGACTGTAACGTTATTTACAAACATGCGTGTACATCTCAATAGTGACCCAATGGCTGGTAAGTTTGCCTCCCTACTCCTAAAAATAGGTGATGGCAAGCTTGCAACAACCAACAATGGCAAGATTGTTATTACTCCAGGTATTGGCTCAATTGTTTCATCACTCACAGAACTTAGTAGCAAAGTTTATCCAAATATAGCCGAAAACTATGTGCATCCTGAATGGCTAACGGAGAGAGCAATTCTAGCTCCTAATAATGACATTGTACATGTCATCAATCAACAACTGCTTGATGAACTTCCAGGTGATGAACAAACTTTCAATTCTGTGGATTCTACTCTCGGTGACGACCAGGCTGTACAATACCATACAGAATTTTTAAATTCATTAGAATTGCCTGGTATGCCAACACACAAATTAAAGCTGAAAGCTGGATGCCCAATTATGTTACTCCGGAATCTTGATGCTCCAAGGCTATGTAATGGAACGAGACTGTGTGTTAAACACATGCAACCTCATGTGATAGAAGCTGTAATACTAACTGGTGTGGCAAGGGGCAAACTGACATTCCTTCCCAGAATACCCATTATTCCATCGGATTCTGCAATAAAATTTAAAAGGCTTCAGTTCCCAGTTAAATTGTGTTTTGCCATGACAATTAACAAGTCCCAAGGACAATCATTGGCAGTGGTTGGTCTAAACTTGACTTCACCTTGCTTTAGCCATGGGCAGTTTTATGTAGGATGTTCAAGGGTAGGCTCTCCACATATTGGCACCAGAATGTAAAACATCAAACATTGTGTATCCAAGAGCTTTATACAAATAACTTTTACCACTATAAAGGAGACATCTGTTGGAACAAACACAACAACGCTAGGACACAGGTTCGTGGTAAATCATATTTTACTTACCTAAATTACTTCCAGTGAAATGATTTCTTTTCTGAATCTATTTATTTAATTTAAAAATTAAAATCAGTCTGTTATATTTCCCCGGGCAACGCCGGGACACGGGTCCTGCTAGTTTAATATAAAGTAAAGTAATTAATCTCTCATCTTAAATATTTTGGATTTTATTAAATTTATTGATTATCATATATTCAAAAATATTATTAATTGTGAGTTTCATCAAATTATCGAATTAATGTAATATGTTATTTATTATATGTTATTTATTAATATGTTATTTATTAATGTAATATGTTATTCATTATAATGTTTTCGGGTGTGAAGACAATGTAAGGGGAATAACTCCGCCTGTCGTTCAGGTCTTTCATGCGAATTAATTTATAGATTCAGTCGGCAGAGGTCTGTGTATTAAGTTATTATTTATATATATATATATATATATATATATATATATATATACATATATATACATATACATACACATACATACATATATATGTACATATATACATATACACACACATGCACATACATGCATATATATGTATTATTGTTTATTTATTAATTATTCTTTATTTTTCATCTTGTTTTTATTTCTTTATTTAGTGTTTTTTATTCATTTTTTCTTATTTATCTATTTAATTTATATATATATTTATTTACTTATTTAATCTTTATTTTTTATTTTATTTTATTTATTTAATAATTTATATATATATTTATTTATTTTATTTTTTATATTTGTATGTTATTTGTATACATTTTATATGTATTTAGATTAGTTAATTAATAATGCCAGGTCATGAGGTGAATTATTTTGGTGGGGTAGCGGAGTAGGTTGATTATGGTTTTTGGTTGTTAGGGGTTGTTATTCTCATGGGGCTGAATGTGTGTTGAGATGAATGTTCATATGGGGAGGGGCCTACTTGATTGTTTGGGTGGGTGATGACTTAATATAGGAGGTAAGTAATGAGTGAAATGGTGGAAATGGAATATAAGGGTTGGTCAGTGGTTACTTTATATTAAATTTAAAAAAATTAAAAGAATTAGAATACGAAAAAATACGAAAATAAACACAAAATCAAATAAAAAATAAATAAAAATAAAAATATATATTATCAAAACTAACAGTTAATCGATCACCATACAATACCTATCATTTATCACACATATTTTTGAACACCGCATTTATATACATAACATAACTTTAAAACTTATTAATTTCTATTCTCTGCGGGACTGGTTTGCCTCTACGTTGTTTCTATCTTCTGGCATCCATTTTGTTACATTTTGGTAGATTATCTGCCCAGACGGAATTTTCATCTGGTGTTTATTATTTTTGACAAAGGGAAGTTTCTTTTCACGAAATATTAAATAAATGATTTTTAATAATCATCCGAACAACACACAAACAGCTAACACCACACTTGCTGTTATGTAAGATTTTAAGAAAAAATAAATAGTAAGTCCCATTCTGTATTCGATTTACTATTTTTGTTCCTTCCAGCTTACATCCTATCCGGAATTTGCATTGCCCACAGCCTTTTAAAAACATACTACTACTATTCCCAGCAATGCTTCAAGCAAACTACCATTCTCTATTATGAATATATATATATATATATATATATATATATATATATATATATATATATATATATATATATATATATATATATATATATGATGTACTTATCGGCTTAAAATATGGAAAACAGGACAATCTATAAATTATAGGTATTAATATAATCTATATAATTAGAGCGCACATGCGTGTGTCCAGTTCGCTTAAATAATCACATATGCAAATTTAATTTTCATGAGAAAATAAGGTGAGGCTTAATATAAATAATATCTTATAATAATAAAAAATAAAAGTAAGAATTTTTTCATTTTTAATAAAGACACAAAAATATTCCCTTATTATTATTAAAACAGAAATAAGGGAGCGAGAGAATTTTGTATTATTTTTTATCAATTAATTCTGTCTTCGTATCAATTAATTTGGTCTTCTTATTCTCATCGATTATATTTATCTTTTTATCGATTAGTTTTGTATTCGTTTCTCATCAGTATAGAGAGACAGAAAGAGAGAAACAGCGAGGGAGAGAGTGTTGTCTTCTTTTGCTTATCGATTAGTTTTGTTTAAATGATTTCAAGTAGTAAATCCGAATTAAATTGCGGAGAGATAGCGAAACGACGAAGCCTGCTATTCTTTAACATTTCTGATTAACTGTCTTTAGATAATGCGTTCGCAGTTCTGTACTAATATAAATCTTGCTTTAAGTAAAAAAAAAAACGAACGAAACCATATTACAACGAAACAATCTGAAATGTATCTGATGCCCACTTATTCATAAATGTTTCATGTGTAAAAATAAAGATGACTGTAGAAATTACAGTCGCCGCATGATATTATGTCAGAGTTTACCTTCTAGATGTCTGCCTTAAACAAAGATGGAGACACTTCATTTGGTAGTTTTAATGCGCTCTTGGACACCAATGCATACTATATATATATATATATATATATATATATATATATATATATATATATATATATATATCGTATATGTATTGGTTTCTGTAAATGTAAATCCGTAGAAACTCAAGTGTTTATAAAAAGTGCTCAATACCAAGTAGAGCTGTTTATAAGTATAAATTTTTATTTATACAAACATTATCGGTTACATATGTGCATACATGTTTCGGTTGCACTCTCCCAAGAAAGTCAACCTCATCAGACCGAGAATCTTTTTAGTAATATGTCAAGAAAGGCAATGCAGAGTGCCGGATAGATTGTAAGCTGGAAGGAACAAAAATAATAAATTGAAGTGGGACTTACTGTTTATTTATTTTAAAATCTTACATAATAGCAAGTGTTGTGTGGGCTGTGTGTGTGTTGTCCGGATGATGATTAAAAATCATTTAGTATTTCGGGAAAATCTTCCCTTTTTCAAAAATAATAAACACTAAAGGAAACATCCGTTTGTGTAGAGAATTCACCAACATGGATGCCAGAGATTAGGGTTGGAACAAACTAGTCCTGCAGAGAATTTTAAAATTATGTTTTGTATATAATTATAGTGTTCAAAAATAGGTGTGTAAAATTTGATAAATTAATTGGGTATTGTATGGTTATTAATTAACTGTTTTGTTTTGATAATATACTTTTATTTGTTTTATTTTATATTCGTATTTTTGTTTTACTTTCGTATTTTCGTATTAAAGTAATTAATTAATCTTTTTTTATTATTAAAGTTTATTAAATTTTATTGGTTATCATATATTCAAGAAATATTATTAATTGTGGGTTTCATTAAATTAGTTTATCAAATTAATGTAATGTGTTACTTATAGGATTTTATATATTTATTTTAGGTTTAATTGAATCTAGTTAAATATATATATGTGTGTGTGTGTGGGGGGTGTATTATTATTTATTTATTTATTTATTCTTTATTTTCCTTTCTTGTTTTTCCTTTATTATTTTTATTTTTATTTTATTTTTTGTATATTATTTGTATACATTTTATATGTATTTAGATGTGGGTAATTCGGGGCAAATTGTTTAATTAATTAATAATGGCAGGGTATGAGGTGAATTATTTTGGTGGGATAGTAAGAGTAGGTAAATTATTGTTTTTGGTTTTTAGGGGTTTTTATTCTCCTGTGACTGAGGGTGTGTTGAGATAAATGTTTATATGGGGAGGAGTCTACTTGATTATTTGTGGGTGTGCTTGTGGTGGTAGTGGATGGCTATATTAACTACTATATTATAGTTAAGTAATGGTGTAATTGAGGATGTAAGTGAAATCGTAAAATTGGAATACAATGAGTGTTATATCTGGGATTTGGTCAGTGGGTGAGAGGGTAGATTATTATAGAATGAACGGTTAGTAGAGTTCGTGACGTTGATGGAGTGAGGGGTTTAATCTAGAAATGAGGATCGATTCCGTGATTCTTAAGTCCCCAATGTTTCTGATAGAAGCAAAGATAGAGATGCAGATGTCGCGTTGAGTAGTGTTGCATACTATTGTGTGCTTGTGGAAAGAGGATATACGGGCGTTCATATGTTCTTTGATGCGTAGGTGTAGTGGTCTTGTTGTCCTTCCTATGTAGAATTTGTATAGATAAAAAGAATTTATACTATAATACAGCATTGAAGTACTAGTAAAACAAGCACAAGTATGCAACAACGATTGGACAGGGAGGTTGGTGGATAGTGCTGGACATATTAAATTTCAATACTCCATGCATGGGTGGATGGGAGCTTTGTAGAAATATAAGATACTGGCAGGTGTGAAAAGTCTTTTAGCACAGTAAATGGGGCCCACCTTCTTTGCAATGTCTTCTATATATTTGTTCCAATTCATGTTGTTTGTGAATGTTAGGCTAAGGAGTTTGAAAGATGGACCTTCAGGTAGGGTGCCATTAGCTATGTCAATCGGTGGTTGAAAAGGGTTTCTTATAATTCTTAAAGGAAAGAAGCTTTGTCTCAGTAGCATTAAATGTTACCATCCATTTATGTACCCATTACACTACAGACTGGAGATCATGTTTTAAGGACGCAGCCATTGCCTCGGAATTTATCATAACGTTTATTGTCATTCGTTTGACATCCCGGAATATATGGAAGACCGTTACTTACTGTTTACACTGATTAGCTGTTTTAGATGTTCGCATCTTAAAGTTGCAAGAAAACTATTTTCTTTCCCCTTCAGCAACGCGTAGCCATTTAAAGTATAATTACAATGAGCATTTTTGTGTATGTAGGAGAGGTAAAACTCACGCCGGAGAAAACGGATTTATTTTTACTTATTTCTCAAAATAAAGATAAGTATTTTTTCAAGTTCGTTAATTTAATCTTTAAAACAACTTCCTATAAATATAACTTTATTTTGGGGTGATTTAAAAGCACAATGAAATTAAAACAATTGAAATCAATTGTACGCAGTTTTGTAATCAACACAAAAAACTAATGAAGCATGATGATTCTTTACATTCAATGTAATGTCCCTAAAAAAGACTTATAGTATAATTATAAACTTTCAGAAAGATTAACACAAAAAGTCATCTTATGACACAAATGGTATTAGATAGCGCCCGTGACTTCCCACGAGTTCACTCTTAAATGATTTTTGTTTCAAATATGACACATTTCAACAAAATTCCTATTTAATATAATATTAAAGGAAAATGTGTCAATCAGTAACTGGTTTCATATATGCAACGAGCCTGTTGGAAAGTGTGAGTAGCTATTAGTATGGTGTTGCATCAGAACACCCGCTAAATAGATAATCAGTATCTTCTATGAAAATTTTCTGTAATAAGAAGGCATTTAAAGGTTAAGCTTGTTAATAGTTAACAAAGAAATGTTTTTCTTTCTTACCAACGTAATAATTTCGGGTGGGTTAGAAATGAAGACGATACCAATAATTTGCATCGTGATGTATATTCCAGAAAGAAGCAGTAGGCATTTTGGTACGTTGTCAAGAACTTCTGCTTGTGAGAAGAAACTAAAAAAGAAAGAAAACGTATTTGTTGTTTTTTTTTATGGTGCATCATTTAAAATTAGCGTAATGTAAAGATACATCAATGGTGTACAACTAATACAGAAAGAAAACGTATTTGTCTTTTGTGGTGGATCATTTTTAAATTAGCGTGATTTACGGATACATCAATAGTGTACAACCAAGACTGAATGAAAACGTATTTGTTTTTTTTGTGGTGCATCATTTTTAAATTAGCGTAATGTAGCGATACGTCAATGGTGTACAACTAAGACAGAATGAAACGTATTTTTTGTGGTGCATCAGTTTTAAAATAGCGTAATGTATGGATACAGCTATGGTGTACAACTAAGATAGAAAAAAAACGTATTTGTTTTTTTGTTGTGCATCATTTTAAAATTAGCGTAATGTACGGATACATTAATGGTATATAAATAAAACAGAAATAATTTTTGGGGGAGATGCAGCATTTTTAAATTAGCGTAATGTAGGGAATACATAAATGATATATAAATAAAACAGAAAGAAAAACTTTTTTTGGTGCCGCATTTTAAAATTAGCGTAATGTACGGATACATCAATGGTATATAAATAAAACAGAAAGAAAAACTTTTTTTGGTGCCGCATCTTTAAATTAGCGTAATGTTGGGATACATAAATGGTATATACATAAAACAGAAAGAAGAACTTATTTTTGGTGCAGCATTTTTAAATTAGCGTAATGTTGGGATACATCAATGGTATATAAATAAAACAGACAGAAGAACTTATTTTTGGTGCAGCATTTTTAAATTAGCGTAATGTAGGTTACTTCCATAGTGTACAACTAGAACAGAGAGAAAACTTTTTTTTGTGGTGCAACATTAAAAAAATACGCGTATTGTAGGGATACATCAATTGTGTAAAACTAAAAAAAAAGGTATTTGTTGTTTTTGTGGTACCTCATTTTGAAATTATCTGACTGCTGTACAAATAAACAGAAAGAGAACATTTTTTTTTTCTGGTTAATCATTTTTAAATAATTGTAATAAATGGTGCGCAACTAAACAAACAGGGAACATATTGGTTTTTTGTGGTGCATCATTTTTAAATAAGCGTAATGTAGGGATACATCAATGGTGTACAATTAAAACAGAAAAATCATTGTTTTTCTTTGTGATGCAAAATTTAAAAATTAGCGTAACGTCTATACATTACGGTAATTTTACACCATTACGCTAATTCTTAATTGATTAACCACAAAAACGTTTTATATCTGTTTTAGTTGTACACCATTGATTTTTTTCTCATTACGCTAATTTAAAAATGAAGCACCACAGCAATGGTGTACAACTAAAACAGAACTAAACAGAAAGATAACGTTTTTGTGCATCATTTTAAAATTAGCGTAGTGTAAGATACACCAATGGCGTACAACTAAAACAGAAAGAAAACGTATTTGTTTTTTTGCGGTGAATCATTGTTAAATTAGCGTAATGTACCTATACATCAATTGTGTACAACTAAAACAGAATGAAAACGCATTTACTTTTCGTGGTGCGTCATTATTAAATAAGCGTTATGTATGTACAACTAAAACAAAAAAAAATGTATTTTTTGTGGTGCAAAACTTTTCAATAAGCTTGATGTAAGACTACATCAATGGTGTACAACTATAAGAAAAACAAAACGTTTTTGTGGTACTTTATTGTTAAATAAGCGTAATGTAGGGATACATCAATTGTATACAATTAAAACAAAGAGAAGAAGAATTTGTTTTGCTGTTGTTCATAGTTTTTTTAAATTAGCGTAATGTAAGGATTCAGCAATGTGTACAAATAAAACAAAAATAAAACGTATTTGTTTATTTATGGTGCATCATTTTTAAATAAGCGTAATGTAGGGATACAGCAATGGTGTACAACTAAAAAAAATAAAGACATATTTATTTTTTGTAGTGCATAATTTTTACATTAGCGTAATGTAGCAATACATAAATAGTAGGTACGTGCAAAATCAATGGCCGATTCCCAAAATGAAAAAACATTCACTTAAAAATACACTAAAATTCAGGAAATCAACCAATTTTACTGAAATTTTCAATATTTATTAATCAACAATCACGGAATATAATGACACCTTTATTTTTTTAATCTTAGTGAAAATGTATTATTTTTTAAAAAGAAAATACATCTTTACTAAAGTTATATTTTTATATATTAATAAAAAAAAATGCGATTTTTTAAATGTTGTTTATGTAGATAAAGCATCGTAGATGTTAACAATTAAATTTTTTTTCAAAATATTTCGTATATATTACGAAAGAGGCCCCTAAATACCGTGTTAATAAAATCACTATAACTGAAGAAAAATTAATTTTTTGAATTAGCGATATTATTATTGAATAAAGCATTGTTTAATCAATATTTTCACCAAAAAATAATATAATTGCAAAACATATTTCATGTGATTTTAATGATTAGAGTTTTTGGAAAAATAAAAAATGCGACATAATTATATTTCCCTTTCATACATCATCAGCGCAATAATTTTTTTTTATAATCTTGAAAATAAACCAAAAATTGACAAATTTGAGATCCAGGAACTTAACGAAAAAAAGAATTAAAAAAATTGAATAATTTCTACTAACGATGAATTTTCATTGGTATGGTAGGGGCTACCATACCAATGAAAATTCATCGTTAGTAGAAATTAACCTGTAATAACCAGGTGGGATTAGCCTTCCAACAATCACTCACTTTTACACCGCACTCAATTTTTTTTTTTTTATACATTCAACAATTTCGTTAATTTCACAATTCATCGTCAATTATTTGGAAAAATTTGTATTTGTTTTGTCTTTTTTCATTAATAAATATTTAAGTTAAAAACAATTATTTATTAATAAATAAAGAGAATTCAAACATGACATTTTCTTTCAAAATTGAATTCTGTTTATCAATAAATAACTGTTTTAACTTTTTTTTCAATGAATAAATTGTTAGTGTAATCATTGACTTTAATTTACTTTTTAACACTTAAAATTTAAAAAAAAACACTTTATTTTTTAAAGAATCAATGTAATTTATCGTTACGACACGTTAAGAATAAATCGAGTAACTAAAGTTTTAAATCATGTAAAAAAAATTGATAAAATTGACGCAATTCGTAACGTAAAAATATTTTTAACATTTAAAAAAAGTTTTATTTCAATTTCTAAGGAAAAACATTAGTAAACAGACGTCATCAATAATTTCAGAGTATTACTAAATTAAAAACTGAACCTTTTCAGTTAAAAATAAAGTAAGATCTTAATTGTGTACACTCACAAATAATTAAATAAGCATTTCCTTTTTTATTATAACAAAATAAGGGTACTTAAATGTGTTTATAACCTTAAAAAGAATAAAGAAATTAATGGATAATAATTTTTCAACTTCTATAAACTATTATTACATTTTTATATATAAAGTTGAAAATGATAAATTATGACATTTTTGTCTTCCATATATTTTGCATAGCGATAGTCAATTTGTAAACAAAGTCCTTTTCCGATGAAGTTATGGCGGATTTTGCTCATTTATCACATTTGAAGGGATAATTTTGCTAATTTTTAGTAAAATTTGGGCATTTTTTTAAAATTCAGTGTCTTATGACTTTAATTTAATAATTATCTTTGAAATAGTTCCCAAAAACTTATATTTATCTTTCAAGGGATTTTTACAAGTAATTTTTTCAAAGTTCACTGAATTTTGGGGGTTTTTGACCGTCGTAATTACATATTTCATTATAATTTATTTTTCACACGTAAATATGCAGTTTTTTTCCTTTTCGAGATTAAGTTTAGGCTTTTATCTTTCAAACACAAAGTTTACACGGAAAATAATTAAATAATTAATGATAAGCGCTTTTTAATAAGCATAGTCCGCACAAGAAGCCGCCATTTTTGCACATACTTAATAAATAGTATACAACAAGAACAAGATGAACACGTATTTGCTTTTTTTGTGGTGCATCATTTTAAAATTAGCGTAATGTAGGACACATCAATGGTTTACAAATATAATACAAAAAAAAAACGTTTTTTTTTCTGTGGTTCATCATTTTTAAATTAGCGTAATTCATGTAAGAGTACGTCAATGGTGTACAACTAAACCAGTTAAGAAAATATTGTTTTTTTGTGGTGCATTATTTTTTTAATAAGCGTAATGTAGGGATACATCAATTGTGTACAACTAAAATAGATATAAAACGTTTTTTTGTGTGGTTAATCAATTACGAATTGGCGTAATGTAGGGATACATCAATGGTGTACCACTATACCAGAAAAAAAACCGTATTTGTTTCTTTTTGTGGGTCATAATTTTTAAATTAGTGTAATGTATAGATACATCAATGGTGTACAACTAAAACAGAAAAAAACTGTTTTTCTTTGTTGTGCAAATTTTAAAATTTGCGTAATGTCCGTACATTACGCTAATTTCACACCATTGATGTATCTATACATTACGCAAATTCTCAATTGATTAACAACAAAAACGTTTTATATCTGTTTTAGTTGTACACCATTTTCAGGACCGGCGGGACAGTTATAAAAGTGGGAAGGGGGCTCTCCTAAAAAGTGTGGGGGGCGGTTAAACACATGCATATATAACTTCATTATAGATGACCGTAAAGTGGGGGGCCAAGTCAAAAAGTAGAGGGGGCTTGAGGCCCCCCCCTGCCCCTCCGGTGCCGCCGTCCATGATTTTTAAATTAGCGTAATGTAGTAGTATATCAATGGTGTACAACTAAAACAGAAAGAAAGCGTATTTGTTTTTTTGTGGTGCATTAGCGTAATGTACGGATACATCAATTGTGTAAAACTAAAAAAACGTATTCGTTTTTGTTAGAATTGTGGTAGTAAGACTCTGAACCCTATCGACACGTAGTTCAGCCACGAATGTAAAATGTGCACAGGTTGAAAACCCGATGAAAGGAAATCAACCCGTACTTCATAAAATGAATACACACCCTATCACAAATTATAAACATATATATAAACAACCAAGACAAAATTAACAGTACATAACAAGTATTTACTTATTTAAAAGAGGCTGGTTTTGTTATTCTGAGAAAGTCGATCAGAATTAAAAGTTCATTTGTAGCACTTATGAAGGCTTATAGCCTTTATGAAAATGAAAATAGGAAAGCTCTTTTTCCTGACACCAAAGTGATAATTGTGTCGAAAACCAAATGTTATAATTGTTAAACTTATTTTCACGCGTCCTTCACGGGTACATTGCTCTTTTGTGAAGAGACCGTAGCTAGTTCAAATATATCAATAAAAAAGGCCTTTATGGAAATAAAATACGAAAGTTCTTTTTTCTTATGAAACTCGAGGAAAACAAATGAGAAGACACAATAAAAACAAAATGAAAGTTGATTTATGACGAATTAAATGGTAATTCTTTTTTCTTTTTTTTTTTTGTCCTTATATATAGCCACATACCTTTTTTGTTCTAACGGCGGAGAGAAGGATATTTTATAGAATTTTGGATTCTGTGGTCCGTCTTTAACGAGCTGTTTTAGGGTCCTGAGATATACATAATCTCGATGCTGGATAGGTCCGTTGATCGACTGTTCGGTCGTAATCAATTTTGTTAGACAGGGTGTTGTTAGGTGTCCTGTAGACAGCCGTATTAAATGTCGCTGCATTTCTTCCGCGTTAGTTTTCAAATTCCTATTTATTTATTTATGATTTTGTGTGCGGGGATAAATTTTCTGAATCTGACGGCTGTATGAGCGGTCGATTCTCAGAGGCGTCCTCTCTTGACGCCGATCCAGGACGTTCTGCAGTGCGGGGATAAATTTCTGAATCTGACGGCGGTGTGAGCGGTCGATTCTCAGAGGCGTCCTCTCTGGATAACTTGTCTGAATATGACGGTTTAGTGAGCGGTCGATTCTCAGAGGCGTCCTCTCTGGATAACTTGTCTGAATATGACGGCTTGGTGAGCGGTCGATTCTCAGAGGCGTCCTCTCTGGATAACTTGTCTGAATATGACGGCTTGGTGAGCGGTCGATTCTCAGAGGCGTCCTCTCTGGATAACTTGTCTGAATATGACGGCTTGGTGAGCGGTCTATTCCCAGAGGCGTTCTCTCTGGATAAATTGTCTGAGATTTACAGCGGTGTGAGCCTTCATCTCCCGACGTTCGTTTTCCAACGCCGGGCGAGACCCGTCTCTCCAGAGACGTCCTCGAGGCCTGTCTCCTCAGAGACGTCCTCTCTCCACGGACCCCTAAGCTCGACTCCTTAGAATTTCTTTTCGCTTCGACTTTCCCGCTCTCTGTATATCAGCAGCATTCCCTCACCCGATTGGTTGAGTCTTTCGCCCACGCCAATGCGTGGGCTGACTCGTCTGCCAAGCATCCTGTTGATCCATTTTTGACAAACGCCGCCGTCTGCACCCCCTTTCTGAATTGGTAGAGGAACATGTGCGGACCAGTTCCCCGCTCCCCCTTCCATGCTTTATGGGGCAAAATATGTAGATATAACACAGCCTCCCTCCCCCGATTTTGGACCATGAACGCATCAGTTACCCCTGTCTCTCCGCCGGTATGCTTTCCGAGTAATCCATCTTTGTGGCAATCCCCTATTTAATTATTACTTTATTTTTTATTATTTTTTTTATTTGATTTTTATTTGTTTCTCGGAAACCAGCTTTAGACATCAATGTGTGTGTACTTTACTCTTCTGTGAAGATACCGTTACTTCTGACACCAATGTTATAATTGTGGTAATAAGACTCTGAACGCTATCAACACGTAGTTCAGTTGAAACCCCGATGAAAGGAAATCAACCCGTACTTCATAAAATGAATACACATCCTATCACAAATTATAAACATATATATAAACAACCAAGACAAAATTAACAGTACATAACAAGTATTTATTTATTTAAAAGAGGCTGGTTTCTGTTATTCTGAGAAAGTCGATCAGAATTAAAAGTTCATTTGTAGCACTTATGAAGGCTTATAGCCTTCATGAAAAATGAAAATAGGAAAGCTCTTTTTCCTGACACCAAAGTGATAATTGTGTCGAAAACTAAATGTTATAATTGTTAAACTTATTTTCACGCGTCCTGCACGGGTACATTGCTCTTTTGTGAAGAGACCGTAGCTAGTTCAAATATATAAATTAAAAAGGCTTATAGCCTTTATGAAAAGAAAATACGAGTTCTGTTTTCTTATGAAACTCGAGGAAAACAAATTAGAAGACATAATATAAACAAAATGAAAGTTGATTTATGACGAATTAAATGGTAATTCTTTTTTTTCCTTATATGTAACCACATACCTTTTTTGTTTTGACAGCGGAGAGAAAGATATTTTATAGAATTTTGGATTCTGTGGTCCGTCTTTAACTAGCTGTTTTAGGGTCCTGAGATATACATAATCTCGACGCTGGATAGGTCCGTTGATAGACTGTTCGGTCGTAATCAATTTTGTTTTGTTTCTTCCGCGTTAGTTTTCAAATTCCTATTTATTTATTTTTGATTTTGTGTGCGGGGATAAATTTTCTGAATCTGACGGCTTGGTGAGCGGTCGATTCCCAGAGGCGTCCGCTCTTAACGTCGGTTCGAGACCTTCTCCATGGTTTCGTGTGCGGGGATAATTTTCTGAATCTGACGGCTGTGTGAGCGGTCGATTCTCAGAGGCGTCCTCTCTTGACGCCGGTCCAGGACGTTCTGCTGTGCGGGGATAAATTTCTGAATCTGACGGCGGTGTGAGCGGTCGATTCTCAGAGGCGTCCTCTCTGGATAACTTGTCTGAATGGTGTTTTTTGTGCCTTGTTTTTGAATTTGCCTAATCTATAGATACATCAATGGTGTACAACTAAAACAGTAACAAAAAACTTATTTTTCTTTGTGCTGCAGCATTTTTAAATAAGCGTAATGTAGGGATACACCAATGGTGTACGATTAAAACAGAAAAAAAACGTATATGTTTTTGGTGCCTCATTTTTCAATTTGCGCTATGTAGGATACATTAATAGTGTACAACCAAAACAGAAAAAAATTCTTGTTTTTTTGTGATTCATCATTTTTAAGTTAGCGTAATGTAGGAGTACATCAATGGTATACAACTAAGAGAGAAAGAAAACGAATTTGTATTTTGTGGTCCATCATTTTTAAATTAGCGTAATGTAGGAATACATTAATTGTGTACAACTAAAAAAACGTATGGGGGGGCCTCATTTGTAAATTAGCGTAATGTAGGGATACATCACTGCTGTACAACTAAAACAGAATTAAAACATTAATTTTTGTCGTTCATCATTTTTAAATAAGCGTAATGTAGGGATACATCAATGTTATACCACTAAAACAGAAAGAAACAGTATTTGTTTTGTTTTTTTCTAGTGCATCATTTTTAAATCAGCAAAATGTAGGGAAACATTAATGGTGTACAACTAAAAAAACGTATTTGTTTTATTTTTTGTGGTGCTCCATTGTAAAATTAGCGTAATGTAGGGATACATCACTGCTGTACAACTAAACAGCAATAAAAACATTGTTTTGAATTCATCAGTTTTAAACTAGCGTAAATCAATGGTGTACAATAAAAACAGAAAGAAAACGTATTGGCTTTTTTATGGTGCATAATTGTTAATTATGGTCATGTATAGAGATACATCAATGGTGTACAACTAAACCAGAAAGAAAACGTTTTTTTGTTTTTTTTGTTGTGCATCATTGTTCAATGTAATGTACATCAATGGTGTACAACTAAAACAGAAAGAAAAGTTTTTTGTCTTTTGTTGTGCATCATTGTTCAATGTAATGTACGAGTACTTCAATGGTGTACAACTAAGACAGAAAAAACATATTTGTTTTTTTTTGTTGGGCATCATTTTTAAATTTGCGTACTGTAGTGACACATCAATGGTGTACAACTAAACCAGAAAGAAAACGTTTTTTGTTTTTTTGTTGTGCATCATTGTTCAATGTAATGTACGAGTACTTCAATGGTGTACAACTAAGACAGAAAAAACATTTTTTTTTTTTTGTGCATCATTTTTAAATTAGCCTAATGTACGGAAACATCAAATTATGTACAACTAAAACAGAAAGAAGACATTTTTGTGTATAATTTTTAATTAGCCTAATGTACGGAAACATCAAATTATGTACAACTAAAAGAGAAAGAAAACGTTTTTTGTGCATAATTTTAAATTAGCCTAATGTACGGAAACATCAAATTATGTACAACTAAAACAGAAAGAAGACTTTTTTGTGTATAATTTTTAATTAGCCTAATGTACGGAAACATCAAATTATGTACAACTAAAAGAGAAAGAAAACGTTTTTTTTTTGTAGGGCTTCATTTTGAAATTAGCGTAATGTAAGAATACATTAATGGTGTACAACTATATCAGAAAAAAGTATTTGTTTCTTTTTGTGGTGCATCATTTGTAAATAAGCGTAATATAGGGATACATCAATGGTGTACAACTAAAACAGTAAAAAAAAACAACGTTTTTCTGTTTTTGTGATGCGTCATTTTTAAATTAGCGTAATGTAGGAATACATAATTGGTGTACACTTAAAACAGAAAGAAAACGAACTTTTTGTGGTGCATCATTTTTTGAATAAGAGTAATGTAGGCTTACATCAATGTTGTACAACTAAAAAACAGTATTTTTTTTGTGAATTCTAATTCATAAATTAGAGTAATGTAAGAATACATGAATTGTGTACTACTAAAACAGAAAGAAGACTTTTTTGCGCATAATTTTTAAATTAGCGTAATGTACGGATACAGCAATGGTGTACAACTAAAACAGAAAGAAAACATTTTTTGTGGCGCTTCATTTTCAAATTAGCGTAAAGTAGGTATACATCTATGGTGTTTAACTAAAACAGTAAAAAACGTATTTTCGTTGTGGTGCATAATTT
Organism: Sepiola atlantica; assembly: GCA_963556195.1. Lineage (NCBI taxonomy): Eukaryota > Metazoa > Mollusca > Cephalopoda > Sepiida > Sepiolidae > Sepiola > Sepiola atlantica. Next base: position 63,345,056 of record OY744537.1, on the reverse strand, counting down.
TTAAATGAGCGTAATTGTGTACAACTAAAACAGAAAGTAAACGTATTTGTTTTTCGTGCTTCATTTTTAAATTTACGTAATGTAGTATACATCAATGGTGTACAACCAAAACAGAAAAAAACGGGTTTTTTTGTGATGCATCATTGTTAAATTAGCGTAATGTAGTAGTGCATCAATGGTGTAAAACTAAGAGTGAAAGGTGTTCAACTCAAACAAAAAGACACGTATTTGTTTTTTGTTGTGCCTCATTCTTAAATTAGCGTAATTTCGGGATACGTCAATTGTGTACAACTTGTGGTGCCTCATTGTAAAATTATCATAATATAAGGATACATCAATGGGGTACAACTAAAACAGAAAGAAAACGTATTCGTTTTTTGTGATGCCTTATTTTAAATCAGCGTAATGTAGATATACATCGATGGTGTACAACTAAAACAGAAAGAAGACGTATTTGTTTGTTTGTTTGTGGTGCCTCATTTTTAAATCAGCGTAATGTAGAGATACATCAATGATGTACAACTAAATCAGAAAGATCACTTGTTTGTTTTTGTGGTGCTTATTTCTAAATTAGCGTAATGTAGGGATAACTCGATGGTGTAAAACTAAAATAGAAAGAAAACGTATTTGTTTTTTGTGTTGCAACATTTGTAAATTTTCGTAATTTAGGGATACAAATATGTTGTACAACTAAAACAGAAAGAAAACGTATCTGGGTTTTTTGGTGGTGCGTCATTGTAAAATTGCGCATTGTAAGGATACATCAGTGGTGTGCAACTAAACACGAAAAAACCGTATCTGTTTTTTTGGTTCTCCTTTTTTAAGTTAGCGTAATGTAAGGATAAATAAATTGTGTACAACTAAAACAGAAAGAAAAAGTATTTGTTATTTTGTGGTGCCTTATTTTTAAATTATTGTAATGTAAGGATACATAAATGTGGTGCAAGTAAAATGGGAAAAAAAACGTATTTGTTTGTTGGTGGTGCATCATTTTTAAATTAGCGTAATAAAAAATATACATCAATGATGTACAACTAAAACAGAAAGAAAACTATTTGATTATTTGTTGTGCCTAGTATTTAAATTAGCGTAATGTGAGGAAACAACTAAAACAGAAAGAAAACGTATTAATTTTTTTAGTGCTTCATTTTAAAATAAGCTTTTATGAAGGCATACAGCAATGGTGTACAACATAAAAAATGAAAAAAGTATTTGTTTTATTTTGTTGCGCATCATTTTTAAATTAGTATAATGTAAGTATCCTTACATTACACTAATAGTGTCCAACCAAAACAGTAAGAAAACATTTTTGATTTTTTATGATGCATTATTTTTAAATTAGCGTAATATAGGGATACAGCAATGTGTACGACTTAAACAGAAAGAAAACGGATTTGTTTTTTATGTTGCCTCTCGTTCTTAATTAGTGTAATATAAGTATACTACATCAATGGTGTACAGCTAAAGCAGAGATTAAACTTTTTTGTTTTTTTCTGTATCATAATTTTAAAATAAGCGTAATGTAGCGATACATCTATGGTGTACATTTAAAACAAAATGATAACGTGTTATTTTTCTTGTCGTGCATAATTTTTGAATTAGCGCAATGAATGGATACATCGATAATGTACAACTAAAACAGTAAAAAAACGTATTTGTTTTTATATGATGCGTCATTTTTATATTAGGTACATTTAGATATACATCAATGGTGTACAACTAAAACAGAAATAAAACGTATTGTTTTTTTGTGGTGCCTCATTGTAAAATTATAATATAAGGATACTTCAATGGGGTACAACTAAAACAGAAAGAAAACGTATTCGTTTTTTGTGATGCCTTATTTTAAATCAGCGTAATGTAGATATGTACAACTAAAACAGAAAGAAGACGTATTTGTGTGTTTGTTTGTTTGTGGTGCCTCATTTTTAAATTAGCGTAACGTAGGGATACATCAATGGTGTTCACCTAAAACAAAAAGAAGCGTAATGTATGGATACACTAATGATGTACAACTAAAACATTTTTCACATCTTAATTTTAATGTTCACACAATGCTATGTAAAGTCAAAATGTACTGCTCGAAAAGACGTTAATTGCTTTGGACTATTCCATTGGAATCAAGCAGTGCTGATTCAGATGTGATGAGATTTTGAAACCCTTACTTCACAATTGACTCTCCGCGCAGAAACCATTACATTGGGTATTCATAGTATCTGGAGAGTAAACAGAGGCCTTTTTGACATAACAATTCCAGCTAAAATGTAAATCCGATTCCAATTTTATGTATTTTGTACAATAATATTGTGGAGTGTTCGGTCGCGCCGGTTATCAATAAATAACAAATAGAACTTTTTAATTAATTTTATTTATAACTTCAATTTTTTTAAAAAACATAGTTCACCCCAAACAAGGCAGGCCGCCACTGTAGACGTAAGGGGTTACTGAGAAAAAGGGTGAAAAAAATTTTTTTGGGGGGGTCAACCTAAATTAGGAGCTGCGCAGCAAGATGTCTGTTTACATTAGTTTTAAATTTCTGCATGTCAGTACCGCCAGGAAAACAGGGAGCAGGGAGGGAGTTCCCGTATCCAGCAGCACGAAGAAAGAAGCTTTTGGAGTAGAAAGCTCTGCGACATCTGGGTACGTCCACAGTGATTGGATGGGATTTGGCAGATTGTCGGGTTGGTCTAGTGAATTTACGTCGTGGGGGGCTACTACTGCAGCAAGCTCATCAGAGAAAACAAGATTCAGTAAGGCATTTGATGTATAGTTTTGAGAGGACAGGGGCCAGCTTAGCAGAACATTTCTTTATTACTATTACTGGTATAAGATCAGGCCCACAGGCTTTAGAGGTGTCAAAGTTTTTTATGGTGACTCTGACTTGAGATGGGGGGGGGGGTGACCAGGTTCTTAAGTGTGGCTTCAGTCCGCAATGGGAATTTAGGGAGGGATGGTTTGTTGAGTCCAAAGTGGAGTTTAAGGCGTGCAAACAACATCGTTGTGATTTGATAGCGGGGGAATTGTCGATTGTTCATTGTTAATCACACTATCGTAGATTTTCCAGAAATCATGAGTACCTAGTTTCTGTGACTGAATGCGTTTTTTGGTTATCTCTGTATACCTTCTCTTTGCTTCATCTATCACTACTTTGCAATCATTTCTTGCCTCTATAAATTTTTGTCTGTTCGCAGTTGACTTATGGCGGCCGAATTTTCAGAATGCCTTCTGCCTCTCAGCAATAGCAGCTGCACATTCTGAGGTGAACCATTGAGGAGAGTGGGATTGGCTGAAGAATTTTCGCGTGGAGACATAAGCATCAATGCCTGCTTTGACCCATTCGGTTAGCTCATTTGCACACTGATCAGCAGGGAGTGAGAAGGTTTCACCTCATGGGGCATGGCTGATGTGATCCCTGAGGGATTCAAAATCAGCCTGCTCATAGTTTCTCGTTTTGAGCAACGACTCTTCAGCTTTTGGACGAGTTTTTAAGGTGATAAGTATCATTACCACAACGTGATCAGAGTTTCTGAGCGGGCTATGGGCATTCGCCACACAAGGTCAAGAACAGGTCGAGAATTGAGGCTTGCTGGTCCGCACGATTAGGAAGGCGGGTCGGAAAAGTGAGAGGTCGTGAGATGAGGAGAAATTAAACGTAGAGTTCTCAGCTGGTGAATCCCAACCATCACGGTGGTGTGCATTTAAATCCCCAAATACATGTATTTGGGCATTCGAGTCGAGTGAGAGTGCTCTATCTAAGCTTTCAGAGACAGAGTCAAGCAATGTATAGTCATGGAAAACGGTATAAGAAACATAAGTAACTAACTCTGTGATGTAAGGTCAATCTAAAGCACATGTCGGCTTGGTCATCTGGTTCTAACCTATGTTCTCTAGTCAAGGGGAGGGTGTTCCGAACATAAACTCCTAGTCCATGCATATGTTTGTCAGAGTCCTTACGGTAGAGTGGAAGGTAATCAGTCATGTCAAAGTGGTGAGAGGAGATTGAGGATTGAAGGTTCGTTTCATTAGTGCTCGGATATCCGGGGAGTTTGTCAGGAGCAAAGTTTCTACGTCGTTAATATTGGTTCTAAGTCCCCGGATATTTGTGAATGCGACCCTCAAGGGCAAAGGCGAAGATGTTTTTTGTTGGGTGTTTGGTTTAGGTTTGGTTTTCTTATTTTGTAAATTCATGTTTGTTTTGAGATAGAGTGGGGAAGACAAAGTGGCGCCAATAAGCTCACACAACCCGTCCATTAGTCGTGACTTGGTCCATGGGAGTTGTGGCTTTGGGAAAGCTCATCGGGGATAACTGTAGGGTTTTTTTCCATGCACAACATGGCACATACAGTTACCCACGATATTATGCAACTGTTGATGGAGCAGCCGTTCTTAGCGCAACCTAAGAGTTTGGGCTCCTAACTACAAGTCGGAAACAGCAGCCAGACAAGCTGTCTAACCTGTACCCTCAATATGTCGGAACAAGAGCGAACCAGACTAGTCATGTAGGACTTAGTGATGAAAGAAAATTCCCCAAGTTGCCCAGATAAGGAGAAAGAGAGACGGCGTTCATTGCCCTAGTCAGGAAACAAGGCCAAGCACTAGGCGTCTTTAGAGGCGTCCCAGTGCTTGTACCTCTATGCCTGGCTAATAGACAAAGAAGGAGGACGACAGGCAGAGCCCATCTACTCCTAAAGCAATTATAGGTTTATTTCAAACCGGATACTTTGTTCGAGATTTCAGCTCTAGGGAGATTGTTGATCAACACTAAGGAGGCCTCCCTCCCCAACAGTTTGCTGCCAAGACGTAAGTGGTGGGTAGCAAGGTTTTATTGTCAGAGTTTTCCTTCTCTTAGCTGATGACCTGGCAATGTCTACGGGTCCAACACTCCGAGAGAGCATAGCCTGCGCCCGTGTACTAGTCTGGTATTTTCGTGCCCCCGCAGGTAAAAAGAAAATATATATATATATATATATATATATATATATATATATATATATATATATATATATATATATATATATATATATATAGAATAAGTTCACTGTAGACTTATCAGAGGGAACAGAAATTGAAGATATGTTTCCCTCTCACAAGTTAGCACGGGTAAGAGATAGACAGCCAGTAGGGTAACAGCTGAGAAAAACTTGTTGACTCTTTATACAATAAAAGCTACGGATAAAAATAGGTAAATTCAAACTAAAAATTAAACTAAAAAGCACAAGGTAACTACAAGTAAATTTAGTAACATGATTATAATTAGTAAAATTTAAGACAGAGGCAGTTCAGGAATACAAAAAATTAAGATCTTAGCTTGTTTTTTAAATTACACCCATAAGTTTCAGTTGCAATTTTGGTCTCAATTCACGGTCGGTGGTAGATATAAATGTCTTATCTCGTGGTTCTTTAACTACGTTTGGTTGGGACTACACCTTCCTTTTTTAACTACATTTGGTAATGGGCTCCATCTCCCCCCTTTCTTTTTTCTCTCTTTCAACCTCGAACGCGTTGACTCCTCTAAAACCTAGCAGAATATTAGCAAGAAAAAAAGAAAGACAAATAAAAATTTGTGGAACAGGCAAAGGAGGCAAAAACTTGGGGAAAAAATTGTTTAATACTCATCGCAACGTTAATACATGTATTATTTCAGAAAGAGACAGTTCAGAAATAAAAGAAAATTAAGAACTTAGCTTTGTTTTTAATTAAACCCATAAGCTTCAGTTAAAATTTTGGTCTCCATTCGCGGTCGGTGGTAGATATAAATATGGTAAGTTAGTAGGACCCTCCCATCCTATCTAAGGTATGAACTGCTCGCTGTCTTCCGGAACAACCGAAAGCAAGAAGGTCAGTCCCTAAGTGGATAAATACCATTAGGGTGGGTCAGGGATAAAGTAAATCATGGAGTGGGCATCCTGGAGGAGTTCTGACACCTAAAATAAAGATAGGGACACAGGATTATACTAATTAAAAAATTACGAATAAAATCGTAATATGGGGTTCAGGACTAAGAGCAGGAATACATAGAGTTTCTGTTGTAGAGACCTCAGTCGAGGTCACCAATGTTGAAAATAGAATATTATCCAAAAGAAAGAATGCTAAAGTCTATCCATACAAAAGTAATCAATTTATATTGACAACTTTTTAAGACAGAAAAAGTAAAGAGTTCGTAATGAATTAGAATTCAGAGTATTGCAGGTGAAAGAATGTGTTTATTCTGTAAGGGTAATTTGAGTAGACATGTTTGTTTCGGCTGGCGCTGTGGGTGTTTGCATGTTACAGTGGAAAAAATTGGATAGGCATTATAGATGTGCATGTATATTAACGTGCCTGTATTGCCAGTGTGAGGGTGTATGTATGAACTTGCGTGCAAGAGAGTACTTAGTGTCTTTTGTTACGTCAGCTACTATGCTATTTTGTGATGACCGTTCTCACATTCGTCAACTGTGGAAAAAAAAAGCCGAGAAAAGAGAATAGAAAATGGTGTATTTTTTAAATATTACACGTGAATATTTTCACGACTATGATTGGTTGAAAGAAACTATTGAGTTTTTAGAAATGACATTTTTATATTTAAAGTAATATATATCTTTGAGCTTAAACACTTTAAAATGTTCTTACTCCCTCTACCCTAAACAAGATAAACTAAAATAGAAATTAACACGGACTTGGGTAAAGAAAGCATAAAAACGTATATTCCTCATTTGCTTCCGTTGAATTAATAAATAACTGGTTATGGAAACCATGAGTTGGGAGTTCGATCTTCACTAGATTATTGTGGGATTGCTTGTAAATAAAACCGTTTTGGGGAAATATTTAGGCTTTATCCTTTTATTATTCAAATCAGAAATTTATTTAACATTGACAGTAAAAAGGTTTGAAAATCGCTTTCTAGTTTCAATCGGTCACAGAGAAATCAACACGCCAGACATTTTAAATACAAAATGTGGAGAAAACAGTGTTAACTTCATAACCTTCAATATTCGACAGTGATTTTAAAGCCTATAAATTTCTGAACAGAAAGAAATTTTGAACTTAATTTATAGTTTTAATATAAAGGTCAAGTATTACGGTTTGTTTGTGTTTCTAAATCAAATGACAAAAAATATTGTGATAATATGTATTTTTGCACTGATAAATGATAAAGTTTGACTGAATAATAAGCAATAGATAACACTCTATCAATTAAATATAATCTCGAGGTGGGTAAGCTAGCTCGTTTTTATTAACAAGTAATTTTATTTCGGCCAAGGGCGGTACTGTCTAGGAGGATAAACAAACCAAACGTTGGAATGGAAGTTAGAAAAGACATCAGCATTTATATGGCAAATGACGACCAACATCAAGGAACAAAGGAGAGGTTTGAAGATCCCGAAATGATAAAAGACTACATATATATATATATATATATAACATTGATCGAATTGGTGCCGCGGTCAGGATTCTAATGTGTTACCACGGAGCAAACAATTAAGATAAAAAGAGGAAGAAGGAAAAAAAAGAGATGAAAGACGAAGATAATTGAAAAGAATAAACATAAAGAAAGAGTGGAGTAGATCGAGGGGAACGTCTGACCCAGTCAGAGAAAGAAGGCGTAATAAATAAATAAATAAGCCAAACGAAATTATTTATTATTTAATAACTCTAAATTGTAATGTTATCTGCTGGGTTAAATAAGTAGTAAGACGGAGAGAAGTATAGGATAAGTAACAAGGTTTATTGGCGGTCAAAATACATTCTAACTGAGTCATCGCCAGGGGCCGTAACTTGTCCCCTTACCGGTGAATCCCCGGTGCAGTAACACTACATCCCCCTTTCGGTTGTAAAGTTCTTTACAAGGACAGTCTTTTAGGTGGTCGAACTTGTCGACCGCTTCTTGTATATTTCCCTTGGAACTCTCTAGTGGGATGTTTCTTTGGTTACTGGGAAGATCTGTTGAGTCATCATCACAGCTATACATATATCCATATCGAGGGGAACGTGGTAAGGTGTTTGCTTCCTGTGGGGTAGCCACCTGAGAGAAGCTGGTTTCTCCGTTCCTTAGACACAGATTACTTTTGTTGCGTCGGTGTAGTCCTGAATCTGTCTTAACTAGGACTGACCTTGGTGACAGAGTTTTACTTACTACAGCTGTACTGGTCTTAGGTATCTTGACCCAGACTGGTTGTCCTTTTTCAAAGGCAGGACGATCTTTAGCCCGATGACGTTTGTCATAGTTTTGCTTTTGTCTGGCTTTGAGCCGGGTGTCTGCCCTTCTATGTTCCTTGATGTTTTGCTGATCAAATGAATTTCTTTGAGGAATGGTAGGCATCCGTGTTCTTAGTTTTCTATTCATTAACAGCTCTGCAGGATTCTTGCCGTGTTGCAGAGGGGTACTGCGATAATTTAGAAGTGCTATGTATGGGTCACTTGCTTTCTTCAATAAGTTTTTTATTGTCTGGACTGCACGTTCAGCTTCTCCGTTTCCTTGCGGATGATGGGGGCTACTTGTGAGGTGCAGGAAGTCAAAAACATTTGAAAAGTTCCTGAATTCACTAGAACTGAATTGGGGACCGTTGTCAGATATGATTGTCTCTGGGATCCCATGCCTAGCGAATATTGATTTGCAATGCTCTATTACGCTGGCTGAGGTGGTTGTCCGTAAATGGGTTATTTCAATCCACCTGGAAAAATAATCGACAATCAGAAGATATCGGTGTCCCATGAATTCGAACAGATCCATTCCTATTTTCTGCCATGGATATGCAGGTAATTTGGTGGGTTGTAGTGGTTCTGGTGGATATTTTCGTTCTTTTTCACAGATACCACATTTCCCAACTTTGTCTGCAATTTGTTTAGAGAGGCCAGGCCACCACACACTTTCGCGAGCTAGTGCTCGGCATTTGACAATACCTTGGTGTCCCTCATGTAGACGCTCTAGTATGTCTTTTTGAAGTACATTAGGAATGACAAATCGGCTCTGGTACATTAGAAGTCCCTGGTAAACTGTTAGGTCCTGGTTGACAAACCAGTACTGTTAGTTCAGGGTCCCACCTGGCTCTTTCAGGCCAGTGGTCCATCTCATAATATTTGATTACCTGACTGCAGACCTGGTCAGTATTTTGTTTTAGTCGGATATCCTCCAATCGTTTATCGCTCGCCGAGATATTTCCTATGACTGAGTGGATAAATGAGTCGGTCTCTGTCTCCTGCTGGATATCCTGTATAACGGGACTACTCCCAGGTGTTCGGGACAAAGTGTCTGCTGTTGTGAGGTCTTTTCCCGCTGTGTATATGATCTTATAGGAGAATCTCATTAACCTCATGCGGAAACGTTGAATTCTTGGAGTCAATTCGTCGAGTCGCTTCGACTTCAACAGTGCCAACAGTGGTTTGTGGTCTGTTTCGACTGTGAATTTTGGCATTCCGACCAAGTAGTCCGCAAATTTTTCAAAACACCAAGTGACTGCTAGTGCCTCCTTCTCAACCTGTGCATATCTCTGCTCTGTTTCTGTCAGAGATCGTGAAGCATAAAATACCGGTCTCCAGTCATTTTCTTGCTTCTGCAGTAGTACACCGCCTAGGCCATAGCTAGATGAATCTGCTGATACCCTTGTCGGCTTGTTGGAATTGTAATGAGTCAGTACTGGTGCAGAACTCAGTTGCTTCTTCAGGGTCTGGAATGCTGCTCATCCCAGATCCATTCTGACTCTTTCCTAAGAAGCTCTCGGAGTGGTTTGGTGGTTTCGGCTAGATTCCTAGGAAATTTTCCGACTTGGTTTGCCATGTCCAGTAAGCGTCGTAATTCGGACACATTCTCAGGTTTGGACAAGTCCATAATTGCTGCTACTTTTTCGGGGTCTATTTGTATTCCCTCTTGATATAATGTGACCCAGAAACTTTATGTTTCTGACAGAAAATACACATTTATCGTTGAGTGTAGCTCCTGCAGCCTTCATTTTCTGCAGTACTGCTTTTAGTCGCTGGTCGTGCTCCTGCTGGTTTCTTCCACTTATTAGGACGTCATCTATATCACAGATGACTCCTGGTATTCCAGACAAAATGTGTGTCATCTCCCTATGAAATATTTCTGGCCCAGAACTTATCCCAAATGGAAGTCGTTTGAAACAGTACCTCCCATAAGGTGTTATAAATGTGGTAAGGACCTGCGATTTTTCGTGTAGGACGATTTGGTAGAAACTGTTGTTGCAGTCGAGCTTGCTAAACACTGTGGCTCCATCTAGCTCGGCCAGTTATTGGTCTGTGGTGGGTAAAGGAAATTTTTCCCGTTTCACGCTCTCGTTTAGCTTGGTAAAGTCGACGCATAACCTAACTTTACCGTTAGCTTTTTGGACGGCGACTATTGGTGATTTGACTGGACGGATTATGTCCTCGTTCTCCAGACGTTTCAGTTCTTCCTGAACCTTCTGTTTCATAGGCAACGGCAATCTTCTAGGGGTAGCAATGGAAAAGGGCTGAGCTCCTGCCTCCAAACGTATCTGGTACACATGTTCCAGTTTCCCATGTCCTGTGAACAGTTCTGGGAACTCTTTCTTATACTGGTGCCCTTCACTTGTCACTCTATTAACTGCTTTCAACAGGTTGAGGGCTTTGATTGCTGGTCCTCCCAGTAGAGGTTCTATCAGACTCTCTATAACATAAAGGTCTTGTTGCGAGCTTACTTTTTCCGTTGCCAGTTTAGCCTTCACACATCCTATGAGGTTTATTTCATAATGACCCGGTCCGTACAGTCTTTTGTTTGTGGGTTGGATGAGTGGGGAATTTTTCCTGAAGAACCGTTCCGGGATTACGGTCACATCTGCACCTGTATCCAGCCTAAAATTTATAATTTTGGTACAGGTCTTAGTGGTGACAGGGTGACAGAACCTAAAAAATGATTTTCTTCTTCCTCTCTTATTTCTCTAACCTTCGCCTTATCGGTTCTGCAAAATTTTGCATAATGCCCTTTCTGCGAACAAATTCTGAAGCGTGCATCTTTTGCTGGGCAGTCATTTCTATTGTGGAATGGAAATTTCCGCAGCGTGTGCATTTGCTAGGCATTTTCGATTTCGGATGTGGTTGTTTGGTGAAGTTTGTCTTGTAGGTTCGCTTCGTAACCCGGTTGATTTGAGGATCCGCTGCATCGGCACCGGAGGAAATGGTCTGCGTCTGTTGTTTCGAAGTTTCGTAGGCACTTGTCTAGAGTAAGCTGTTTATCAGACAGTAACTTTTCTCTGACGGTATCGCTTCGAACTCCGACAACGACTTGGTCTCGAATAAGCCTATCCTGTAGCTGTCCGAAATTACAGTTCTTTGCAAGTTGTCGAAGAGCAGCTATATAGGTCTCGATACCTTCCGATACTTCTTGCTTGCGAAGATGGAATGTATAGGATTCGTAAGCTTTGTGTGCTCGCCCACGAAAAAAATCCTCAAACTTCTTCATCACCTTCTCTAGGTCCGTCTTTTCTTCCTCAGAGTTAAACTTCAACCATTCATCGTAACTATCCTCCCCGATAGTTGTTAAAAATACCGATGTCTGATATGAAGTATCTGCTTCTTTAGACAATCTACTAGCGATCGAATAATTGAAAAAATTTCGTTTAAATTTTCGCCAGTTATTAGCAACATTTCCAACGAGAGTCATTCGTTCCGGGGGCGGTATATTAGCAGAATATTGCTTTATGTCCGTGTGAGGCATTTTTCAAAAGTATACGATATATATGAGAAAAATAAATTTCTGTACTTACTGTTCTCTCTCTTTTCTTACTTTTTTTGTTTGTTTGTGGGACCGTTTTCCGTAAGTCGTTTGTTTATCGATAGTAGAATTTTCTTTCTCTTAGAAATCCTTTGTTTTTCTTACTACGATATCCGATTTTTTTGTTTTTGTTTTTGGTCTCCACAAATTGTATCCCACTTCTGACACCATGTAATGTTATCGGCTGGGTTAAATAAGTAGTAAGACAGGGAGAAGTATAGGATAAGTAACAAGGTTTATTCGCGGTCAAAATACATTCTGAGTCATCGCCAGGGGCCGTAACTCGTCCCCTTACCGGTGAATCCCCGGTGCAGTAACACTACATAAATTACAAGTTAGAAGTAAAAGAAAAAAAGATTAATAGATATTTAAAAGATAAAAAAGGCGATAAAACAAGTTTTAAAACTAAAAAAAATCATCTTTGCGATAAGTCGTAAAAAGAGTAAAGGAAAGAAAAAAACACGGCAAAATAAAAAGAAGAAAAGTAGACGGAATCAGAATTATTAAATTGCGATTAAGGAAAGAAATAAAAAAATAAAAAACTAGTATTACGCGCACACACAACCGTTATTTGTAAGATATAAAAAAAATATGGTTATTAGCGAAAGAAAAAGAAAGAAAAATGGTCGGTATTGGTACAGTTTTGAACCAAACAAAACCGGCTTTTCCCGACACAGAAATAAGTAAACCGCTGAAAAACGTCGAATCAAAACGAACCGATATCAGAAGCAAAACTAGGCAGTGTTCCAACAGAAAATCACTCACCGTATGTTTATTTTTAAGACAATTTTTTTTCTACGAAAAAAATGAATGAAATAATTTATTTTCACGGGAAAGGTAAAAGTTAATTTTTTTTTCGATAAATTGTTTTGGTGCTTATGCAGATGAGCGGCCACGGTAAAAAATTATTTAAATAAAAAAAAATAATATATACTTATTAAGCATTATAATCTTACTCACTGTACAAAAAAGTAGAAAAAATTATCCACTAGAACTTTAATTAAAAGTATTTTTCCATTCTACGTATCGTAACAGCGATTCGTTCACAGAGACTTCAGTTTGTTTCTAAAGAAAGAAGATTTCGCAGGGGAGATAATCAACTTGCGAAATCATAATAAAAAACAACATGGCCTCTCTGTGAACGAATCGCTGGTACGATACGCAGAATGGAAAAATACTTGTAATTAAAGTCCTAGTGGATAATTTTTTCTACTTTTTTGCACAGTGAGTAAGAAGATAACACTGAATAAGTATATAATATTGTTTTTATAAAAAAATAATTTTTTTTAATTTTTTAATGGTCCGCTAATCAGCATAAGCACCATTGTTTTTGTATTTTATGATTAAACTTAATATTTTAAAGAAGAAAAAGCAACGATTTTTATAGATTTTTTTTCTTTTATATTTTTTAGTATTGGAACAGCTTTTGAACCTGAAAGAAAACGATTAGGATAGGTTTAGATTAGAGTTAGTTTAGGGTTTAAAAACAGTTCTGTTTTTGTCCGGATTAAAAGTTGTACAAGTTTTGTTTATTTGCAATATGAAGATGCCGAACAAAAGTGGGTTTTGTCTGGTTCAAAAGCTGTACCAGTATCAAATAGTCAAAACAACGGCTAAAACTGTAGTTGAAAAAGAAAGGGAACGATAAACATTATTTACCTCCTTGCCAGGAGGTTCAACACAAGGTCAGATGTGTTTTGATAAGCGCGCTCTGGCCTACAAAATATGTCTTAGCAGGCCCGTCGCTATGGCCGCCTCAGCCGATTAGCAACAAACTGACCTCTTATTAGAGAGAAGGCAAAGCCTGAGAGGGTGAAACTCAACCCGACTGCAACTAAGACGCCGTTGAACTGAAGAATGCTGTATCATAATTCTATGATACAACATAAGCTAACATGTGGCCACACACACATGTAAATAATAGCGTTTCATCTACTTGTTTTAGACAACACGTAAATATATATTGCTATGATATATTGTTTTAAGCGGTTGCAACAGAAAACAAGAAAAGAAAAGAAAAGAAAAGTGTTGGACGAATTTAAAGTTTCACACTGCGACTACAGAAAAAAAGGGTATCTTTTATTATAATCCGTGCGCTGAAAACGCTAAAAACAAAAAACAAATATACAACAAATAAAAGTAACTATCGTCGATAAAAGTTAATTTAAAACTGACCTGTGATATTTGTTTGTATTTTTAAACCGTTCCAACTGCTATTTATTAAAAATCAATAGTTTTGTAACACGAACATTGCAAAAAAAAATGGCGCTTGCTCGTAAGGAAGTGAGCACAAGACGCCATTTTGTCTAGAAAAAATACGAGTAAAAAATGAACAAATTTTTTTTACATCTAATAAAAACCCATTTATAGTACGTAAAAATACAAACAAATATCATAGGTAAGTAGACAAATATCTCTTCTCGACGTAGGTTAAACACACTTGTTGCATATTTATTTTTATAACCCCGTTCTCGTTCGTTTTTTGGACCCCGTCCGCGACTGTACTGATCATTACCCGAATAAAAAACTGAATATTTAAGAGAAAACGAATTTTTAATTTTAAAAGAGGGAAAGAGTGAGCATAAACTTAATACACAAGAAAAAAGAACAATGCCATTTTATTTTTGATTGCATATTTTTAGTTATTTGTTTTTAAGTTAATAATAATAAAAATGATGATGATGGCTGTTTAACAACAGGTAGCTTCCCTGAGTGGCTATTTTGTGATAATGAAAGATAAGACAAAAGAGGTGAAGTCGCAAACTTTAGACCAATCACTTGCCTCTAACTCCCCCACGTAGCCCCCCTGCAATTACATTTGCACCCCCTGAAATTTGTGATCCAAAAAATATTATAAATATAAATACTCTTATATTTTGTAGTCAACTATACTTCTTCATTATGAACCAGTATTTATTTTTGTATAATATATTTTACAGCAGCGCCGAATTAAGGGGCCAAGGGGCTGGGCCCCTGGGCTGTGGCCACCGAGAGTTACTACAGGCCGGTTAGCTAGAAAATGACGTCACTGCATTGCGTGTTAAAACAAGGACGGTCGTAATGACAATAAGAAGGGATTTCGACTTCTCTATTCACTAAATAATCCATCAAAATTCAAGAAATCAACCAATTTTAATGAAATTTTCAGTATTTATTAATTAATGATCACGGAATATAATAAATCCATTACTTTATTATAAAGCTTGGTACAAATGTATTATTTCTTGTAAACAAAAAACACCTTTACTAAAGTTATCCAAAATATCAAAACACGTTGACCATACGATATTGTAAATATTTAAAACAAAGCATTAGAAAACTTTAAAAATTGCATGTAAAAAAAGAAAAGAAAGGAACACGATTCGACTTATCCTGAAACTGATCTTTATTCAATATAAATTTAAAGAAAATAATAATTCACGATCAAATACTGCAAAAACTGAATTATGAATTACCATTATTTAAACTTCTAACCCAATCAACCGTAAGTAATTCAGACTTTGAAATTTGTTTAAAAATTATACAAAAAAAAGTTCAATGTTAACTGTTTGTTTAATAATGGAATCACCAACTCCTATCTTGCTATTAAGAGATAGGTACGTGCAAAATCAAAGGCCGATCCCCAAAATGAAAAAACATTTTGACCCTTCCTTCACTTAAAAATTCACCAAAATTCAGGAAATCAACCAATTTTAATGAAATTTTCAATATTTATTAATAAACAAGCACAGGAGATATAGTGAAACATTTTTTAAAACCTTAGTGAAAATGTATTATTTTTTTTAAAACAAAATACACCTTTACTAAACGTATATTTTTATATATATATAAAAAAATCCATAATTTTTTTTAATGAAAATAAGATCTGTATATGTTTAAAATATTTTTTTTAAAAAACTTTTCGTATATATTACGGAAAATGCCCCTACACTCTTGTTAATAAAATCAGTATAACTCGAAGAATTAACGATATTATCATTGAATAAAGCATTGTTTAATTAATATTTTTTGTGAAAATTTTGATTAAATATGATGTTATTATTTCATTTATTTAATCTACAAAAGTACAGAGAAAAGATAAACTATACTACATCGAAAAAAAGTAATTAAAAAAATCGAAACACTACTTTTTTATCAAATAATGAATAAGTAATTCAGACTTGATTTTTTATATAATTAAAAAAAATTCAAACTTACTACACTATATTTAGTCGGTGTAAACATTATTACGTGTATCTATGGATACACGTAATAATGTTTACACCGACTAAATATAATTTTTTTTTTGCAGTAATTATTTCTCTTTTGGAAATCCAAACATATGCAGTAGGCATTTTAACTTTGTGAATTATGAAATGAAATTTAAAAAAGCGCGAAATTATTTTAAAATTGGTTGATTTCCTGAATTTTGATTCCATTATTAAACAAACAGTTAACATTGAACTTTTTTTTTGTATAATTTTTAAACAAATTTCAAAGGCTGAATTACTTACGGTTGATTGGGTTAGAAGTTTAAATAATGGTAATTCATGATTCAGTTTTTTGCGGTATTTGATCGTGAATTATTATTTTCTTTAACTTTATATTGAATAAAGATCAGTTTCAAGATGAATCGAATCATGTTCTTTTCTTGTCTTTTTTACATGCAATTTTTAAAGTTTTCTAATGCTTTGTTTTAAATATTTACAATATCGTATGGTCAACATGTTTTGATATTTTGAATAACTTTAGTAAAGGTGTTTTTGTTTACAAGAAATAATACATTTGTACCAAGCTTTATAATAAAGTAATGGATTTATTATATTCCGTGATCATTAATTAATAAATACTGAAAATTTCATCAAAATTGGTTGATTTTCTGAATTTTGATGGATTATTTAGTGAATAGAGAAGTCGAAATGCCTTCTTATTACGACCGTCCTTGTTTTGACACGGAATGCAGTGACGTCAGAGGGGGGCAGGAAGTTAGTTGCTTGGCCTTGTCAAGTCTCGGTGGCCATGCCTGGGCCACCTACCAAGAGGTGACCTCCCACCAATTTAAAACTACCAGTTAAAACAAGCCGCGCGTGCGTGGTCCCCCTCTGTATGTGACTCGATGTGGCGAGTGTAAAATGCAATAAATTAGGGCAATTTGTGGCATTTTAACCCCCTGGGGCGCGCGAACCAGAATCTTTCTGAGGTCAACGATGCTCATTTTATATCCAGAACAATTGCCTCTACATTTTGGCCAAGTTTCAGAAAAATTGAATGGATGGATCAAACGTTATGGGAGAAAAGGGTCATTTTTTGCCATTTTAGAGGGGTTTTGAACCGCTGGGGGTGCGAACCATATTTTTTCCAAGGTCAGCGATACTTATTTTCTATTAGGAACAATTGCCTCCATATTTTGGCCAAGTTTCGGAGAAATTGAATGGATGGATGAAAAGTTATGGGGCAAAAGATGTCATTTTTTGCCATTTCGGGGCCTTTTGACCCCCTGGGGGGCTAACCAGATTTTTTTTCAAAAATCGGAGAATGTCACTTTCTAACCTGACCAAAGTTACAACTTCATGCAAAATTTCAGAGAAATTCAATGGATGGTTGCGGAGAAAAATCCGGACGGACGGACGGACGGAAATGCCTCAAAACATAGGTGACCAATTATTAATTATAAACTTTATTATAGAGTTCTGAATTAAAATTTCTTGTGAAACGTAACTTGTCTTGTGAGATTCTTTTTAAATAAATATTATTTGAGAAAGGAGAAATTACTATGTCTCGGTGTCTTGCTTCTAAATACCCCCTATTTAGAAGCAATACATCGAGACTTATATTTTACACCGATATTTAAAAACTATGTAAGAAATAGATAATTTTGTAAATTGGAAGAAAAAAGGGGTGCCCTGAATATTCGGCAAATGAAAATTCGGCAACGGAAAATTCGACAAAGGAAAATTTGGCAATTTTGGCAAAGTAGGAAAAGTCGGTAATTTATTAGGGAAGATATATCGATTGAAATATGATTTTAGAACCGTACTTGCGGGGGATATAGTTGTAAATACGGGGCTACCCCCTACCAATAAAGAACACTTATTGTGTTATATTTTTGGTACTTATGCAGTTTACGGATCGGGATTTTTTTTAGATAAAATTTTCAAGTTAAATTCAATTTTTACGATATATTGTGTTTATTACATTGTTAGGTAAAAGTACAGAATAGTTTACAAAGCCCCCCCCACGCTTGCCCTTATGATAAGAATGGCTTTCTAAATAATGTTGTTATTTCAACCCGGTTCGTAATTAAATTACGAGATTAAATCCACCATAATGCATTTAGGTTTCTTTGTAAACAAGTCAGCCATTTTAATATTTTGTTAATAATTGAAAAAAATATCAATTACTTCGTGTCTGTTCGAAATTTGAAAGGAAATTTGTTTTCCTTGTCATGAAATACATTTCTAATTTATTTTTTGTAACTGTAATTCAGTGTTTTAATCTCGGCGGGAAAGAGGATGTGTTGAAAATAGGCCGCTCGTCGAGTCGTTTTTTTTTTACTTCAAAATTGGTAAATCACTGTAAGATGAAGTGGTTAATTTGTCGTTTCATAGCCAAAATAGCGGACAATAAATCGGCTGTATTTTTCTGATTCTTTTCCGACCTTTCAACGATTAATTTGAAAGAAGTAAACACATTTAAAAAGTAGTAAATAAACTTACTTTTAGGCAAGATGGTCACCAGAGATTAAAAAACTGAATTACATTTACAAAAAAAATAACTAATAAATTAATTTCATGACAAGAAAAACAATTTTGCTTTTTTAAATACATGATTTTCTAAGCATTTAAAAGCCAGTTCAAATGCCTTTCTATTCGATAGTTTAAATACTCCCAAATACCTTTCAAATTTCGAACAGAGACGAAGTAATTGATATATTTTTCAATTATCAACAAAATATTCAAATGATAGATTTAATCTCGTAATTTAATTACAAACTGGGTTGAAATAATAACATTATTTAGAAAGTCATTCTTAACATGGAGAGAGGGGGTGCTTTGTTAACTATTCACTTTCACCTAACAATTTAATAAACAAAAGATATAGTAAAAATTGGGGAATCTTTTACTATAATCAACAGAACGAAAGAACGAAAAAAGGGTGAAACAACAAATGTGTAACAAATAAATGTTAGCAAGGGCAAGACAAGTTATTATTCTACCTAGCTGGATAAGTTTATTTGTATTTTAACTTATTTTAAAGTTGTTTTTTTTGTTTGTTTTAAAACCAAGTGTCGGCTCTTCATTTCGAAAGCGACATCCCAACATGGCTTCCGGGAATCTCTCAGAAGCGCACAAAAAATCGGCAATTAGAACAAAATACTCTTAGAAACACATCCAATAAATGCCACCAATCGTAGAACATTACATTTTCGCACATAAGGTTTAGCTAAGAATTTTGATTCCTAGCAAATCCTCATGTATTAAAAGATTTAAAGTTTTGGACGATTTTTACATCCAATAATTTTATGAATAGAGATTAAATCAACAGTAAACTAACAATCATTATTTATAGTTCCATAACAATTTGGTTCAGTTAATAATTTAATGGCCAAACGATATCGTAAAAATTAAATTTTACTTTCAAAATCCTATTTAAAAAATAATTTGTTTAAAAAATATTTAAAAAAATAATTTGGTTGAAAAAATATTTTTAAAAATAATTTGGTTGAAAAAATATATAAAAAATAATTTGGTTAAAAAAATATTTTAAATATTTTAATTGGAGGGAGCCCCTCTCCAGGACGGTCTTAAAATCTATTTTCATTGATTGACAACTATTAACAAAAGATTATTTGTGGCGTCTTTGCATTAAAAGAAATTTAATATTTAATATAAAATATAAGCACATTAAGGGATTTGGGATATTTACGACGGGAGGAAAGTAGAGTTTGGACAGAGTTTGGCTTTCGTGACTGGAGGAAAATTGGACAAAAATTGAAAGCACATAATGACACTGATGTCCACAAAGAAGCGGACAGGGTTTGTATCACCTTAAAAAATGTTCAGAAAGTAGAGAGAGTGGATCAACTCCTGGATTCATGCTACCGAGACAATAAATTAATCGGTGAGCACAAACAGTATCTCCTGACAGTACTGGACATAGTATTATTCTGTGCAGAGAATTAGATAGTACTGAGAGATGACGAAAGCAAAGAATCACTAAACAGAGGAAACTTTTGGAGTTACTCTCACTTTTATCTAGTATGACCCAACTATTCAACAACGCTTGGAGAAACTTCCGAGAAATGCACAAATGTTAAGCCCAGAGATTCAAAATGATTTACTCTTTTCAGCGCAGAAGGTTCTGTTAGAGGAAATCAGGGACCAGGTTCAGGAAGCCGGATATTATGCGGTTTTAGCTGATGAGGTTAAGGACATCTCTAACGAAGAATTACTTGGTGTTTCATTAAGGTTTCTGCACGGAGCTGTATGACTTATCTGCTGCCAGTATTTCGGAACAGCTACAAGGTATGCTGCAGTGTATTAACTTGGAGAAGGAGATGTGTGTTGGGCAAGGATACGATGGTGCAAGTGTGATGTCAGGTGAACGTAGTGGTGTTCAAGCGTTGATGAAAAGGGCTGGCTATACAAATGCCCAGTATGTGCACTGTGCATCTCACAGGCTGAATTTAGTGTGGCATTGTCACTGAGATTGATCCTGCTATTAAGACATTCTTCGAGACAAGAAAGTCAGTTTCTGCTCGTGATGTTAGAAAGATTCGCCGTCAACTTATCAAGCAGCCGGGCAGCAACAGTGCTGCTATATTTGACAAGGCTGGAATATCTTCCTTGTCCAGAAAGACACGCTGCAATGTCTTAAACGAAATTGCAAGAAGCATTAAGCCCATAGCAAGACCGGTTTTAAACCAAACTCATAAGGAAAAACGTTTGGCTTGGGCTCAGAAATACATGAAAACCAGCTTTGAAAATGTTCTTTTCACCGATGAGGCCAGAGCAACACTTGATGGACCAGATGGGTGGGCCAAAGTTTGGAGTCCTCTTGGATTCCCTACCCCTCATCGATTCCGTCGTCAACAGGGAGGTGGAGGTGTCATGTTTTGGGCTGGAATAATCTGCGATGAACTAATTGGACCATTTCGAGTGCCAGAAGGTGTCAAACTGACAAGCCAGTCTTATATTTTATTTTTAAATGAGCATTTGTCACCATGGCTTGATGACCTTCCATTGGCGCGTCACCGCAAATTGATTTTTATGCACGACAATGCGCCATCCCACTCAGCCAAGGCTACGGCATCCTACCTTAAGTCATTAGTCATTAGTGGAGAAAATTTGATGACATGGCCACCTTGTTCTCCAGATATAAATCCAATTGAGCAGCTCTGGTCAATAATAAAGATGAAAGTTTATGAAGGAGGTGTTCAATTTTCGTCGAAGGATGAACTTTGGAGGAAGATTTTGGAAGTTTCCTATAGCATCACATCATCTCAAATCCGCCGATTGACATCATCAGTTGACAAGAGGCTATTCAAAGTGATTTTGAAGCATGGGAGTTATGTTGATAAATAAATATTTCCTTAAACAAAATAATGTGAAATTCGTTCTTGTTTTTGGTTAATATTGTTACTGGATATGTTCTTTATTTCATATAAATAGAAATATGAAGTTAGAATATTGTTTTATTACCGAAAATATACATTTTTAGACACTTGCAATAAAGTGATACACACTTAAAATTACCAGAAAATAGAAAAATTAGCATAACTTTCAAAATATTTGTTCAAATTCCACAAAAATCAGGGAAATAAGGCACCTTGTTATGCTCTTCCAGTGTACCAAATTTCACTTCTCTGCGTTTCATAGCAATTTCAAAATTTAAAAAATATTGACCTGCAATAAAGCGATACACAGGGTTTATGTACACTTTCATGACAGGTACAAAACGTCATTCCCGATACCTGAAAATCCAGAAGATGTTGTATCCGAAAGACCCACAATTGGAACTGGCCCATTCATCTACAACCAGGTGGTCTTCCAGATCCTTAGAGGTTGAAAAGTTCTTGCGCCGTTTTGATGTAATTTTGGACACTCTGGCATCCTTTCAAAATGATCCTGCTGCTGAAACAAAACTGTCTGCTATTGCTCTACTGAAGGCAATTCAGACAAAGAAGTTCCTAGTTCTCCTAATCTTTTTTGGAAGATTATATGACTATACAGATGTTGTGACCAAATGTCTGCAAAAGAAACAAACAAATGCGGAGACAGCTTGGTGGAAACACTACTTGAACACGCAGAATCATTCGATACAGAGAAGGTGGTGAAGTATGCATTGGAGCTTGCCACAGAGTACGATATTACGGATATTGATACTCGGCCATCTGGAAGGGCACGAAAGTTATCCGGAAAATTTGATAGCGCAGTAGTGACTGGTTCCGTTGGCCATAACTGTTTGGGTACAGTGGAAGATTTTGATTTGGTACTCCGACAGTTGCTGGGGCACATTAGAGGAGAACTCCGTGCTCGATTTGGAAATGCTCAATATGCAGTGATGAAAGCTGCTGCAGTGTGTAACACGTCATCAGAATCATTCATGAACAGTGAGACGCTGAAACAGCTAGGTCCACTGTTTGGTGTTTTGGTAAAAGAGAGTGAGATGGAAATATTCAAGAACTACATTCAGCGACGTCTCCCTACCGAAGATCTTGGACTTTCAGAATTATTCGAACAATGTGACAGGGTTATTTTTCCATCGGTGCATAGAGTATTGCAATTGCTCCTTACCATCCCACAGACCTCAGTAACCGTTGAAAGACTATTCTCTTCAGTGAAGCGCATCAAAACAAGAATGCGATCTTTGATGTCAACGGAGAGACTGACCTCACTCTGCTTCATATCCTTTGAAAAAGATTTGCTGAGAAACATTGACAGAGAGCGCATCCTTGCGCATTTCAATAACTGTAAAAATAGGAGATTATCATAGAATTCTGTAGAGCTAGCAAGTAGCTACCTTATTTTACGAACTTTATGTTATTATTACTGTGTTTACTATGCTTTATGTGCTTTACTATACTTATGTTGTTATTTACATGTACCTACCGAAATACACAACAATATATTTAGATTATATAAAAGAAATTGAAATTTGTTTACTACTTATTTATATTTATATATCAGTACACACACACACTGAACCAAAACGTCACTCATATTCGAATATCAATATTAGTTTTGCCCCTCCTAAAAATGCCTTGCCCCCCCCCCTAAGTTAGAAGTCTGGCTACGTGCCTGCTCTAACTATGTGGCAACTTTTAACTAACATATTGTTTGAAAGTATCTATGGTCATTTGGACCAAGACAATTTGCTATCTGAGGAACAGAAAGGCTGCCTAAAAAATCACGTGGCGGCAAAGATCAACTTCTGATCGATAAAATTGACCTGAGAAGAACTACTAAACTTGTCATGGGTCGGGTAGATTATGAGAAGGCATTTGACATGGTGCCTCATTTATGGATGCACAAATGCTTAGAAATTTCAGAATAGCCCGAACATTCAAACAGCTTTAAAGAGTAGCATAAACAATAAGGAAACCAATTTAACTTCGGGTGTTGTATTAGGTCAAATGAAAATCATTTTTCAGGGCGATAGTCTTGCCCTTAGTTTTTTGTCATTAGTTTGATCCCGATTACACTTCTCTTATGAAATGTAAAGGCAGGATATGCACTTCCTAAAGTTAACCAATTACTATTTATGGGTGACCGTAAAGTTTTTGGAAAGAATGAAAACTAACATGATACTCTAATGAATACGGTCGGATAATTTAGTGATGGAATTTGGCATCACCAAATGTGCTATTCGTGTTATAAACATATCTGATGAAAATCTTTACAAGGAGAGCGGCTACAAATACTTGGGAATATTGGAAGCAGATAAGGAAATAAAAAACAGGTCACAGCTGAGTACAACAGAAGAGTAAGGGTTATTCTTAAATCGCACCTCCACAGTCGGAATGCAATCTATGCTATCAATACCAGAGCAGTAGCTATCATTCGATATACTGCTGGTATACTTGACTGTAATGTAGATGAATTAAAATGTTTGGACACCAAAACACAGAAAATGCTTACAATTTATGGGGCTTTTGCAAAGAAAAGAGATGTAAATCGATTATATTTACCTAGAAAGGAAAGCGGTCAAGGTTTACTTAGTGTTGAAGATGTCGTGAATATAGAAGAAGGTTGTCTATCTAAATATATTTCTGAAAGTAATGAAGTGAAAAGTGAAGAAATACTAAGAACTGTGTGAAAAAGAATTAACGGTTGCAAGAGAAAGTTGAAAATTTTTTGGAAAGAAACTACACAGTGTATACTTTAAAACTACTGAATTTAGAGATAATAACAGCTGGAATTGGTTGGTCAGGGGCGATCTCAAAAGATCTACGGAGAGCACCTTAATGAAAGTCCAGGAAAAGCCACTCGCACTAGGTCCATCAAACACTACATTGACAAAACTGCAGAATCATCGATGTGCAGATTGTGTAATGAAAGGGAAGAAACCTTAGCGCATATTGTATCAGAATGCCCAATGAACATCAATATAAAAATGGAGACACAACAAAGTCGTTTAAGTACTATACTGGAATATATGCAAACTCTATGAATTGAACCACAATGATAAGTGGTACGAGCATAAGTCAGAAGTGGCACAGGAGAACGACAATGTCAAAATTCTTTGGGACATACTGATAAAGTTCTTGAACATTCCAAACCCGACAATCTTTCTAAACAAAAACAAGAGGACTTGTTTAATGATTGACATAGCCTGCCCCTTCGATACGAGAATGCAGGAGAAAGAACATGAATAAATAAATATCAAGATTTAAAATAGGAATTAGTTAAACTATGGAAATGTAAAGAAGTCAAGGTGATTCCCGTTGTAATTGGAATGCTTGAAACCATAACGAAAAGACACCTTAAGCAGATTGAGGAGACAATTTATTTTCCAATTCTGCAAAAGGCTTGCTTGTTAGGAACGGCGAAAGTGTTAAGATACAGCTTGAATGTTTAAAGTCAAGAGAATTGACCTGATGTTCAAAGAATAATATATCTAAAACATCAAAATGCAAGCCGAGAGAAATTAATATTTTAGGACAATATTTTAAGACAATAGCAGAAAAACATTGTTTGTTTATATTTCCTCTGGGTCAGGGTTTATCAGGGCTATGGCCAAATCGGAACTAACTACTAAAAAAGAAGAGAAATTGAATGCGTTGGCAAGCATGTTTTCTTGGGAACTTGGCTATGAGTAAAAACAAAAAAAACAAGGAGAGAGAATAAAGGAGAAATGGCAATTTTTTACCCAACAGAGTTTTAGAAATCTATTCTTAACATGGAGAGGTCGTTAACTATTCTATACCTTGACCGAAATTTATTGGGCCTTATTTTTGTATGTTTGTAATCACAGCATCTTATTTTCATGTTTTGCTAAAATACGATGGATGTGATAATAAAAAAAATACCGTAGAATTATATGCAATTCTTTTTTTATTGAATTTCGTGTTGAATTGTGATTTTGTATCAAGTGCTTTGGTGATCAGATAGGAGGGAAGGAAGGAGACGAAATTGATAATAAAAAGTTGATTAATAGTGTAAAATGTAAGGGAAGAAAAATTGGAAGATAAGATAATTTTTTTACCGTTAAAAGAATCTTACAAATCGTTTCCACGCGTTACAACTAGGCTGGTTCGGTAGAGAATTTCATTATAATGCGTTTTATATAAATTATGTGTTAAAGGGTTAATGAGTTATTGAGTGTTAACCATTCTGTAGTAATAGTTATATTAAAAAATCTAAATTCACCAAAAAAGTCAGAAAAAAGTCTTGTCCCCTATCTTTTAATTGATTATTCCAACAAAAATTAAAATTTATATTTTCTTTCTTACTAATTCTGGTCAACTTCCAGATCCGGTGTCAAGTTCTGTGGGTTGATAAAAGCTGTCATTATTTGGTTGAAGATGAACGCTCCACCGCCAAAGCCACTGACCACAAATCCAGCTATAAAACCTTTACGATTCGGGAACCACTAAAATAAGAAACCGAAATTAATACAACGAAACAAATTGATAACAATAGAAAGATAAGAATCAACCTCATTTTGTTTAACAAAACGGAACGCAGCTGATCAGTTTAAATACAGAGTTGAATAAAAAATATCGTCAAGCGTTAAATTAAATGTTATCATGAATATATAGATTTAATTTGATTAAAAGAAATGATTTTTAAATGTTGTGAGACAGTTTTCATATCGGTAAACATTTTGGTTCTTAATTTTTCACAAGGTTCGGCCGATGTAACCTCCAACGTTATTTCGATGTATTTTTTTCAACTCGTCAATAACACAGAACTCTGAACTGTACCCTGTTTTTAATCCACGGGGATCAGATATGACCGGGCAGAAATGCTGATTAATTATTGTGTTATTCTAGTTATTATCGCCTGTAGTAAGGATTAAACCTTCAACCTTTACGTGCTCCACTACTTTTGGAGCTGCTGCAGCTCCTTCTCCAACGCCCAAAATTGGAGCTGGCTCCTCTCACGCTTCCCATTTTCAAAAAGGGGCCGCTCCAACTCAAACTCCTATATAAAAAAAGGAGCGGCTCTTTTTCAGTGCTCCATAATGAAAATGTACCTTCTTTCATAAACGTTCTATTCTGCCAATGAGTGGTCGTTAAAGGATCTCGTCAATTATGGGTGGGGATGTGTAAGACCATAAGATAATATTTAACAAAATTTCGCTAATATTTTGAGATGTGCTAATATAGGAGAACATGTAGGACGAAGCATACGTAAATTTTCGTTTCCTGAGTAGAAATAGAAAAATCCCTGAAGTATTTTAAAACAATTTTAATTTTCATTAGATTAACAACCTATTTTTTCAAGGGGAGGAAAATTTGATTCGATATTTTATCTATTTATTTTGGAAGTGAATTTAGATTTGTTTTAAGTAAATAAAGTTTTACTTTTAAACATTATTAGTGATTATTTTCTTTTTAAAGAAAACATTTCTCTGTGAGAGGAGAGACACATCCTTGTCATAAATTGAATTTATAGACTTTACCACTCCCAATTCCACCACACTCCTTCAGACACACCCTTAAGAAATTAGCTGTAGGAATTATTCCAACTGCTTTCGTTGGATCCAGTTCTGTTCTCTTTAACCGGCTGAGTTTCCTACCAAAAGCCGAATATTTATGACACCTTTTGATAGAGATGGGCGGTTTTACCGAAAAACCGCGATTTTTCGGTTTCGTCTCCATACCGAATACCGAATCGGTTTTTTTTTTAAACCGTAACCGTTCGGTATTGTGTTTTTACTACAGTAAGCCACCATATACAAGGAAACACGGTTGAAAAGATTTTCCGACTTGAATAAAATTGAATATTACCAAAAAATGTTATATTAGTAAGAGGACAGATTGAACAAATATATGATAAAAACATTTAATGTACTTAGCAATACACATCGACCAGAAAACTGTTTGGATAATCACATATTTGAGGGTAGTTCTATTAAAATAGTCATATCTTAAAAACTAAAGCACTTTAAGAGCTCAAAATACCATCATTTTGTTAGGAAATGAATATCCTTACATTTTTCGTACCCAACTAGTAAATAAATTAATCTTTCATCTTTTTTTATGCATTAAAATTATAATTGTACGTTGTTTTGTCTTTCGGTAATAGTAATTTTAAATTATCTTATCCTAAAAAATATTGTCCTTTTTTTGAGCGAAAGTCAACAATGGCTGCTAGTATTGCTGATATAACAATCAATCAGCAGCAGCGTCTTGTAAAGCCTTGTAAAATTCGTTTATAAACTTCTTTAAAAGTAAGATAAAAATACTTTTTGTGCTTAAAAAAGTTTATCCTATTTGGTTCTTTTATAAAAAATACTTTAAAAAATACTGGTTTTCACTCAACTTTCGAACTTCTAGTAGTAATGACTTTCTAGTCGCCAATTTAAAAAAAATTAAGATTCTACTTTTTTAGGCGATTACGTCTTAAAGTCTTGGCGAAAAAAAGAAAAGGCAAAACAACAAAACATAGTTTAGAATTTAGAGTGGGGGATCAGTTTCGCATATAAATTTAATGTAAAATGATCTCCGATTTCCCGGCCATTCTTGCCTTTTAGTGAAATTTATAAAATAAATAATTACTCTACCATTAACTCTAGGTACGACTAACAAGCCCACCTACTAAAAATGCCTTCTTGAACGTATCGTACCATTAACCTTAAATATGAGTGGCAAGCCACCCCCTAAAAAACTCCCTTAAGCCTAACACTAAGTCCGAATGGCAACCTCCATCCAAAACAAAACCCCTTGCTTAACCTTATCACTAACGCTAAGTCCGAGTAGGAAGCCCTAATCCTACAAAAAAGCCCATTAAAACCACACATAATTATCTAAAAAAAAAAATTTTTTAAAAAAAGCAGACGCCCATAAAAAAAAACGCACAGGATTTATTTGCCATAGAAAAAAATTGACTAATGCCCTAAAACGCTAGAATGGCCCGGAAATTGTGAATTATTCTACATAAAATATATGTGAAACTAATCCCCCACTCGAAATTCTAAATGAATTGGGTTTTTTTCTTTCTGCTAAGTTTTCAGGGTGTTCACACTTAATTGCCCCTAGCCCTACCACTAACCTGAAGTTCAAGTGGTAAGCCCCCCTCCTCCCACAAAGACCCTCATAATCGTCTAAAAAAAAAGAAAAAAAAAAAACAAGAAAAACGCACAAGATTTATCTCCCATAGAAAAAATAATTAACTGTCCTTAAACGCTAGAATGGCCTTGAAATAGGGGATTATTTTATGTGAAACTGATCCCCACTTTAAATTCTAAAATAATTGTTTTTGTTTCTTTCTTTCTGCCAAGTTTTTCAGGGTGTTAACATGTAATTGCCTAAATAAAAAAAGTAGAATCTCATATTTTGGGGAGGTAAGGGGGTGAGTTAGCAGAAGGTGTAAATCTACAATAATGCTAAAGAAATCTTGCAATATATTCATTTTTAAACAGTCCTAGTATTAGATTTTAGTTTCTTGTACATAAAATGTATTACAATTCAACTTTGAGTTTTCTAACTTCTTTCTTTTAATGGATTCATGGTATTTTTAAGGTATTGCAGCATATTTATGTGCACTTAGTGCAGATTACTTGGAAACCATTAATTTCTGGATATTTTCAGTGGCATATTCTGATTCCTTGTACAAAAATACACTTATATGGTAAATTTCATTGCTTAATCTTGTGTTTTAACAAAGATATAACATTTTTACTGAAAAATTAGTGTAAAAATGTGACGAAACGCATATGGTCTTAAAGAGGGGAAAATATCCAATTGTGTGAGGCACAAAAATAGTCATGACTTCCTTATTTTTAGTCAGATTTAAAAAATTTAAAAAGATTCTTTCTTAGATCATCAAGCTCTTTCTATATATGCTATTATTGAGATATTTTAAGCAATTTAAATTTTTTCATGTGTATTGCTAGGAAGAAATCTTTGTTTACAGTTTGTTTATCATTAACATTTTGAATTTTCAAATGAAAAAAAGAGAAATACGACAGACATGACATCGTATTTTTAGCATAAACTATTTTCAAATGAAAAAGAAAAAATCAAACGCGTTCCGTATGATGTCGAAAATCTATTTGATTCAACTCAAAATTGTAAAATAATTATTTGTTTGTTTCAGAGTTATCTAAAAAAATAAGTTATTAAAATGAAATTTTAAAAAAATACTTGTAAAAGTAAATAAACGAAAAGTAGTGAGCGAGTATAAACATTTAAAAAGAAAAAAAGTAGTTGCCAATGCTAGTATCACTTTATTCGGATTTTAAAAATTATTTTAAACATTAGGCATTTCATTGTTTACTTTTGAAAAGCCACTTCATACATAAATTGTCATTTCTAGAGAACTATCTCTCAACTATACCGTTTTCTCTCCCAAAAATGGGTTATTCAAAAAGTAGAATATGCAACGATTTATATTTTACTAAATTGTTAATATGGTATTTATTTAGAGTTGACAATTTATTCGAAAGTTTAATTATTAAACTTTAATCCAAGTCATGAATTCTATGACTAAAATTACCTTAAAGCTTAAAAAATGACTTTAGGTGAATTAATAATCTCTACTTTTTTTTAACCATCCTTCCTTTTCCTTTGGCGCGGTTTTCGGGTGTACTACTAGTCTTTTACGCATGTCTATAAAGTTTTATTACCCTGTCTTAAAAACAAATATTAACCCCCAACACGCACCAGTTGACAGAACTTCAAGCACACAAAATGACAGACATCCCAACAGTCAACACCGGCAATTCGAGAAGTATATGGTGTGTTTATTTTACGCGACAAGACACGTCTTGCAAGCATTTTCACCTATTAAAAAATTAAAATTTTTATCTGTCAAATAATTTTGACAATATTTAATTTTCATCATCATTTTTGCTTAATTTTATTTGTAAAATTATTTTGTTTGTTTAAATAAATTTTCGTTTTTTAATTTCTTGCATTTCTGAGTTATATTTTAGCTTCTGATGGGTTAAAGAATTAGAATGTATATTCAAACTCAGTTTTATTCTTCAGAAATCTTTCATGAATCTTTGGTTACTGTTTTAACGAGTTAACTGTTGAAAAGGTATCAGAACTTTGATTACAACAGTCAACACCTTAAAACTTATATAGTTCATATCATGGATAATGATTCAGTCACAAAATTATCGAAACAGTGGCATAATTCAACTAAACGTTGAATAATAACTAATCATCACACAAGAGAATGAATAGCTTCCATAGTAAAAAAAATTTTTTCAAAAAAAACGAAAAACCGAACCGTAAACCGAGGTTTTAAGGGGAAAAAACCGAAACCGATACCGAAACCAAAATTTCAAAACCGCCCAACTCTACCTTTTGAAACATCTCACTGCCCGGAGGCCAGGTGTTTGAAGGCAGATATGAACCTTGCCACATAGCGTCTTTTTACTACGGGTGGGACGTATTGGGTGAAAATTTAAGATTCATGCGAGTAGTATTTTTTTGTGTTCATTTATACTTAAATAACACTAAACAATCAAACATTTTGAAAATTTTGCAAAATTCAGAAGGTGCAGGTCAAAAATAGCAGTTAGGGCTCCACAGGACTCAAAATCCATCATTTTTCGGTGAAAAAGTGGTTTCATGCGACATTGCAGGTCCTAAAACATCCTCAAAAGCTATGAATGGATACAGATGGTTAAATCTGATATAGTACTGTAATTTAGGACCATTTTCAAGCTGTAAAAGGGTTTTCATGAATGTAGAATAGCAAAAAACTAGTGAAAAATAGCCAAAATTAGCCAAAATTTCCCAAAATCCTCTATTAAGCTACCTAATTGGTTCCCAAGCCTCTACAATGAGTATGCATGGCTGTAGATAGTTGAAACTGACAAGACACTAAGGTTTAACACCAGTTTTGGGGTTTTATGAGCCCCCTAAGGGAGAAATGGGGGTCAAATTTCAGCCAAAATGGTTAAAAATGCACTACAAACTATGTATCCAAATGACACCGCTGGAATCATATAAACCGAATAGTGGATAATGCTGTCAATTTAATAAAACATCCTTAATGGCTATGAAATGTCATGAAATAGTCAATTGAAGTTGTGGAAATCCATGGGGAACTGCACAGGAGATCAGCCAATTACTTGTACATCGACTAAAATAAACCTTCAATGATTTCCCAATTCTCGACTTCGAACTTGGTTTGGCGTGTACTCATGTCCCAAGCACCGAGCACATTGCATGGAATGATCTGGATTATATCCGTGTTCTGTTCATCATCTATCTGGGGGTATCTCCATGAATGCCTTGCAGAATCACGGTTGAAACATTCCAGATACTCCACCATGTAGTTTTTTCTCGTCAACCTTTTTTCTAGTCATTCCGATGTATCAATTTCTTTCAAGTGGAATGTCCCAAACTGCAACACAAGGTTCATTCAGAGGAATATCATCAGACTCTTCTAGGATTTCAACATCTTCCTCAGTATCAACGCTCACATTATTATCATTATCTGTTGTGCAAGAAAGCAGAATGGAGTTTTTATCGAGAAATAAAACTTCTTTGTCTGCATCTTCATCATGGTCACCAGAAAGAAGAATTCCCAAATTTATTTTCATCTCTCTGTCACTCATTCCATTTACCCTGTACAGCTCTGGGTTCTCCTGGAAATCGTGCTTGCAAATCAGTTTACGAAACAATAGTTCATTCCTCAGCATCGTTTTTTTTCGTTTTCTCATTTTGCTTTTCTTTCAGTGCTCTTTCA
The DNA here is from genome assembly GCA_963556195.1 of Sepiola atlantica. Taxonomy (NCBI): domain Eukaryota; kingdom Metazoa; phylum Mollusca; class Cephalopoda; order Sepiida; family Sepiolidae; genus Sepiola; species Sepiola atlantica. The sequence goes on along the minus strand of OY744537.1, from coordinate 63,312,974 downwards.
ACCTCTTCTACTGAGGCAAAGGGGCCACTAGAAGTTTGAATCACCAATGATGGCCACTCACTATTTAGTCTTTTGCGGGTTGTGGTGTCATAGTGGAAGGTTACCACATCAGATGGAGTAGTATCAAGAAGTGCTAAGGCAGCATTCCTTTCTTCCTGGATTGCCATCAAGTGCTTCATCTTCCGAATCGTCTTTGCTGATGGGAGAACTTACTTATATTGTATATATTCTCCCTCAGTGTGAGGTCGTTTATTCTTCGGCAGTTCAACTTCATCTTTTTCAGCATCAGCTTTCAGAGTGTAGTTCAACCCCAGATGTTTCTCAGTCGCAACCTTATACGCCATCCGTGCTGCTTCTGGAGAAATGTTTGCAGCCAGTGCAATCTTGATTGAGTCAGTAATCTTTTGCTTCCTTCACGGAGATTGAAAGTCATAGCTGTCTGAACTCCAACTTCATTACAGCTGACTGTGGTGACCGCTGCACAGCAAAATTGATATTAGTATCACTATCGGCAGAGTACTGTTCATTATTGTAACCCTTTCTTCTTCCTCTGTAACTGAAATAGCCGTCTCTTGCTCCTCCCTTTCCTCAGTCTCAACAACCATTGATTCATGTTCTTCATCGATATGCATGTTGTCAATTATGACCTTCCAGTTGAGTGAAACTTGATCAAAGAAAAACTGTTTCTCATTTGCATCAAACGTTTCCACGTCAACACCCTTTCCCAGAATTTTGAAAAGAATGTGATTTTTTGTCTTCCATTGAATCAAGTTTGACCTCTTCGATCCATGGCCCTTCTGAACTTTGCTATTGTACTCTCTCAAGTATCGATCAAGTTTATCTTTCACTCCTTTTATTGTTGTTAGTTTAATGTCTCTTCGAAATGCTCTTTGCCAGTGAGCCAGCAGACACAGAGAAAATTGATGGAGATGCTCTTTCTGTTTTGTAGATCCATAAGTTGGAGCATGATGAACTGTGGCCAAAACGCACTCATGTACAGTTGGAAGGTTTTCAAGCAAAGTGAAATCCCAATCATCGTACTGGTACTTTGTTCCACTCATCCTATCTTCTCAACTAAACTGAACTGAACTGAAAATAAAAGAAAATAATTGTTATTAAACTGCTTGAATATAATACAATGCAATGGTTTCGACACTACAATGGTTTCAACTATCTATACCCATTCATAACCATTGTAGAAGCTTGGGAACCAATTAGGTTGCTTAACGGAGGATTTTAGCTAATTTTGGCTATTTTTCACTAGTTTTTGGCTATTTTACATTCATGAAAACCCTTTTACAGCCTGAAAATGGTCCTAAATTACAGTACTATATCAGATTTAACCATCTATATCCATTCATAGATTTTGTAGATGTTTTAGGACCTGCAATGTCGCATGAAACCACTTTTTCACCGAAAAATGATGGATTTTGAGCCCGTGGAACCCTAACAGCTATTTTTGGCCTGCACCTTCTGAATTTTGCAAAATTTTCAAAATGTTTGATTGTTTAGTGTTATTTATGTATAAATGAACACAAAAAAAATACTACTCGCATGAATCTTAAATTTTCACCCATTACGTCCCACCCCTATTTACAGATAATCTTCGCTTCGGATCTGCCAAACTGGATACTTACAATATTACTTCACGGACTTTTACTTGTAATTCTACAAAATTATACACAAAACGGAGACACGAATCCCTACGAGCAAGTGAGATATTTTTGAACCATCTACTTTTTATTTGAAACCCTGTAAAAAAATTTTTTTTTTAACTTTCTCCAAATCTACAAACTTTTGCTATTTTGCTATCTGCACCATAGCGTCCCCTTTTGTCTTCGACAATGGCTACTCAATACTGCTACCATTCTCCCTCTCGGCCATTTATTTCTTTATCCCCAACCTTTCCTGTTATTTCTTCTTCATTTTTCAAAGTGAAATGGAGCAGGTAATATTTATTTATCCTCTGACGAGAAGAGTTTTATCTTTGAAAAACCATGGTTTAAGGATTAGTATAACTCGTTACATCTGAACTTTCGATGTAATAAAATTTGTATTAATTTTATATAATTTTATGTAATTTTATGTAATTTTTTATCTTCATCTTTCCTTCTTTAAAATTGATTGCTCTACTCAACGTATTGAGCTTTACTTTATCATGATAGATCACTTTAACGATACTTCACTTATCGTTAATTCTATTATTATTATTATTATTATTATTATTATTATTATTATTATTATTATTATATATACATATATAACGCCTTTTTATGATAGTTAACCCATTGCAAGCTGGTTGAGCACTTTTGGCATTACTGTAGACATGTACTTCATCTAGATTTGGTTTGTTTGTTTGTTTGTTTGTTTGTTTTAACAGCAAACCAACTCTTTTTGGGTTATTTAATGTCGAAGGATGATACCCATTATAATAGATTCATTGTGTACTATTAATTCAATACAAGTTGCTACCACCCAAGTTTTAGCCATAGATGAAAGGAAATTGCGACTCGATCCATTTCGTAATGGTATCAGTCCATAAATTGCCACAATAATACGGATTCGATTTGAACCTGTCTGTTCCGATTTCATAGTTCGTTAGAGTATTCATAATGTTAATCAGCTAGTAAGTTTTCAAAAAATAAATAAAGAGCGAAATATTTACTCGCATAGCACATCCAACTGGTATATAGTATGAAATTCCAATGCCGGAGCCGAACATGATGCCGTAGGTAAGCAGCATATAAATGAAGCCGTTGTTGAGTGTGAAGTAGGTCAAAGCAACACCACCGCTGAAATAGAAAACAGAAGTAAAAAAATATATATGTTTTTCCTTGTATCACTATTTACATTGTTTATCCATGTATTTCGACCGATGTGCTTTCGGGCCTTCTTCAGGTGCACGATTCATTTTTACGCTGATGTTTTTTTGTATTTAAATATGATCCATGCTGATTGTGTAAATACATTGATATTTCTTACGTACTTAACTTTTATGGGCAGTTAATTTCAGTATATCAGAAACACAAACATACATACGTCATCAATATACGTAATATTTAAATACGGGAAAGACATCACCGTAGATAAAAGAACGATAAACCGAAAAAAGGGTCAGAGGGTACATTGGCCGAAACATAATATACATACAAATATAAAGACTCGAATCAGCGATGCTTCATAAAGTTCTGCATTACTTGGAATAGATTGTAATAAGACATTTTACATTGACATCCATTATTTTAATTTGATTTAATTTTACATTAATATGTTTAAATTTGAGATTCAATTGTTTTAGTTTTATATTCATTTTACATCCATTTGTTTAAATTTGAGATTTATCTTTTATTTGACGCACATGGTTTCATTTTAGATTCATTTGTTTTAATTTTACAGTAATTGTTTTAATTTTACAGTAATTGTTTTAATTTGAGATTCAATTGTTTTAATTTTGCATTAATTTGTTTTAATACCACATTCTTTACGTGGCATAAATTTTTAAAGTAGGCCTTCATTTGCATTAATTAATGATTTCATTTTAATTTGTAGCAGTTACCTCCTCCTTTCAAACATAACTGCACCGGTTGGCCGTTAGCTGTCGCTTTTTCACTGACAGGTGGTGCTGAAAAGCGACACCAGAGTTATCTGCCCTTCTGATTATAAAAACCGGTGTAAACGAAAAATCACTCTCTTTTCTGTTCAACCGGCCTCGGCAAAACAACAACCAACACACGTTTCCTCACCAACACACGTACTGTTCACCGTGGCGAGAATTCAATTTCTTCGTGTATACACTAGGAGACTTTCCACTACATACAATTCTTGGTAAGAGATTCTATTTCTTCGCATACCCACTATGAGACTTTCTACCTTCATTTCTTTGTATACACAATTCAGACTGTTTCTGCTCGATATATGTCCTACATACAACACATATATACACACAGCACATCTCATCATTCCACATACACTCGTTCAATAAACGTCTTATTTGAACTACCTCTTTTTGTTTGTAAATTATTACTTTTGCTTTTGCATGCAACATTGCTTGATTTAACGAACACGCATATACTCGGGACACATCCAAACAGCCCCCGATAAATTTCAAATGCATTTGGTTTAAGTTGACATTTATGTTTTACATTTATTTTCAACTTGGAATGAATTTGTCTTAAATATTATATTCAACTGTGGTATGCTTCGAATTTTTTTAGATAAATATTGATAATTTGGATTATTCGGACTACTGTGCTCATCCTGGATGAAATTTTCACAACGTTTCGGCTAATGTAATCTCCGACCTTATTCAGGTGTATCTTGTCGAACTCGGAAATCTGTACATAACCTTTTATTTAATCCTCGTTCGTTCCATCAGCCATGACAGTTATAGAAGTCTTAAGCAATTCGTAATTGTATTTAATTGAACTTACAACCCCCAGAGGACGGTCACTTGGAACTGATTATTACTTAGCACTTATATCCGTTGCGCCACGGAGAATTACATCCAATATGAAAACAATAACTGGAATAATCCAAATAATACAAAAAAAATGTCATTGTTTAATTTGAGATCAACATGTTTAATTTTACATTAGTTCGTTTTAAGTTTACATTCATTGGTTTTATATTGAAATTCGATTTAATTTTATATTCGTTTGTTTTAAACATTAATTTGTTTTTAATTTGAGAGTAAACTTTTTTTTAATTCATTTGTTTCATTTTCAGATTCATTTGTTTTTAAATTTAAAGTACATTTGTTGTAATTTCACATTCATTTGTTTGCATTGACATTCAATTGACATTTATTTTTTAATTTCATGTTCATTCTTTTTTATTTCAGATCCATTTATTTTACATTTATTTAGTTTTAGATTTATTTGTTTTTATTTTACATTCACTTGTTGTAATTTCAAATTTATTTTTGTTAACTTGAGATTCAATTATTTTTATTTGAACGTGGAAATCTTTAGTTGAATGTTAGACGAGTTTAGTGACACTCACCTGGCCAATAAGCAGCCAATCAGAACCGTAAGACGTGTTCCAATTTTCGTTTCCATCATGCCGCCAATGAGACCGAATAGTCCCTGAAACATTGCGCTACTGGAAAATATCCACGATGATTTCTCATAGGTGAGAGTAGGAGAAGATCCTCTGGCCCTTAAATATGAGACAAAGTAAGGAGCCATGTTCCCTAAAAGTAAAAAGAGGAAAAGGAGTCGGCGTATTGTATCTAGAGTGTTTACCAGTGATTGTTCATAAGTGCTGTTCCCTTAAATCCGAGTAACAAGACTCCCCAGATTTCCAGATTTCTCAACTTCTGACAATAACAAAGCAGTCTACCATTAAATTATTGCTGATAACTGCCGTTGGCTTTCTCTAGAATTTGAGTTACAATGAGCTTCCTCGGAATTCTACTACTCTTTGTGCCCTCGCAGTGGAGGTCTGCATTATATAGTCAGTATCATCTTTCAGTGTAGAGCGTTTGTTACATAACGAAAACTCACAGCTTGGTTGTAGAAAATGATCGACGGATCAGTGTTCAAAAGAATTACCTCACGTAGGGTATCACGTAGTTTCCGGAGAAAGGGAATTCTGTTTCTTATCCGGCAGAAACTTGAGCGGTGCACCCACGCAAATTGTTCCTCGTCCTCGAAGACCACATTGTGAGTAAGGCGGACGTACAATGTGAACGTAGCGTTCCAGGACGTCTCTGCATATCCATGTCCCTTTAACACAGTCAGTCACATCTTACAAGTATATCTTTCTCTATTCTCTGTACTTGTCATCCTAATAATAATAAAAGACGCCTCTGGTGTCTGTGTGAATTGATGAAACGACAGTGACGACGGGAGGGGTGTATATAACGTGTATAACGCCTCAGAGAAGCGACTTCGCAATAAGTTGTGTATGGGCTTATTATTATTATTATTGATTAGTATTGTTATCATTATTATTAAATAGTATTTGTATTATTAATATTAATTAGTACTATTATTATTAATAATAAATATTGTTATTATTATTAATTAGTATTGACATTATTGTGATTATTATTTTTCTTACAACAGGAGTCTGAGTGACAGCAAGTATTCTTAGATTTCTAGTACTCTGTACTCCTTTCCGTCACCATCACGTGGTATACTCTCAGAAGCCGTTTACCAGCGATAAATCACTGGTAAAATCTGATGATTTTTCTGGGAGTTGAGTGACAATAAGCTTAAATAAAGGGCAGAAGATGTAGGCGCTTTTTATTTGACACCAACTTAATTTATTCTCTCTGAAGAACCTGCCCAAGAAAGGTATTATCGAAAATAATCTATTAAATCATTTTCGCAAGATTCAATAATTGTAAGAAATACGAATAAACGAAATGGCATAATTCATAATGTCAAGTATTAATTTATATGTACACACACACACACACACACACATATATATATATATATATATATATATATATATATATATATATATATATATATATATATATATATATAGATAGATAGATAGATTTAGATTTTTCCCTTATAAAATAGATCATTCAGTGAAGACCGGGGTTGTTCTAATAAAAACAAGCTCGATGATACTCGATTACAGAGTACAGAGCATTTATATGTGATTTTATGAAGGCTTACCAAAGCATTCCTTTCAGGACACCAATGATCACCATTAAAGATATTTTTTCTTACAAATATTATTTATTCAAATTAAATGTTTTTTCCTTGCTTGGCAGATCATCAGGGAAATTAAATGTTTGGAATACTGGTTTCAACTGCCGACAATACACAATGTGGCGTTACAATATATGGGAATTCTAAATCCAACTTCTCACAAAGAAAAGTCAACATAAATGTCCGTCCGAGTTCGAAGAGCCTTATTTCAATGGCTGATTTCTTACCCTTCCAGGTATTTAGAATTCCCATACTATCATTGGATTGGAATGGTAACTTGTGAGCGGTATCTTGAATGATTTTGTTCTTTTGTTTTTTTTGTGGGGGGAGGGGATTTATTCATCATTGTGCCGGCCGACGTAAAAGTGTATTATCGCACATTGTTCCGGTTTTTTGTTTTTTTTTAATGTATTTGGGACCGATTATTTGCTTGTTGGCTTGGTGGAAGAAATAATGCACGAACTACTTTTCTAAGACTTTTCTAGGACTTTCCTTTTTTTATCGTTGTTCTTCCTTGTTTTTTAATTTTAACTTTTATTTTTATTTTTTTCCTCTTCTCTTCTTAAGTGACCTCAACTATTGCAACGCCACATTGTGTATTGTCGGCAGTTGAAACCAGTATTCCAGACATTTAATTTCCCTGATGATCTGCCAAGCAAGTAACTGCTTGGTAGTGAAACACGTGTAGGAAAAAACATTTAATTTGAATAAATAATATTTGTAAGAAAAAATATCTTTAATGGTGATCACTGGTGTCCTGAAAGGAATGCTTTGGTAAGCCTTTATAAAATCACATATATATATATATATATATATATATATATATATATATATATATATATATATATATATATGTGTGTGTGTGTGTGTGTGTGTATCGAGGCAGCATTTTTTCTTTAAGGCACGTATTATTAAAAATAACCGACAACTCATGTCTGGATATTTTTTGTATGAATCCCTTCCAGAAAGTACTTTGGACCTAAAAGAAAATTACGGCAGATTCATTAGCCAATTCTCATCCGAGATTAGGACTTTAATCCGAAAAATGGAAGGGATTCATACAAAAATATCCAGACATGAGTTGTCGGTTATTTTTAACTAGCGGGGCTACCCGGCGTTGCTCGGGGTCATAAAAACATATACTTGAAGAAAGATCGTGTGTGTAACATCTTTATATTCAAACTTCTATGTCCCCCCTCTCTCTATAGCCGTCTCTTTATCTTTCTACCTTTCTCTTCCCTGGTCGCCCCATTTCACCGTTACTTTCTAATTTTGCCTTTTGCGAAAGCTGTTTCTTCCCCACCATTTCTCCTACGTTGTCCAGGGCAATAGTATGACATATTTCTATAAAAAGTAACACCTCTATCTGCGCCTTCTATATAAGTACTTACCCCCGCCCCGGTGTTCATACTATATACGTATCTATCATAACCCCAGTGCGCATACTATATACATACCTATCGCCGCCCCAGTGCACATACAATATACGTACCTATCGCCGCCCCAGTGCAGATACTATTTAAGTACCTATCGCCGCCCCGGTGCGAATGCTAAATAGTACCTATCGTTGCCCTAGTGCGAATGCTAAATACATACCTATTGCGCCCCGATGTGCATGCTACATAAGTACCTATCGCTGCCCTAGTGCGAATACTTAATTAATACCTTTTGTGCCCCGGTGTGCATGCTACATAAGTACCTATCGCTGCCCTAGTGCGAATAATTAATATGTACATATTGCCGCTTTGGTGCAGATGATAAATATGTACCTATCGCCGCTTTGGTGTGAATGCTAAATACGTACCTATAGCCGCCCTGGTGCGAATGCTAAATACGTACATATAGCCGCCCCGGTGCGAATGCTAAATACGTACCTATCACCACCACGGTGCGAATGCGAAATACATGCCTTTCGCCGTTCAGGTGCACGTGCTATATATGTACCTATCGCCGCCCCGGTGCGCGTGCTATATATGTACTGATCGCCGCCGCAGAGCGCATGCTATGTACATACTTATTGCTGCCCATGTGTACATGCTATATACGTAGCTATCGCCACCCTTGAATTCTGAATACGTACCTATCGCCGCCCCGGTGTGGAAGCTAAATACGTACATATCGCCGCCCCTGTGTGAATGCTAAATACATACCTATCCCCGCCCCGGTGTGAATTCTAAATACGTACCTATCGCCACCCCGGTGTGAATTCTAAATACGTACCTATCGCCGCCCCGGTGCGGAAGCTAAATACGTACATATCGCCACCCCGGTGTGAATGCTAAATACATACCTATCGCCGCCCCGGTGTGAATTTTAAATACGTACCTTTAGACGCCCCAGTGCGCGCGCTATATACGTACCTATCCCGCCCGGTGCGCGTGCTATATATGAACCGATCGCTGCCCCAGTGCGCATGCTAAATACATACCTATGACCGCCCCAGTGCACATACTATATACGTACTTATAGCTGCCCATGTACACATGCTATATAAGTACCTATCGCCACCGCTGAATGCTAAATAAGTACCTATCTCTGCCCAGAGGGGAATGCTAAATACGTACATATTGCCGCCCCGGTGTGCATACACCATATGTACCTATCACTGCCCCAGTGCGAATACTAAATATGTACATATCGCCGCCCCGGTGCGATTGCAGAATACGTACTTATCGCAACCCCGGTGCGAATGCTAAATACGTACCTATAGCCTCCCTGGTGCGAATGCTAAATAGGTACCTATCGCCGCCCCGGTGCTAATAATAAATACGTTTATATCGCCGCTAAAAATTTCCACGACCCCCCCAATCTCTCCAGGCCCCCAACTTTTTTTTACTCTACCCCAACCCTGAGTAATATTTTTAGTTCAAAAAATAAAAAAATAAAAAAATTTGGCCCGACCCCTAAAAAGTTTGTCCTGACCCCTAAAAAATTTGGCCTGACCCCTAAAATTTTCCCCGACCCCCTAATCTCTCCAGCCCCCCCCCCCAACTTTTTTCTGTGTCCCACAACCCTAAGAAATATGTTAAGTTCAAAAAAAAAAAAAAAAAATTTGGCCTGCCCCCTAAAATTTTCCCCAAGCCCCTAATCTCTCCAGCCCCCCCCCCAACTTTTTTTTCAGTGTCCCACAACCCTGAGAAATATTTTTAGTTCAGAAAAAGAAAAAAAAAAAATTTGGCCTGACCCCTAAAATTTTCCCCGACACCCTAATCTCTCCAGCCCCCCCCCCCCAACTTTTTTTTAAGTGTCCACCAACCCAGAGAAATATTTTAAGTTCAAAAAAAAAAAAAAAAAAATTTGGCCTGACCCTAAAAAATTTGGCCTGACCCCTAAAATTTTCCCCGACCCTCTAATCTCTCCAGCCCCCTCCCCCCCCCAACTTTTTTTCCAGTGTCCCACAACCCTGAGAAATATTTTTAGTTCAGAAAAAGAAAAAAAAAAATTTGGCCTCACCCCTAAAATGTTCCCCGACCCCCTAATCTCTCTAGCCCCACCCTCCAACTTTTTTTTACTCTCCCACAACCCTTAGAAATATTTTAAGTTCAAAATAATAAGAAAAAAAAATTTGGCCAGACCCCTAAAAAATGTGGCCTTACCCCTAAAATTTTCCCCGACCCCCTAATCTCTCCAGCCTCCCCCCCCCCCCAACTTTTTTTTCAGTGTCCAACAACCCTGAGAAATATTTTATGTTAAAAAAAAAAAATTTGGCCTGACCCCTAAAATTTTCCCCGACCCCCTAATCTCTCTAGCCCCACCCTCCAACTTTTTTTTACTCTCGCACAACCCTTAGAAATATTTTAAGTTCAAAATAACAATAAAAAAAAAATTTGGCCAGAACCCTAAAAAATGTGGCCTGACCGCTTAAATTGTCCCCCACCCCCCTAATCTCTCCAGCCCCCCCCCCCCCAATTTTTTTTTCAGTGTCCCACAACCCTAGGAAATATTTTAAGTTTAAAAAAGAAAACAAAATTTGGCCTGAACCCTAAAAGATTTGGCCTAACCTCTAAAATTTTCCCCGACCTCCTAATCTCTCCAGCTCCCCCCTCCCAACTTTTTTTCAGTGTCCCACAACCCTACGAAATGTTTTATGTTAAAAAAAAACAAAAAAAACTTGGCCTGACCCCTAAAAAATTTGGCCTGACCCCTAAAATATTCCCCGACCCCCTAATCTCTCCAGACTCCTCGAACTTTTTTATCAGTGTCCCACAACCCTGAGAAATATGTTAAGTTCAAAACAATAAAAACAAAAAAAATTTGGCCTGACCTCTAAAATTTTCCCTGACCCCCTAATCTCTCCAGCCCCACCCTCCAACTTTTTTACTCTCACACAACCCTTAGAAATATTTTAAGTTCAAAATAATAAGAAAAAAAAGATTTGGCCAGACCCCTAAAAAATGTGGCCTTACCCCTAAAATTTTTCCCGACCCCCTAATCTCTCCAGCCCCCCCCCCCAACTTTTTTTTCAGTGTCCCACAACCCTGAGCAATATTTTATGTTAAAAAGAAAAAAAAATTCGGCCTGACCCCTAAAATTTTCCCCGACCCCCTAATCTCTCCAGCCCCACCCTCCAACTTTTTTTACCCTTAGAAATATTTTAAGTCAAAATAATAATTAAAAAAAAATTGGGCAAAACCCCTAAAAATTGTAGCCTTACCCCTAAAATTTTCCCCGACCCCCTTATCTCTCCAGGCCCCCCTCCAACTTTTTTTCAGTGTCCCACATCCACGATAAATATTTTAAGTTCAAAAAAAAAGAAAAAAAAATTTGGCCGGACCACTAAAAAATGTTGCCTGACCCCTAAACTTTTCCCCGACCCCCTAATCTCTCCAGCCCCCCCCCCAACATTTTTTCAGTGTCCCACAGCCCTGAGAAATATTTTAAGTTCAGAAAAAGAAAAAAAAAAAATTGGCCTGACCCTAAAAAATTTGGAGTGACCCCTAAAATTTTCCCCGACACCCTAATCTCTCCAGCCTGCCCCCCCCAATTTTTTTTCAGTGTCCCACAACCCTGAGAAATATATTAAGTTCAAAAAACAAAAGAAAACAAAATTTGGCCTGAACCCTAAAAAATTTGGCCCGACCCCTTAAATTTTCCCCGACCCCCTAATCTCTCCAGCCCCCCCCCCCAACTTTTTTTTTCAGTGTCCCACAACCCTGAGAAATATTTTATGTTAAAAAAAAAAAAATTTGGCCTGACCCCTAAAATTTTCCCCGACCCCCTAATCTCTCTAGCCCCACCCTCCAACTTTTTTTTACTCTCCCACAACCCTTAGAAATATTTTAAGTTAAAAATAGTAAAGAAAAAAAAAATTTGTCCAGACCCCTAAAAAATGTGGCCTTACCCCTAAAATTTTCCCCGACCCCCTAATCTCTCCAGGCCCCGCCTAACTTTTTTTTCAGTGTCCCACAACCATGAGAAATATTTTAAGTTCAAAAAAAAAAAAAAAAATTTGGCCGGACCACTAAAAAATGTTGCCTGACCCCTAAAATTTTCCCCGACCCCCTGATCTCTCTAGCCCCCCCCCCCCCCAACATTTTTTTCAGTGTCCCACAGCCCTGAGAAATATTTTAAGTTCAGAAAAATAAAAAAAAAAACAATTTGGCCTGACCCTAAAATTTTCCCCGACCCCCTAATCTCTCCAGCCCCACCCTCCAACTTTTTTTTACCCTTAGAAATATTTTTAGTTCAAAATAATAATTTAAAAAAAATTGGGCAAAACCCCTAAAAATTGTAGCCTTACCCCTAAAATTTTCCCCGACCCCCTAATCTCTCCAGGCCCCCCCCCCCACTTCTTTTCAGTGTCCCACATCCACGATAAATATTTTAAGTTAAAAAAAAAAGAGAAAAAAATTTGGCCGGACCACTAAAAAATGTTGCCTGACCCCTAAAATTTTCCCCGACCCCCTAATCTCTCCAGGCCCCCCCCCACTTTTTTTCAGTGTCCCACATCCACGATAAATATTTTAGGTTCAAAAAAAAATAAAAAAAAATTTGGCCGGACCACTAAAAAATGTTGCCTGACCCCTAAAATTTTCCCCGACCCCCTAATCTCTCCAGCCCCCCCCCCCAACATTTTTTCAGTGTCCCACAGCCCTGAGATATATTTTAAGTTCAGAAAATGAAAAAAAAAAAATTGGCCTGACCCTAAAAATTTGGAGTGACCCCTAAAATTTTCCCCGACACCCTAATCTCTCCAGCCTGCCCCCCAATTTTTTTTCAGTGTCCCACAACCCTGAGAAATATATTAAGTTCAAAAAACAAAAGAAAACAAAATTTGGCCTGAACCCTAAAAAATTTGGCCTGACCCCTAAAATTTTCCCCGACCCCCTAATCTCTCCAGCCCCCCCCCCCCAACTTTTTTTTTTCAGTGTCCCACAACCCTGAGAAATATTTTATGTTAAAAAAAAAAAAATTTGGCCTGACCCCTAAAATTTTCCCCGACCCTCTAATCTCTCCAGGCCCCGCCGAACTTTTTTTTCAGTGTCCCACAACCATGAGAAATATTTTAAGTTCAAAAAAAGAAAAAAAAATTTGGCCGGACCACTAAAAAATGTTGCCTGACCCCTAAAATTTTCCCCGACCCCCTGATCTCTCTAGCCCCCCCCCCCCCCCAACATTTTTTTCAGTGTCCCACAGCACTGAGAAATATTTTAAGTTCAGAAAAAGAAAAAAAAAACAATTTGGCCTGACCCTAAAAAATTTGGCCTGATCCCCTAAAATTTTCCCCGACCCCCTAATCTCTCCAGCCCCCCCCTCCCAACTTTTTTTCAGTGTCCCACAACCCTAAGTAATTTTTTAAGTTCAAAAAAAAAAAAAAAAATTTTGCCTGACCACTAAAAAATTTGGCCTGACCCCTAAAATTTTCCCCGACCACCTAATCTCTCCAGACTCCTCGAACTTTTTTTTCAGTGTCCCGCAACCCTGAGAAATATTTTAAGTTCAAAACAATAAAAACAAAAAAAATTTGGCCTGACCCTAAAATTATCCCCGCCTCCCCCCCCCCCTCATATTTCTACAGCCCACCCCACCAACTTTTTTTTACTCTCCCACAACCCTTAGAAATATTTTAAGTTCAAAATAATAATAAAAAAAAAATTTGGCCAGACCACTAAAGAATGTTGCCTGACCCCTAAAATTTCGCCCCGACCCCGTAATCTCTCTAGCCCCCCCTCCCCAAACATTTTTTACAGTGTCCCACAGCCCTGAGAAATATTTTAAGTTCAGAAAAAAAGAAAAAAAAACATTTTGGCCTGACCCTAAAAAATTTGGCCTGATCCCCTAAAATTTTCCCCGACCCCCTAATCTCTCCAGCCCCCCCCCCCAACTTTTTTTTCAGTGTCCCACAACCCTGAGAAATATTTTAAGTTCAAAACAATAAACACAAAAAAAATTTGGCCTGACCTATAAAATTATCCCCGCCCCCCCATATTGCTCCAGCCCCACCCACCAACTTTTTTTTACTCTCCCGCAACCCTTAGAAATATTTTAAGTTCAAAATAATAATTAAAAAAAAATTTGGCCAGAACCCTAAAAAATGTGGCCTGACCCCTAAAATATTCCCCGACCCCCTAATCTCTCCAGCCCCCCCCCCCCCCCGTCCCAACTTTTTTTTCAGTGTCCCACAACCCTAAGAAATATTTTAAGTTCAAATAATAAAAAAAAATTTTTGCCTGACCACTAAAAAATTTGGCCTGACCCCTAAAATTTTCCCCGACCCCCTAATCTCTCCAGCCCCACCCTCCAACTTTTTTTTACTCTCCCACAACCCTTAGAAATATTTTAAGTTCAAAATAATAATAAAAAAAAAATTTGGCCGGACCCCTAAAAAATGTGGCCTTACCCCTAAAATTTTTCCCGACCCCCTAATCTCTCCAGCCCCCCCCCCCCCCAACTTTTTTTTTTGAGTGTCCCACAACCCTGAGAAATATTTTATGTTGAAAAAAAAAATTTGGCCTGACCCCTAAAATTTTCCCCGACCCCTTAATCTCTCCAGCCCCACCCTCCAACTTGTTTTTACCCTTAGAAATATTTTAAGTTCAAAATAATAATTCAAAAAAAAATTTGCCAGAGCCCTTAAAAATGTGGCCTTACCCCTAAAATTTTCTCCGACCCCCTAATCTCTCCAGGCCCCCCCAACTTTTTTTCAGTGTCCCACATCCATGAGAAATATTTTAAGTTCAAAAAAAAAAGAAAAAAAAAATTTGGCCGGACCACTAAAAAATGTTGCCTGACCCCTAAAATTTTCCCCGACCCCTAATCTCTCCAGCCCCTCCCAACATTTTTTTCAGTGTCCCACAGCCCTGAGAAATATTTTAAGTTCAGAAGAAGAAAAAAAAAAAAATTGGCCTGACCCTAAAAAATTTGGAGTGACCCCTAAAATTTTCCCCGACACCCTAATCTCTCCAGGCTGCCCCCCAATTTTTTTTCAGTGTCCTACAACCCTGAGAAATATTTTAAGTTCAAAAAACAAAAGAAAACAAAATTTGGCCTGAACCGTAAAAGATTTGGCCTGACCCCTAAAATTTTCCCCGACCCCCTAATCTCTCCAGCCCCCCTCCCAACTTTTTTCAGTGTCCCACAACCCTGAGAAATATTTTAAATTAAAAAAAAAAAAAAAAATTTGGCCTGACCCCTAAAAAATTTGGCCTGACCCCTAAAATTTTCCCCGACCCCCTAATCTCTCCAGACCCCTCGGACTTTTTTATCAGTGTCCCACAAGCCTGAGAAATATTTTAAGTTCAAAACAATAAAAACATGAAATTTTGCCTGACCCCTTAAATTATCCCCGCCCTCCCCTAAATTTCTCTAGCCCCACCCACCAACTTTTTTTTACTCTCCCACAGCCCTTAGAAATATTTTAAGTTCAAAATAATAAGAAAAAACAAATTTGGCCAGAACCCTAAAAAATGTGGCCTGACCCCTAAAATTTTCCCCGACCCCCTAATCTCTCCAGCCTCCCCCCCCCCCCAACATTTTTTTTCAGTGTCCCACAACCCTGAGAAATATTTTAAGTTCAAAAAACAAAAGAAAACCAAATTTGGCCTGAATCCTAAAAAATTTGGCCTGACTCCTAAAATTTTCCCCGACCCCCTAATCTCTCCAGCCCCCCCTCCCCCAACTTTTTTTTTCAGTGTCCCACAACCCTGAGAAATATTTTATGTTAAAAAAAAAAAAAATTTGGCCTGACCCCTAAAATTTTCCCCGACCCCCTAATCTCTCTAGCCCCACCCTCCAACTTTTTTTTACCCTTAGAAATATTTTAAGTTCAAAACAATAAAAACAAAAAAAAATTTGGCCTGACCCCTAAAATTTTCCCTGACCCCCTAATCTCTCCAGCCCACCCTCCAACTTTTTTTTACTCTCCCACAACCCTTAGAAATATTTTAAGTTCAAAATAATAAGAAAAAAAAATTGGACCAGACCCCTAAAAAATGTGGCCTTACCCCTAAAATTTTACCCGACCCCCTAATCTCTCCAGGCTACCTCCCAACTTTTTTTCAGTGTCCCACAACCCTGAGAAATATTTTAAGTTCAAAAAAAGAAGAAACAAAAAATTTGGCCGGACCACTAAAAAATGTTGCCTGACCCCTAAAATTTTCCCCGACCCCATAATCTCTCCAGCCCCCACCCCCAACCTTTATTTTTCAGTGTCCCACAGCCCTGAGAAATTTTTTAAGTTCAGAAAAAGGAAAAAAAAAAAAAATTGGCCTGACATTAAAAAATTTGGAGTGACCCCTAAATTTTTCCCGGCACCCTAATCTCTTCAGCCCCCCCCCCCAACTTTTTTTCCGTGTCCCACAACCCTGAGAAATATTTTAAGTTCAAAAAACAAAAGAAAACCAAATTTGGCCTGAACCCTAAAAGATTTGGCCTGAACACTCAAATTTTCCCCGGCCTCCCTAATCTCTCCAGCCCCCCTCCCAACTTTTTTTTCAGTGTACCACAACCCTGAGAAATATTTTAAGTTAAAAAAAAAAAAAAAATTGGGCCTGACCCCTAAAATATTTGGCCTGACCCCTAAAATTTTCCCCGACCCCCTAATCTCTCCAGACCTCTCGAACTTTTTTTTCAGTGTCCCACAACCCTGAGAAATATTTTAAGTTCAAAACAATAAAAACAAAAAAAAAATGGCCTGACCCCTAAAATTTTCCCCGCCTCCCCCATATCTCTCCAGCCCCACCCTCCAACTTTTTTTACTCTCCCACAACCCTTAGAAATATTTTAAGTTCAAAATAATAAGAAAAAAAAAATTGGCCAGACTCCTACAAAATGTGGTTTGACCCCTAAAATTTTCCCCGACCCCCTAATCTTTCCAGGCCCCCCCCCCTCAACTTTTTTTTCAGTGTCCTACAACCCTGAGAAATATTTTAAGTTCAAAAAAAGAAAAAAAATTTGGCCGGACCACTAAAAAATGTTGACTGACCCCTAAAATTTTCCCCGACCCCCTAATCTCTCCAGCCCCCCCAACTTTTTTTTTCAGTGTCCGACAACTCTGAGAAATATTTTATGTTAAATAAAAACAAAAATAATTTGGCCTGACCCCTAAAATATTCCCCGACCCCCTAATCTCTCCAGCCTTACCCTCCAACTTTTTTTTACTCTCCCACAACCCTTAGAAATATTTTAAGTTCAAAATAATAAGAAAAAACATTTGCTTGACCCCTAAAAAATGTTGCTTGACCCCTAAAATTTTCCCCGACCCCCTAATCTCTCCAGCCCCCCCCCCCCCCCCCAACAACTTTTATTTCAGTGTCCCACAACCCTGAGAAATATTTTTAGGTCAAAAAACAAAAGAAAACCAAATTTGGCCTGAACCCTAAAAAATTTGGCCTGACCACTAAAATTTTCCCCGACCCCCTAATCTTTCCAGCCCCCCCCCCCCCAACATTTTTTTTCAGTGTCGCACAGCCCAGAGAAATATTTTAAGTTCAGAAAAAGAAAAAAAAAAAAATTGGCCTGACCCTAAATAATTTGGAGTGACCCCTAAAATTTTCCCCGACACCCTAATCTCTCCAGCCCCCCCCCCCGAACTTTTTTTTCAGTGTCCCATAACCCTGAGAAATATTTTAAGTTAAAAAAAAAAAAAATTTAGCCTGACCCCTAAAAAATTTGGCCTGACCCCTAAAATTTTCCCCGACCCCTTAATCTCTCCAGCCCCACCCCTCTTACTTTTTTTCAGTGTCCCACAACCCTGAGAAATATTTTAAGTTCAAAAAAAGAAAAGAAAAAAAATTTTGCCGGACCCCTAAAAAATATGGCCTGACCCCTAAAATTTTCCCCGACCCCCTAATCCTTCCAGCCCCCCCCCCTAACTTTTTTTCCAGTGTCCCACAACCCTGAGAAATATTTTAAGTTCAAAAAAAGAAAATTAAAATTTGGCCTGACCCTCTAAAAAATTTGGCCTGACCCCTAAAATTTTCCCCGACCCCCTTATCTCTCAAGCCTCCCCCCCCCCCAACTTTTTTTTCAGTGTCCCACAACCCTGAGAAATATATTAAGTTCAAAAAAAGAAAAGAAAAAAAATTTTGCCTGACCCCTATATTTTCCCCGACCCCCTAATCTCTTTATTATAGATACAAATAAATGCACATTGGCCTTTATTATAGATGCAAATAAATGCACATTGGTCTTTATTATAGATAAATATAAATGCACATTGGTCTTTATTATAGATACAAATAAATGCACATTGGCCTTTATTATAGATAAAAATAAATACACATTGGCCTTTATTATTGATACAAATAAATGCACATTGGCCTTTATTATAGATACAAATAAATGCACATTGGCCTTTATTATAGATACAAATAAATGCACATTGGTCTTTATTATAGATTTGCTTAATATCCCCGCGCCTAAGAAAAAATTTGGCCTGAGGCACTCACACCGGCGAATGCTGACACTCTCTCCTCGCAACAGATACTACACTATCTCCACCCTCTCAAAAAGGTGTGAGTGCCGGCGAATGCCGACACTCCCCCTCCCCCAAATTTGGCCTGAGGCGCCCATCCGGCGAATACTGATACCCCCTTCCCCCAAATTTGGCCTGAGGGGCTCACACCGGCGAACTCCGTCACCCCCCCCCCCCCCCAATTTGGCATGAAAGGAGGAGGTAATGCCTATCATGATAACGGAAGGGAGTGGGAGAAATATTAGCGTCTATTAAAAGGTTGTAGTGTGAGTGAATTTCTTCCCGCCACTTTGCATTATTTTTCAAATTATCTGCCACTCTCTGACGTCATGATGACCTGATATAACCGGACACAATTTAGAGCAAGACCGGGTACATCCGGCAAGGGATTATGGGACAGGTGCGGATGTGATTGAGCAACCCTTGTTTCACTACACACTCTTAACGTAGGATTCCTATGTTGTTATTGATGCATCCGGACAGAAGTTATTGGATGATCTGATACAACCGGGCACAATTTAGGGCAAGACCGGGTACATCCGGCAAGGGATTATGGGATGTTTACAGTGACTCTGCATTTTTATCAGATTAGTACATAAATACATTAGATTATTTCGTATTTACTACATATTAACGTTGAGAAAGTCGTGTAAAATACGAAAAAACTGCTACCTTTTGTCGAAAAGTGGTTCGGTTGACTGTCAGCGAGTGAATCGTTTTTCACGATTTTTAGATATTTTACATCCGAGATTTGTGCGGTCCTGTATGTGGCAACTTTTTACCATGTCGCCACGTAGTTTTTGAGGAGATGCTGGACATACAAACAAACACACACACAAACAGACAACTGCCCTTTATATAAGAGACTAGCGGGGCTACCCGGCGTTGCTCGGGGTCATAAAAACATATAATTGAAGAAAAATCGCGTGTGTAACATCTTTATATTCAAACTTCTATTTCTCCCCCTCCTCTATAGTCGTCTCTTTATCTTTCTACCTTTCTCTTCCCTAGTCGCCCCATTTATCTGCTACTTTCTAATTTTGCCTTTTGTGAAAGCTGCTTCTTCCCTAGCATTTCTCCTACGTTGACCAGGGCAATAATATGACATATTTCTATAAAATGTACTACATCTATTTGCGCTTTCTATATAAGTACTTATCTCCGCCCTGGTGTTCATACTATATACATATCTATCACCACCCCGGTGCACATACAATATACATACCTATCGCCGCCCTGGGGCAGATACTATATGAGTACCTATTGCCGCCCCGGTATGCATACTACATAAGTACCTATCGATGCCCTGGTGCAAATGCTACATACGTACGTATCGCCGCCCCAGTGCGAATGCTGCATATGTACCTATCGCTGCCCCGTTGCTAATGCTACATACGTACCTATCGCCGCCCCGGTGCAAATGCTAAATACGTCCCTATACCCGGCCTGATACGAATGCTAAATATGTACTTATCGCCGCCCCAGTGCGCGTGCTAAATACATACCTATCGCCGCCCTGGTGTGCATGCTATATACGTACTGATCGCCACCCCGGATCGCATGCTAAATAAATACCTATCACCGCCCTGGTGCGCATTCTATATACATACTTACTGCCATCCCTGTGCACATGCCATATAGTACCTACCGCCATCTCTATGCACTACTATACACGTACCTATTGCCACCCCGGTGCACATACTATATATATACCTATCGCCGCCCCAGTGCGCATACTATATTCGTACCTATCGCATATTATAAACTTACCTACGAAATATTTTAAGTTAAAAAAAACAAAACAATTTCGCCCGAACCCCTATGAAGTTCGGCCTGACCCCAAACATTTTCCCCGACCCCTCAATCTCTCCAGCCTCCTATCCCAAATGAGTTTTATCTCTCCCCAACCCTGAGAAATATTTTGAGTAAAAACAAAAAAGCAGCAAAATATTTGGCCTGTCTCCTAAAAAGTTCGGCCTGAGCCCTAAAATTTTCCCCGACCCCTCAATCTCTCCAGCCCCCTAATTTTCCACTCTCACCCAACCCTGAGAAATATTTTGAGTTCAAAACAAAAAAAAGAAAAAAATTTGGCCTGATCCTTAAAAAGTTCGGCCTGACCCCTAAAAATTTCTCTGACCGCTCATTCTCTCCAGCCCCCCATCCCAACTAATTTTTAACTCTCCCCCAACCATGAGAAATATTTTGAGTTCAAAACTACAAAAAAAAGAAAAAAATTTGTCCTGACCCCTAAAATGTTCGGCCTGACCCCTAAAATTTTCGCCGACACCTCAATCTCTCCAGCCACCTAATTTTTCACTCTCCCCAACCCTAAGAAATATTTTGAGTTCAACACAAAAAAAGGAAAAAAATTGTGCCTGACCCCTAAAAAGTTCGGCCTGACCCCTAAAATTTTCCCCGACCCCTCAATCTCTCCAGCCCCCTATCCCAACAAATTTTTCACTCTCCCCCAACCCTGAGAAATATTTTGAGTTCAAAACAAAAAAAACAAAAAAATTTGGCCTGACCCCTAAAAAGTTCGTCCTGACCCCTAAAATTTTCCCGACCCCTCAATCTCTCCAGCCCCCTATTCCAACTAATTTTTCACTCTCCCCCAACCCGGAGAAATATTTTGAGTTAAAAACAAAAGAAAACAAAAAATTTTTGCCTGACCCCTAAAAATTTTTTGCCTGACCCCTAAAATTTTCTCCGACCCCTCAATCTCTCCAGCTCTCTAATTTTTAACTGTCCCCGAACCCTGAGAAATATTTTGAGTTCAAAATAACAAAAAAAAGAAAAAAATTTGGCCTGACCCCTAAAAGGTTTGGCCTGACCCCTAAACATTTCTCTGACCCCTCATTCTCTCCAGCCCCCCCATCCCAACTAATTTTTTACTCTCCCCGAACCCTGAGAAATATTTTGAGTTCAAAATAACAAAAAAAAAGAAAAAAATTTGGCCTGACATCTAAAAAGTTGGGCCTGACTCCTAAAAATGTATCTGACCCCTCATTCTCTCCAGCCCCCCATCCCAACTAATTTTTAACTCTCCCCGAACCCTGAGAAATATTTTGAGTTCAAAATAACAAAAAAAAGAAAAAAATTTGGCCTGACCCCAAAAAAATTTACCCTGACTCCTAAAAAGTTCGGCCTGACCCCTAAAATTTTCCCCGACCCCTCAATCTCTCAAGGCCCCTATCCCAACTAATTTTTTACTCTCCCCCAACCCTGAGAAATATTTTGAGTTCAAAACAAAAAGAAAACAAAAAATTTTTGCCTGACCCCTAAAAATTTTTTGCCTGACCCCTAAAATTTTCCCCGACCCCTCAATCTCTCCAGCTCCCTAATTTTTAACTCTCCCCGAACCCTGAGAAATATTTTGAGTTCAAAATAACAAAAAAAAGAAAAAAAATTTGACCTGACCCCTAAAAAGTTGGGCCTGACCCCTAAAAATTTATCTGACCCTTCATTCTCTCCAGCCCCCCATCCCAACTAATTTTTAACTCTCCCCGAACCCTGAGAAATATTTTGAGTTCAAAATAACAAAAAAAAAATTTGGGCCTGACCCCTAAAAAATTTGGCCTGACCCCTAAAAAGTTCGGCCTGACCATTAATATTTTCCCCAACCCCTCAATCTCTCCATCCCCCTTAATTTTCTACTCTCCCCCAACCCTGAGAAATATTTTGAGTTCAAAACAAAAAAAAGAAAAAAATTTGGCCTGACCCGTAAAAAGTTCGGTCTGACCCCTAAAATTTTCCCCGACCTATCAATCTCTCCATCCCCTAATCCCAACTAATTTTTCACTCTCCCCCAACCCTGAGAAATAATTTGAGTTCAAAACAAAAAAAATGTTATTTTACATCTATACAAATATTAGTGAAAACAATGGCGGAGTATAATTATTTCTCTTTTTACTTTACTTATTGAGACGTTATTTAACATGTATACAAAAATTAGTGAAAACAATGGGTGAGCATAATTATTTCTCTTCTTGCTATTCTTATTGAGACGTTATTTAATATGTATACAACTATAAGTGAAAACAGTGGTGGAGCATAATTATTTCTCTTCTTACTTTACTTATTGAGACGTTATGTAACATGTATACAAATATTAGTGAAAACAATGGCGGAGCATAATTAGTTCTTTTCTTACTTTACTTATTGAGACGTTATTTAACATGTATACAAATATTAGTGAAAACAATGGTGGAGCATAATTATTTCTCTTCTTACTTTACTTATTGAGACGTTCTTTAATATGTATACAAATATTAGTGAAAACAATGGCGGAGCATAATTTTTCTCTTCTTACTTTACTTATTTAGACGTTATTTAATATGTATACAAATATTAGTTAAAACAATGGTGGTGCATAAGTATTTATTACTTTAATTTTACTGATACTACACAAACTTCACACCTCTCAAAAAAGGAGGAGGTAATACCTGTGAGGATGGTATCATGTCAACAGAAGAAATGCGGTTATGATTAAGCAACTCTTGCTTCACTATAAACTCATGTTCAAAAAAGTGCCGTTATTGATTAAACAACACTTGCGTCACTATAAACGCATGTTTCAAAAAGTGCCGTTAGTAGTTAAGCAACCCTTGCTTCACTATGGACTCATGTTCAAAAAAAGTGACGTCATGGATTAAGCAACTCTTGCTTCACTATAAACACATGTTCAAAAAAGAGCCGTTATTGATTAAGCAACCCTTGCTTCACTATGGACTCATGTTCAAAAAAGTGCCATTAGAGATTAAGCAACACTTGCTTCAATATAAACTCATGTTCAAAAAAGTGCCGTTAGGGATTTCCTCTGACGTCATTTCCTGTTAAAATCGTGACTTTGCATTATGCCAACAATCCCCCATCTCCAAATTTGGCCTGAGGCGCTCCACCGACGAATGCCGACACTCCCCTCCCCCTAATTTGACCTGAAGCAGTCACACCGCCACACTATCTCCACAACTCTCAAAAAGCATTAGCCTAGGAGGGTGGTATCATAACAACAGAACGGGCGTAGGGGAGGAAGGGAAGGTAGAAAGGGTGGGAGTGAGAGTGAAAGAAGTGTTTTAGTGTGAGGGATTTTCTTCCCTACACTCTTTTCCTCTGACGTCATTTCCTGTTAAAAGCGTGACTTTGCATATTTCTAAAATTATACATGATAGCATTGTTTTTTTCTCAAATTAGTACTAAACAACGTTGAAAATCGAGGAAAAAGGCCCCCCCCCATTGGAGAAAAGTGCTCAGTCGACCCCCGAAGAGGCAATTTTTGTTTCCGGTTCTGAGATATTATACGTCCCAGGGCTGGCCGGTCATAATGATGTCAACCGTGTGACTGTTAGTTGAGTACTCTCGGAGGAGTATCTGGACATACAAACAAACAAACAGACAGACAGACAGACAGACAGACAACTGGCTTTTATATAGGAGACTAGCGGGGCTACCCGGCGTTGCTCGGGGTCATAAAAACATATATTTGAAGAAAGATCGTGTTTGTAGCATCTTTATATTCAAACTTCTATGTCCGCCCCCTCTCTCTATAGCCGTCTCTTTATCTACTACCTGTCTCTTCCCTGGTCGCCCCATTTCGCCGCTACTTTCTAATTTTGCCTTTTGCAAAAGCGGTTTCTTCCCCACCATTTCTCCTATTGCCTAGGGTAATAGTATGACATATTTCTATAAAAAGTAACACCTCTATCTGCGCCTTCTATATAGGTACTTATCTCCACCCCAGTGTTCATACTATATACGTATCTATCATCACCCCGGTGCGCATACTATATACGTACCTATCGCCGCCCCAGTGCACATACTATATACGTACCTATCGCCGCCTCGGTGCAGATACTATTTAAGTACCTATCGCCGCCCCGTTGCGAATGCTAAATAGTACCGATCGTTGCCCCGTTGTGAATGCTAAATACATACCTATTGCGCCCCGGTGTGCATGCTACATAAGTACCTATCGCTGCCCTAGTGCGAATACTAAAGACATACCAATTGCGCTCCGGTGTGCATGCTACATAAGTACCTATCACTGCCCTAGTGCGAATAATCAATATGTACATATTGCCGCTTTAATGTGAATGCTAAATACGTACCTATCGCCGGCCCAGTGCGAATGCTAAATACGTACCTATAGCCGCCCTGGTGCGAATGCTAAATACGTACCTATAGCCGCCCCAGTGCAGATGTTAAATACGTACCTATCACCACTACGGTGCGAATGCGAAATACATACCTTTCGCCGCCCCGGTACGCATGCAATATATGTACTGATCGCCGCCGCAGAGCGCATGCTATGTACGTACTTATTGCTGCCCGTGTGTACATGCTATATACGTAGCTATCGCCACCCCTGAATTCTGAATATGTACCTATCGCCGCCCCGGTGCAGATGCTAAATACATACCTATCGCCGCCCCGGTGTGAATTCAAAATACGTACCTATTGCCGCCCCGGTGTGAATTCTAAATACGTACCTATCGCCGCCCCGGTGCGGAAGCTAAATACGTACATATCGCTGCCCCGGTGCGAATGCTAAATACATACCTATCGCTGCCCCGGTGTGAATGCTAAATACATACCTATCGCCGCCCCAGTGTGAATGCTAAATACGTACCTATCGCCGCCCCGGTGTGAATTTTAAATATGTACCTTTTGCCGCCCGGTGTGAATTTTAAATATGTACCTTTCGCCGCCCCTGTGCGCGTGCTATATACGTACCTATCGCCGCCCCGGTGCGCGTGCTATATATGAACCGATCGCTTCCTCAGTGCGCATGCTAAATGCATACCTATCACTGCCCCGGTGTGCATACTATATACGTACTTATTACCGCCCATGTGCACATGCTATATAAGTACCTATCACCACTGCTGAATGCTAAATAAGTACCTATCGCCGCCCCGGCGTGGAAGCTAAATACAGACATATCGCCGCACCTAAATTTGGGCAGACCCTAAAAAATTTGGCCTGACCCCTAAAATTTTCCCCGTCCCCTAAATCTCTCCAGCCTCTAATTTTTCACTCTCCCCCAACCATGAGAAATATTTTGACTTCAAAACAAAAAAAAACAAAAAAATTTTGCCTGATCCGAAAAAGTTCCGCCTGACCCCTAAAATTTTCCCGACCCTAAATGTCTCCAGCCCCCTAAATTTTCACTCTCCCCCAACCATGAGAAATATTTTGACTTCAAAACAAAAATAAACAAAAAAATTTGGCCTGACCCCTAAAAAGTTTCGCCTGACCCCTAAAATTTTCCCCGACCCCTCAATCTCTCCAGCCCCCTAATTGTTCACTCTCCCCCAACCCTGAGATATATTTTGAGTTCAAAACAAAAAAAAAAGAAAAAGATTTGGCCTGAACCCTAAAAAGTTCGTCCTGACCCCTAAAATTTTCCCCGACCCCTGAATCTCTCCAGCCACCTAATTTTTCACTCTCCTCCAACCATGAGAAATATTTTGACTTCAAAACAAAAAAAAACAAAAAAAATTGGCCTGACCCTTAAAAAGTTCGTCCTGACCCCCTAAATTTTCCCCGACCCCTCAATCCCTCCAGCCCCCTAATTGTTCACTCTCCCCCAACCCTAAGAAATATTTTGAGTTCAAAACCAAAAAAAACAAAAAAATTTGGCCTGACCCCTAAAAAGTTCTGCCTGACCCCTAAAATTTTCCCCGACCCCTAAATCTCTCCAGCCCCCTAATTTTTCACTCTCCCCAACCATGAGATATATTTTGACTTCAAAACAAAAAAAAACAAAGAAAAACAAAAAAATTTGGCCTGACCCCTAAAAAGTTCGTCCTGACCCCTAAAATTTCCCCGACCGCTAAATCTCTCCAGCCCCCTAATTTTTCACTCTCCCCCAAGCCTGAGAAATATTTTGACTTTAAAACAAAAAAAACAACAAAAAAAAAAAAAATTTGGCCTGACCCCTAAAAAGTTCGTCCTGACTCCTAAAATTTTCCCCGACCCCTAAATCTCTCCAGCCCCCTAATTTTTCACTCTCTTACAACCATTAGATATATTTTGACTTCAAAACAAAAAAAAACAAAAAAATTTGGCCTGACCCCTAAAAAGTTCGTCCTGACCCCTAAAATTTTCCCCGACCCCTAAATATCTCCAGCCCCCTAATTTTTCACTCTCCTCCAACCATGAAAAATATTTTGACTTCAAAACAAAAAAAAACAAAAAAATTTGGCCTGACCCCTAAAAAGTTCGTCCTGACCCCTAAAATTTTCCCCGACCCCTAAATCTCTGCAGCCCCCTAATTTTTCACTCTCCCCGAACCCTGAGAAATATTTTGACTTCAAAACAAAAAAAAACAAAAAAATTTGGCCTGACCCCTAAAAAGTTCTGCCTGACCCCTAAAATTTTCCCCGACCCCTAAATCTCTCCAGCCCCCTAATTTTTCACTCTCCCCAACCATGAGATATATTTTGACTTCAAAACAAAAAAAAACAAAGAAAAACAAAAAAATTTGGCCTGACCCCTAAAAAGTTCGTCCTGACCCCTAAAATTTCCACGACCCCTAAATCTCTCCAGCCCCCTAATTTTTCACTCTCCCCCAACCATGAGATATATTTTGACTTCAAAACCAAAAAAAAGAAAAAAATTTGGCCTGACCCCTAAAAAGTTCGTCCTGACCCCTAAAATTTTCCCCGACCCCTAAATCTCTCCATCCCCCTAATTTTTCACTCTCCCCCAACCCTGAGAAATATTTTCAGTTCAAAACAAAAAAAAACAAAAAAATTTAGCCTGACCCCTAAAAAGTTCGTCCTGACCCCTAAAATTTTCCCCGACCCCTAAATCTCTCCAGCCCCCTAATTTTTCACTTTCCCCCAACCATGAAAAATATTTTGACTTCAAAACAAAAAAAAAACAAAAAAATTTGGCCTGACTCCTAAAAAGTTCGGCCTGACCCCTAAAATTTTTCGCCGACCCCTCAATCTCTCCAGCCCCCTAATTTTTCACTCTCCTCCAACTCTGAGAAATATTTTGACTTCAAAACAAAAAATTGGCGTGACCACTAAAAAGTGCGGCGTGACCCCTAAATCTCTCCAGCCACTCATCCCAACTAATTTTTCACTCTCACATAACCCTGAGAAATATTTTGAGTTAAAAACAAAATAAAAAAGAACAAATTTTGCCTGACCCCTAAAAAGTTCGGATTGACCCCTAAAATTTTCTCCGACCCCTCAATGTCTCCAGCGAAATATTTTGAGTTCAAAAAAAAATGTTATTTAACATGTATACAAATATTAGTGAAAACAGTGGCGGAGCATAATTATTTCTATTCTTACTTTATTTATTGAGATGTTTTTTAATATGTATACAAATATTAGTGAAAACAATGGCGGAGCATAATTATTTCTCTTCTTACTGTACTTATTGAGACGTTATTTAATATGTATACAAATATTAGTGAAAACAATGGTGGAGCATAATTATTTCTCTTCTTACTTTACTTATTGAGACGTTATTTAATATGTATACAAATATTAGTGAAAACAGTGGCGGAGCATAATTATTTCTATTTTTAGTTTATTTATTGAGACGTTTTTTAATATGTATACAAATATTAGTGAAAACAATGGCGGAGCATAATTTTTTCTTCCTTTAAATTTACTGATTGAAACGTTATTTAATATGTATACAAATATTTGTGAAAACAATGGTGGAGCATAATTATATCTCTTCTTACTTTACTTATTGAGACGTTATTTAATATGTATACAAATATAAGTGAAAACAATGGAGGAGCATAATAATTTCTCTTCTTACCTTACTTCTTGAGACGTTATTTAATATGTATACAAATATTAGTGAAAACAATGGTGGAGCATAATTATTTCTCTTTTTACTTTACTTCTTGAAACGTTATTTAATATGTATACAAATATTAGTGAAAACAATGGTGGAGCATAATTATTTATTACACTAACTTCACACCTCTCAAAAAGAAGGAGGTAATACCTGGGAGGATGGTATCATGTCAACAGAAGAAATGCGGTTAGGATTAAGCAACCCTTGCTTCACTATAAACTCGTGTTCAAAAAAGTTCCGTTAGGGATCCACTTTGACGTCATTTCCTGTTAAAATCGTGACTTTGCATTATGCCGACAATCCCCCATCTCCAAATTTGGCATGAGGCGCTTCACCGGCGAATGCCGACACTCCCCCCCCCCCTAATTTGACCTGAATCAGTCACACCGCCGCTCTATCTCTACAACTCTCAAAAAGGAGGAGGTAATGCCTAGGAGGGTGGTATCATAACAACAGAACGGGCGTAGGGGAGGAAAGGAAGGTAGAAGGGGTGGGAGTGAGAGGGAAAGAAGAGTTTTAGTGTGAGGGATTTTCTTCCCTACACTCTTTTCCTCTGACGTCATTTCCTGTTAAAAGCATGACGGTGCATTATTTCTCAAATTCTACATGATGTCATTGTTTTTTTCTCAAATTAGTACTAAACAACGTTGAAAATCGAGGAAAAAGGCAGTCGACCCTCGAAGAGTCCATTTTTTTTCCGGTTCTGAGATAGTATACGTCCCGGGGCTGGCCGGTCATAATGACGTCAACCGTGTGACTGTTTGTTGGGTACTCTCGGAGGAGTATCTGGACATACAAACAGACAAACAGACAGACATACAGACAACTGGCCTTTATATAATAGAAGAAGATACAAATAAATGCACATTGGCCTTTATTATAGATACAAATAAATGCACATTGGTCTTTATTATAGATTTGCTTAATACCCCCCCCCAAGAAAAGATTTGGCCTGATGCGCTCACACAGGCGAATGCTGACACTCTCTCCTCGCAACAGATACTACACTGTCTCCACCCTCTCAAAAAGGTGTGAGCGCCGGCGAATGCCGACACCCCCCCTCCCCAAATTTGGCCTGAGGGACTCACACCGGCGAATGCCGTCAGCCCCCCCCCCCCCAATTTGACATGAAAGGAGGAGGTAATGCCTATCATGATAACGGAAGGGAGGGGGAGGAATATTAGCGTCTATTAAAAGGTTGTAGTGTGAGTGAATTTCTTCCCGCCACTTTGCATTATTTTTCAAATTATCTGTCACTCTCTGACGTCATGATATAACCGGACACAATTTAGAGCAAGACCGGGTACATCCGGCAAGGGATTATGGGACAGGTGCGGATGTGATTGAGCAACCCTTGTTTCACTACACACTCTTAACGTAGGATTACTATGTTGTTATTGATGCATCCGGACAGAAGTTATTGGATGATCTGATACAACCGGACACAATTTAGGGCAAGACCGGGTACATCCGGCAAGGTATTATGGGATGCTTACAGTGAGTCTGCATTTTTATCGGATTAGTACATAAATACATTAGATTATTTCGAATTTACTACATATTAACGTTGAAATTTCGTGAAAAATACGAAAAAACTGCTACCTTTTGTCGGAAAGTGGTCCGGTTCACTGTCAGCGAGTGAATCGTTTGTCGTGATTTTTAGATATTATGATTCCGGGATATGTACGGTGCTAAAGATATCAACTTTTTGACATGTCGCCGCGTAGTTTTTGAGGAGTATCTGGACATACAAACAAACAGACATACAGACAACTGCCCTTTATATAATAGACTAGCGGGGCTACCCGGCGTTGCTCGGGGTCATGAAAACATATATTTGAAGAAAGATCGTGTGTGTAACATCTTTATATTCAAACTTCTATGTCCGCCCCCTCTCTCTATAGCCGTCTCTTTATCTGCTACCTTTCTCTTCCCTGGTCGCCCCATTTCGCCGCTACTTTCTAGTTTTGCCTTTTGCAAAAGCTGTTTCTTCCCCACCATTTCTCCTATTGCCCAGGGTAATAGTATGACATATTTCTATAAAAAGTAACAGCTCTATCTGCGCCTTCTATATAGGTACTTATCTCCACCCCGGTGTTCATACTATATACGTATCTATCATCACCCAGGTGCGCATACTATATACGTACCTATCGCCGCCCCAGTGCACATACTATATACGTACCTATCGCCGCCCCGGTGCAGATACTATTTAAGTACCTATCGCCGCCACGTTGCGAATGCTAAATAGTACCTATCGTTGCCCCGGTGTGAATGCTAAATACATACCTATTGCGCCCCAGTGTGCATGCTACATAAGTACCTATCGCTGCCCTAGTGCGAATACTAAAGACATACCAATTGCGCCCCGGTGTGCATGCTACATAAGTACCTATCGCTGCCCTAGTGCGAATAATTACTATGTACATATTGCCGCTTTGGTGTGAATGCTAAATACGAACCTATCGCCGGCCCAGTGCGAATGCTAAATACGTAGCTATAGCCGCCCCGGTGCGAATGCTAAATACGTACCTATCACCACTAGGGTGCGAATGCGAAATACATACCTTTCGCCTCCCCGGTGCGCGTGCTATATATGTACTGATCGCCGCCGCAGAGCGCATGCTATGTACGTACTTATTGCTGCCCATGTGTACATACTATATACGTAGCTATCGCACCCCTGAATTCTGAATACGTACCTATCACCGCCCTGGTGTGGAAGCTAAATACGTACATATCGCCGCCCCGTTGCGAATGCTAAATACATACCTATCGCCGCCCCGGTGTGAATTCTAAATACGTACCTATCGCCGCCCTAGTGTGAATTCTAAATACGTACCTATCGCCGCCCCGGTGCGGAAGCTAAATACGTACATATCGCCACCCCGGTGCGAATGCTAAATACATACCTATCGGTGCATTGGTGTGAATGCTAAATACATACCTATCGCCGCCCCGGTGTGAATGCTAAATACGTACCTATCGCCGCCCCGGTGTGAATTCTAAATATGTACCTTTCGCCGCCCCGGTGTGAATTTCAAATATGTACCTTTCGCCGCCCCTGTGCGCGTGCTATATACGTACCTATCGCCGCCCCGGTGCGTGTGCTATATATTAACAGATCGCTGCCTCAGTGCGCATGCTAAATACATACTTATCACTGCCCTGGTGCGCATACTATATATGTACTTATTACCGCCCATGTGCACCTGCTATATAAGTACCTATCACCACCGCTGAATGCTAAATAAGTACCTATCGCCGCCAAGGTGTGGAAGCTAAATACGTACATATCGCGGCCCCTAAATTTAGGCTGACCCCTAAAAAATTTAGCCTAACCCCTAAAATTTTCCCCGACTCCTAAATCTCTCCAGCCCCTAATTTTTCAATCTCCCCCAACCATGAGAAATATTTTGACTTCAAAACAAAAAAAAACAAAAAAAATTTGGCCTGACCCCTAAAAAGTTCTGTCCTGACCCCTAAATCTCTCCAGCCCCCTAATTTTTCACTCTCCCCCAACCCTGAGAAATATTTTGAGTTCAAAACCAAAAAAAAGAAAAAAATTTGGCGTGACCCCTAAAAAGTTCGTCCTGACCCCTAAAATTTTCCCCGACCCCTAAATCTCTCCAGATCCCCTAATTTTTCACTCTCCCCCAACCCTGAGAAATATTTTGAGTTCAAAACCAAAAAAAACAAAAAAATTTGGCCTGCCCCCTAAAAAGTTTCGCCTGACCCCTAAAATTTTCCCCGACCCCTAAATCTCACCAGCCCCCTAATTTTTCACTCTCCCCCAACCATGAGAAATATTTTGACTTCAAAACAAAAAAAAACAAAAAAATTTGTCCTGACCCTTAAAATGTTCGACCTGACCCCTAAAATTTTCCCCGACCCCTAAATTTCTCCAGATCCCCTAATTTTTCACTCTCCCCCAACCCTGAGAAATATTTTGAGTTCAAAACCAAAAAAAAAAAAAAAATTTGGCCTGCCCCCTAAAAAGTTTCGCCTGACCCCTAAAATTTTCCCCGACCCCTAAATCTCACCAGCCCCCTAATTTTTCACTCTCCCCCAACACTGAGAAATATTTTGAGTTCAAAACAAAAAAAAAAGAAAAAAATTTGGCCTGACCCCTAAAAAGTTCGTCCTGACCCCTAAAATTTTCCCCGACCCCTAAATCTCTCCAGCCCCCTAATTTTTCACTCTCCCCCAACCCTGAGAAATATTTTCAGTTCAAAACCAAAAAAAAAGAAAAAAATTTGGTCTGACCCCTAAAAAGTTCGTCCTGACCCCTAAAATTATCCCCGACCCCTAAATCTCTCAAGCCCCCTAATTTTTCACTCTCCCCCAACCATGAGAAATATTTTGACTTCAAAACAAAAAAAAACAAAAAAATTTGGCCTGACCCCTAAAAAGTTCGTCCTGACCCCTAAAATTTTCCCCGACCCCTCAATCTCTCCAGCCCCCTAATTTTTCACTCTCCCCCAACCATGAGAAATATTTTGACTTCAAAACAAAAAAAAAACAAAAAAATTCGGCCTGACCCCTAAAAAGTTCGTCCTGACCCCTAAAATTTTTCCCGACCCCTAAATCTCTCCAGCCCCCTAATTTTTACCTCTCCCCCAACCCTGAGAAATATTTTCAGTTCAAAACAAAAAAAAACAAAAAAATTTGGCCTGACCCCTAAAAAGTTCCGCCTGACCCCTAAAATTTTCCCCGACCCCTAAATCTCTCCAGCCCCTTAATTTTTACCTCTCCCCCAACCCTGAGAAATATTTTGAGTTCAAAACCAAAAAAAAAGAAAAAAATTTGGCCTGACCCCTAAAAAGTTCGTCCTGACCCCTAAAATTTTCCCCGACCCCTAAATCTCTCCAGCCCCCTAATTTTTCACTCTCCCCCAACCATGAGATATATTTTGACTTCAAAACAAAAAAAAACAACAAAAAAAGAAAAAAATTTGGCCTGACCCCTAAAAAGTTCGTCTTGACCCCTAAAATTTTCCCCGACCCCTAAATCTCTCCAGCCCCCTAATTTTTCACTCTCCCCCAACCATGAGATATATTTTGACTTCAAAACAAAAAAAAACAAAAAAATTTGGCCTGACCCCTAAAAAGTTCGTCCTGACCCCTAAAATTTTCCCCGACCACTAAATCTCTCCAGCCCCCTAATTTTTCACTCTCCTCCAACCATGAAAAATATTTTGACTTCAAAACAAAAAAAAACAAAAAAATTTGGCCTGACCCCTAAAAAGTTCGTTCTGACCCCTAAAATTTTCCATGACCCCTAAATCTCTCCAGCCCCCTAATTTTTCACTCTCTTACAACCATTAGATATATTTTGACTTCAAAACAAAAAAAAACAAAAAAATTTGGCCTGACCCCTAAAAAGTTCGTCCTGACCCCTAAAATTTTCCCCGACCCCTAAATCTCTCTAGCCCCCTAATTTTTAACTCTCCCCTCACCATGAGAAATATTTTGACTTCAAAAATAAAAAAAAATAAAAAAATTTGGCCTGACCCCTAAAAAGTTCGTCCTGACCCCTAAAATTTTCCCCGACCCCTAAATCTCTCCAGCCCCCTAATTTTTCACTTTCCCCCAACCCTGAGAAATATTTTGACTTCAAAACAAAAAAAAAACAAAAAAAAAGAAAAAAATTTGGCCTGACCCCTAAAAAGTCTGGCCTGACCCCTAAAATTTTCCCCGACCCCTTATTCTCTCCAGCCCCCGATCCCAACTTATTTTTCACTCTCCTTCAACCCTGAGAAATATTTTGAGTTCAAAACAAAAAAAACAAAAAGATTTGGCCTGACCCCTAAAAAGTTCAGCTTGACCCCTCAATCTCTCCAACCCCTAATTTTTCGCTCTCCCCCAACCCTGAGAAATATTTTGAGTTCAAAACAAAAGCATAATGGAGCATAATTATTTTTCTTCTTACTTTAAT
Source organism: Sepiola atlantica (assembly GCA_963556195.1). NCBI lineage: Eukaryota > Metazoa > Mollusca > Cephalopoda > Sepiida > Sepiolidae > Sepiola > Sepiola atlantica. The sequence continues at coordinate 63,278,624 of OY744537.1, read as the reverse complement.
TATTGAGACATTATTTAACATGTATACAAATATTAGTGAAAACAATGGCGGAGCATAATTATTTTTCTTCTTACTTTACTTATTGAGACGTTATTTAATATGTATACAAATATTAGTGAAAACAATGGTGGAGCATAATTATTTTTCTTACTTCATATATTGAGACGTTATTTAACATGTATACAAATATTAGTGAAAACAGTGGTGGAGCATAATTATTTCTCTTACTTTATATATTGAGACGTTATTTAACATGTATACAAATATTAGTGAACACAATGGTGGAGCATAATTATTTCTGTACTTACTTTACTTATTGACACGTTATTTAACATGTATACAAATATAAGTGAAAACAATGGTGGAGCATTATTATTTTTCTTCTTACTTTACTTATTGACACGTTAGTTAACATGTATACAAATATTTGTGAAAACAATGGCGGAGCATAATTATTTCTCTTCTTACTTTACTTATTGAGACGTTATTTAACATGTATACAAATATTAGTGAAAACAATGGCGGAGCATAATTTTTCTCTTTTTACTTTACTTATTGACACGTTATTTAACATGTATACAAATATTAGTGAAAACAATGGCGGAGCATAATTTTTCTCTTCTTACTTTACTTATTGACACGTTATTTAACATGTATACAAATATTAGTGAAAACAGTGGTGGAGCATAATTATTTCTCTTCTTACTTTACTTATTGACACGTTATTTAACATGTATACAAATATTAGTGAAAACAATGGTGGAGCATAATTATTTCTCTTCTTACTTTACTTATTGACACGTTATTTAACATGTATACAAATATAAGTGAAAACAATGGCGGAGCATAATTATTTCTCTTCTTACTTTACTTATTGAGACGTTATTTAACATGTATACAAATATTAGTGAAAACAATGGCGGAGCATAATTTTGCTCTTCTTACTTTACTTATTGACACGTTATTTAACATGTATACAAATATTAGTGAAAACAATGGCGGAGCATAATTTTTCTCTTCTTACTTTACTTATTGACACGTTATTTAACATGTATACAAATATTAGTGAAAACAATGGCGGAGCATAATTTTGCTCTTCTTACTTTACTTATTGACACGTTATTTAACATGTATACAAATATTAGTGAAAACAGTGGTGGGGCATAATTTTTCTCTCCTTACTTTACTTATTGACACGTTATTTAACATGTATACAAATATTAGTGAAAACAATGGTGGAGCATAATTATTTCTCTTCTTACTTTACTTATTGACACGTTATTTAACATGTATACAAATATTAGTGAAAACAATGGCGGAGCATAATTTTTCTCTTCTTACTTTACTTATTGACACGTTATTTAACATGTATACAAATATTAGTGAAAACAATGGCGGAGCATAATTTTTCTCTTCTTACTTTACTTATTGACACGTTATTTAACATGTATACAAATATTAGTGAAAACAGTGGTGGAGCATAATTTTTCTCTTCTTACTTTACTTATTGACACGTTATTTAACATGTATACAAATATTAGTGAAAACAGTGGCGGAGCATAATTTTGCTCTTCTTACTTTACTTATTGACACGTTATTTGACATGTATACAAATTTTAGTGAAAACAATGGCGGAGCATAATTTTTCTCTTCTTACTTTACTTATTTAGACGTTATTTAATATGTGTACAAATATTAGTGAAAACAATGGCGGAGCATAATTTTTCTCTTCTTACTTTACTTATTGACACGTTATTTAACATGTATACAAATATTAGTGAAAACAGTGGTGGAGCATAATTTTTCTCTTCTTACTTTACTTATTGACACGTTATTTAACATGTATACAAATATTAGTGAAAACAGTGGCGGAGCATAATTTTGCTCTTCTTACTTTACTTATTGACACGTTATTTGACATGTATACAAATATTAGTGAAAACAGTGGCGGAGCATAATTTTGCTCTTCTTACTTTACTTATTTACACGTTATTTGACATGTATACAAATATTAGTGAAAACAATGGCGGAGCATAATTTTTCTGTTCTTACTTACTTATTGACACGTTATTTAACATGTATACAAATATTCGTGAAAACAATGGCAGAGCATAATTTTTCTCTTCTTATTTTACTTATTTAGACGTTATTTAACATGTATACAAATATTAGTGAAAACAATGGCGGAGCATAATTTTGCTCTTCTTACTTTACTTATTGACACGTTATTTAACATGTATACAAATATTAGTGAAAACAATGGCGGAGCATAATTTTTCTCTTCTTACTTTACTTATTGACACGTTATTTAACATGTATACAAATATTAGTGAAAACAATGGCGGAGCATAATTTTTCTCTTCTTACTTTACTTATTGACACGTTATTTAACATGTATACAAATATTAGTGAAAACAGTGGTGGGGCATAATTTTTCTCTCCTTACTTTACTTATTGACACGTTATTTAACATGTATACAAATATTAGTGAAAACAATGGTGGAGCATAATTATTTCTCTTCTTACTTTACTTATTGACACGTTATTTAACATGTATACAAATATTAGTGAAAACAATGGCGGAGCATAATTTTTCTCTTCTTACTTTACTTATTGACACGTTATTTAACATGTATACAAATATTAGTGAAAACAGTGGTGGAGCATAATTTTTCTCTTCTTACTTTACTTATTGACACGTTATTTAACATGTATACAAATATTAGTGAAAACAGTGGCGGAGCATAATTTTGCTCTTCTTACTTTACTTATTGACACGTTATTTGACATGTATACAAATATTAGTGAAAACAATGGCGGAGCATTATTTTTCTCTTCTTACTTTACTTATTTAGACGTTATTTAATATGTGTACAAATATTAGTGAAAACAATGGCGGAGCATAATTTTGCTCTTCTTACTTTACTTATTGACACGTTATTTAACATGTATACAAATATTAGTGAAAACAGTGGTGGAGCATAATTTTTCTCTTCTTACTTTACTTATTGACACGTTATTTAACATGTATACAAATATTAGTGAAAACAGTGGTGGAGCATAATTTTGCTCTTCTTACTTTACTTATTTACACGTTATTTGACATGTATACAAATATTAGTGAAAACAATGGCGGAGCATAATTTTTCTGTTCTTACTTACTTATTGACACGTTATTTAACATGTATACAAATATTCGTGAAAACAATGGCAGAGCATAATTTTTCTCTTCTTATTTTACTTATTTAGACGTTATTTAACATGTATACAAATATTAGTGAAAACAATGGCGGAGCATAATTTTGCTCTTCTTACTTTACTTATTGACACGTTATTTAACATGTATACAAATATTAGTGAAAACAATGGCGGAGCATAATTTTTCTCTTCTTACTTTACTTATTGACACGTTATTTAACATGTATACAAATATTAGTGAAAACAATGGCGGAGCATAATTTTTCTCTTCTTACTTTACTTATTGACACGTTATTTAACATGTATACAAATATTAGTGAAAACAGTGGTGGGGCATAATTTTTCTCTCCTTACTTTACTTATTGACACGTTATTTAACATGTATACAAATATTAGTGAAAACAATGGTGGAGCATAATTATTTCTCTTCTTACTTTACTTATTGACACGTTATTTAACATGTATACAAATATTAGTGAAAACAATGGCGGAGCATAATTTTTCTCTTCTTACTTTACTTATTGACACGTTATTTAACATGTATACAAATATTAGTGAAAACAGTGGTGGAGCATAATTTTTCTCTTCTTACTTTACTTATTGACACGTTATTTAACATGTATACAAATATTAGTGAAAACAGTGGCGGAGCATAATTTTGCTCTTCTTACTTTACTTATTGACACGTTATTTGACATGTATACAAATATTAGTGAAAACAATGGCGGAGCATAATTTTTCTCTTCTTACTTTACTTATTTAGACGTTATTTAATATGTGTACAAATATTAGTGAAAACAATGGCGGAGCATAATTTTTCTCTTCTTACTTTACTTATTGACACGTTATTTAACATGTATACAAATATTAGTGAAAACAGTGGTGGAGCATAATTTTTCTCTTCTTACTTTACTTATTGACACGTTATTTAACATGTATACAAATATTAGTGAAAACAGTGGCGGAGCATAATTTTGCTCTTCTTACTTTACTTATTGACACGTTATTTGACATGTATACAAATATTAGTGAAAACAGTGGCGGAGCATAATTTTGCTCTTCTTACTTTACTTATTTACACGTTATTTGACATGTATACAAATATTAGTGAAAACAATGGCGGAGCATAATTTTTCTGTTCTTACTTACTTATTGACACGTTATTTAACATGTATACAAATATTCGTGAAAACAATGGCAGAGCATAATTTTTCTCTTCTTATTTTACTTATTTAGACGTTATTTAATATGTATACAAATATTAGTGAAAACAATGGTGGTGCATAATTATTTATTACTTTAATTTCACTGATAATACACTAACTTCACACCTCTCAAAAAGGAGGAGGTAATACCTGGGAGGATGGTATCATGTCAACAGAAGAAATGCGGTTAGTATAAGCAACTCTTGCTTCACTATAAACTCATGTTCAAAAAAGTGCCGTTATTGATTAAACAACCCTTGCGTCACTATAAACGCATGTTTCAAAAAATGCCGTTAGTAGTTAAGCAACCCTTGCTTCACTATAAACTCATGTTCAAAAAAGTGCCGTTAGGGATTTCCTCTGACGTCATTTCCTGTTAAAAGCGTGACGATGATAGCATTGTTTTTTTCTCAAATTAGTACTAAACAAGTGATGGAAAAAGCCCCCCCCCCCCCCCCCGAAGAGTCAATTTTTTTTTCCGACACTCCACCCTCCCATAATTGCGCCTGACGCGCCGCTTCCCCAAATTTGGCGAATGCCGACACTCCACCCCCCTAATTTGACCTGAAGCAGTCACATCGCCACACTATCTCCACAACTCTCAAAAAGGAGGAGGTAATGCCTAGGAGGGTGGTATCATAACAACAGAACGGGCGTAGGGGAGGAAGGGAAGGTAGAAAGGGTGGGAGTGAGAGGGAAAGAAAAGTTTTAGTGTGAGGGATTTTCTTCCCTACACTCTTTTCCTCTGACGTCATTTCCTGTTAAATAAAAGTGTGACTTTGCATATTTCTAAAATTATACATAATAGCATTGTTTTTTCTCAAATTAGTACTAAACAACGTTGAAAATCGAGGAAAAAACCACACCCCCATTGGAGAAAAGTGCTCAGTCGACCCCCAAAGAGTCGATTTCTATTTCCGGTTCTGAGATATTACACGTCCCGGGGCTGGCCGGTCATGATGATGTCAACCGTGTGACTGTTTGTTGGGTCCTCTCGGAGGAGTATCTGGACATACAAACAAACAGACAGACAGACAGACATACAGACAAGTGCCCTTTATATAATAGACTAGCGGGGCTACCCGGCGTTGCTCGGGGTCATAAAAACATAATTGAAGAAAAATTGCGTATGTAACATCTTTATATTAAAACTTCTATTTCTCTCCTTCTCTCTCTATAGCTGTCTCTTTATCTTTCTACTTTTCTCTACCCTGGTCGCTACTTTTAAATTTTGCCTTTTGCGAAAGCTGTTTCTTCCCCACCATTTCATCCTAGGTTTCACAGGGCAATAGTATGACATATTTATATAAAAAGTACCACCACTGTCTGCGCCTTCTATATAGGTACTTATAACCGCCCCGGTGTTCATACTATATATTTTGAATACTCTCATGATATCCTTCATCATTTTAACTCCCCTCGTTATATTCATCATTTTCGATCTCCTCATACTATTAATCATTTTCGATCTCCTCATACTATTAATCATTTTCAATCCCCTCATAATATTCTTCATCATTTTCAATCTCCTCATACTATTAATCATTTTCAATCCCCTCATAATATTCTTGCTCATTTTCAATCCTCTCGTAATATTCCTCATCATTTTCAATCCGCTCATGATATTCTTAATAATTTTCAATCCTCTCATGATATTCTTCATTTTTTCAATCCTCTCATGATATTCTTCATTATTTTAAATCCCCTCATGATATTCTTCATCATTTTCAATCACCTCATGATATTCTTCATCATTTTCAATCCCCTCATGATATTATTCATCATTTTAAATCCCCTCATGGTATTCTTCATCATTTCCAATCCTGTCAGTCTATTCTTCATCATTTTCAATCCTGTCAGTCTATTCTTCATCATTTTCAATCCTCTCATGACATTCTTCATCATTTTCAAACCCCTCATGATAGTCTTCATTTTCAAACCTCTCATGATAGTCTTCATCATTTTCAAACCTCTCATGATAGTCTTCATCATTTTCAAACCTCTCATGATAGTCTTCATCATTTTCTAACCTCTCATGATAGTCTTCATCATTTTCAAACCTCTCATGATAGTCTTCATCATTTTCAAACCTCTCATGATAGTCTTCATCATTTTCAAACCTCTCATGATAGTCTTCATAATTTTCAATCCCCTCATGATATTCTTCATCATTTTCAAACCTCTCATGATAGTCTTAATCATTTTAAATCCCCTCATGGTATTCTATATCATTTCCAATCCTGTCAGTCTATTCTTCATCATTTTCAATCCTCTCATGACATTCTTCATCATTTTCAATCCTCTCATGACATTCATCATTTTCAATCCCCTTATGACAGTCTTCATCATTTTCAATCCCCTCATGATAGTCTTCATCATTTTCAATCCTCTCATGAAAGTCTTCATCATTTTCAATCCTCTCATGAAAGTCTTCATCATTTTAAATCCTCTCATGAAAGTCTTCATCCTTTTCAATCCTCTCATGATAGTCTTTATCATAGCTCTATCTAGGATATTGAGCACTTTTTTCCCGGACAACGCCGAGTACTTTGAAAATCGAGGAGGCTTTATGAGCACTCCTGAAATCCCTTAGGTATCCTCTCTCCTTCTGATCTTCGAAATAGTCCAAAGGGAAACGAAGATGGCGTTAAAATATTATCCAAACCTATCACTACAGTAGCTCTATCTAGGACATTGAGCACTTTTATCCCGGACAACGCCGAGTACTTTGATAATCAAGGAAGCCTCCTGGGGACTACTGAAATCCCTTAGGTATCCTCTCTCCTTCTGATCTGCGAAATAGTCCAAAGAGGAACGAAGACGGCGTTAAAATATTTTCAAAACCTATCACTACAGTAGCTCTATCTAGGACATTGAGCACTTTTATCCCGGACAACGCCGAGTACTTTGATAATCAAGGAGGCCATCCTGGGGACTACTGAAATCACTTAAGTATCCTCTCTCCTTCTGATCTGCGAAATAGTCCAAAGGGGAACGAAGATGGCGTTAAAATATTTTCAAAACCTATCACTACAGTAGCTCTATCTAAGACATTGAGCACTTTTCTCCCGGACAACGCCGAGTACTTTGATAATCAAGGAGGCCATCCTGGGGACTACTGAAATCACTTAAGTATCCTCTCTCCTTCTGATCTGCGAAATAGTCCAAAGGTGAACGAAGATGGCGTTAAAATATTTTCCAAAACCTATCACTACAGTAGCTCTATCTAGGATATTGAGCACTTTTCTCCCGGACAACGCCGAGTACTTTAGAAAATCGAGGAGGCTTCATGAACACCCATGAAATCCCTTAGGTATCCTCTCTCCTTCTGATCTGCGAAATAGTCCAAAGGGGAACGAAGATGGCGTTAAAATATTTTCCAAAACCTATCACTACAGTAGCTCTATCTAAGACATTGAGCACTTTTCTCCAGGACAACGCCGAGTACTTTGATAATCAAGGAGGCCATCCTGGGGACTACTGAAATCACTTAAGTATCCTCTCTCCTTCTGATCTGCGAAATAGTACAAAGGTGAACGAAGATGGCGTTAAAATATTTTCAAAACCTATCGCTACAGTAGCTCTATCTAGGATATTGAGCACTTTTCTCCCGGACAACGCCGAGTACTTTAGAAAATCGAGGAGGCTTCATGAACACCCATGAAATCCCTTAGGTATCCTCTCTCCTTCTGATCTGCGAAATAGTCCAAAGGGGAACGAAGATGGCGTTAAAATATTTTCCAAAACCTATCACTAAGGTAGCTCTATCTAAGACATTGAGCACTTTTCTCCCGGACAACGCCGAGTACTTTGAAAATCGAGGAGGCCATCCTGGGGACTACTGAAATCCCTTAGGTATCCTCTCTCCTTCTGATCTGCGAAATAGTCCAAAGGGGAACGAAGATGGCGTTAAAATATTTTCCAAACCTATCACTACAGTAGCTCTATCTAGAATAGTGAGCACTTTTCTCCCGGACAACGCCGAGTATTTCAAAATCAAAGAGGCCTCCTGAGCACTACTGAAATAACTCTTATCGATTACCCCATCCTTTTCAGCGTAGATACTGTCAAAATATTATCCAAACCTATCAGTACAGTAGCTCTATCTAGGACATTGAGCACTTTTTTCCCGGACAACGCCGAGTACTTTGAAAATCAATGAGGCCTCCTGGGGACACCTGAAATCAGTTAGGTATCCTCCCTCCTTTTCAGCTGTAAAATTGTCCAAAGGGGAACGAAGATGGCATTAAAATATTTTCTAAACCTATCACTACAGTAGCTCTATCTAGGATATTGAGCACTTTTCTCCCGGACAACGCCGAGTACTTTGAAAATCGAGGAGGCTTTATGAGCACTCCTGAAATCCCTTAGGTATCCTCTCTCCTTCTGATCTGCGAAATAGTCCAAAGGGAAACGAAGATGGCGTTAAAATATTTTCCAAACCTATCACTACAGTAGCTCTATCTAGGACATTGAGCACTTTTATCCCGGACAACGCCGAGTACTTTGATAATCAAGGAAGCCTCCTGGGGACTACTGAAATCACTTAGGTATCCTCTCTCCTTCTGATCTGCGAAATAGTCCAAAGGTGAACGAAGATGGCGTTAAAATATTTTCCAAACAAATCACTACAGTAGCTCTATCTAGGATATTGAGCACTTTTCTCCCGGACAACGCCGAGCACTTTGAAAATCGAGGAGGCTTCATGAACCCCCATGATATCCCTCAGGTAGCCTCTCTCCTTCTGATCTGCGAAATAGTCCAAAGGGGAACGAAGATGGCGTTAAAATATTTTCCAAAACCTATCACTACAGTAGCTCTATCTAGGACATTAAGCATTTTTTTCCCGGACAACGCCGAGTACTTTGAAAATCGAGGAGGCTTCATGAGCACTCCTGAAATCCCTTAGGTATCCTCTCTCCTTCTGATCTGCGAAATAGTCCAAAGGAGAACGAAGACGGCGTTAAAATATTTTCCAAAACTATCACTACAGTAGCTCTATCTAGGACATTGAGCACTTTTCTCCCGGACAACGCCGAGTACTTTGATAATCAAGGACGCCTCCTGGGGACTACTGAAATCACTTAGGTACCCTCTCTCCTTCTGATCTGCGAAATAGTCTAGAGGGGAACGAAGATGGCGTTAAAATATTTTCCAAAACCTATCACTAGAGTAGCTCTATCTAGGACATTGAGCACTTTTCTCCCGGACAACGCCGAGTACTTTGATAATCAAGGAGGCCTCCTGGGGACTACTGAAATGACTGAGGTATCCTCTCTCCTTCTGATCTGTGAAATAGTCCAAAGGGGGACGAAGACGGCGTTAAAATATTTTCCAAACCTATCACTACAGTAGCTCTATCTAGGATATTGAGCACTTTTCTCCCGGACAACGCCGAGTATTTCAAAATCAAAGAGGCCTCCTGAGCACTACTGAAATAACTCTTATCGATTACCCCATCCTTTTCAGCGTAGATGCTGTTAAAATATTATCCAAACCTATCACTACAGTTGCTCTATCTAGGACATTGAGCACTTTTCTCCCGGACAACGCCGAGTACTTTGATAATCAAGGAGGCTTCCTGGGGACTACTGAAATGACTTAGGTATCCTCTCTCCTTCTGATCTGCGAAATAGTCCAAAGGGTAACGAAGACGGCGTTAAAATATTTTCCAAACCTATCACTACAGTAGCTCTATCTAGGATATTGAGCACTTTTCTCCCGGACAACGCCGAGTATTTCAAAATCAAAGAGGCCTCCTGAGCACTACTGAAATAACTCTTATCGATTACCCCATCCTTTTCAGCGTAGATGCTGTTAAAATATTATCCAAACCTATCACTACAGTAGCTCTATCTAGGACATTGAGCACTTTTTTCCCGGACAACGCCGAGTACTTTGAAAATCAAAGAGGCCTCCTGGGGACACCTGAAATCAGTTAGGTATCCTCCCTCCTTTTCAGCTGTAAAATTGTCCAAAGGGGAACGAAGATGGCATTAAAATATTTTCTAAACCTATCACTACAGTAGCTCTATCTAGGATATTGAGCACTTTTCTCCCGGACAACGCCGAGTACTTTGAAAATCGAGGAGGCTTTATGAGCACTCCTGAAATCCCTTAGGTATCCTCTCTCCTTCTGATCTGCGAAATAGTCCAAAGGGAAACGAAGATGGCGTTAAAATATTTTCCAAACCTATCACTACAGTAGCTCTATCTAGGACATTGAGCACTTTTATCCCGGACAACGCCGAGTACTTTGATAATCAAGGAAGCCTGCTGGGGACTACTGAAATCACTTAGGTATCCTCTCTCCTTCTGATCTGCGAAATAGTCCAAAGGTGAACGAACATGGCGTTAAAATATTTTCCAAACAAATCACTACAGTAGCTCTATCTAGGATATTGAGCACTTTTCTCCCGGACAACGCCGAGCACTTTGAAAATCGAGGAGGCTTCATGAACCCCCATGATATCCCTCAGGTAGCCTCTCTCCTTCTGATCTGCGAAATAGTCCAAAGGGGAACGAAGATGGCGTTAAAATATTTTCCAAAACCTATCACTAGAGTAGCTCTATCTAGGACATTGAGCTCTTTTCTCCCGGACAACGCCGAGTACTTTGATAATCAAGGACGCCTCCTGGGGACTACTGAAATAACTTAGGTATCCTCTCTCCTTCTGATCTGCGAAATAGTCTAAAGGGGAACGAAGATGGCGTTAAAATATTTTCCAAAACCTATCACTAGAGTAGCTCTATCTAGGACATTGAGCACTTTTCTCCCGGACAACGCCGAGTACTTTGATAATCAAGGAGGCCTCCTGGGGACTACTGAAATGACTGAGGTATCCTCCCTCTTTCTGATCTGTGAAATAGTCCAAAGGGGGACGAAGACGGCGTTAAAATATTTTCCAAACCTATCACTACAGTAGCTCTATCTAGGATATTGAGCACTTTTCTCCCGGACAACGCCGAGTATTTCAAAATCAAAGAGGCCTCCTGAGCACTACTGAAATAACTCTTATCGATTACCCCATCCTTTTCAGCGTAGATGCTGTTAAAATATTATCCAAACCTATCACTACAGTAGCTCTATCTAGGACATTGAGCACTTTTTTCCCGGACAACGCCGAGTACTTTGAAAATCAAAGAGGCCTCCTGGGGACTACTGAAATCAGTTAGGTATCCTCCCTCCTTTTATTTGCAAAATTGTCCAAAGGGAGACGAAGATGGCGTTAAAATATTTTCTAAACCTATCACTACAGTAGCTCTATCTAGGATATTGAGCACTTTTCTCCCGGACAACGCCGAGTACTTTGAAAATCGAGAAGGCTTCATGAACACCCATGAAATCCCTTAGGTATCCTCTCTCCTTCTGATCTGCGAAATAGTCCAAAGGAGAACGAAGATGGCGTTAAAATATTTTCCAAAACCTATCACTACAGTAGCTCTATCTAGGACATTGAGCACTTTTCTCCCGGACAACGCCGAGTACTTTGATAATCAAGGAGGCCTCCTGGGGACTACTGATATCACTTAGGTATCCTCTCTCCTTCTGATCTACGAAATAGTCCAAAGGGGAACAAAGATAGCATTAAAATATTTTCCAAACCTATCACTACAGTAGCTCTATCTAGGATATTGAGCACTTTTCTCCCGGACAACGCCGAGTACTTTGAAAATCGAGAAGGCTTCATGTACACCCATGAAATCCCTTAGGTATCCTCTCTCCTTCTGATCTGCGAAATAGTCCAAAGGAGAACGAAGATGGCGTTAAAATATTTTCCAAAACCTATCACTACAGTAGCTCTATCTAGGACATTGAGCACTTTTCTCCCGGACAACGCCGAGTACTTTGATAATCAAAGAGGGCCTCCTGGGGACTACTGAAATGACTGAGGTATCCTCTCTCCTTCTGATCTGTGAAATAGTCCAAAGGGGGACGAAGACGGCGTTAAAATATTTTCCAAACCTATCACTACAGTAGCTCTATCTAGGATATTGAGCACTTTTCTCCCGGACAACGCCGAGTATTTAAAAATCAAAGAGGCCTCCTGAGCACTACTGAAATAACTCTTATCGATTACCCCATCCTTTTCAGCGTAGATGCTGTTAAAATATTATCCAAACCTATCACTACAGTTGCTCTATCTAGGACATTGAGCACTTTTCTCCCGGACAACGCCGAGTACTTTGATAATCAAAGAGGCTTCCTGGGGACTACTGAAATGACTTAGGTATCCTCTCTCCTTCTGATCTGCGAAATAGTCCAAAGGGTAACGAAGACGAGGTTAAAATATTTTCCAAACCTATCACTACAGTAGCTCTATCTAGGATATTGAGCACTTTTCTCCCAGACAACGCCGAGTATTTCAAAATCAAAGAGGCCTCCTGAGCACTACTGAAATAACTCTTATCGATTACCCCATCCTTTTCAGCGTAGATGCTGTTAAAATATTATCCAAACCTATCACTACAGTAGCTCTATCTAGGACATTGAGCACTTTTTTCCCGGACAACGCCGAGTACTTTGAAAATCAAAGAGGCCTCCTGGGGACTACTGAAATCAGTTAGGTATCCTCCCTCCTTTTATTTGCAAAATTGTCCAAAGGGAGACGAAGATGGCGTTAAAATATTTTCTAAACCTATCACTACAGTAGCTCTATCTAGGATATTGAGCACTTTTCTCCCGGACAACGCCGAGTACTTTGAAAATCGAGGAGGCTTTATGAGCACTCCTGAAATCCCTTAGGTATCCTCTCTCTTTCTGATCTGCGAAATAGTCCCAAGGGGAACGAAGATGGCGTTAAAATATTTTCCAAACCTATCACTACAGTAGCTCTATCTAGGACATTGAGCACTTTTCTCCCGGACAACGCCGAGTACTTTGATAATCAAGGAGGCCTCCTGGGGACTACTGATATCACTTAGGTATCCTCTCTCCTTCTGATCTACGAAATAGTCCAAAGGGGAACAAAGATGGCATTAAAATATTTTCCAAACCTATCACTACAGTAGCTCTATCTAGGATATTGAGCACTTTTCTCCCGGACAACGCCGAGTACTTTTAAAATCGAGAAGGCTTCATGAACACCCATGAAATCCCTTAGGTATCCTCTCTCCTTCTGATCTGCGAAATAGTCCAAAGGAGAACGAAGATGGCGTTAAAATATTTTCCAAAACCTATCACTACAGTAGCTCTATCTAGGACATTGAGCACTTTTCTCCCGGACAACGCCGAGTACTTTGATAATCAAGGAGGCCTCCTGGGGACTACTGATATCACTTAGGTATCCTCTCTCCTTCTGATCTACGAAATAGTCCAAAGGGGAACAAAGATGGCATTAAAATATTTTCCAAATATATCACTACAGTAGCTCTATCTAGGATATTGAGCACTTTTCTCCCGGACAACGCCGAGTACTTTGAAAATCGAGAAGGCTTCATGAACACCCATGAAATCCCTTAGGTATCCTCTCTCCTTCTGATCTGCGAAATAGTCCAAAGGAGAACGAAGATGGCGTTAAAATATTTTCCAAAACCTATCACTACAGTAGCTCTATCTAGAACATTGAGCACTTTTCTCCCGGACAACGTCGAGTACTTTGATAATCAAGGAGGCCTCCTGGGGACTACTGAAATCACTTAGGTATCCTCTCTCCTTCTGATCTGCGAAATAGTCCAAAGGGAAACGAAGATGGCGTTAAAATATTTTCCAAACGTATCACTACAGTAGCTCTATCTAGGATATTGAGCACTTTTTTCCCGGACAACGCCGAGTATTTCAAAATCAAAGAGGCCTCCTGAGCACTACTGAAATAACTCTTATCGATTACCCCATCCTTTTCAGCGTAGATGCTGTTAAAATATTATCCAAACCTATCACTACAGTAGCTCTATCTAGGACATTGAGCACTTTTTTCCCGGACAACGCCGAGTACTTTGAAAATCAAAGAGGCCTCCTGGGGACTACTGAAATCAGTTAGGTATCCTCCCTCCTTTTCAGCTGCAAAATTGTCCAAAGGGAAACAGAGATGGCGTTAAAATATTTTCTAAACCTATCACTACAATAGCTCTATCTAGGATATTGAGCACTTTTTTCCCGGACAACGCCGAGTACTTTGAAAATCGAGGAGGCTTTATGAGCACTCCTGAAATCCCTTAGGTATCCTCTCTCCTTCTGATCTTCGAAATAGTCCAAAGGGAAACGAAGATGGCGTTAAAATATTATCCAAACCTATCACTACAGTAGCTCTATCTAGGACATTGAGCACTTTTATCCCGGACAACGCCGAGTACTTTGATAATCAAGGAAGCCTCCTGGGGACTACTGAAATCCCTTAGGTATCCTCTCTCCTTCTGATCTGCGAAATAGTCCAAAGAGGAACGAAGACGGCGTTAAAATATTTTCTAAACCTATCACTACAGTAGCTCTATCTAGGATATTGAGCACTTTTCTCCCGGACAACGCCGAGTACTTTGAAAATCGAGAAGGCTTCATGAACACCCATGAAATCCCTTAGGTATCCTCTCTCCTTCTGATCTGCGAAATAGTCCAAAAGAAGAACGAAGATGGCGTTAAAATATTTTCCAAAACTATCACTACAGTAGCTCTATATAGGACATTGAGCACTTTTCTCCCGGACAACGCCGAGTACTTTGATAATCAAGGAGGCCTCCTGGGGACTACTGAAATCACTTAGGTATCCTCTCTCCTTCTGATCTGCGAAATAGTCCAAAGGGAAACGAAGATGGCGTTAAAATATTTTCCAAACCTATCACTACAGTAGCTCTATCTAGGATATTGAGCACTTTTTTCCCGGACAACGCCGAGTATTTAAAAATCAAAGAGGCCTCCTGAGCACTACTGAAATAACTCTTATCGATTACCCCATCCTTTTCAGCGTAGATGCTGTTAAAATATTATCCAAACCTATCACTACAGTAGCTCTATCTAGGACATTGAGCACTTTTTTCCCGGACAACGCTGAGTACTTTGAAAATCAAAGAGGCCTCCTGGGGACTACTGAAATCAGTTAGGTATCCTCCCTCCTTTTCAGCTGCAAAATTGTCCAAAGGGAAACAGAGATGGCGTTAAAATATTTTCCAAAACCTATCACTACAATAGCTCTATCTAGGATATTGAGCACTTTTCTCCCGGACAACGCCGAGTACTTAGAAAATCGAGGAGGCTTTATGAGCACTCCTGAAATCCCTTAGGTATCCTCTCTCCTTCTGATCTTCGAAATAGTCCAAAGGGAAACGAAGATGGCGTTAAAATATTATCCAAACCTATCACTACAGTAGCTCTATCTAGGACATTGAGCACTTTTATCCCGGACAACGCCGAGTACTTTGATAATCGAGGAAGCCTCCTGGGGACTACTGAAATCAGTTAGGTATTTTTCCTCCTTTTCATCTGCAAAATTGTCCAATGGGAGACGAAGATGGCGTTAAAATATTTTCTAAACCTATCACTACAGTAGCTCTATCTAGGATATTGAGCACTTTTCTCCCGGACAACGCCGAGTACTTTGAAAATCGAGGAGGCTTCATGAGCACTCCTGAAATCCCTTAGGTATCCTCTCTCCTTCTGATCTGCGAAATAGTCCAATGGGAGACGAAGATGGCGTTAAAATATTTTCTAAACCTATCACTACAGTAGCTCTATCTAGGATATTGAGCACTTTTCTCCCGGACAACGCCGAGTATTTCAAAATCAAAGAGGCCTCCTGGGGACTACTGAAATAACTCTTATCCATTACCCCATCCTTTTCAGCGTAGATTCTGTTAAAATATTATCCAAACCTATCACTACAATAGCTCTATCTAGGACATTGAGCACTTTTTTCCCGGACAACGCCGAGTACTTTGAAAATCAAAGAGGCCTCCTGGGGACTACTGAAATCAGTTAGGTATCATCCCTCGTTTTGATCTGCAAAATTGTCCAAAGGGGAACGAAGATAGCGTTAAAATATTTTCTAAACCTATCACTACAGTAGCTCTATCTAGGATATTGAGCACTTTTCTCCCGGACAACGCCGAGTACTTTGAAAATCGAGGAGGCTTCATGAGCACTACTGAAATCCCTTAGGTATCCTCTCTCCTTCTGATCTGCCAAATTGTCCTGAGGCGCTCATACCGGCGAATGCCGACATTCCCCCTCTCAGATTTCGCCTGAGGCGCTCATACCGACGAATGCCGACATTCCCCCTCCCTGGATTTCGCCTGAGTCGCTCACACTTCAACACTGCTCAAAAAAGGAGTAGATAATGCATGGGATTAGGGCATCATGACAACGGAACCGATACGACCCTACCTCAACACTTCTCAAAAAAGGAGGAGATAATGCATTGGAATAGTGCATCATGACAACGGAACCGATACGACCCTACCTCAACACTTCTCAAAAAAGGAGGAGATAATGCATGGAATGAGGGCATCATGACAACGGAACCGATACGACCTTACCTCAACACTTCTCAAAAAAGGAGGAGGTAATTCATGGGATGAGCACATCTTGACAACGGAACCGATACTATTCTACATCTACACTTCTCAAAAAAGGAGGAGGTAATGCATGGGATCAGTGCATCATGACAACGGAACCGATACTACCCTACCTCTACACTTCTCAAAAAAGGAGGAGGTAATGCTCACACCGGCGAATACCGTAACCCCCCCCCCAATTTGGCCTGAAAGGAGGAGGTAATTCCTATCATGATAACAGAACGGCCACAGGGAGGGATGGGGGGGGGATATTAGCGTCTATTAATAATTAAGAAAGAAAGTGTGAGAGGGAAAAATGACAGAAAGGAAAACTGCCACTCTCTGACGTCATGATGACCTGATATAACCGGACACAATTTAGAGCAAGACCGGGTACATCCGGCAAGGGATTATGGGACAGGTGAGGATGTGATTGAGCAACCCTTGTTTCACTACACACTCTTAACGTAGGATTCCTATGTTGTTATTGATGCAACCGGACAGAAGTTATTGGATGATCTGATACAACCGGACACAATTTAGGGCCAGACCGGGTACATCCGGCAAGGGATTATGGGATGTTTATAGTGACTCGGCATTTTTATCGGATTAGTACATAAATACATTAGATTATTTCGAATTTACTACATATTAACGTTGAAATTTCGTGAAAAATACGAAAAAACTGCTACCTTTTGTCGGAAAGTGGTCCGGTTGACTGTCAGCGAGTGAATCGATTTTCGCGATTTTTAGATATTTTACATCCGGGATTTGTGCGGTCCTGTAGATGTCAACTTTTTGACATGTCGTCGGGTAGTTTTTGAGGAGATACTGGACATACAAACAAACAAACAAACAAACATACAAACAGACAACTGCCCTTTATATAAGAGACTAGCGGGGCTACCCGGCGTTGCTCGGGGTCATAAAAACATAATTGAAGAAAAATTGCGTATGTAACATCTTTATATTAAAACTTCTATTTCTCTCCTTCTCTCTCTATAGCTGTCTCTTTATCTTTCTACTTTTCTCTACCCTGGTCGCTACTTTTAAATTTTGCTTTTTGCGAAAGCTGTTTCTTCCCCACCATTTCATCCTACGTTTCACAGGGCAATAGTATGACTTATTTCTATAAAAAGTACCACCACTCTCTGTGCCTTCTATATAGGTACTTATAACCGCCCCGGTGTTCATACTATATATTTTGAATCCCCTCATGATATCCTTCATCATTTTAACTCCCCTCGTTATATTCATCATTTTCGATCTCCTCATACTATTAATCATTTTCAATCCCCTCATAATATTCTTCATCATTTTCAATCTCCTCATACTATTAATCATTTTCAATCCCCTCATAATATTCTTGCTCATTTTCAATCCTCTCGTAATATTCCTCATCATTTTCAATCCGCTCATGATATTCTTAATAATTTTCAATCCTCTCATGATATTCTTAATTTTTTCAATCCTCTCATGATATTCTTCATTATTTTCAATCCCCTCATGATATTCTTAATCATTTTCAATCCCCTCATGATATTCTTCATCATTTTCAATCCTCTCTTAGTATATTTCATCATTTTCGATCCCCTCATGATAGTCTTCATCATTTTTAATCCTGATGGCGTTAAAATATTTTCCAAAACCTATCACTACAGTAGCTCTATCTAGGACATTGAGCACTTTTCTCCCGGACAACGCCGAGTACTTTGATAATCAAGGAGGCCTCCTGGGGACTACTGAAATCAGTTAGGTATCCTCTCTCCTTCTGATCTGCGAAATAGTCCAAAGGGAAACGAAGATGGCGTTAAAATATTTTCCAAAACTATCACTACAGTAGCTCTATCTAGGACATTGAGCACTTTTCTCCCGGACAACGCCGAGTACTTTGAAAATCGAGGAGGCTTTATGAGCACTCCTGAAATCCCTTAGGTATCCTCTCTCCTTCTGATCTTCGAAATAGTCCAAAGGGAAACGAAGATGGCGTTAAAATATTATCCAAACCTATCACTACAGTAGCTCTATCTAGGACATTGAGCACTTTTATCCCTGACAACGCCGAGTACTTTGATAATCAAGGAAGCCTCCTGGGGACTACTGAAATCACTTAGGTATCCTCTCTCCTTCTGATCTGCGAAATAGTCCAAAGGTGAACGAAGATAGCGTTAAAATATTTTCCAAACAGATCACTACAGTAGCTCTATCTAGGATATTGAGCACTTTTCTCCCGGACAACGCCGAGTACTTTGAAAATCGAGGAGGCTTCATGAACACCCATCAAATTCCTTAGGTATCCTTTCTCCTTCTGATCTGCGAAATAGTCCAAAGGGGAACGAAGATGGCGTTAAAATATTTTCCCAAACCTATCACTACAGTAGCTCTATCTAGGACATTGAGCACTTTTCTCCCGGACCACGCCGAGTACTTTGATAATCAAGGAGGCCTCCTGGGGACTACTGAAATCAGTTAGGTATCCTCCCTCCTTTTCCTCTGCAAAATTGTCCAAAGGGGAACGAAGGTGGCGTTAAAATATTTTCTAAACCTATCACTACAGTAGCTCTATCTAGGATATTGAGCACTTTTTTCCCGGACAACGCCGAGTACTTTGAAAATAAAAGAGGCCTCCTGGGGACTACTGAAATCAGTTAGGTATCCTTCCTCATTTTCATCTGCAAAATTGTCCAAAGGGGAACGAAGATGGCGTTAAAATATTTTCTAAACCTATCACTACAGTAGCTCTATCTAGGATATTGAGCACTTTTCTCCCGGACAACGCCGAGTACTTTGAAAATCGAGGAGGCTTCATGAGCACTCCTGAAATCCCTTAGGTATCCTCTCTCCTTCTGATCTGCGAAATAGTCCAAAGGGGAACGAAGATGGCGTTAAAATATTTTCAAAACCTATCACTACAGTAGCTCTATCTAGGATATTGAGCACTTTTCTCCCGGACAACGCCGAGTATTTCAAAATCAAAGAGGCCTCCTGGAGACTACTGAAATAACTCTTATCCATTCCCCCATCCTTTTCAGCGTAGATTCTGTTAAAATATTATCCGAACCTATCACTACAGTAGCTCTATCTAGGACATTGAGCACTTTTATCCCGGACAACGCCGAGTACTTTGAAAATCAAAGAGGCCTCCTGGGGACTACTGAAATCAGTTAGGTATCCTCCCTCCTTTTCATCTGCAAAATTGTCCAAAGGGAGACGAAGATGGCGTTAAAATATTTTCTAAACCTATCACTACAGTAGCTCTATCTAGGATATTGAGCACTTTTCTCCCGGACAACGCCGAGTACTTTGAAAATCGAGGAGGCTTTATGAGCACTCCTGAAATCCCTTAGGTATCCTCTCTCCTTCTGATCTGCGAAATAGTCCAAAGGGGAACGAAGATGGCGTTAAAATATTTTCCAAACCTATCACTACAGTAGCTCTATCTAGGACATTGAGCACTTTTCTCCCGGACAACGCCGAGTACTTTGATAATCAAGGAGGCCTCCTGGGGACTACTGATATCACTTAGGTATCCTCTCTCCTTCTGATCTGCGAAATAGTCCAAAGGGGAACGAAGATGGCGTTAAAATATTTTCCAAACCTATCACTACAGTAGCTCTATCTAGGATATTGAGCACTTTTCTCCCGGACAACGCCGAGTATTTCAAAATCAAAGAGGCCTCCTGAGCACTACTGAAATAACTCTTATCGATTACCCCATCCTTTTCAGCGTAGATGCTGTTAAAATATTATCCAAACCTATCACTACAGTAGCTCTATCTAGGATATTGAGCACTTTTCTCCCGGACAACGCCGAGTACTTTGAAAATCGAGGAGGCTTTATGAGCACTCCTGAAATCCCTTAGGTATCCTCTCTCCTTCTGATCTGCGAAATAGTCCAAAGGGGAACGAAGATGGCGTTAAAATATTTTCCAAACCTATCACTACAGTAGCTCTATCTAGGACATTGAGCACTTTTCTCCCGGACAACGCCGAGTACTTTGATAATCAAGGAGGCCTCCTGGGGACGACTGATATCACTCAGGTATCCTCTCTCCTTCTGATCTGCGAAATAGTCCAAAGGGGAACGAAGATGGCGTTAAAATATTTTCCAAACCTATCACTACAGTAGCTCTATCTAGGATATTGAGCACTTTTCTCCCGGACAACGCCGAGTACTTTGAAAATCGAGAAGGCTTCATGAACACCCATGAAATCCCTTAGGTATCCTCTCTCCTTCTGATCTGTGAAATAGTCCAAAGGAGAACGAAGATGGCGTTAAAATATTTTCCAAAACCTATCACTACAGTAGCTCTATCTAGGACATTGAGCACTTTTCTCCCGGACAACGCCGAGTACTTTGATAATCAAGGAGGCCTCCTGGGGACTACTGAAATCAGTTAGGTATCCTCTCTCCTTCTGATCTGCGAAATAGTCCAAAGGGAAACGAAGATGGCGTTAAAATATTTTCCAAAACTATCACTACAGTAGCTCTATCTAGGATATTGAGCACTTTTCTCCGGGACAACGCAGAGTACTTTGAAAATCGAGGAGGCTTTATGAGCACTCCTGAAATCCCTTAGGTATCCTCTCTCCTTCTGATCTTCGAAATAGTCCAAAGGGAAACGAAGATGGCGTTAAAATATTATCCAAACCTATCACTACAGTAGCTCTATCTAGGACATTGAGCACTTTTATCCCGGACAACGCCGAGTACTTTGATAATCAAGGAAGCCTCCTGGGGACTACTGAAATCACTTAGGTATCCTCTCTCCTTCTGATCTGCGAAATAGTCCAAAGGTGAACGAAGATGGCGTTAAAATATTTTCCAAACAGATCACTACAGTAGCTCTATCTAGGATATTGAGCACTTTTCTCCCGGACAACGCCGAGTACTTTGAAAATCGAGGAGGCTTCATGAACACCCATGAAATTCCTTAGGTATCCTCTCTCCTTCTGATCTGCGAAATAGTCCAAAGGGGAACGAAGATGGCGTTAAAATATTTTCCCAAACCTATCACTACAGTAGCTCTATCTAGGACATTGAGCACTTTTCTCCCAGACCACGCCGAGTACTTTGATAATCAAGGAGGCCTCCTGGGGACTACTGAAATCAGTTAGGTATCCTCCCTCCTTTTCCTCTGCGAAATTGTCCAAAGGGGAACGAAGGTGGCGTTAAAATATTTTCTAAACCTATCACTACAGTAGCTCTATCTAGGATATTGAGCACTTTTTTCCCGGACAACGCCGAGTACTTTGAAAATAAAAGAGGCTTCCTGGGGACTACTGAAATCAGTTAGGTATCCTTCCTCCTTTTCATCTGCAAAATTGTCCAAAGGGGAACGAAGATGGCGTTAAAATATTTTCTAAACCTATCACTACAGTAGCTCTATCTAGGATATTGAGCACTTTTCTCCCGGACAACGCCGAGTACTTTGAAAATCGAGGAGGCTTCATGAGCACTCCTGAAATCCCTTAGGTATCCTCTCTCCTTCTGATCTGCGAAATAGTCCAAAGGGGAACGAAGATGGCGTTAAAATATTTTCAAAACCTATCACTACAGTAGCTCTATCTAGGATATTGAGCACTTTTCTCCCGGACAACGCCGAGTATTTCAAAATCAAAGAGGCCTCCTGGAGACTACTGAAATAACTCTTATCCATTCCCCCATCCTTTTCAGCGTAGATTCTGTTAAAATATTATCCGAACCTATCACTACAGTAGCTCTATCTAGGACATTGAGCACTTTTCTCCCGGACCACGCCGAGTACTTTGATAATCAAGGAGGCCTCCTGGGGACTACTGAAATCAGTTATATATCCTCCCTCCTTTTCATCTGCAAAATTGTCCAAAGGGGAACGAAGATGGCGTTAAAATATTTTCTAAACCTATCACTACAGTAGCTCTATCTAGGATATTGAGCACTTTTTTCCCGGACAACGCCGAGTACTTTGAAAATAAAAGAGGCCTCCTGGGGACTACTGAAATCAGTTAGGTATCCTTCCTCCTTTTCATCTGCAAAATTGTCCAAAGGGGAACGAAGATGGCGTTAAAATATTTTCCAAACCTATCACTACAGTAGCTCTATCTAGGACATTGAGCACTTTTTTCCCGGACAACGCCGAGTACTTTGATAATCAAGGAGGCCTCCTGGGGACTACTGATATCACTTAGGTATCCTCTCTCCTTCTGATCTGCGAAATAGTCCAAAGGGGAACGAAGATGGCGTTAAAATATTTTCCCAAACCTATCACTACAGTAGCTCTATCTAGGACATTGAGCACTTTTTTCCCGGACAACGCCGAGTACTTTGATAATCAAGGAGGCCTCCTGGGGACTACTGATATCACTTAGGTATCCTCTCTCCTTCTGATCTGCGAAATAGTCCAAAGGGGAACGAAGATGGCGTTAAAATATTTTCCCAAACCTATCACTACAGTAGCTCTATCTAGGACATTGAGCACTTTTCTCCCGCACAACGCCGAGTACTTTGAAAATCGAGAAGGCTTCATGAACACACATCAAATCAGTTAGGTATCCTACCTCCTTTTCATCTGCGAAATAGTCCAAAGGGGAACGAAGATGGCGTTAAAATATTTTCCAAACCTATCACTACAGTAGCTCTATCTAGGACATTGAGCACTTTTTTCCCGGACAACGCCGAGTACTTTGATAATAAAAGAGGCCTCCTGGGGACTACTGATATCACTTAGGTATCCTCTCTCCTTCTGATCTGCGAAATAGTCCAAAGGGGAACGAAGATGGCGTTAAAATATTTTCCAAACCTATCACTACAGTAGCTCTATCTAGGACATTGAGCACTTTTCTCCCGGACAACGCCGAGTACTTTGATAATAAAAAAGGCGTCCTGGGGACTACTGATATCACTTAGGTATCCTCTCTCCTTCTGATCTGCGAAATAGTCCAAAGGGGAACGAAGATGGCGTTAAAATATTTTCCAAACCTATCACTACAGTAGCTCTATCTAGGATATTAAGCACTTTTCTCCCGGACAACGCCGAGTACTTTGAAAATCGAGAAGGCTTCATGAACACCCATGAAATCCCTTAGGTATCCTCTCTCCTTCTGATCTGCGAAATAGTCCAAAGGAGAACGAAGATGGCGTTAAAATATTTTCCAAAACCTATCACTACAGTAGCTCTATCTAGGACATTGAGCACTTTTCTCCCGGACAACGCCGAGTACTTTGATAATCAAGGAGGCCTCCTGGGGACTACTGAAATCAGTTAGGTATCCTCTCTCCTTCTGATCAACGAAATAGTCCAAAGGGAAACGAAGATGGCGTTAAAATATTTTCCAAAACTATCACTACAGTAGCTCTATCTAGGATATTGAGCACTTTTCTCCGGGACAACGCCGAGTACTTTGAAAATCGAGGAGGCTTTATGAGCACTCCTGAAATCCCTTAGGTATCCTCTCTCCTTCTGATCTTCGAAATAGTCCAAAGGGAAACGAAGATGGCGTTAAAATATTATCCAAACCTATCACTACAGTAGCTCTATCTAGGACATTGAGCACTTTTATCCCGGACAACGCCGAGTACTTTGATAATCAAGGAAGCCTCCTGGGGACTACTGAAATCACTTAGGTATCCTCTCTCCTTCTGATCTGCGAAATAGTCCAAAGGTGAACGAAGATGGCGTTAAAATATTTTCCAAACAGATCACTACAGTAGCTCTATCTAGGATATTGAGCACTTTTCTCCCGGACAACGCCGAGTACTTTGAAAATCGAGGAGGCTTCATGAACACCCATGAAATTCCTTAGGTATCCTTTCTCCTTCTGATCTGCGAAATAGTCCAAAGGGGAACGAAGATGGCGTTAAAATATTTTCCCAAACCTATCACTACAGTAGCTCTATCTAGGATATTGAGCACTTTTCTCCCGGACCACGCCGAGTACTTTGATAATCAAGGAGGCCTCCTGGGGACTACTGAAATCAGTTAGGTATCCTCCCTCCTTTTCCTCTGCAAAATTGTCCAAAGGGGAACGAAGGTGGCATTAAAATATTTTCTAAACCTATCACTACAGTAGCTCTATCTAGGATATTGAGCACTTTTTTCCCGGACAACGCCGAGTACTTTGAAAATAAAAGAGGCCTCCTGGGGACTACTGAAATCAGTTAGGTATCCTTCCTCCTTTTCATCTGCAAAATTGTCCAAAGGGGAACGAAGATGGCGTTAAAATATTTTCTAAACCTATCACTACAGTAGCTCTATCTAGGATATTGAGCACTTTTCTCCCGGACAACGCCGAGTACTTTGAAAATCGAGGAGGCTTCATGAGCACTCCTGAAATCCCTTAGGTATCCTCTCTCCTTCTGATCTGCGAAATAGTCCAAAGGGGAACGAAGATGGCGTTAAAATATTTTCAAAACCTATCACTACAGTAGCTCTATCTAGGATATTGAGCACTTTTCTCCCGGACAACGCCGAGTATTTCAAAATCAAAGAGGCCTCCTGGAGACTACTGAAATAACTCTTATCCATTCCCCCATCCTTTTCAGCGTAGATTCTGTTAAAATATTATCCGAACCTATCACTACAGTAGCTCTATCTAGGACATTGAGCACTTTTATCCCGGACAACGCCGAGTACTTTGAAAATCAAAGAGGCCTCCTGGGGACTACTGAAATCAGTTAGGTATCCTCCCTCCTTTTCATCTGCAAAATTGTCCAAAGGGAGACGAAGATGGCGTTAAAATATTTTCTAAACCTATCAGTAGCTCTATCTAGGATATTGAGCACTTTTCTCCCGGACAACGCCGAGTACTTTGAAAATCGAGGAGGCTTTATGAGCACTCCTGAAATCCCTTAGGTATCCTCTCTCCTTCTGATCTGCGAAATAGTCCAAAGGGGAACGAAGATGGCGTTAAAATATTTTCCAAACCTATCACTACAGTAGCTCTATCTAGGACATTGAGCACTTTTCTCCCGGACAACGCCGAGTACTTTGATAATCAAGGAGGCCTCCTGGGGACTACTGATATCACTTAGGTATCCTCTCTCCTTCTGATCTGCGAAATAGTCCAAAGGGGAACGAAGATGGCGTTAAAATATTTTCCAAACCTATCACTACAGTAGCTCTATCTAGGATATTGAGCACTTTTCTCCCGGACAACGCCGAGTATTTCAAAATCAAAGAGGCCTCCTGAGCACTACTGAAATAACTCTTATCGATTACCCCATCCTTTTCAGCGTAGATGCTGTTAAAATATTATCCAAACCTATCACTACAGTAGCTCTATCTAGGATATTGAGCACTTTTCTCCCGGACAATGCCGAGTACTTTGAAAATCGAGGAGGCTTTATGAGCACTCCTGAAATCCCTTAGGTATCCTCTCTCCTTCTGATCTGCGAAATAGTCCAAAGGGGAACGAAGATGGCGTTAAAATATTTTCCAAACCTATCACTACAGTAGCTCTATCTAGGACATTGAGCACTTTTCTCCCGGACAACGCCGAGTACTTTGATAATCAAGGAGGCCTCCTGGGGACGACTGATATCACTTAGGTATCCTCTCTCCTTCTGATCTGCGAAATAGTCCAAAGGGGAACGAAGATGGCGTTAAAATATTTTCCAAACCTATCACTACAGTAGCTCTATCTAGGATATTGAGCACTTTTCTCCCGGACAACGCCGAGTACTTTGAAAATCGAGAAGGCTTCATGAACACCCATGAAATCCCTTAGGTATCCTCTCTCCTTCTGATCTGTGAAATAGTCCAAAGGAGAACGAAGATGGCGTTAAAATATTTTCCAAAACCTATCACTACAGTAGCTCTATCTAGGACATTGAGCACTTTTCTCCCGGACAACGCCGAGTACTTTGATAATCAAGGAGGCCTCCTGGGGACTACTGAAATCAGTTAGGTATCCTCTCTCCTTCTGATCTGCGAAATAGTCCAAAGGGAAACGAAGATGGCGTTAAAATATTTTCCAAAACTATCACTACAGTAGCTCTATCTAGGATATTGAGCACTTTTCTCCGGGACAACGCCGAGTACTTTGAAAATCGAGGAGGCTTTATGAGCACTCCTGAAATCCCTTAGGTATCCTCTCTCCTTCTGATCTTCGAAATAGTCCAAAGGGAAACGAAGATGGCGTTAAAATATTATGCAAACCTATCACTACAGTAGCTCTATCTAGGACATTGAGCACTTTTATCCCGGACAACGCCGAGTACTTTGATAATCAAGGAAGCCTCCTGGGGACTACTGAAATCACTTAGGTATCCTCTCTCCTTCTGATCTGCGAAATAGTCCAAAGGTGAACGAAGATGGCGTTAAAATATTTTCCAAACAGATCACTACAGTAGCTCTATCTAGGATATTGAGCACTTTTCTCCCGGACAACGCCGAGTACTTTGAAAATCGAGGAGGCTTCATGAACACCCATGAAATTCCTTAGGTATCCTCTCTCCTTCTGATCTGCGAAATAGTCCAAAGGGGAACGAAGATGGCGTTAAAATATTTTCCCAAACCTATCACTACAGTAGCTCTATCTAGGACATTGAGCACTTTTCTCCCGGACCACGCCGAGTACTTTGATAATCAAGGAGGCCTCCTGGGGACTACTGAAATCAGTTAGGTATCCTCCCTCCTTTTCATCTGCAAAATTGTCTAAAGGGGAACGAATGTGGCGTTAAAATATTTTCTAAACCTCTCACTACAGTAGCTCTATCTAGGATATTGAGCACTTTTTTCCCGGACAACGCCGAGTACTTTGAAAATAAAAGAGGCCTTCTGGGGACTACTGAAATCAGTTAGGTATCCTTCCTCCTTTTCATCTGCAAAATTGTCCAAAGGGGAACGAAGATGGCGTTAAAATATTTTCTAAACCTATCACTACAGTAGCTCTATCTAGGATATTGAGCACTTTTCTCCCGGACAACGCCGAGTACTTTGAAAATCGAGGAGGCTTCATGAGCACTCCTGAAATCCCTTAGGTATCCTCTCTCCTTCTGATCTGCGAAATAGTCCAAAGGGGAACGAAGATGGCGTTAAAATATTTTCAAAACCTATCACTACAGTAGCTCTATCTAGGATATTGAGCACTTTTCTCCCGGACAACGCCGAGTATTTCAAAATCAAAGAGGCCTCCTGGAGACTACTGAAATAACTCTTATCCATTCCCCCATCCTTTTCAGCGTAGATTCTGTTAAAATATTATCCGAACCTATCACTACAGTAGCTCTATCTAGGACATTGAGCACTTTTTTCCCGGACAACGCCGAGTACTTTGAAAATCAAAGAGGCCTCCTGGGGACTACTGAAATTAGTTAGGTATTCTCCCTCGTTTTCATCTGCAGAATTGTCTAAAGGGGAACGAAGATGGCGTTAAAATATTTTCTAAACCTATCACTACAGTAGCTCTATCTAGGATATTGAGCAATTTTCTCCCGGACAACGCCGAGTACTTTGAAAATCGAGGAGGCTTCATGAGCACTACTGAAATCCCTTAGGTATCCTCTCTCCTTCTGATCTGCTAAATAGTCCTGAGGCGCTCATACCGGCGAATGCCGACATTCCCCCTCCCCAGATTTCGCCTGAGGCGCTCATACCGACGAATGCCGACATTCCCCCTCCCCGGATGTTGCCTGAGTCGCTCACACTTCAACACTGCTCAAAAAAGGAGTAGATAATTGATGGGATGAGGGCATCATGACAACGGAACCGATACGACCCTACCTCAACACTTCTCAAAAAAGGAGGAGATAATGCATGGGATGAGGGCATCATGACAACGGAACCGATACGACCCTACCTCAACACTTCTCAAAAAAGGAGGAGATAATGCATGGGAATAGGTTATCATGACAACGGAACCGATACAACCCTACCTCAACACTTCTCAAAAAAGGAGGAGATAATGCATGGGATGAGGGCATCATGACAACGGAACCGATACGACCCTACCTCAACACTTCTCAAAAAAGGAGGAGGTAATTCATGGGATGAGCACATCCTGACAACGGAACCGATACTATTCTACATCTACACTTCTCAAAAAAGGAAGAGGTAATGCATGGGATCAGTGCATCATGACAACGGAACCGATACTACCCTACCTCTACACTTCTCAAAAAAGGAGGAGGTAATGCTCACACCGGCGAATACCGTACCCCCCCCCCCCAATTTGGCCTGAAAGGAGGAGGTAATTCCTATCATGATAACAGAACGGCCACAGGGAGGGAGGGGGGAGGAATATTAGCGTTAAGAAAGAAAGTGTGAGAGGGAAAAATGACAGAAAGGAAAACTGCCACTCTCTGACGTCATGATGACCTGATATAACCGGACACAATTTAGAGCAAGACCGGGTACATCCGGCAAGGGATTATGGGACAGGTTAGGATGTGATTGAGCAACCCTTGTTTCACTACACACTCTTAACGTAGGATTCCTATGTTGTTATTGATGCAACCGGACAGAAGTTATTGGATGATCTGATACAACCGGACACAATTTAGGGCAAGACCGGGTACATCCGGCAAGGGATTATGGGATGTTTATAGTGACTCGGCAATTTTATCGGATTAGTACATAAATACATTAGATTATTTCGAATTTACTACATAATAACGTTGAAATTTCGTGTAAAATACGAAAAAACTGCTACCTTTTGTCGGAAAGTGGTCCGGTTGACTGTCAGCGAGTGAATCGATTTTCGCGATTTTTAGATATTTTACATCCGGGATTTGTGCGGTCCTGTAGATGTCAACTTTTTGACATGTCGTCGGGTAGTTTTTGAGGAGATACTGGACATACAAACAAACAAACATACAAACAGACAACTGCCCTTTATATAATAGACTAGCAGGGCTACCCGGCGTTGCTCGGGGTCATAAAAACATATATTTGAAGAAAGATCGTGTGTGTAACATCTTTATATTCAAACTTCTATGTCCGCCCCCTCTCTCTATAGCCGTCTCTTTATCTGCTACCTTTCTCTTTCCTGGTCGCCCCATTTCGCCGCTACTTTCTAATTTTGCCTTTTGCAAAAGCTGTATCTTCCCCACCATTTCTCCTATTGCCCAGGGTAATAGTATGACATTTCTGTAAAAAGTAACACCTCTATCTGCGCCTTCTATATAGGTACTTATCTCCACCCCGGTGTTCATACTATATACGTATCTATCATCACCCCGGTGCGCATACTATATACGTACCTATCGCCGCCCCAGTGCACATACTATATACGTACCTATCGCCGCCCCGGTGCATATACTATTTAAGTACCTATCGCCGCCCCGTTGCGAATGCTAAATAGTACCTATCGTTGCCCCGGTGTGAATGCTAAATACATACCTATTGCGCCCCGGTGTGCATGCTACATAAGTACCTATCGCTGCCCTAGTGCGAATACTAAAGACATACCAATTGCGCCCCGGTGTGCATGCTACATAAGTACCTATCGCTGCCCTAGTGCGACTAATTAATATGTACATATTGCCGCTTTGGTGTGAATGCTAAATACGTAACTATCGCCGGCCCAGTGCGAATGCTAAATACGTACCTATAGCCGCCCTGGTGCGAATGCTAAATACGTACCTATAGCCGCCCCAGTGCAAATGCTAAATACGTACCTATCACCACTACGATGCGAATGCGAAATACATACCTTTCGCCGCCCCGGTGTGCGTGCAATATATGTACTGATCGCCGCCGCAGAGCGCATGCTATGTACGTACTTATTGCTGCCCATGTGTACATGCTATATACGTAGCTATCGCCACCCCTGAATTCTGAATACGTACCTATCGCCGCCCTGGTGTGGAAGCTAAATACGTACATATCGCCGCCCCGGTGCGAATGCTAAATACATACCTATCGCCGCCCCGGTGTGAATTCTAAATACGTACCTATTGCCGCCCCGGTGTAAATTCTAAATACGTACCTATCGCCGCCCCGGTGCGGAAGCTAAATACGTACATATCGCTGCCTCGGTGCGAATGCTAAATACATACCTATCGCTGCCCCTGTGTAGATGCTAAATACATACCTATCGCCGCCCCGGTGTGAATGCTAAATACGTACCTATCGCCGCCCCGGTGTGAATTTTAAATATGTACCTTTCGCCGCCCGGTGTTAATTTTAAATATGTACCTTTTGCCGCCCCTGTGCGCGTGCTATATACGTACCTATCGCTGCCCCGGTGCGCGTGCTATATATCAACCGATCGCTGCCTCAGTGCGCATGCTAAATACATACCTATCACTGCCCCGGTGTGCATACTATAGACGTACTTATTACCGCCCATGTGCACATGCTATATAAGTATCTATCACCACCGCTGAATGCTAAATACGTACCTATCGCCGCCCCGGTGTGGAAGCTAAATACGTACATATCGCCGCCCCTAAATTTAGGCAGACCCCTAAAAAATTTGGCCTGACCCTTAAATTTTCCCCGTCCCCTAAATCTCTCCAGCCCCTAATTTTAAACTTTCCCCCAACCATGAGAAATATTTTGACTTCAAAACAAAAAAAAACAAAAAAATTTGGCCTGACCCCTAAAAAGTTCCGCCTGACCCCTTAAATTTTCCCGACCCTAAATGTCTCCAGCCCCCTAATTTTTCATTCTCCCCCAACAATGAGATATATTTTGACTTCAAAACAAAAAAAATCAAAAAAATTTGGCCTGACCCCTAAAAAGTTCCGCCTGACCCCTAAAATTTTCCCCGACCCCTGAATCTCTCCAGCCCCTTAATATTTCACTCTCCCCTAACCATGAGAAATATTTTGACTTCAAAACAAAAATAAACAAAAAAATTTTGCCTGACCACTAAAAAGTTCCGCCTGACCCTTAAAATTTTCCCCGACCCCTAAATCTCTCCAGCCCCCTAATTGTTCACTCTCCCCCAACTCTGAGAAATATTCTGAGTTACAAAACCAAAAAAAAGAAAAAAATTTGGCCTGACCCCATAAAAGTTCGTCCTGACCCCTAAAATTTTCCCCGACCCCTAAATCTCTCCAGCCCCCTAATTTTTCACTCTCCTCCAACCATGAGATATATTTTGACTTCAAAACAAAAAAAAACAAAAAAATTTGGCATGACCCCTAAAAAGTTCGTCCTGAGTCCTAAAATTTTCCCCGACCCCTAAATCTCTCCAGCCCCCTAATTTTTAACTCTCCCCCAAATCTGAGAAATATTTTGACTTCAAAACAAAAAAAAACAAAAAAAAAACAAAAAAATTTGGCCTGACCCCTAAAAAGTGCGTCCTGACCCCTAAAATTTTCCCCGACCCCTTAATCTTTCCATCCCCCTAATTTATTCACTCTCCCTCAACCCTGAGATATATTTTAAGTTGGCCTGACCCCTAAAAAGTTCGTCCTGACCCCTAAAGTTTTCCCCGACCCCAAAATCTCTCCAGCCCCCTAATTTTTCACTCTCCCCCTGAGAAATATTTTGACTTCAAAACAAAAAAAAAACAAAAAAAAACAAAAAAATTTGGCCTGACCCCTAAAAAGTTCGTCGTGACCCCTAAAATTTTCCCCGACCCCTAAATCTCTCCAGCCCCCTAATTTTTCACTCTCCCCCAACCCTGAGAAATATTTTGACTTCAAAACAAAAAAAAACAAAAAAAAACAAAAAAATTTGGCCTGACCCCTAAAAAGTTCGTCCTGACCCCTAAAATTTTCCCCGACCCCTAAATCTCTCCAGCCCCCTAATTTTTCACTCTCCCCCAACCATGAGAAATATTTTCAGTTCAAAACCAAAAAAAAGAAAAAAAATTTTGCCTGACCCCTAAAAAGTTCGTCCTGACCCCTAAAATTTTCCCGATACGACCCTACCTCTACACTTCTCAAAAAAGGAGGAGATAATGCATGGGATGAGTGCATCATGACAACGGACCCGATACGACCCTACCTCAACACTTCTCAAAAAAGGAGGAGATAATGCATGGGAATAGTGCATCATGACAACGTAACCGATACGACCCTTCCTCAACAGTTCTAAAAAAAGGAGGAGATAATGCATGGGATGAGTGCATCATGACAACGGACCCGATACGACCCTACCTCAACACTTCTCAAAAAAGGAGGAGATAATGCATGGGAATAGTGCATCATGACAACGGAACCGATACGACCCTTCCTCAACAGTTCTAAAAAAAGGAGGAGATAATGCATGGGATGAGTGCATCATGACAACGGAACCGATACGACCCTACCTCTACACTTCTCAAAAAAGGAGGAGATAATGCATGGGATGAGGGCACTATGACAACGAAACCGATACTACCTCAACACTTCTCAAAAAAGGAGGAGATAATGCATGGGATGAGGGCACTATGACAACGAAACCGATACTACCTCAACACTTCTCAAAAAAGGAGGAGATAATGCATGGGATGAGTGCATCATGACAACGGAACCGATACGACCCTACCTCAACACTTCTCAAAAAAGGAGGAGATAATGCATGGGATGAGTGCATCATGACAACGGAACCGATACGACCCTACCTCAACACTTCTCAAAAAAGGAGGAGATAATGCATGGGATGAGTGCATCATGACAACGGACCCGATACGACCCTACCTCAACACTTCTCAAAAAAGGAGGAGATAATGCATGGGATGAGTGCATCATGACAACGGAACCGATACGACCCTACCTCAACACTTCTCAAAAAAGGAGGAGATAATGCATGGGAATAGTGCATCATGACAACGGAACCGATACGACCCTACCTCAACACTTCTAAAAAAAGGAGATAATGCATGGGATGAGGGCATCATGACAACGGAACCGATACGACCCTACCTCAACATTTCTCAAAAAAGGAGGAGATAATGCATGGGATGAGTGCATCATGACAACGGAACCGATACTACCCTACCTCAACACTTCTCAAGAAAGGAGGAGGTAATGCTCACACCGGCGAATACCGTAACCCCCCCCCCCAATTTGGCCTGAAAGGAGGAGGTAATTCCTATCATGATAACAGAACGGCCACAGGGAGGGAGGGGGGGGGGGGAATATTAGCGTCTATTAATAATTATGAAAGAAAGTGTGTGAGGGAAAAAAAACTGCCACTCTCTGACGTCATGATGACCTGATATAACCGGACACAATTTAGAGCAAGACCGGGTACATCCGGCAAGGGATTATGGGACAGGTGCGGATGTGATTGAGCAACCCTTGTTTCACTACACACTCTTACCGTAGGATTCCTATGTTGTTATTGATGCAACCGGACAGAAGTTAATGGATGATCTGATACAACCGGACACAATTTAGGGCAAGACCGGGTACATCCGGCAAGGGATTATGGGATGTTTACAGTGACTCGGCATTTTTATCGGATTAGTACATAAATACATTAGATTATTTCGAATTTACTACATATTAACGTTGAAATTTCGTGAAAAATACGAAAAAAACTGCTACCTTTTGTCGGAAAGTGGTCCATTTGACTGTCAGCGAGTGAATCGTTTGTCGCGATTTTTAGATATTATGATTACGGGATATGTACGGTGCTAAAGATATCAACTTTTTGACATGTTGCCGCGTAGTTTTTGAGGAGATACTGGACATACAAACAAACAGACATACAGACAACTGCCCTTTATATAATAGACTAGCGGGGCTACCCGGCGTTGCTCGGGGTCATAAAAACATATATTTGAAGAAAGATCGTGTGTGTAACATCTTTATATTCAAACTTCTATGTCCGCCCCCTCTCTCTATAGCCGTCTCTTTATCTGCTACCTTTCTCTTTCCTGGTCGCCCCATTTCGCCGCTACTTTCTAATTTTGCCTTTTGCAAAAGCTGTTTCTTCCCCACCATTTCTCCTATTGCCCAGGGTAATTGTATGACATATTTCTATAAAAAGTAACACCTCTATCTGCGCCTTCTATATAGGTACTTATCTCCACCCCAGTGTTCATACTATATACGTATCTATCATCACCCCGGTGCGCATACTATATACGTACCTATCGCCGCCCCAGTGCACATACTATATACGTACCTATCGCCGCCCCGGTGCAGATACTATTTAAGTACCTATAGCCGCCCCGTTGCGAATGCTAAATAGTACCTATCGTTGCCCCGGTGTGAATGCTAAATACATACCTATTGCGCCCCGGTGTGCATGCTACATAAGTACCTATCGCTGCCCTAGTGCGAATACTAAAGACATACCAATTGCGCTCCAGTGTGCATGCTACATAAGTACCTATCACTGCCCTAGTGCGAATAATTAATATGTACATATTGCCGCTTTGGTGTGAATGCTAAATACGTACCTATCGCCGGCCCAGTGCGAATGCTAAATACGTACCTATAGCCGCCCTGGTGCGAATGCTAAATACGTACCTATAGCCGCCCCAGTGCAAATGCTAAATACGTACCTATCACCACTACGGTGCAAATGCGAAATACATACCTTTCGCCGCCCCGGTACGCATGCAATATATGTACTGATCGCCGCTGCAGAGCGCATGCTATGTACGTACTTATTGCTGCCCGTGTGTACATGCTATATACGTAGCTATCGCCACCCCTGAATTCTGAATACGTACCTATCGCCGCCCTGGTGTGGAAGCTAAATACGTACATATCGCCGCCCCGGTGCGAATGCTAAATGCATACCTATCGCCGCCCCGGTGTGAATTCAAAATACGTACCTATTGCCGCCCCGGTGTGAATTCTAAATACGTACCTATCGCCGCCCCGGTGCGGAAGCTAAATACGTACATATCGCTGCCCCGGTGCGAATGCTAAATACATACCTATCGCTGCCCCGGTGTGAATGCTAAATACATACCTATCGCCGCCCCGGTGTGAATGCTAAATACGTACCTATCGCCGCCCCGGTGTGAATTTTAAATATGTACCTTTTGCCGCCCGGTGTGAATTTTAAATATGTACCTTTCGCCGCCCCTGTGCGCGTGCTATATACGTACCTATCGCCGCCCCGGTGCGCGTGCTATATATGAACCGATCGCTTCCTCAGTGCGCATGCTAAATGCATACCTATCACTGCCCCGGTGTGCATACTATATACGTACTTATTACCGCCCATGTGCACATGCTATATAAGTACCTATCACCACTGCTGAATGCTAAATAAGTACCTATCGCCGCCCCGGTGTGGAAGCTAAATACAGACATATCGCCGCCCCTAAATTTGGGCAGACCCTAAAAAATTTGGCCTGACCCCTAAAATTTTCCCCGTCCCCTAAATCTCTCCAGCCTCTAATTTTTCACTCTCCCCCAACCATGAGAAATATTTTGACTTCAAAACAAAAAAAAAAAAAAAAATTTGGCCTGACCCCAAAAAAGTTCCGCCTGACCCCTAAAATTTTCCCGACCCTAAATGTCTCCAGCCCCCTAATTTTTCACTCTCCCCCAACCATGAGAAATATTTTGACTTCAAAACAAAAATAAACAAAAAAATTTGGCCTGACCCCTAAAAAGTTCCGCCTGACCCCTAAAATTTTCCCCGACCCCTCAATCTCTCCAGCCCCCTAATTGTTCACTCTCCCCCAACCCTGAGATATATTTTGAGTTCAAAACAAAAAAAAAAGAAAAAGATTTTGCCTGAACCCTAAAAAGTTCGTCCTGACCCCTAAAATTTTCCCCGACCCCTGAATCTCTCCAGCCACCTAATTTTTCACTCTCCTCCAACCATGAGAAATATTTTGACTTCAAAACAAAAAAAACAAAAAAATTGGCCTGACCCCTAAAAAGTTCGTCCTGACCCCCTAAATTTTCCCCGACCCCTCAATCTCTCCAGCCCCCTAATTGTTCACTCTCCCCCAACCCTGAGAAATATTTCGAGTTCAAAACCAAAAAAAACAAAAAAATTTGGCCTGACCCCTAAAAAGTTCTGCCTGACCCCTAAAATTTTCCCCGACCCCTAAATCTCTCCAGCCCCCTAATTTTTCACTCTCCCCCAACCCTGAGAAATATTTTGACTTCAAAACAAAAAATAAGCAAAAAATTTGGCCTGACCCCTAAAAAGTTCGTCCTGACCCCTAAAATTTTTCCCGACCCCTAAATCTCTCCAGCCCCCTAATTTTTCACTCTCCCCCAACCATGAGATATATTTTGACTTCAAAACAAAAAAAAACAAAAAAATTTGGCCTGCCCCTAAAAAGTTCGTCCTGACCCCTAAAATTTTCCCCGACCCCTAAATCTCTCCAGCCCCCTAATTTTTCACTCTCCCCCAACCATGAGAAATATTTTGACTTCAAAACAAAAACCAACAAAAAAATTTGGCCTGACCCCTAAAAAGTTCGTCCTGACCCCTAAAATTTTCCCCGACCCCTAAATCTCTCCAACCCCCTAATTTTTCACTCTCCCCCAACTCTGAGAAATATTTTGACTTCAAAACAAAAAAAAACAACAAAAAAAAAAAAAATTTGGCCTGACCCCTAAAAAGTTCGTCCTGACCCCTAAAATTTTCCCCGACCCCTAAATCTCTCCAACCCCCTAATTTTTCACTCTCCCCCAACCCTGAGAAATATTTTGACTTCAAAACAAAAAATAAGCAAAAAATTTGGCCTGACCCCTAAAAAGTTCGTCCTGACCCCTAAAATTTTTCCCGACCCCTAAATCTCTCCAGCCCCCTAATTTTTCACTCTCCCCCAACCATGAGATATATTTTGACTTCAAAACAAAAAAAAACAAAAAAATTTGGCCTGCCCCTAAAAAGTTCGTCCTGACCCCTAAAATTTTCCCCGACCCCTAAATCTCTCCAGCCCCCTAATTTTTCACTCTCCCCCAACCATGAGAAATATTTTGACTTCAAAACAAAAACCAACAAAAAAATTTGGCCTGACCCCTAAAAAGTTCGTCCTGACCCCTAAAATTTTCCCCGACCCCTAAATCTCTCCAACCCCCTAATTTTTCACTCTCCCCCAACTCTGAGAAATATTTTGACTTCAAAACAAAAAAAAAAAAAAAAAAAAAAAAAAATTTGGCCTGACCCCTAAAAAGTTCGTCCTGACCCCTAAAATTTTCCCCGACCCCTAAATCTCTCCAACCCCCTAATTTTTCACTCTCCCCCAACCCTGAGAAATATTTTGACTTCAAAACAAAAAATAAGCAAAAAATTTGGCCTGACCCCTAAAAAGTTCGTCCTGACCCCTAAAATTTTTCCCGACCCCTAAATCTCTCCAGCCCCCTAATTTTTCACTCTCCCCCAACCATGAGATATATTTTGACTTCAAAACAAAAAAAAACAAAAAAGTTTGGCCTGACCCCTAAAAAGTTCGTCCTGACCCCTAAAATTTTCCCCGACCCCTAAATCTCTCCAACCCCCTAATTTTTCACTCTCCCCCAACTCTGAGTAATATTTTGACTTCAAAACAAAAAAAAACAAAAAAAACAAAAAAAATTTGGCCTGACCCCTAAAAAGTTCGTCCTGACCCCTAAAATTTTCCCCGACCCCTAAATCTCCCCAGCCCCCTAATTTTTTCACTCTCTTACAACCATTAGATATATTTTGACTTCAAAACAAAAAAAAACAAAAAAATTTGGCCTGACCCCTAAAAAGTTCGTCCTGACCCCTAAAACTTTCCCCGACCCCTAAATCTCTCCAGCCCCCTAATTTTTCACTTTCCCCCAACCATGAGATCTATTTTGACTTCAAAACAAAAAAAAACAAAAAAATTTGGCCTGACCCCTAAAAAGTTCGTCCTGACCCCTAAAATTTTCCCCGACCCCTAAATCTCTCCAGCCCCCTAATTTTTCACTCTCCCCTAACCATGAGAAATATTTTGACTTCAAAACAAAAAAAAACAAAAAAAAGAAAAAAATTTGGCCTGACCCCTAAAAAGTTCGTCCTGACCCCTAAAATTTTCCCCGACCCCTAAATCTCTCCAGCCCCCTAATTTTTCACTCTCCTCCAACCATGAGAAATATTTTGACTTCAAAACAAAAAAAAACAAAAAAATTTGGCCTGACCCCTAAAAAGTTCGTCCTGACCCCTAAAATTTTCCCCGACCCCTAAATCTCTCCAGCCCCCTAATTTTTCACTCTCCCCCAACCATGAGATATATTTTGACTTCAAAACAAAAAAAAAAGAAAAAAATTTGGCCTGACCCCTAAAAAGTTCGTCCTGACCCCTAAAATTTTCCCCGACCCCTAAATCTCTCCATCCCCCTAATTTTTCACTCTCCCCCAACCCTGAGAAATATTTTCAGTTCAAAACAAAAAAAAACAAAAAAATTTAGCCTGACCCCTAAAAAGTTCATCCTGACCCCTAAAATTTTCCCCGACCCCTAAATCTCTCCAGCCCCCTAATTTTTCACTTTCCCCCAACCATGAAAAATATTTTGACTTCAAAACAAAAAAAAAACAAAAAAATTTGGCCTGACTCCTAAAAAGTTCGGCCTGACCCCTAAAATTTTTCGCCGACCCCTCAATCTCTCCAGCCCCCTAATTTTTCACTCTCCCCCAACTCTGAGAAATATTTTGACTTCAAAACAAAAAATTGGCGTGACCACTAAAAAGTGCGGCCTGACCCCTAAATCTCTCCAGCCCCTCATCCCAACTAATTTTTCACTCTCACATAACCCTGAGAAATATTTTGAGTTAAAAACAAAATAAAAAAGAACAAATTTTGCCTGACCCCTAAAAAGTTCGGATTGACCCCTAAAATTTTCTCCGACCCCTCAATGTCTCCAGCGAAATATTTTGAGTTTAAAAAAAATGTTATTTAACATGTATACAAATATTAGTGAAAACAGTGGCGGAGCATAATTATTTCTATTCTTACTTTATTTATTGAGATGTTTTTTAATATGTATACAAATATTAGTGAAAACAATGGCGGAGCATAATTATTTCTCTTCTTACTGTACTTATTGAGACGTTATTTAATATGTATACAAATATTAGTGAAAACAATGGTGGAGCATAATTATTTCTCTTCTTACTTTACTTATTGAGACGTTATTTAATATGTATACAAATATTAGTGAAAACAGTGGCGGAGCATAATTATTTCTATTTTTAGTTCATTTATTGAGACGTTTTTTAATATGTATACAAATATTAGTGAAAACAATGGTGGAGCATAATTTTTTCTTCCTTTAAATTTACTGATTGAAACGTTATTTAATATGTATACAAATATTTGTGAAAACAATGGTGGAGCATAATTATATCTCTTCTTACTTTACTTATTGAGACGTTATTTAATATGTATACAAATATAAGTGAAAACAATGGAGGAGCATAATAATTTCTCTTCTTACCTTACTTTTTGAGACGTTATTTAATATCTATACAAATATTAGTGAAAACAATGGTGGAGCATAATTATTTCTCTTTTTACTTTACTTCTTGAAACGTTATTTAATATGTATACAAATATTAGTGAAAACAATGGTGGAGCATAATTATTTATTACACTAACTTCACACCTCTCAAAAAGAAGGAGGTAATACCTGGGAGGATGGTATCATGTCAACAGAAGAAATGCGGTTAGGATTAAGCAACCCTTGCTTCACTATAAACTCGTGTTCAAAAAAGTTCCGTTAGGGATCCACTTTGACGTCATTTCCTGTTAAAATCGTGACTTTGCATTATGCCGACAATCCCCCATCTCCAAATTTGGCATGAGGCGCTTCACCGGCGAATGCCGACACTCCCCCCCCCCCTAATTTGACCTGAAGCAGTCACACCGCCGCTCTATCTCTACAACTCTCAAAAAGGAGGAGGTAATGCCTAGGAGGGTGGTATCATAACAACAGAACGGGCGTAGGGGAGGAAAGGAAGGTAGAAGGGGTGGGAGTGAGAGGGAAAGAAGAGTTTTAGTGTGAGGGATTTTCTTCCCTACACTCTTTTCCTCTGACGTCATTTCCTGTTAAAAGCATGACGGTGCATTATTTCTCAAATTCTACATGATGTCATTGTTTTTTTCTCAAATTAGTACTAAACAACGTTGAAAATCGAGGAAAAAGGCAGTCGACCCTCGAAGAGTCCATTTTTTTTCCGGTTCTGAGATAGTATACGTCCCGGGGCTGGCCGGTCATAATGACGTCAACCGTGTGACTGTTTGTTGGGTACTCTCGGAGGAGTATCTGGACATACAAACAGACAAACAGACAGACATACAGACAACTGGCCTTTATATAATAGAAGATACAAATAAATGCACATTGGCCTTTATTATAGATACAAATAAATGCACATTGGTCTTTATTATAGATTTGCTTAATACCCCCCCCCCCCCAAGAAAAGATTTGGCCTGATGCGCTCACACCGGCGAATGCTGACACTCTCTCCTCGCAACAGATACTACACTGTCTCCACCCTCTCAAAAAGGTGTGAGCGCCGGCGAATGCCGACACTCCCTCTCCCCAAATTTGGCCTGAGGGACTCACACGGGCGAATGCCGTCACCCCCCCCCCCAATTTGACATGAAAGGAGGAGGTAATGCCTATCATGATAACGGAAGGGAGGGGGAGGAATATTAGCGTCTATTAAAAGGTTGTAGTGTGAGTGAATTTCTTCCCGCCACTTTGCATTATTTTTCAAATTATCTGTCACTCTCTGACGTCATGATATAACCGGACACAATTTAGAGCAAGACCGGGTACATCCGGCAAGGGATTATGGGACAGGTGCGGATGTGATTGAGCAACCCTTGTTTCACTACACACTCTTAACGTAGGATTACTATGTTGTTATTGATGCATCCGGACAGAAGTTATTGGATGATCTGATACAACCGGACACAATTTAGGACAAGACCGGGTACATCCGGCAAGGGATTATGGGATGTTTACAGTGACTCTGCATTTTTATCGGATTAGTACATAAATACATTAGATTATTTCGAATTTACTATCGAATTTGACCTCCTAGAACTGCATAGGACAAACCCATAGACCGACGGAATGAAGCCCCGAAGGCCAAGACGATACCAGTCTATGGGGTGCAGTATCCATCGAAACAGATACTACACTTTGATGTTAGCCAAAAGAAGTGAATTAATGTCATTTTCGGTAATGGCGTATGAAAGCTATGTTGAATTAGAGAAAAACGGCCTAGGGGAGTCTAAAATTCATTGTTGATATTCCAAACTTATATAAGAATTTGTTAAATAGTAGTATACAATGTTTTTTGAAAGAAAACCTAGTTATTATTACTTGTTAATTTAATAATGTAATTTAAACAGTGTCTAGTGGATAGACCGCTGTTCAGGTGTAGATTGGTTATAAATACCCCAGTAAATAAGCTCAGAATTTAAATTTGTTGGCCTTTTGGCTAAGATCAAAGTGTAGTATCTGTTCTCGGCATTTTTTTGCCTTGAGATAAAGTGTATTATCTAGTCCTATCCGATAGGTGTCGATCTTACACTCTCGAATCAAAAATCAGATTATCATTTTATTTTTGAATCCCTTTTCCTTTTGTTCACTTCCTCTCCCCTAAAGTACGGGCGTCACTCCTCCAAAGTTCGCCTTAGGCGCTCCCCTCCCCAAATTTTGCCTGAGGCGCACCACCGCCGAATGCCGACTGACTCTCCCCATATTTAGCCTGAGGCGCTCACACCGGCTAATGCCGCAACTCCCCCTCCCCCAAATTCGGCCTCCCCATGCCGACACTACTCCCCAAATTCGGCCTGAGGACCTCCTCCCCGAATTTCGCCTGAGGCGCACCACCGCCGAATGCCGACACTCACCCTTCCCATATTTGTCCTGAGGCGCTCATACCGGCGAATGCCGCAACTACCCCTCCACCAAATTCGGCCTTCCCAAATTTCGCCTGGGGCTCTCATACTGGCGAATGCCGACACTCCTTCCCAAATTCTGCGAATGCCGACACAATTCTGCGCCCCACCGGCGAATGCTGACACTCCTCTTCCCCAAATTTCGCCTGAGGCGCTAATACCGGCGAATGCCGACATTCCCCCTCCCCAAATATGGCCTGAGGCGCCCCACCGCCGAATGCCGACCCTCCCCTCAAATTTCGCCTGAGCCGCTAACACCGGCGAATGCCGACACCCTCCACACCCACCCCAATTTTTAAATATGTATACAAAAAGGAGGAGGTAATACCTAGGAGGATGTTATCATGTCAACAGAAAAAAAATCATGTTAAAAAAAGTGCCGTTATTGATTAAACAACCCTTGCGTCACTATAAACGCATGTATCAAAAAGTGCCGTTAGTAATTCAGCAACCCTTGCTTCACTATGGACTCGTGTTCAAAAAAAGTGCCGACACTCCTCCCCAAATTCGACCTGAGGCGCTCATACTGACGAATGCCGACACTCCTCCCCAAATTTCGCCTGAGGCGACCATACTTGCGTAACTCCTCCCCGAATTTTGCCTGAGGCGCCCCACCGGCAAATGCTGACCCTCCCCCAAATTTCGCCTGATGCGCCCCACCGCCGAATGTCGATACCCCCCCCCTCCCCCAAATTTCTCCTGAGGC
This sequence comes from Sepiola atlantica, assembly GCA_963556195.1. Classification (NCBI taxonomy): domain Eukaryota; kingdom Metazoa; phylum Mollusca; class Cephalopoda; order Sepiida; family Sepiolidae; genus Sepiola; species Sepiola atlantica. The sequence goes on along the minus strand of OY744537.1, from coordinate 63,235,320 downwards.
GCTCACACCGGCGAATGCCGACACCCCCCACACCCACCCCAATTTTTCAATATGTATACAATATGTATACAAATATTAGTGAAAACAATGGGGGAGCATACAAATATTAGTGAAAACAGTGGGGGAGCATAATTATTTATTACTTTAATTTTACTGATACTACACTAACTTCACACCTCTCAAAAAGGAGGAGGTAATACCTAGGAGGATGTTATCATGTCAACAGAAAAAATGTGGTTAGGATTAAGCAACCCTTGCTTCACTATGAACTCATGTTAAAAAAAGTGCCGTTATTGATTAAACAACACTTGCGTCACTATAAACGCATGTATCAAAAAGGACCGTTAGGAGTTACGCAACCCTTGCATCACTATGGACTCATGTTCAAAAAAGTGCCGTTAGTAAGTAAGCAACCCATGCTTGACTATGGACTCGTGTTCAAAAAAAGTGCCGTTTGTGATTAAGCAACACTTGCTTCACTATAAACTCATGTTCAAAAAAGAGCCGTTAGGGATTTCCTCTGACGTCATTTCCTGTTAAAATCATGACGGTGCATTATTTCATTGTTTTTTCTCAAATTAGTACTAAACAACGTTGAAAATCGAGGAAAAAGGCACCCCCCCATTGGAGAAAAGTGCTCAGTCGACCCTCGAAGAGTCCATTTTTTTTTCCGGTTCTGAGATATTATACGTCCCGGGGCTGGCCGGTTATAATGATGTCAACCGTGTGACTGTTTGTTGGGTCCTCTCGGAGGAGTTTCTGGACATACAAACAAACAGACAAACAGACATACAGACAACTGCCCTTTATATAATAGACTAGCGGGGCTACCCGGCGTTGCTCGGGGTCATAAAAACATATAATGGAAGAAAAATCGTGTGTGTAACATCTTTATATACAAACTTCTATTTCTCCACCCCTTTCTCTATAGCCGTGTCTTTATCTTTCTACCTTTCTCTTCCCTGGTCGCCCCATTTCACCGCTACTTTCTTATTTTGTCTTTTGCGAAAGCTGTTTCTTCCCCACCATATCTCCTACGTTGCCCAGGGCAATAGTATGACATATTTCTATAAAAAGTAACACCCCTATCTGCGCCTTCTATATAGGTACTTATCTCCGTCCCGATGTTCATACTATATACGTATCTATCATCACCCCGGTGCGCATACTATATACGTACCTATCGCCGCCCCAGTGCACATACTATATACGTACCTATCGCCGCCCCAGTGCAGATACTATTTAAGTAACTATCGCCGCCCTGGTACAAAGCCGGTGTGCATGCTACATAAGTACCTATCGCTGCCCTAGTGTGAATAATTAATATGTACACATTGCCACTTTGGTGCGAATGCAAAATACGTACCTATCGCCGCTTTGGTGCGAATGCTAAATACGTACCTATAGCCGGTCCGGTGCGAATGCTAAATACGTATCTATAGCCGCCCTGGTGCGAATGCTAAATACGTACCTATAGCCGCCCCGTGCGAATGCGAAATACATACCTTTCGCCGTTCTGGTGCACGTGCTATATACGTACCTATCGCCGCCCTGGTGCGCGTGCTATATATGTACTAATCGCCGCCGCAGAGCGCATGCTATGTACGTACTTATTGCTGCCCATGTGTACATGCTATATACGTAGCTATCGCCACCGCTGAATTCTGAATACGTACCTATCGCCGCCCCGGTGTGGAAGCTAAATACGTACATATCGCCGCTCCGGTGCGAATGCTAAATACATACCTATCGCCGCCCCGGTGTGAATTCTAAATACGTACCTATCGCCGCCCCGGTGTGAATTCTAAATACGTACCTATCGCCGCCCCGGTGCGGAAGCTAAATACGTACCTATCGCAACCCCGGTGCAAATGCTAAATACGTAGCTATTGCCACCCCTATGCACTACTATATAAGTACCTATTGCCACCCCGGTGCACATACTATATATAAACCTATCGCTGGCCCGGTGTGCATACTATATTTGTACCTATCGCGGCTCTGGTGCGCATACTACATACTTACCTATCTCTGCAAGGGTACACATACTATATATGTACCAATCTCCAGCCCAGTTCGCATACGTAAGAACTCATTAATTCGCCCCTGTCGTCTTAGAAAAACAAAATAGTGTCTATTCATGTATTGTCACTATCATAAATATAAATATTTTTAGTTAAAAACAGAAAAAAATACATTTTTTTGCCTCCCCACAAGAAAATTTTTTTTTCTATCATCCCACATATTTAGAAATATTTTTAATTTAAATGAAAAAAAAAAAGAAAAATGTCTGACCCCCCCCTACCCCCCAAAAATTTTATGTTCCTCCCATACATAGAAATATTTTTATTTTAAAAAAGAAAAAAAAAAAAATTTTTTTAGCTCCCCTCCGAAAATTTTTTTTTTCATCATCCCCCATACATATAAATATTTTCAATGAAAAAGATAAAAGAAATAAAAAATATTTTGCATTCCCCCCAATTTTTTTTACACTTCCGATGCGCATGCTATATACGTATTTATTGCCGCCCATGTGCACATGCTATATACGTTCCTATCACCACTGCGAATGCTAATTAGGTTTTCAGCATAGATGCTGTTAAAATATTAACCAAACCTATCACTACAGTAGCTCTATCTAGGATATTGAGCACTTTTCTCCCGGACAACGCCGAGTACTTTGAAAATCAAGGAGGCCTACTGAGCACTACTTAAATTACTCTTATCGATTCCCCCATCCTTTTCAGCGTAGATGCTGTTAAAATATTATCTAAACCTATCACTACAGTAAGTCTATCTAGCACATTAAGAACTTTTTTCCCGGACAACACCGAGTACTTTGAAAATCAAAGAGGCCTCCTGAGAACTACTGAAATCATTTAGGTATCCTCCCTCCTTTTCATCTGCAAAATAGTCCAAAGGGGAACGAAGATAGCGTTAAAATATTTTCAAAACCTATCACTACAGTAGCTCTATCTAGCATATTTAGCACTTTTCTCCCGGACAACGCCAAGTACTTTGAAAATAAAGGAGGCCTCCTGAGCACTACTGAAATCACTTAGGTATCCCCCCTTCTTTTCATCTGCAAAATAGTCCAAAGGGGAACGAAGATGGCGTTAAAATATTTTCTAAACCTATCACTAAAGTAGCTCTATCTAGGATATTGAGCACTTTTCTCCCGGACAACGCCGAGTATTTGAAAATCAAGGAGGCCTCCTGAGCACTACTGAAATAACTCTTATCGATTCCCACATCCTTTTCAGCGTAGATGCTGTTAAAATATTATCCAAACCTATCACTACAGTAGGTCTATCTAGCACATTGAGCACTTTTTTCCCGGACAACGCCGAGTATTTGAAAATCAAAGAGGCCTCCTGAGCACTACTGAAATCACTTAGGTATCCTCCCTCCTTTTAATCTTCAAAATCGTTCAAAGGGGAACGAAGATGGCGTTAAAATATTATCCAAACCTATCACTACAGTAGCTCTATCTAGGATATTGAGCACTTTTCTCCCGGACAATGCCGAGTATTTGAACATCAAAGAGGCCTCCTGAGCACTACTGAAATAACTCTTATCGATTCCCCCATCCTTTTAATCGTAGATGCTGTTAAAGTATTATCCAAACCTATCACTACAGTAGGTCTATCTAGCACATTGAGCACTTTTTCCCGGACAACGCCGAGTATTTGAAAATCAAAGAGGCCTCCTGAGCACTACTGAAATCACTTAGGTATCCTCCCTCCTTTTCATCTTCAAAATAGTCCAAAGGGGAACGAAGATGGCGTTAAAATATTTTCAAAACCTATCACTACAGTAGCTCTATCTAGCATATTTAGCACTTTTCTCCCAGACAACGCCAAGTACTTTGAAAATCAAGGAGGCCTCCTGAGCACTACTGAAATCACTTAGGTATCCACCCTTCTTTTCATCTGCAAAATAGTCCAAAGGGGAACGAAGATGGCGTTAAAATATTTTCTAAACCTATCACTAAAGTAGCTCTATCTAAGATATTGAGCACTTTTCTCCCGGACAACGCCGAGTATTTGAAGATCAAAGAGGCCTCCTGAGCACTACTGAAATAACTCTTATCGATTCACACATCCTTTTAATCGTAGATGCTGTTAAAATATACTCCAAACCTATCACTACAGTAGCTCTATCTAGGATATAGAGCACTTTTCTCCCGGACAACGCCGAGTATTTGAAAATCAAGGAGGCCTCCTGAGGACTACTGAAATCACTTAGGTATCCTCTCTCCTTCTGATCTGCGAAATAGTCCAAAGGGGAACGAAGATGGCGTTAAAATATTTTCCAAACGTATCACTACAGTAGCTCTATCTAGGATATTGAGCACTTTTCCCCGGGTGCCATACTGCAGAAGCCTCAGATTCCTATACCGCAGAAATCCCCCCACTGGTTGCTATACAGCAGAAGCCTCTACTGATATCACTCTTACCGATCCCCCCTCATTTTTATTCTGCACAAAAGTCCGAAGAGAATCGTAAATGACGTTAAAATATTACACAAACTTATCACTACAGTAGCTCTATCTAGAACATTGAGCAGTTTTCTCCCAGACAACGCCGAGTATTTAAAAAAATCAAGGAGGCTTCTGGAGCACTACTGAAATCACTGTAACCGTCCCCCCCCCCCCCCCGCTTTTCATCTGCAAAATCGTCCGAAGAGAAACGTAGATGCTGTTATTCGGCATTCCCCGATAGGGCGCCTCTAGCAATAAACTTACTCCTCCCCAAAGAGGGGAGGCGAAGCCTGGGAGTGTGGACCTCCTAGAACTGCACAGGACAAACCCATAGACCGACGGAATGAAGCCCCGAAGGCCAAGACGATACCAGTCTATGGGGTGCAGTATCCATCGAAACAGATACTACACTTTGATGTTAGCCAAAAGAAGTGAATTAATGTCATTTTCGGTAATGGCGTATGAAAGCTATGTAGAATTAGAGAAAAACGGCCTAGGGGAGTCTAAAATTCATTGTTGATATTCCAAACTTATATAAGAATTTGTTAAATAGTAGTATAAAATGTTTGTTGAAAGAAAATCCTAGTTATTATTACTTGTTAATTTAATAATGTAATTTAAACAGTGTCCAAGTGATAGACCGCTGTTCAGGTGTAGATTGGTTATAAATACCCCAGTAAATAACCTCAGAATTTTGGCTAATGATCAAAGTGTAGTATCTGTTCCGATGGATACTGCACCCCATAGACTGGTATTGTCTTGGCCTCTGGGGCTTGATTTACGCCGGTCTATGGGATTGTCCTGTGCAGTTCTAGGAGGTCCACCCTCCCAGGCTTCGCCTCCCCTCTTTGGGGAGGAGTAAGTTTATTGCTTACAGTCTGAGGCGCCCCTACCGGGGAATGCCGACGGGGCTGCCCAGGCAATTTTTAAATGGCCAGAGTGCTCACCTCTCGAGCGCTGGCTTTTAACCCCACTTTCTCGACCCAATCTGTGGTCACATCTTACTTGTGGGAGTAGGATAAAACTGGCCTTGTGCCTAACTCCTGAGGTGGAGTAAATACCTTTGGCTAATGATCAAAGTGTAGTATCTGTTCCGATGGATACTGCACCCCATAGACTGGTATTGTCTTGGCCTCCGGGGCTTGATTTACGCCGGTCTATGGGATTGTCCTGTGCAGTTCTAGGAGGTCCACCCTCCCAGGCTTCGCCTCCCCTCTTTGGGGAGGAGTAAGTTTATTGCTTACTGTCTGAGGCGCCCCTACCGGGGAATGCCGACGGGGCTGCCCAGGCAATTTTTAAATGGCCAGAGTGCTCACCTCTCGAGCGCTGGCTTTTAACCCCACTTTCTCGACCCAATCTGTGGTCACATCTTACTTGTGGGAGTAAGATAAAACTGGCCTTGTGCCTAACTCCTGGGGAGGAGTAAATACCTTTTGGCTAATGATCAAAGTGTAGTATCTGTTCCGATGGATACTGCACCCCATAGACTGGTATTGTCTTGGCCTCCGGGGCTTGATTTACGCCGGTCTATGGGATTGTCCTGTGCAGTTCTAGGAGGTCCACCCTCCCAGGCTTCGCCTCCCCTCTTTGGGGAGGAGTAAGTTTATTGCTTACTGTCTGAGGCGCCCCTACCGGGGAATGCCGACGGGGCTGCCCAGGCAATTTTTAAATGGCCAGAGTGCTCACCTCTCGAGCGCTGGCTTTTAACCCCACTCTCTCGACCCAAGCTGTGGTCACATCTTACTTGTGGGAGTAAGATAAAACTGGCCTTGTGCCTAACTCCTGGGGAGGAGTAAATACCTTGATTTGTTGGCCTTTTGGCTAAGATCAAAGTGTAGTATCTGTTCCGATGGATACTGCACCCCATAGACTGGTATTGTCTTGGCCTCCGGGGCTTGATTTACGCCGGTCTATGGGATTGTCCTGTGCAGTTCTAGGAGGTCCACCCTCCCAGGCTTCGCCTCCCCTCTTTGGGGAGGAGTAAGTTTATTGCTTACTGTCTGAGGCGCCCCTACCGGGGAATGCCGACGGGGCTGCCCAGGCAATTTTTAAATGGCCAGAGTGCTCACCTCTCGAGCGCTGGCTTTTAACCCCACTTTCTCGACCCAATCTGTGGTCACATCTTACTTGTGGGAGTAAGATAAAACTGGCCTTGTGCCTAACTCCTGGGGAGGAGTAAATACCTTGATTTTCTTCTGCTTTGTTGGCTTTTTGGCTAAGATCAAAGTGTAGTATCTGTTCTCGGCATTTTTGCCTTGAGATAAAGTGTATTATCTAGTCCTATCCGATAGGTGTCGATCTTACACTCTCGAATCAAAAATCAGATTATCATTTTATTTTTGAATCCCTTTTCCTTTTGTGCACTTCCTCTCCCCTAAAGTACGGCCTGATACGCGCCCACTGTCGGGATCTCTCTCTTACCGCCTAATACTCGTACTCCTCCAAATTCCGACACTCCTCCCCAAATTCTGCCTGGGGCGCTCATACTGGCGAACCTCCCCTAATTTGGCCTGAGGCGCCACACCGGCGAATGCTGAAACTCCTCCTCCCAAATTACGCCTGAGGCGCTAATACCGGCGAATGCCGACATTCCCCCTCGCCCCCAAATTTCGCCTGAGGCGCTCATACCGGCGAACCGCCCCCCCCTCCCCCATGTAATGCATGGGATGAGTGCATCATGACAACGGAACCGATACGACCCTTACCTCAACACTTCTCAAAAAAGGAGGAGATAATGCATGGGATGAGTGCATCATGACAACAGAACCGATACGACCCTACCTCAACACTTCTCAAAAAAGGAGGAGATAATGCATGGGATGAGTGCATCATGACAACGGAACCGATACTACCCTACCTCAACCCTTCTCAAAAAAGGAAGAGGTAATGCATGGGAATAGTGCATCATGACAACGGAACCGATACGACCCTACCTCAACACTTCTCAAATAAGGAGGAGATAATGCATGGGATGAGGGCATCATGACAACGGAACCGATACGACCCTATCTCAACACTCTCAAAAAAGGAGGAGGTAATATCGTACATATCGCTGCCCCGGTGCGAATGCTAAATACATACCTATCGCTGCCCCGGTGTGAATTATAAATACATACCTATCGCCGCCCCGGTGTGAATGCTAAATACGTACCTATCGCCGCCCCGGTGTGAATTTTAAATATGTACCTTTCGCCGCCCGGTGTGAATTTTGAATATGTACCTTTCGCCGCCCCTGTGCGCGTGCTATATACGTACCTATCGCCGCCCTGGTGCGCGTGCTATATATGAACCGCTCGCTGCCTCAGTGCGCATGCTAAATACATACCTATCACTGCCCCGGTGTGCACACTATATACGTACTTATTACCGCCCATGTGCACATGCTATATAAGTACCTATCACCACCGCTGAATGCTAAATAAGTACCTATCGCCGCCCCGGTGTGGATACTAAATACGTACATATCGCTGCCCCTAAATTTGGGCAGGCCCCTAAAAAATTTGGCCAGACCCCTAAAATTTTCCCCGTCCCCTAAATCTCTCCAGCCTCTAATTTTTCACTCTCCCCCAACCATGAGAAATGCTTTGACTTCAAAACAAAAAAAAACAAAACAATTTGGCCTGACCCCTAAAAAGTTCCGCCTGACCCCTAAAAATTTCCCCGACCCCTAAATCTATCCAGCCCCCTAATTTTTCACTCTCTTACAACCATTAGATATATTTTGACTTCAAAACAAAAAAAAACAAAAAAATTTGGCCTGACCCCTAAAAAGTTTGTCCTGACCCCTAAAATTTTCCCCGACCCCTAAATCTCTCCAGCCCCCTAATTTTTCACTCTCTTACAACCATTAGATATATTTTGACTTCAAAACAAAAAAAAACAAAAAAATTTGGCCTGACCCCTAAAAAGTTCGTCCTGACCCCTAAAATTTTCCCCGACCCCTAAATCTCTCCAGCCCCCTAATTTTTCACTCTCCTCCAACCATGGAAAATATTTTGACTTCAAAACAAAAAAAAACAAAAAAATTTGGCCTGACCCCTAAAAAGTTCGTCCTGACCCCTAAAATTTTCCCCGACCCCTAAATCTCTCCAGCCCCCTAATTTTTCACTCTCCCCCAACCCTGAGAAATATTTTGACTTCAAAACAAAAAAAAACAAAAAAAACAAAAAAATTTGGCCTGACCCCTAAAAAGTTCGTCCTGACCCCTAAAATTTTCCCCGACCCCTAAATCTCTCCAGCCCTCTAATGTTTCACTCTCCCCCTAACCATGAGAAATATTTTGACTTCAAAACAAAAAAAAACAAAAAAATTAGGCCTGACCCCTAAAAAGTTCCGCCTGACCCCTAAAATTTTCCCCCACCCCTAAATCTCTCTAGCCCCCTAATTTTTCACTCTCCCCCAACCATGAGAAATATTTTGACTTCAAAACAAAAAAAAACAAAAAAAATTGGCCTGACCCCTAAAAAGTTCGTCCTAACCCCTAAAATTTTCCCCGACCCCTAAATCTCTCCAGCCCCCTAATTTTTCACTCTCCCACAACCATTAGATATATTTTGACTTCAAAACAAAAAAAAACAAAAAAATTTGGCCTGACCCCTAAAAAGTTCGTCCTGACCCCTAAAATTTTCCCCGACCCCTAAATCTCTCCAGACCCCTAATTTTTCACTCTCCCCCAACCCTGAAAAATATTTTAGCTTCAAAACAAAAAAAAGACAAAGAAAAACAAAAAAATTTGGGTTGACCCCTAAAAAGTTCGTCCTGACCCCTAAAATTTTCCCCGACCCCTAAATCTCTCCAGCTCCCTAATTTTTCACTCTCCCCCAACCCTGAGAAATATTTTCAGTTAAAAACCAAAAAAAAGAAAAAATTTGGCCTGACCCCTAAAAAGTTCGTCCTGACCCCTGAAATTTTCCCCGACCCCTAAATCTCTCCAGCCCCCTAATTTTTCACTCTCCCCGAACGATGAGAAATATTTTGAGTTAAAAACCAAAAAAAACAAAAAAATTTGGCTTGACCCCTAAAAAGTTCGTCCTGACCCCTAAAATTTTCCCCGACCCCTAAATCTCTCCAGCCCCCTAATTTTTCACTCTCCCCCAACCATGAGAAATATTTTGAGTTCAAAACCAAAAAAAAAGAAAAAAATTTGGCCTGACCCCTAAAAAGTTCGTCCTGACCCCTAAAATTTTCCCCGACCCCTAAATCTCTCCATCCCTCTAATTTTTCACTCTCCCCCAACCCTGAGAAATATTTTCAGTTCAAAACAAAAAAAAAACAAAAAATTTGGCCTGACCCCTAAAAAGTTCGTCCTGACCCCTAAAATTTTCCCCGACCCCTAAATCTCTCCAGCCCCCTAATTTTTCACTCTCCCCCAACCATGAGATATATTTTGACTTCAAAACAAAAAAATGTTATTTAACATGTATACAAATATTAGTGAAAACAATGGTGGAGCATAATTATTTCTCTTTTTACTTTACTTATTGAGACGTTATTTAACATGTATAAAAATATAAGTGAAAACAATGGTGGAGCATAATTATTTTTCTTCTTTCTTTACTTATTGAGACGTTATTTAATATGTATACAAATATTAGTGAAAACAGTGGCGGAGCATAATTATTTCTCTTTTTACGTTACTTATTGAAACGTTATTTAACATGTATTCAAATATTAGTGAAAACAATGGCGGAGCATAATTATATTTCTTCTTACTTTACATATTGAGACGTTATTTAATATGTATACAAATATTAGTGAAAACAGTAGTGGAGCATAATTATTTTTCTTCTTACTTTACTTATTGAGACGTTATTTAATATGTATACAAATATTAGTGAAAACAATGGTGGAGCATAATTATTTATTACTTTAATTTTACTGATACTACACTAACTTCACACCTCTCAAAAAGAAGGAGGTTATACCTGGGAGGATGATATCATGTCAACAGAAGAAATGCAGTTAGGATTAAGCAACCCTGGCTTCACTACAAACTCGTGTTCAAAAAAGTGCCGTTATTGATTAAGCAACCCTGGCTTCACTGTGGATTCATGTTCAAAAAAGTGCCGTTAGGAATTAAGCAACCCTTTCTTCACTATGGACTCATGTTAAAAAAAATGCCGTTAGGGATTAAGCAACAGTTGCTTCAATAAAAACTTATGTTTCGTTGGGATAAGGCAACCCGTGCTTCACTATAAACTCATGTTCAAAAAAGTGCCGTTAGGGATTTCCTCTGACGTCATTTCCTGCTAAAATCGTGACTTTGCATTATGCCGACAATCCCCCATCTCCAAATTTGGCCTGAGGCGCACCACCGGCGAATGCCGACACTCCACCAAATTCGGCCTGAGTCGCTCACACCGGCGAATGCCGACACTCCCCCAAATTCGGCCTGAGGCGCTCATACTGGCGAATGCCGACACTCCTCCCCGAATTTCGCCTGAGGCGCCCCACCGCCGAATGCCGACACTCACCCTCCCCAGATTTGGCCTGAGGCGCCCCACCGCCGAATGCCGATACCCCCCCCCCTTCCCCAAATTTCTCCTGAGGCGCTCACACCGGCGAATGCCGACACCCCCCACACCCACCCCAAGTTTTCAATATGTATACAATATGTATAGAAATATTAGTGAAAACAATGGGGGAGCATACAAATATTAGTGAAAACAGTGGGGGAGCATAATTATTTATTACTTTAATTTTACTGATACTACACTAACTTCACACCTCTCAAAAAGGAGGAGGTAATACCTAGGAGGATGTTATCATGTCAACAGAAAAAATGTGGTTAGGATTAAGCAACCCTTGCTTCACTATGAACTCATGTTAAAAAAAGTGCCGTTATTGATTAAACAACACTTGCGTCACTATAAACGCATGTATCAAAAAGTGCCGTTAGGAGTTAAGCAACCCTTGCATCACTATGGACTCATGTTCAAAAAAGTGCCGTTAGTAAGTAAGCAACCCATGCTTGACTATGGACCCGTGTTCAAAAAAAGTGCCGTTTGTGATTAAGCAACACTTGCTTCACTATAAACTCATGTTCAAAAAAGAGCCGTTAGGGATTTCCTCTGACGTCATTTCCTGTTAAAATCATGACGGTGCATTATTTCTCAAATTCTTTGTTTTTTTCTCAAATTAGTACTAAACAACGTTGAAAATCGAGGAAAAAGGCACCCCCCCATTGGAGAAAAGTGCTCAGTCGACCCTCGAAGAGTCCATTTTTTTTTCCGGTTCTGAGATATTATACGTCCCGGGGCTGGCCGGTTATAATGATGTCAACCGTGTGACTGTTTGTTGGGTCCTCTCGGAGGAGTATCTGGACATACAAACAGACAAACAAACAGACAAACAAACAGACAAACATACAGACAACTGCCCTTTATATAGGAGACTAGCGGGGCTACCCGGCGTTGCTCGGGGTCATAAAAACATATATTTGAAGAAAGATCGTGTGTGTAACATCTTTATATTCAAACTTCTATGTCCGCCCCCTCTCTCTATAGCCGTCTCTTTATCTGCTACCTTTCTCTTTCCTGGTCGCCCCATTTCGCCGCTACTTTCTAATTTTGCCTTTTGCAAAAGCTGTTTCTTCCCCACCATTTCTCCTATTGCCCAGGGTAATAGTATGACATATTTCTATAAAAAGTAACACCTCTATCTGCGCCTTCTATATAGGTACTTATCTCCACCCCGGTGTTCATACTATATACGTATCTATCATCACCCCGGTGCGCATACTATATACGTACCTATCGCCGCCCCAGTGCACATACTATATACGTACCTATCGCCGCCCCGGTGCAGATACTATTTAAGTACCTATCGCCGCCCCGTTGCGAATGCTAAATAGTACCTATCGTTGCCCCGGTGTGAATGCTAAATACATACCTATTGCGCCCCGGTGTGCATGCTACATAAGTACCTATCGCTGCGCTAGTGCGAATAATTAATATGTCCATATTGCCGCTTTGGTGTGAATGCTAAATACGTACCTATCGCCGGCCCAGTGCGAATGCTAAATACGTACCTATAGCCGCCCTGGTGCGAATGCTAAATACGTACCTATAGCCGCCCCAGTGCGAATGCTAAATACGTACCTATCACCACTACGGTGCGAATGCGAAATACATACCTTTCGCCGCCCCGGTGCGGAAGCTAAATACGTACCTATCGCTGCCCCGGTGTGAATGCTAAATACATACCTATCGCTGCCCGGGTGTGAATGCTAAATACATACCTATCGCCGCCCCGGCGTGAATGCTAAATACGTACCTATCGCCGCCCCGGTGTGAATTTTAAATATGTACCTTTCGCCGCCCAGTGTGAATTTTAAATATGTACCTTTCGCCGCCCATGTGCGCGTGCTATATTCGTACCTATCGCCGCCCCGGTGCGCGTGCTACATATGAACCGATCGCTGCCTCAGTGCGCATGCTAAATACATACCTATCACTGCCCCGGTGTGCATACTATATACGTACTTATTACCGCCCATGTGCACATGCTATATAAGTACCTATCACCACCACTGAATGCTAAATAAGTACCTATCGCCGCCCCGGTGTGGAAGCTAAATACGTACATATCGCCGCCCCTAAATTTGGGCAGACCCTAAAAAGTTCGGCCTGACCCCTAAAATTTTCCTCGACACCTAAATCTCTCCAGCCCCCTAATTTTTCACTCTCCCCCAACCATGAGAAATATTTTGACTTCAAAACAAAAAAAAACAAAAAAATTTGGCCTGACCCCTAAAAAGTTCCGCCTGACCCCTAAAATTTTCCCCGACCCCTAAATCTCTCCAGCCCCCTAATTTTTCACTCTCCCCCAATCCTGAGAAATATTTTAACTTCAAAACAAAAAAAAACAAAAAAATTTAGCCTGACACCTAAAAAGTTCGTCCTGACCCCTAAAATTGTCCCCGACCCCTAAATCTCTCCAGCCTCCTAATTTTTCACTCTCCCCCAACCATGAGATATATTTTGACTTCAAAACAAATAAAAACAAAAAAATTTTGCCTGACCCCTAAAAAGTTCGTCCTGACCCCTAAAATTTTCCCCGACCCCTAAATCTCTCCAGCCCCCTAATTTTTCACTCTCCCCCAACCATGAGATATATTTTGACTTCAAAACAAAAAAAAACAAAAAAATTTGGCCTGACCCCTTAAAAGTTCGTCCTGACCCCTAAAATTTTCCCCGACCCCTGAATCTCTCCAGCCCCCTAATTTTTCACTCTCCCCCAACCATGAGATATATTTTGACTTCAAAACAAAAAAAAAACAAAAAAATTTGGCCTGACCCCTAAAAAGTTCCGCCTGACCCCTAAAATTTTCCCCGACCCCTAAATCTCTCCAGCCCCCTAATTTTTCACTCTCCCCCAATCCTGAGAAATATTTTAACTTCAAAACAAAAAAAAACAAAAAAATTTAGCCTGACACCTAAAAAGTTCGTCCTGACCCCTAAAATTGTCCCCGACCCCTAAATCTCTCCAGCCTCCTAATTTTTCACTCTCCCCCAACCATGAGATATATTTTGACTTCAAAACAAATAAAAACAAAAAAATTTTGCCTGACCCCTAAAAAGTTCGTCCTGACCCCTAAAATTTTCCCCGACCCCTAAATCTCTCCAGCCCCCTAATTTTTCACTCTCCTCCAACCATGAGAAATAATTTGACTTCAAAACAAAAAAAGACAAAAAAATTTGGCCTGACCCCTAAAATTTGGCCTGACCCCTAAATCTCTCTAGCCCCCTAATTTTTCACTCTCCCCCAACCATGAGATATATTTTGACTTCAAAACAAAAAAAAACAAAAAAATTTGGCCTGACCCCTAAAAAGTTCCGCCTGACCCCTAAAATTTTCCCCGACCCCTAAATCTCTCCAGCCCCCTAATTTTTCACTCTCCCCCAACCCTGAGAAATATTTTGACTTCAAAACAAAAAAAAACAAAAAAATTTGGCCTGACCCCTTAAAAGTTCGTCCTGACCCCTAAAATTGTCCCCGACCCCTAAATCTCTCCAGCCTCCTAATTTTTCACTCTCCCCCAAACATGAGATATATTTTGACTTCAAAACAAAAAAAAACAAAAAAATGTGGCCTGACCCCTAAAAAGTTCCGCCTGACCCCTAAAATTTTTCCCGAACCCTAAATCTCTCTAGCCCCCTAATTTTTCACTCTCCCCCAACTATGAGAACGATTTTGACTTCAAAACAAAAAAAAACAAAAAAATTTGGCCTGACCCCTTAAAAGTTCGTCCTGACCCCTAAAATTTTCCCCGACCCCTGAATCTCTCCAGCCCCCTAATTTTTCACTCTCCCCCAACCATGAGATATATTTTGACTTCAAAACAAAAAAAAAACAAAAAAATTTGGCCTGACCCCTAAAAAGTTCCGCCTGACCCCTAAAATTTTCCCCGACCCCTCAATCTCTCCAGCCCCCTAATTTTTCACTCTCCTCCAACTCTGAGAAATATTTTGACTTCAAAACAAAAAATTGGCGTGACCACTAAAAAGTGCGGCCTGACCCCTAAATCTCTCCAGCCCCTCATCCCAACTAATTTTTCACTCTCACATAACCCTGAGAAATATATTGAGTTAAAAACAAAATAAAAAAGAACAAATTTTGCCTGACCCCTAAAAAGTTCGGATTGACCCCTAAAATTTTCTCCGACCCCTCAATGTCTCCAGCGAAATATTTTGAGTTCAAAAAAAAATGTTATTTAACATGTATACAAATATTAGTGAAAACAGTGGCGGAGCATAATTATTTCTATTCTTACTTTATTTATTGAGATGTTTTTTAATATGTATACAAATATTAGTGAAAACAATGGCGGAGCATAATTATTTCTCTTCTTACTGTATTATTGAGACGTTATTTAATATGTATACAAATATTAGTGAAAACAATGGTGGAGCATAATTATTTCTCTTCTTACTTTACTTATTGAGACGTTATTTAATATGTATACAAATATTAGTGAAAACAGTGGCGGAGCATAATTATTTCTATTTTTAGTTTATTTATTGAGACGTTTTTTAATATGTATACAAATATTAGTGAAAACAATGGCGGAGCATAATTTTTTCTTCCTTTAAATTTACTGATTGAAACGTTATTTAATATGTATACAAATATTTGTGAAAACAATGGTGGAGCATAATTATATCTCTTCTTACTTTACTTATTGAGACGTTATTTAATATGTATACAAATATAAGTGAAAACAATGGAGGAGCATAATAATTTCTCTTCTTACCTTACTTCTTGAGACGTTATTTAATATGTATACAAATATTAGTGAAAACAATGGTGGAGCATAATTATTTCTCTTTTTACTTTACTTCTTGAAACGTTATTTAATATGTATACAAATATTAGTGAAAACAATGGTGGAGCATAATTATTTATTACACTAACTTCACACCTCTCAAAAAGAAGGAGGTAATACCTGGGAGGATGGTATCATGTCAACAGAAGAAATGCGGTTAGGATTAAGCAACCCTTGCTTCACTATAAACTCGTGTTCAAAAAAGTTCCGTTAGGGATCCACTTTGACGTCATTTCCTGTTAAAATCGTGACTTTGCATTATGCCGACAATCCCCCATCTCCAAATTTGGCATGAGGCGCTTCACCGGCGAATGCCGACACTCCCCCCCCCCCCTAATTTGACCTGAAGCAGTCACACCGCCGCTCTATCTCTACAACTCTCAAAAAGGAGGAGGTAATGCCTAGGAGGGTGGTATCTTAACAACAGAACGGGCGTAGGGGAGGAAAGGAAGGTAGAAGGGGTGGGAGTGAGAGGGAAAGAAGAGTTTTAGTGTGAGGGATTTTCTTCCCTACACTCTTTTCCTCTGACGTCATTTCCTGTTAAAAGCATGACGGTGCATTATTTCTCAAATTCTACATGATGTCATTGTTTTTTTCTCAAATTAGTACTAAACAACGTTGAAAATCGAGGAAAAAGGCAGTCGACCCTCGAAGAGTCCATTTTTTTTCCGGTTCTGAGATAGTATACGTCCCGGGGCTGGCCGGTCATAATGACGTCAACCGTGTGACTGTTTGTTGGGTACCTCGGAGGAGTATCTGGACATACAAACAGACAAACAGACAGACATACAGACAACTGGCCTTTATATAATAGAAGATACAAATAAATGCACATTGGCCTTTATTATAGATACAAATAAATGCACATTGGTCTTTATTATAGATTTGCTTAATACCCCCCCCCCCAAGAAAAGATTTGGCCTGATGCGCTCACACCGGCGAATGCTGACACTCTCTCCTCGCAACAGATACTACACTGTCTCCACCCTCTCAAAAAGGTGTGAGCGCCGGCGAATGCCGACACTCCTCCTCCCCAAATTTGGCCTGAGGGACTCACACCGGCGAATGCCGTCACCCCCCCCCCCCCCCAAATTTGACATGAAAGGAGGAGGTAATGCCTATCATGATAACGGAAGGGAGGGGGAGGAATATTAGCGTCTATTAAAAGGTTGTAGTGTGAGTGAATTTCTTCCCGCCACTTTGCATTATTTTTCAAATTATCTGTCACTCTCTGACGTCATGATATAACCGGACACAATTTAGAGCAAGACCGGGTACATCCGGCAAGGGATTATGGGACAGGTGCGGATGTGATTGAGCAACCCTTGTTTCACTACACACTCTTAACGTAGGATTACTATGTTGTTATTGATGCATCCGGACAGAAGTTATTGGATGATCTGATACAACCGGACACAATTTAGGACAAGACCGGGTACATCCGGCAAGGGATTATGGGATGTTTACAGTGACTCTGCATTTTTATCGGATTAGTACATAAATACATTAGATTATTTCGAATTTACTATCGAATTTGACCTCCTAGAACTGCATAGGACAAACCCATAGACCGACGGAATGAAGCCCCGAAGGCCAAGACGATACCAGTCTATGGGGTGCAGTATCCATCGAAACAGATACTACACTTTGATGTTAGCCAAAAGAAGTGAATTAATGTCATTTTCGGTAATGGCGTATGAAAGCTATGTTGAATTAGAGAAAAACGGCCTAGGGGAGTCTAAAATTCATTGTTGATATTCCAAACTTATATAAGAATTTGTTAAATAGTAGTATACAATGTTTTTTGAAAGAAAACCTAGTTATTATTACTTGTTAATTTAATAATGTAATTTAAACAGTGTCTAGTGGATAGACCGCTGTTCAGGTGTAGATTGGTTATAAATACCCCAGTAAATAAGCTCAGAATTTAAATTTGTTGGCCTTTTGGCTAAGATCAAAGTGTAGTATCTGTTCTCGGCATTTTTTTGCCTTGAGATAAAGTGTATTATCTAGTCCTATCCGATAGGTGTCGATCTTACACTCTCGAATCAAAAATCAGATTATCATTTTATTTTTGAATCCCTTTTCCTTTTGTTCACTTCCTCTCCCCTAAAGTACGGGCGTCACTCCTCCAAAGTTCGCCTTAGGCGCTCCCCTCCCCAAATTTTGCCTGAGGCGCACCACCGCCGAATGCCGACTGACTCTCCCCATATTTAGCCTGAGGCGCTCACACCGGCTAATGCCGCAACTCCCCCTCCCCCAAATTCGGCCTCCCCATGCCGACACTACTCCCCAAATTCGGCCTGAGGACCTCCTCCCCGAATTTCGCCTGAGGCGCACCACCGCCGAATGCCGACACTCACCCTTCCCATATTTGTCCTGAGGCGCTCATACCGGCGAATGCCGCAACTACCCCTCCACCAAATTCGGCCTTCCCAAATTTCGCCTGGGGCTCTCATACTGGCGAATGCCGACACTCCTTCCCAAATTCTGCGAATGCCGACACAATTCTGCGCCCCACCGGCGAATGCTGACACTCCTCTTCCCCAAATTTCGCCTGAGGCGCTAATACCGGCGAATGCCGACATTCCCCCTCCCCAAATATGGCCTGAGGCGCCCCACCGCCGAATGCCGACCCTCCCCTCAAATTTCGCCTGAGCCGCTAACACCGGCGAATGCCGACACCCTCCACACCCACCCCAATTTTTAAATATGTATACAAAAAGGAGGAGGTAATACCTAGGAGGATGTTATCATGTCAACAGAAAAAAAATCATGTTAAAAAAAGTGCCGTTATTGATTAAACAACCCTTGCGTCACTATAAACGCATGTATCAAAAAGTGCCGTTAGTAATTCAGCAACCCTTGCTTCACTATGGACTCGTGTTCAAAAAAAGTGCCGACACTCCTCCCCAAATTCGACCTGAGGCGCTCATACTGACGAATGCCGACACTCCTCCCCAAATTTCGCCTGAGGCGACCATACTTGCGTAACTCCTCCCCGAATTTTGCCTGAGGCGCCCCACCGGCAAATGCTGACCCTCCCCCAAATTTCGCCTGATGCGCCCCACCGCCGAATGTCGATACCCCCCCCCTCCCCCAAATTTCTCCTGAGGCGCTCACACCGGCGAATGCCGACACCCCCCACACCCACCCCAATTTTTCAATATGTATACAATATGTATACAAATATTAGTGAAAACAATGGGGGAGCATACAAATATTAGTGAAAACAGTGGGGGAGCATAATTATTTATTACTTTAATTTTACTGATACTACACTAACTTCACACCTCTCAAAAAGGAGGAGGTAATACCTAGGAGGATGTTATCATGTCAACAGAAAAAATGTGGTTAGGATTAAGCAACCCTTGCTTCACTATGAACTCATGTTAAAAAAAGTGCCGTTATTGATTAAACAACACTTGCGTCACTATAAACGCATGTATCAAAAAGGACCGTTAGGAGTTACGCAACCCTTGCATCACTATGGACTCATGTTCAAAAAAGTGCCGTTAGTAAGTAAGCAACCCATGCTTGACTATGGACTCGTGTTCAAAAAAAGTGCCGTTTGTGATTAAGCAACACTTGCTTCACTATAAACTCATGTTCAAAAAAGAGCCGTTAGGGATTTCCTCTGACGTCATTTCCTGTTAAAATCATGACGGTGCATTATTTCATTGTTTTTTCTCAAATTAGTACTAAACAACGTTGAAAATCGAGGAAAAAGGCACCCCCCCATTGGAGAAAAGTGCTCAGTCGACCCTCGAAGAGTCCATTTTTTTTTCCGGTTCTGAGATATTATACGTCCCGGGGCTGGCCGGTTATAATGATGTCAACCGTGTGACTGTTTGTTGGGTCCTCTCGGAGGAGTTTCTGGACATACAAACAAACAGACAAACAGACATACAGACAACTGCCCTTTATATAATAGACTAGCGGGGCTACCCGGCGTTGCTCGGGGTCATAAAAACATATAATGGAAGAAAAATCGTGTGTGTAACATCTTTATATACAAACTTCTATTTCTCCACCCCTTTCTCTATAGCCGTGTCTTTATCTTTCTACCTTTCTCTTCCCTGGTCGCCCCATTTCACCGCTACTTTCTTATTTTGTCTTTTGCGAAAGCTGTTTCTTCCCCACCATATCTCCTACGTTGCCCAGGGCAATAGTATGACATATTTCTATAAAAAGTAACACCCCTATCTGCGCCTTCTATATAGGTACTTATCTCCGTCCCGATGTTCATACTATATACGTATCTATCATCACCCCGGTGCGCATACTATATACGTACCTATCGCCGCCCCAGTGCACATACTATATACGTACCTATCGCCGCCCCAGTGCAGATACTATTTAAGTAACTATCGCCGCCCTGGTACAAAGCCGGTGTGCATGCTACATAAGTACCTATCGCTGCCCTAGTGTGAATAATTAATATGTACACATTGCCACTTTGGTGCGAATGCAAAATACGTACCTATCGCCGCTTTGGTGCGAATGCTAAATACGTACCTATAGCCGGTCCGGTGCGAATGCTAAATACGTATCTATAGCCGCCCTGGTGCGAATGCTAAATACGTACCTATAGCCGCCCCGTGCGAATGCGAAATACATACCTTTCGCCGTTCTGGTGCACGTGCTATATACGTACCTATCGCCGCCCTGGTGCGCGTGCTATATATGTACTAATCGCCGCCGCAGAGCGCATGCTATGTACGTACTTATTGCTGCCCATGTGTACATGCTATATACGTAGCTATCGCCACCGCTGAATTCTGAATACGTACCTATCGCCGCCCCGGTGTGGAAGCTAAATACGTACATATCGCCGCTCCGGTGCGAATGCTAAATACATACCTATCGCCGCCCCGGTGTGAATTCTAAATACGTACCTATCGCCGCCCCGGTGTGAATTCTAAATACGTACCTATCGCCGCCCCGGTGCGGAAGCTAAATACGTACCTATCGCAACCCCGGTGCAAATGCTAAATACGTAGCTATTGCCACCCCTATGCACTACTATATAAGTACCTATTGCCACCCCGGTGCACATACTATATATAAACCTATCGCTGGCCCGGTGTGCATACTATATTTGTACCTATCGCGGCTCTGGTGCGCATACTACATACTTACCTATCTCTGCAAGGGTACACATACTATATATGTACCAATCTCCAGCCCAGTTCGCATACGTAAGAACTCATTAATTCGCCCCTGTCGTCTTAGAAAAACAAAATAGTGTCTATTCATGTATTGTCACTATCATAAATATAAATATTTTTAGTTAAAAACAGAAAAAAATACATTTTTTTGCCTCCCCACAAGAAAATTTTTTTTTCTATCATCCCACATATTTAGAAATATTTTTAATTTAAATGAAAAAAAAAAAGAAAAATGTCTGACCCCCCCCTACCCCCCAAAAATTTTATGTTCCTCCCATACATAGAAATATTTTTATTTTAAAAAAGAAAAAAAAAAAAATTTTTTTAGCTCCCCTCCGAAAATTTTTTTTTTCATCATCCCCCATACATATAAATATTTTCAATGAAAAAGATAAAAGAAATAAAAAATATTTTGCATTCCCCCCAATTTTTTTTACACTTCCGATGCGCATGCTATATACGTATTTATTGCCGCCCATGTGCACATGCTATATACGTTCCTATCACCACTGCGAATGCTAATTAGGTTTTCAGCATAGATGCTGTTAAAATATTAACCAAACCTATCACTACAGTAGCTCTATCTAGGATATTGAGCACTTTTCTCCCGGACAACGCCGAGTACTTTGAAAATCAAGGAGGCCTACTGAGCACTACTTAAATTACTCTTATCGATTCCCCCATCCTTTTCAGCGTAGATGCTGTTAAAATATTATCTAAACCTATCACTACAGTAAGTCTATCTAGCACATTAAGAACTTTTTTCCCGGACAACACCGAGTACTTTGAAAATCAAAGAGGCCTCCTGAGAACTACTGAAATCATTTAGGTATCCTCCCTCCTTTTCATCTGCAAAATAGTCCAAAGGGGAACGAAGATAGCGTTAAAATATTTTCAAAACCTATCACTACAGTAGCTCTATCTAGCATATTTAGCACTTTTCTCCCGGACAACGCCAAGTACTTTGAAAATAAAGGAGGCCTCCTGAGCACTACTGAAATCACTTAGGTATCCCCCCTTCTTTTCATCTGCAAAATAGTCCAAAGGGGAACGAAGATGGCGTTAAAATATTTTCTAAACCTATCACTAAAGTAGCTCTATCTAGGATATTGAGCACTTTTCTCCCGGACAACGCCGAGTATTTGAAAATCAAGGAGGCCTCCTGAGCACTACTGAAATAACTCTTATCGATTCCCACATCCTTTTCAGCGTAGATGCTGTTAAAATATTATCCAAACCTATCACTACAGTAGGTCTATCTAGCACATTGAGCACTTTTTTCCCGGACAACGCCGAGTATTTGAAAATCAAAGAGGCCTCCTGAGCACTACTGAAATCACTTAGGTATCCTCCCTCCTTTTAATCTTCAAAATCGTTCAAAGGGGAACGAAGATGGCGTTAAAATATTATCCAAACCTATCACTACAGTAGCTCTATCTAGGATATTGAGCACTTTTCTCCCGGACAATGCCGAGTATTTGAACATCAAAGAGGCCTCCTGAGCACTACTGAAATAACTCTTATCGATTCCCCCATCCTTTTAATCGTAGATGCTGTTAAAGTATTATCCAAACCTATCACTACAGTAGGTCTATCTAGCACATTGAGCACTTTTTCCCGGACAACGCCGAGTATTTGAAAATCAAAGAGGCCTCCTGAGCACTACTGAAATCACTTAGGTATCCTCCCTCCTTTTCATCTTCAAAATAGTCCAAAGGGGAACGAAGATGGCGTTAAAATATTTTCAAAACCTATCACTACAGTAGCTCTATCTAGCATATTTAGCACTTTTCTCCCAGACAACGCCAAGTACTTTGAAAATCAAGGAGGCCTCCTGAGCACTACTGAAATCACTTAGGTATCCACCCTTCTTTTCATCTGCAAAATAGTCCAAAGGGGAACGAAGATGGCGTTAAAATATTTTCTAAACCTATCACTAAAGTAGCTCTATCTAAGATATTGAGCACTTTTCTCCCGGACAACGCCGAGTATTTGAAGATCAAAGAGGCCTCCTGAGCACTACTGAAATAACTCTTATCGATTCACACATCCTTTTAATCGTAGATGCTGTTAAAATATACTCCAAACCTATCACTACAGTAGCTCTATCTAGGATATAGAGCACTTTTCTCCCGGACAACGCCGAGTATTTGAAAATCAAGGAGGCCTCCTGAGGACTACTGAAATCACTTAGGTATCCTCTCTCCTTCTGATCTGCGAAATAGTCCAAAGGGGAACGAAGATGGCGTTAAAATATTTTCCAAACGTATCACTACAGTAGCTCTATCTAGGATATTGAGCACTTTTCCCCGGGTGCCATACTGCAGAAGCCTCAGATTCCTATACCGCAGAAATCCCCCCACTGGTTGCTATACAGCAGAAGCCTCTACTGATATCACTCTTACCGATCCCCCCTCATTTTTATTCTGCACAAAAGTCCGAAGAGAATCGTAAATGACGTTAAAATATTACACAAACTTATCACTACAGTAGCTCTATCTAGAACATTGAGCAGTTTTCTCCCAGACAACGCCGAGTATTTAAAAAAATCAAGGAGGCTTCTGGAGCACTACTGAAATCACTGTAACCGTCCCCCCCCCCCCCCCGCTTTTCATCTGCAAAATCGTCCGAAGAGAAACGTAGATGCTGTTATTCGGCATTCCCCGATAGGGCGCCTCTAGCAATAAACTTACTCCTCCCCAAAGAGGGGAGGCGAAGCCTGGGAGTGTGGACCTCCTAGAACTGCACAGGACAAACCCATAGACCGACGGAATGAAGCCCCGAAGGCCAAGACGATACCAGTCTATGGGGTGCAGTATCCATCGAAACAGATACTACACTTTGATGTTAGCCAAAAGAAGTGAATTAATGTCATTTTCGGTAATGGCGTATGAAAGCTATGTAGAATTAGAGAAAAACGGCCTAGGGGAGTCTAAAATTCATTGTTGATATTCCAAACTTATATAAGAATTTGTTAAATAGTAGTATAAAATGTTTGTTGAAAGAAAATCCTAGTTATTATTACTTGTTAATTTAATAATGTAATTTAAACAGTGTCCAAGTGATAGACCGCTGTTCAGGTGTAGATTGGTTATAAATACCCCAGTAAATAACCTCAGAATTTTGGCTAATGATCAAAGTGTAGTATCTGTTCCGATGGATACTGCACCCCATAGACTGGTATTGTCTTGGCCTCTGGGGCTTGATTTACGCCGGTCTATGGGATTGTCCTGTGCAGTTCTAGGAGGTCCACCCTCCCAGGCTTCGCCTCCCCTCTTTGGGGAGGAGTAAGTTTATTGCTTACAGTCTGAGGCGCCCCTACCGGGGAATGCCGACGGGGCTGCCCAGGCAATTTTTAAATGGCCAGAGTGCTCACCTCTCGAGCGCTGGCTTTTAACCCCACTTTCTCGACCCAATCTGTGGTCACATCTTACTTGTGGGAGTAGGATAAAACTGGCCTTGTGCCTAACTCCTGAGGTGGAGTAAATACCTTTGGCTAATGATCAAAGTGTAGTATCTGTTCCGATGGATACTGCACCCCATAGACTGGTATTGTCTTGGCCTCCGGGGCTTGATTTACGCCGGTCTATGGGATTGTCCTGTGCAGTTCTAGGAGGTCCACCCTCCCAGGCTTCGCCTCCCCTCTTTGGGGAGGAGTAAGTTTATTGCTTACTGTCTGAGGCGCCCCTACCGGGGAATGCCGACGGGGCTGCCCAGGCAATTTTTAAATGGCCAGAGTGCTCACCTCTCGAGCGCTGGCTTTTAACCCCACTTTCTCGACCCAATCTGTGGTCACATCTTACTTGTGGGAGTAAGATAAAACTGGCCTTGTGCCTAACTCCTGGGGAGGAGTAAATACCTTTTGGCTAATGATCAAAGTGTAGTATCTGTTCCGATGGATACTGCACCCCATAGACTGGTATTGTCTTGGCCTCCGGGGCTTGATTTACGCCGGTCTATGGGATTGTCCTGTGCAGTTCTAGGAGGTCCACCCTCCCAGGCTTCGCCTCCCCTCTTTGGGGAGGAGTAAGTTTATTGCTTACTGTCTGAGGCGCCCCTACCGGGGAATGCCGACGGGGCTGCCCAGGCAATTTTTAAATGGCCAGAGTGCTCACCTCTCGAGCGCTGGCTTTTAACCCCACTCTCTCGACCCAAGCTGTGGTCACATCTTACTTGTGGGAGTAAGATAAAACTGGCCTTGTGCCTAACTCCTGGGGAGGAGTAAATACCTTGATTTGTTGGCCTTTTGGCTAAGATCAAAGTGTAGTATCTGTTCCGATGGATACTGCACCCCATAGACTGGTATTGTCTTGGCCTCCGGGGCTTGATTTACGCCGGTCTATGGGATTGTCCTGTGCAGTTCTAGGAGGTCCACCCTCCCAGGCTTCGCCTCCCCTCTTTGGGGAGGAGTAAGTTTATTGCTTACTGTCTGAGGCGCCCCTACCGGGGAATGCCGACGGGGCTGCCCAGGCAATTTTTAAATGGCCAGAGTGCTCACCTCTCGAGCGCTGGCTTTTAACCCCACTTTCTCGACCCAATCTGTGGTCACATCTTACTTGTGGGAGTAAGATAAAACTGGCCTTGTGCCTAACTCCTGGGGAGGAGTAAATACCTTGATTTTCTTCTGCTTTGTTGGCTTTTTGGCTAAGATCAAAGTGTAGTATCTGTTCTCGGCATTTTTGCCTTGAGATAAAGTGTATTATCTAGTCCTATCCGATAGGTGTCGATCTTACACTCTCGAATCAAAAATCAGATTATCATTTTATTTTTGAATCCCTTTTCCTTTTGTGCACTTCCTCTCCCCTAAAGTACGGCCTGATACGCGCCCACTGTCGGGATCTCTCTCTTACCGCCTAATACTCGTACTCCTCCAAATTCCGACACTCCTCCCCAAATTCTGCCTGGGGCGCTCATACTGGCGAACCTCCCCTAATTTGGCCTGAGGCGCCACACCGGCGAATGCTGAAACTCCTCCTCCCAAATTACGCCTGAGGCGCTAATACCGGCGAATGCCGACATTCCCCCTCGCCCCCAAATTTCGCCTGAGGCGCTCATACCGGCGAACCGCCCCCCCCTCCCCCATGTAATGCATGGGATGAGTGCATCATGACAACGGAACCGATACGACCCTTACCTCAACACTTCTCAAAAAAGGAGGAGATAATGCATGGGATGAGTGCATCATGACAACAGAACCGATACGACCCTACCTCAACACTTCTCAAAAAAGGAGGAGATAATGCATGGGATGAGTGCATCATGACAACGGAACCGATACTACCCTACCTCAACCCTTCTCAAAAAAGGAAGAGGTAATGCATGGGAATAGTGCATCATGACAACGGAACCGATACGACCCTACCTCAACACTTCTCAAATAAGGAGGAGATAATGCATGGGATGAGGGCATCATGACAACGGAACCGATACGACCCTATCTCAACACTCTCAAAAAAGGAGGAGGTAATATCGTACATATCGCTGCCCCGGTGCGAATGCTAAATACATACCTATCGCTGCCCCGGTGTGAATTATAAATACATACCTATCGCCGCCCCGGTGTGAATGCTAAATACGTACCTATCGCCGCCCCGGTGTGAATTTTAAATATGTACCTTTCGCCGCCCGGTGTGAATTTTGAATATGTACCTTTCGCCGCCCCTGTGCGCGTGCTATATACGTACCTATCGCCGCCCTGGTGCGCGTGCTATATATGAACCGCTCGCTGCCTCAGTGCGCATGCTAAATACATACCTATCACTGCCCCGGTGTGCACACTATATACGTACTTATTACCGCCCATGTGCACATGCTATATAAGTACCTATCACCACCGCTGAATGCTAAATAAGTACCTATCGCCGCCCCGGTGTGGATACTAAATACGTACATATCGCTGCCCCTAAATTTGGGCAGGCCCCTAAAAAATTTGGCCAGACCCCTAAAATTTTCCCCGTCCCCTAAATCTCTCCAGCCTCTAATTTTTCACTCTCCCCCAACCATGAGAAATGCTTTGACTTCAAAACAAAAAAAAACAAAACAATTTGGCCTGACCCCTAAAAAGTTCCGCCTGACCCCTAAAAATTTCCCCGACCCCTAAATCTATCCAGCCCCCTAATTTTTCACTCTCTTACAACCATTAGATATATTTTGACTTCAAAACAAAAAAAAACAAAAAAATTTGGCCTGACCCCTAAAAAGTTTGTCCTGACCCCTAAAATTTTCCCCGACCCCTAAATCTCTCCAGCCCCCTAATTTTTCACTCTCTTACAACCATTAGATATATTTTGACTTCAAAACAAAAAAAAACAAAAAAATTTGGCCTGACCCCTAAAAAGTTCGTCCTGACCCCTAAAATTTTCCCCGACCCCTAAATCTCTCCAGCCCCCTAATTTTTCACTCTCCTCCAACCATGGAAAATATTTTGACTTCAAAACAAAAAAAAACAAAAAAATTTGGCCTGACCCCTAAAAAGTTCGTCCTGACCCCTAAAATTTTCCCCGACCCCTAAATCTCTCCAGCCCCCTAATTTTTCACTCTCCCCCAACCCTGAGAAATATTTTGACTTCAAAACAAAAAAAAACAAAAAAAACAAAAAAATTTGGCCTGACCCCTAAAAAGTTCGTCCTGACCCCTAAAATTTTCCCCGACCCCTAAATCTCTCCAGCCCTCTAATGTTTCACTCTCCCCCTAACCATGAGAAATATTTTGACTTCAAAACAAAAAAAAACAAAAAAATTAGGCCTGACCCCTAAAAAGTTCCGCCTGACCCCTAAAATTTTCCCCCACCCCTAAATCTCTCTAGCCCCCTAATTTTTCACTCTCCCCCAACCATGAGAAATATTTTGACTTCAAAACAAAAAAAAACAAAAAAAATTGGCCTGACCCCTAAAAAGTTCGTCCTAACCCCTAAAATTTTCCCCGACCCCTAAATCTCTCCAGCCCCCTAATTTTTCACTCTCCCACAACCATTAGATATATTTTGACTTCAAAACAAAAAAAAACAAAAAAATTTGGCCTGACCCCTAAAAAGTTCGTCCTGACCCCTAAAATTTTCCCCGACCCCTAAATCTCTCCAGACCCCTAATTTTTCACTCTCCCCCAACCCTGAAAAATATTTTAGCTTCAAAACAAAAAAAAGACAAAGAAAAACAAAAAAATTTGGGTTGACCCCTAAAAAGTTCGTCCTGACCCCTAAAATTTTCCCAGACCCCTAAATCTCTCCAGCTCCCTAATTTTTCACTCTCCCCCAACCCTGAGAAATATTTTCAGTTAAAAACCAAAAAAAAGAAAAAATTTGGCCTGACCCCTAAAAAGTTCGTCCTGACCCCTGAAATTTTCCCCGACCCCTAAATCTCTCCAGCCCCCTAATTTTTCACTCTCCCCGAACGATGAGAAATATTTTGAGTTAAAAACCAAAAAAAACAAAAAAATTTGGCTTGACCCCTAAAAAGTTCGTCCTGACCCCTAAAATTTTCCCCGACCCCTAAATCTCTCCAGCCCCCTAATTTTTCACTCTCCCCCAACCATGAGAAATATTTTGAGTTCAAAACCAAAAAAAAAGAAAAAAATTTGGCCTGACCCCTAAAAAGTTCGTCCTGACCCCTAAAATTTTCCCCGACCCCTAAATCTCTCCATCCCTCTAATTTTTCACTCTCCCCCAACCCTGAGAAATATTTTCAGTTCAAAACAAAAAAAAAACAAAAAATTTGGCCTGACCCCTAAAAAGTTCGTCCTGACCCCTAAAATTTTCCCCGACCCCTAAATCTCTCCAGCCCCCTAATTTTTCACTCTCCCCCAACCATGAGATATATTTTGACTTCAAAACAAAAAAATGTTATTTAACATGTATACAAATATTAGTGAAAACAATGGTGGAGCATAATTATTTCTCTTTTTACTTTACTTATTGAGACGTTATTTAACATGTATAAAAATATAAGTGAAAACAATGGTGGAGCATAATTATTTTTCTTCTTTCTTTACTTATTGAGACGTTATTTAATATGTATACAAATATTAGTGAAAACAGTGGCGGAGCATAATTATTTCTCTTTTTACGTTACTTATTGAAACGTTATTTAACATGTATTCAAATATTAGTGAAAACAATGGCGGAGCATAATTATATTTCTTCTTACTTTACATATTGAGACGTTATTTAATATGTATACAAATATTAGTGAAAACAGTAGTGGAGCATAATTATTTTTCTTCTTACTTTACTTATTGAGACGTTATTTAATATGTATACAAATATTAGTGAAAACAATGGTGGAGCATAATTATTTATTACTTTAATTTTACTGATACTACACTAACTTCACACCTCTCAAAAAGAAGGAGGTTATACCTGGGAGGATGATATCATGTCAACAGAAGAAATGCAGTTAGGATTAAGCAACCCTGGCTTCACTACAAACTCGTGTTCAAAAAAGTGCCGTTATTGATTAAGCAACCCTGGCTTCACTGTGGATTCATGTTCAAAAAAGTGCCGTTAGGAATTAAGCAACCCTTTCTTCACTATGGACTCATGTTAAAAAAAATGCCGTTAGGGATTAAGCAACAGTTGCTTCAATAAAAACTTATGTTTCGTTGGGATAAGGCAACCCGTGCTTCACTATAAACTCATGTTCAAAAAAGTGCCGTTAGGGATTTCCTCTGACGTCATTTCCTGCTAAAATCGTGACTTTGCATTATGCCGACAATCCCCCATCTCCAAATTTGGCCTGAGGCGCACCACCGGCGAATGCCGACACTCCACCAAATTCGGCCTGAGTCGCTCACACCGGCGAATGCCGACACTCCCCCAAATTCGGCCTGAGGCGCTCATACTGGCGAATGCCGACACTCCTCCCCGAATTTCGCCTGAGGCGCCCCACCGCCGAATGCCGACACTCACCCTCCCCAGATTTGGCCTGAGGCGCCCCACCGCCGAATGCCGATACCCCCCCCCCTTCCCCAAATTTCTCCTGAGGCGCTCACACCGGCGAATGCCGACACCCCCCACACCCACCCCAAGTTTTCAATATGTATACAATATGTATAGAAATATTAGTGAAAACAATGGGGGAGCATACAAATATTAGTGAAAACAGTGGGGGAGCATAATTATTTATTACTTTAATTTTACTGATACTACACTAACTTCACACCTCTCAAAAAGGAGGAGGTAATACCTAGGAGGATGTTATCATGTCAACAGAAAAAATGTGGTTAGGATTAAGCAACCCTTGCTTCACTATGAACTCATGTTAAAAAAAGTGCCGTTATTGATTAAACAACACTTGCGTCACTATAAACGCATGTATCAAAAAGTGCCGTTAGGAGTTAAGCAACCCTTGCATCACTATGGACTCATGTTCAAAAAAGTGCCGTTAGTAAGTAAGCAACCCATGCTTGACTATGGACCCGTGTTCAAAAAAAGTGCCGTTTGTGATTAAGCAACACTTGCTTCACTATAAACTCATGTTCAAAAAAGAGCCGTTAGGGATTTCCTCTGACGTCATTTCCTGTTAAAATCATGACGGTGCATTATTTCTCAAATTCTTTGTTTTTTTCTCAAATTAGTACTAAACAACGTTGAAAATCGAGGAAAAAGGCACCCCCCCATTGGAGAAAAGTGCTCAGTCGACCCTCGAAGAGTCCATTTTTTTTTCCGGTTCTGAGATATTATACGTCCCGGGGCTGGCCGGTTATAATGATGTCAACCGTGTGACTGTTTGTTGGGTCCTCTCGGAGGAGTATCTGGACATACAAACAGACAAACAAACAGACAAACAAACAGACAAACATACAGACAACTGCCCTTTATATAGGAGACTAGCGGGGCTACCCGGCGTTGCTCGGGGTCATAAAAACATATATTTGAAGAAAGATCGTGTGTGTAACATCTTTATATTCAAACTTCTATGTCCGCCCCCTCTCTCTATAGCCGTCTCTTTATCTGCTACCTTTCTCTTTCCTGGTCGCCCCATTTCGCCGCTACTTTCTAATTTTGCCTTTTGCAAAAGCTGTTTCTTCCCCACCATTTCTCCTATTGCCCAGGGTAATAGTATGACATATTTCTATAAAAAGTAACACCTCTATCTGCGCCTTCTATATAGGTACTTATCTCCACCCCGGTGTTCATACTATATACGTATCTATCATCACCCCGGTGCGCATACTATATACGTACCTATCGCCGCCCCAGTGCACATACTATATACGTACCTATCGCCGCCCCGGTGCAGATACTATTTAAGTACCTATCGCCGCCCCGTTGCGAATGCTAAATAGTACCTATCGTTGCCCCGGTGTGAATGCTAAATACATACCTATTGCGCCCCGGTGTGCATGCTACATAAGTACCTATCGCTGCGCTAGTGCGAATAATTAATATGTCCATATTGCCGCTTTGGTGTGAATGCTAAATACGTACCTATCGCCGGCCCAGTGCGAATGCTAAATACGTACCTATAGCCGCCCTGGTGCGAATGCTAAATACGTACCTATAGCCGCCCCAGTGCGAATGCTAAATACGTACCTATCACCACTACGGTGCGAATGCGAAATACATACCTTTCGCCGCCCCGGTGCGGAAGCTAAATACGTACCTATCGCTGCCCCGGTGTGAATGCTAAATACATACCTATCGCTGCCCGGGTGTGAATGCTAAATACATACCTATCGCCGCCCCGGCGTGAATGCTAAATACGTACCTATCGCCGCCCCGGTGTGAATTTTAAATATGTACCTTTCGCCGCCCAGTGTGAATTTTAAATATGTACCTTTCGCCGCCCATGTGCGCGTGCTATATTCGTACCTATCGCCGCCCCGGTGCGCGTGCTACATATGAACCGATCGCTGCCTCAGTGCGCATGCTAAATACATACCTATCACTGCCCCGGTGTGCATACTATATACGTACTTATTACCGCCCATGTGCACATGCTATATAAGTACCTATCACCACCACTGAATGCTAAATAAGTACCTATCGCCGCCCCGGTGTGGAAGCTAAATACGTACATATCGCCGCCCCTAAATTTGGGCAGACCCTAAAAAGTTCGGCCTGACCCCTAAAATTTTCCTCGACACCTAAATCTCTCCAGCCCCCTAATTTTTCACTCTCCCCCAACCATGAGAAATATTTTGACTTCAAAACAAAAAAAAACAAAAAAATTTGGCCTGACCCCTAAAAAGTTCCGCCTGACCCCTAAAATTTTCCCCGACCCCTAAATCTCTCCAGCCCCCTAATTTTTCACTCTCCCCCAATCCTGAGAAATATTTTAACTTCAAAACAAAAAAAAACAAAAAAATTTAGCCTGACACCTAAAAAGTTCGTCCTGACCCCTAAAATTGTCCCCGACCCCTAAATCTCTCCAGCCTCCTAATTTTTCACTCTCCCCCAACCATGAGATATATTTTGACTTCAAAACAAATAAAAACAAAAAAATTTTGCCTGACCCCTAAAAAGTTCGTCCTGACCCCTAAAATTTTCCCCGACCCCTAAATCTCTCCAGCCCCCTAATTTTTCACTCTCCCCCAACCATGAGATATATTTTGACTTCAAAACAAAAAAAAACAAAAAAATTTGGCCTGACCCCTTAAAAGTTCGTCCTGACCCCTAAAATTTTCCCCGACCCCTGAATCTCTCCAGCCCCCTAATTTTTCACTCTCCCCCAACCATGAGATATATTTTGACTTCAAAACAAAAAAAAAACAAAAAAATTTGGCCTGACCCCTAAAAAGTTCCGCCTGACCCCTAAAATTTTCCCCGACCCCTAAATCTCTCCAGCCCCCTAATTTTTCACTCTCCCCCAATCCTGAGAAATATTTTAACTTCAAAACAAAAAAAAACAAAAAAATTTAGCCTGACACCTAAAAAGTTCGTCCTGACCCCTAAAATTGTCCCCGACCCCTAAATCTCTCCAGCCTCCTAATTTTTCACTCTCCCCCAACCATGAGATATATTTTGACTTCAAAACAAATAAAAACAAAAAAATTTTGCCTGACCCCTAAAAAGTTCGTCCTGACCCCTAAAATTTTCCCCGACCCCTAAATCTCTCCAGCCCCCTAATTTTTCACTCTCCTCCAACCATGAGAAATAATTTGACTTCAAAACAAAAAAAGACAAAAAAATTTGGCCTGACCCCTAAAATTTGGCCTGACCCCTAAATCTCTCTAGCCCCCTAATTTTTCACTCTCCCCCAACCATGAGATATATTTTGACTTCAAAACAAAAAAAAACAAAAAAATTTGGCCTGACCCCTAAAAAGTTCCGCCTGACCCCTAAAATTTTCCCCGACCCCTAAATCTCTCCAGCCCCCTAATTTTTCACTCTCCCCCAACCCTGAGAAATATTTTGACTTCAAAACAAAAAAAAACAAAAAAATTTGGCCTGACCCCTTAAAAGTTCGTCCTGACCCCTAAAATTGTCCCCGACCCCTAAATCTCTCCAGCCTCCTAATTTTTCACTCTCCCCCAAACATGAGATATATTTTGACTTCAAAAAAAAAAAAAAAAAAAAAATGTGGCCTGACCCCTAAAAAGTTCCGCCTGACCCCTAAAATTTTTCCCGAACCCTAAATCTCTCTAGCCCCCTAATTTTTCACTCTCCCCCAACTATGAGAACGATTTTGACTTCAAAACAAAAAAAAACAAAAAAATTTGGCCTGACCCCTTAAAAGTTCGTCCTGACCCCTAAAATTTTCCCCGACCCCTGAATCTCTCCAGCCCCCTAATTTTTCACTCTCCCCCAACCATGAGATATATTTTGACTTCAAAACAAAAAAAAAACAAAAAAATTTGGCCTGACCCCTAAAAAGTTCCGCCTGACCCCTAAAATTTTCCCCGACCCCTCAATCTCTCCAGCCCCCTAATTTTTCACTCTCCTCCAACTCTGAGAAATATTTTGACTTCAAAACAAAAAATTGGCGTGACCACTAAAAAGTGCGGCCTGACCCCTAAATCTCTCCAGCCCCTCATCCCAACTAATTTTTCACTCTCACATAACCCTGAGAAATATATTGAGTTAAAAACAAAATAAAAAAGAACAAATTTTGCCTGACCCCTAAAAAGTTCGGATTGACCCCTAAAATTTTCTCCGACCCCTCAATGTCTCCAGCGAAATATTTTGAGTTCAAAAAAAAATGTTATTTAACATGTATACAAATATTAGTGAAAACAGTGGCGGAGCATAATTATTTCTATTCTTACTTTATTTATTGAGATGTTTTTTAATATGTATACAAATATTAGTGAAAACAATGGCGGAGCATAATTATTTCTCTTCTTACTGTATTATTGAGACGTTATTTAATATGTATACAAATATTAGTGAAAACAATGGTGGAGCATAATTATTTCTCTTCTTACTTTACTTATTGAGACGTTATTTAATATGTATACAAATATTAGTGAAAACAGTGGCGGAGCATAATTATTTCTATTTTTAGTTTATTTATTGAGACGTTTTTTAATATGTATACAAATATTAGTGAAAACAATGGCGGAGCATAATTTTTTCTTCCTTTAAATTTACTGATTGAAACGTTATTTAATATGTATACAAATATTTGTGAAAACAATGGTGGAGCATAATTATATCTCTTCTTACTTTACTTATTGAGACGTTATTTAATATGTATACAAATATAAGTGAAAACAATGGAGGAGCATAATAATTTCTCTTCTTACCTTACTTCTTGAGACGTTATTTAATATGTATACAAATATTAGTGAAAACAATGGTGGAGCATAATTATTTCTCTTTTTACTTTACTTCTTGAAACGTTATTTAATATGTATACAAATATTAGTGAAAACAATGGTGGAGCATAATTATTTATTACACTAACTTCACACCTCTCAAAAAGAAGGAGGTAATACCTGGGAGGATGGTATCATGTCAACAGAAGAAATGCGGTTAGGATTAAGCAACCCTTGCTTCACTATAAACTCGTGTTCAAAAAAGTTCCGTTAGGGATCCACTTTGACGTCATTTCCTGTTAAAATCGTGACTTTGCATTATGCCGACAATCCCCCATCTCCAAATTTGGCATGAGGCGCTTCACCGGCGAATGCCGACACTCCCCCCCCCCCCCTAATTTGACCTGAAGCAGTCACACCGCCGCTCTATCTCTACAACTCTCAAAAAGGAGGAGGTAATGCCTAGGAGGGTGGTATCTTAACAACAGAACGGGCGTAGGGGAGGAAAGGAAGGTAGAAGGGGTGGGAGTGAGAGGGAAAGAAGAGTTTTAGTGTGAGGGATTTTCTTCCCTACACTCTTTTCCTCTGACGTCATTTCCTGTTAAAAGCATGACGGTGCATTATTTCTCAAATTCTACATGATGTCATTGTTTTTTTCTCAAATTAGTACTAAACAACGTTGAAAATCGAGGAAAAAGGCAGTCGACCCTCGAAGAGTCCATTTTTTTTCCGGTTCTGAGATAGTATACGTCCCGGGGCTGGCCGGTCATAATGACGTCAACCGTGTGACTGTTTGTTGGGTACCTCGGAGGAGTATCTGGACATACAAACAGACAAACAGACAGACATACAGACAACTGGCCTTTATATAATAGAAGATACAAATAAATGCACATTGGCCTTTATTATAGATACAAATAAATGCACATTGGTCTTTATTATAGATTTGCTTAATACCCCCCCCCCCAAGAAAAGATTTGGCCTGATGCGCTCACACCGGCGAATGCTGACACTCTCTCCTCGCAACAGATACTACACTGTCTCCACCCTCTCAAAAAGGTGTGAGCGCCGGCGAATGCCGACACTCCTCCTCCCCAAATTTGGCCTGAGGGACTCACACCGGCGAATGCCGTCACCCCCCCCCCCCCCAAAATTTGACATGAAAGGAGGAGGTAATGCCTATCATGATAACGGAAGGGAGGGGGAGGAATATTAGCGTCTATTAAAAGGTTGTAGTGTGAGTGAATTTCTTCCCGCCACTTTGCATTATTTTTCAAATTATCTGTCACTCTCTGACGTCATGATATAACCGGACACAATTTAGAGCAAGACCGGGTACATCCGGCAAGGGATTATGGGACAGGTGCGGATGTGATTGAGCAACC
This sequence comes from Sepiola atlantica, assembly GCA_963556195.1. NCBI lineage: Eukaryota > Metazoa > Mollusca > Cephalopoda > Sepiida > Sepiolidae > Sepiola > Sepiola atlantica. The sequence goes on along the minus strand of OY744537.1, from coordinate 63,199,260 downwards.
CTTGTTTCACTACACACTCTTAACGTAGGATTACTATGTTGTTATTGATGCATCCGGACAGAAGTTATTGGATGATCTGATACAACCGGACACAATTTAGGACAAGACCGGGTACATCCGGCAAGGGATTATGGGATGTTTACAGTGACTCTGCATTTTTATCGGATTAGTACATAAATACATTAGATTATTTCGAATTTACTATCGAATTTGACCTCCTAGAACTGCATAGGACAAACCCATAGACCGACGGAATGAAGCCCCGAAGGCCAAGACGATACCAGTCTATGGGGTGCAGTATCCATCGAAACAGATACTACACTTTGATGTTAGCCAAAAGAAGTGAATTAATGTCATTTTCGGTAATGGCGTATGAAAGCTATGTTGAATTAGAGAAAAACGGCCTAGGGGAGTCTAAAATTCATTGTTGATATTCCAAACTTATATAAGAATTTGTTAAATAGTAGTATACAATGTTTTTTGAAAGAAAACCTAGTTATTATTACTTGTTAATTTAATAATGTAATTTAAACAGTGTCTAGTGGATAGACCGCTGTTCAGGTGTAGATTGGTTATAAATACCCCAGTAAATAAGCTCAGAATTTAAATTTGTTGGCCTTTTGGCTAAGATCAAAGTGTAGTATCTGTTCTCGGCATTTTTTTGCCTTGAGATAAAGTGTATTATCTAGTCCTATCCGATAGGTGTCGATCTTACACTCTCGAATCAAAAATCAGATTATCATTTTATTTTTGAATCCCTTTTCCTTTTGTTCACTTCCTCTCCCCTAAAGTACGGGCGTCACTCCTCCAAAGTTCGCCTTAGGCGCTCCCCTCCCCAAATTTTGCCTGAGGCGCACCACCGCCGAATGCCGACTGACTCTCCCCATATTTAGCCTGAGGCGCTCACACCGGCTAATGCCGCAACTCCCCCTCCCCCAAATTCGGCCTCCCCATGCCGACACTACTCCCCAAATTCGGCCTGAGGACCTCCTCCCCGAATTTCGCCTGAGGCGCACCACCGCCGAATGCCGACACTCACCCTTCCCATATTTGTCCTGAGGCGCTCATACCGGCGAATGCCGCAACTACCCCTCCACCAAATTCGGCCTTCCCAAATTTCGCCTGGGGCTCTCATACTGGCGAATGCCGACACTCCTTCCCAAATTCTGCGAATGCCGACACAATTCTGCGCCCCACCGGCGAATGCTGACACTCCTCTTCCCCAAATTTCGCCTGAGGCGCTAATACCGGCGAATGCCGACATTCCCCCTCCCCAAATATGGCCTGAGGCGCCCCACCGCCGAATGCCGACCCTCCCCTCAAATTTCGCCTGAGCCGCTAACACCGGCGAATGCCGACACCCTCCACACCCACCCCAATTTTTAAATATGTATACAAAAAGGAGGAGGTAATACCTAGGAGGATGTTATCATGTCAACAGAAAAAAAATCATGTTAAAAAAAGTGCCGTTATTGATTAAACAACCCTTGCGTCACTATAAACGCATGTATCAAAAAGTGCCGTTAGTAATTCAGCAACCCTTGCTTCACTATGGACTCGTGTTCAAAAAAAGTGCCGACACTCCTCCCCAAATTCGACCTGAGGCGCTCATACTGACGAATGCCGACACTCCTCCCCAAATTTCGCCTGAGGCGACCATACTTGCGTAACTCCTCCCCGAATTTTGCCTGAGGCGCCCCACCGGCAAATGCTGACCCTCCCCCAAATTTCGCCTGATGCGCCCCACCGCCGAATGTCGATACCCCCCCCCTCCCCCAAATTTCTCCTGAGGCGCTCACACCGGCGAATGCCGACACCCCCCACACCCACCCCAATTTTTCAATATGTATACAATATGTATACAAATATTAGTGAAAACAATGGGGGAGCATACAAATATTAGTGAAAACAGTGGGGGAGCATAATTATTTATTACTTTAATTTTACTGATACTACACTAACTTCACACCTCTCAAAAAGGAGGAGGTAATACCTAGGAGGATGTTATCATGTCAACAGAAAAAATGTGGTTAGGATTAAGCAACCCTTGCTTCACTATGAACTCATGTTAAAAAAAGTGCCGTTATTGATTAAACAACACTTGCGTCACTATAAACGCATGTATCAAAAAGGACCGTTAGGAGTTACGCAACCCTTGCATCACTATGGACTCATGTTCAAAAAAGTGCCGTTAGTAAGTAAGCAACCCATGCTTGACTATGGACTCGTGTTCAAAAAAAGTGCCGTTTGTGATTAAGCAACACTTGCTTCACTATAAACTCATGTTCAAAAAAGAGCCGTTAGGGATTTCCTCTGACGTCATTTCCTGTTAAAATCATGACGGTGCATTATTTCATTGTTTTTTCTCAAATTAGTACTAAACAACGTTGAAAATCGAGGAAAAAGGCACCCCCCCATTGGAGAAAAGTGCTCAGTCGACCCTCGAAGAGTCCATTTTTTTTTCCGGTTCTGAGATATTATACGTCCCGGGGCTGGCCGGTTATAATGATGTCAACCGTGTGACTGTTTGTTGGGTCCTCTCGGAGGAGTTTCTGGACATACAAACAAACAGACAAACAGACATACAGACAACTGCCCTTTATATAATAGACTAGCGGGGCTACCCGGCGTTGCTCGGGGTCATAAAAACATATAATGGAAGAAAAATCGTGTGTGTAACATCTTTATATACAAACTTCTATTTCTCCACCCCTTTCTCTATAGCCGTGTCTTTATCTTTCTACCTTTCTCTTCCCTGGTCGCCCCATTTCACCGCTACTTTCTTATTTTGTCTTTTGCGAAAGCTGTTTCTTCCCCACCATATCTCCTACGTTGCCCAGGGCAATAGTATGACATATTTCTATAAAAAGTAACACCCCTATCTGCGCCTTCTATATAGGTACTTATCTCCGTCCCGATGTTCATACTATATACGTATCTATCATCACCCCGGTGCGCATACTATATACGTACCTATCGCCGCCCCAGTGCACATACTATATACGTACCTATCGCCGCCCCAGTGCAGATACTATTTAAGTAACTATCGCCGCCCTGGTACAAAGCCGGTGTGCATGCTACATAAGTACCTATCGCTGCCCTAGTGTGAATAATTAATATGTACACATTGCCACTTTGGTGCGAATGCAAAATACGTACCTATCGCCGCTTTGGTGCGAATGCTAAATACGTACCTATAGCCGGTCCGGTGCGAATGCTAAATACGTATCTATAGCCGCCCTGGTGCGAATGCTAAATACGTACCTATAGCCGCCCCGTGCGAATGCGAAATACATACCTTTCGCCGTTCTGGTGCACGTGCTATATACGTACCTATCGCCGCCCTGGTGCGCGTGCTATATATGTACTAATCGCCGCCGCAGAGCGCATGCTATGTACGTACTTATTGCTGCCCATGTGTACATGCTATATACGTAGCTATCGCCACCGCTGAATTCTGAATACGTACCTATCGCCGCCCCGGTGTGGAAGCTAAATACGTACATATCGCCGCTCCGGTGCGAATGCTAAATACATACCTATCGCCGCCCCGGTGTGAATTCTAAATACGTACCTATCGCCGCCCCGGTGTGAATTCTAAATACGTACCTATCGCCGCCCCGGTGCGGAAGCTAAATACGTACCTATCGCAACCCCGGTGCAAATGCTAAATACGTAGCTATTGCCACCCCTATGCACTACTATATAAGTACCTATTGCCACCCCGGTGCACATACTATATATAAACCTATCGCTGGCCCGGTGTGCATACTATATTTGTACCTATCGCGGCTCTGGTGCGCATACTACATACTTACCTATCTCTGCAAGGGTACACATACTATATATGTACCAATCTCCAGCCCAGTTCGCATACGTAAGAACTCATTAATTCGCCCCTGTCGTCTTAGAAAAACAAAATAGTGTCTATTCATGTATTGTCACTATCATAAATATAAATATTTTTAGTTAAAAACAGAAAAAAATACATTTTTTTGCCTCCCCACAAGAAAATTTTTTTTTCTATCATCCCACATATTTAGAAATATTTTTAATTTAAATGAAAAAAAAAAAGAAAAATGTCTGACCCCCCCCTACCCCCCAAAAATTTTATGTTCCTCCCATACATAGAAATATTTTTATTTTAAAAAAGAAAAAAAAAAAAATTTTTTTAGCTCCCCTCCGAAAATTTTTTTTTTCATCATCCCCCATACATATAAATATTTTCAATGAAAAAGATAAAAGAAATAAAAAATATTTTGCATTCCCCCCAATTTTTTTTACACTTCCGATGCGCATGCTATATACGTATTTATTGCCGCCCATGTGCACATGCTATATACGTTCCTATCACCACTGCGAATGCTAATTAGGTTTTCAGCATAGATGCTGTTAAAATATTAACCAAACCTATCACTACAGTAGCTCTATCTAGGATATTGAGCACTTTTCTCCCGGACAACGCCGAGTACTTTGAAAATCAAGGAGGCCTACTGAGCACTACTTAAATTACTCTTATCGATTCCCCCATCCTTTTCAGCGTAGATGCTGTTAAAATATTATCTAAACCTATCACTACAGTAAGTCTATCTAGCACATTAAGAACTTTTTTCCCGGACAACACCGAGTACTTTGAAAATCAAAGAGGCCTCCTGAGAACTACTGAAATCATTTAGGTATCCTCCCTCCTTTTCATCTGCAAAATAGTCCAAAGGGGAACGAAGATAGCATTAAAATATTTTCAAAACCTATCACTACAGTAGCTCTATCTAGCATATTTAGCACTTTTCTCCCGGACAACGCCAAGTACTTTGAAAATAAAGGAGGCCTCCTGAGCACTACTGAAATCACTTAGGTATCCCCCCTTCTTTTCATCTGCAAAATAGTCCAAAGGGGAACGAAGATGGCGTTAAAATATTTTCTAAACCTATCACTAAAGTAGCTCTATCTAGGATATTGAGCACTTTTCTCCCGGACAACGCCGAGTATTTGAAAATCAAGGAGGCCTCCTGAGCACTACTGAAATAACTCTTATCGATTCCCACATCCTTTTCAGCGTAGATGCTGTTAAAATATTATCCAAACCTATCACTACAGTAGGTCTATCTAGCACATTGAGCACTTTTTTCCCGGACAACGCCGAGTATTTGAAAATCAAAGAGGCCTCCTGAGCACTACTGAAATCACTTAGGTATCCTCCCTCCTTTTAATCTTCAAAATCGTTCAAAGGGGAACGAAGATGGCGTTAAAATATTATCCAAACCTATCACTACAGTAGCTCTATCTAGGATATTGAGCACTTTTCTCCCGGACAATGCCGAGTATTTGAACATCAAAGAGGCCTCCTGAGCACTACTGAAATAACTCTTATCGATTCCCCCATCCTTTTAATCGTAGATGCTGTTAAAGTATTATCCAAACCTATCACTACAGTAGGTCTATCTAGCACATTGAGCACTTTTTCCCGGACAACGCCGAGTATTTGAAAATCAAAGAGGCCTCCTGAGCACTACTGAAATCACTTAGGTATCCTCCCTCCTTTTCATCTTCAAAATAGTCCAAAGGGGAACGAAGATGGCGTTAAAATATTTTCAAAACCTATCACTACAGTAGCTCTATCTAGCATATTTAGCACTTTTCTCCCAGACAACGCCAAGTACTTTGAAAATCAAGGAGGCCTCCTGAGCACTACTGAAATCACTTAGGTATCCACCCTTCTTTTCATCTGCAAAATAGTCCAAAGGGGAACGAAGATGGCGTTAAAATATTTTCTAAACCTATCACTAAAGTAGCTCTATCTAAGATATTGAGCACTTTTCTCCCGGACAACGCCGAGTATTTGAAGATCAAAGAGGCCTCCTGAGCACTACTGAAATAACTCTTATCGATTCACACATCCTTTTAATCGTAGATGCTGTTAAAATATACTCCAAACCTATCACTACAGTAGCTCTATCTAGGATATAGAGCACTTTTCTCCCGGACAACGCCGAGTATTTGAAAATCAAGGAGGCCTCCTGAGGACTACTGAAATCACTTAGGTATCCTCTCTCCTTCTGATCTGCGAAATAGTCCAAAGGGGAACGAAGATGGCGTTAAAATATTTTCCAAACGTATCACTACAGTAGCTCTATCTAGGATATTGAGCACTTTTCCCCGGGTGCCATACTGCAGAAGCCTCAGATTCCTATACCGCAGAAATCCCCCCACTGGTTGCTATACAGCAGAAGCCTCTACTGATATCACTCTTACCGATCCCCCCTCATTTTTATTCTGCACAAAAGTCCGAAGAGAATCGTAAATGACGTTAAAATATTACACAAACTTATCACTACAGTAGCTCTATCTAGAACATTGAGCAGTTTTCTCCCAGACAACGCCGAGTATTTAAAAAAATCAAGGAGGCTTCTGGAGCACTACTGAAATCACTGTAACCGTCCCCCCCCCCCCCCCGCTTTTCATCTGCAAAATCGTCCGAAGAGAAACGTAGATGCTGTTATTCGGCATTCCCCGATAGGGCGCCTCTAGCAATAAACTTACTCCTCCCCAAAGAGGGGAGGCGAAGCCTGGGAGTGTGGACCTCCTAGAACTGCACAGGACAAACCCATAGACCGACGGAATGAAGCCCCGAAGGCCAAGACGATACCAGTCTATGGGGTGCAGTATCCATCGAAACAGATACTACACTTTGATGTTAGCCAAAAGAAGTGAATTAATGTCATTTTCGGTAATGGCGTATGAAAGCTATGTAGAATTAGAGAAAAACGGCCTAGGGGAGTCTAAAATTCATTGTTGATATTCCAAACTTATATAAGAATTTGTTAAATAGTAGTATAAAATGTTTGTTGAAAGAAAATCCTAGTTATTATTACTTGTTAATTTAATAATGTAATTTAAACAGTGTCCAAGTGATAGACCGCTGTTCAGGTGTAGATTGGTTATAAATACCCCAGTAAATAACCTCAGAATTTTGGCTAATGATCAAAGTGTAGTATCTGTTCCGATGGATACTGCACCCCATAGACTGGTATTGTCTTGGCCTCTGGGGCTTGATTTACGCCGGTCTATGGGATTGTCCTGTGCAGTTCTAGGAGGTCCACCCTCCCAGGCTTCGCCTCCCCTCTTTGGGGAGGAGTAAGTTTATTGCTTACAGTCTGAGGCGCCCCTACCGGGGAATGCCGACGGGGCTGCCCAGGCAATTTTTAAATGGCCAGAGTGCTCACCTCTCGAGCGCTGGCTTTTAACCCCACTTTCTCGACCCAATCTGTGGTCACATCTTACTTGTGGGAGTAGGATAAAACTGGCCTTGTGCCTAACTCCTGAGGTGGAGTAAATACCTTTGGCTAATGATCAAAGTGTAGTATCTGTTCCGATGGATACTGCACCCCATAGACTGGTATTGTCTTGGCCTCCGGGGCTTGATTTACGCCGGTCTATGGGATTGTCCTGTGCAGTTCTAGGAGGTCCACCCTCCCAGGCTTCGCCTCCCCTCTTTGGGGAGGAGTAAGTTTATTGCTTACTGTCTGAGGCGCCCCTACCGGGGAATGCCGACGGGGCTGCCCAGGCAATTTTTAAATGGCCAGAGTGCTCACCTCTCGAGCGCTGGCTTTTAACCCCACTTTCTCGACCCAATCTGTGGTCACATCTTACTTGTGGGAGTAAGATAAAACTGGCCTTGTGCCTAACTCCTGGGGAGGAGTAAATACCTTTTGGCTAATGATCAAAGTGTAGTATCTGTTCCGATGGATACTGCACCCCATAGACTGGTATTGTCTTGGCCTCCGGGGCTTGATTTACGCCGGTCTATGGGATTGTCCTGTGCAGTTCTAGGAGGTCCACCCTCCCAGGCTTCGCCTCCCCTCTTTGGGGAGGAGTAAGTTTATTGCTTACTGTCTGAGGCGCCCCTACCGGGGAATGCCGACGGGGCTGCCCAGGCAATTTTTAAATGGCCAGAGTGCTCACCTCTCGAGCGCTGGCTTTTAACCCCACTCTCTCGACCCAAGCTGTGGTCACATCTTACTTGTGGGAGTAAGATAAAACTGGCCTTGTGCCTAACTCCTGGGGAGGAGTAAATACCTTGATTTGTTGGCCTTTTGGCTAAGATCAAAGTGTAGTATCTGTTCCGATGGATACTGCACCCCATAGACTGGTATTGTCTTGGCCTCCGGGGCTTGATTTACGCCGGTCTATGGGATTGTCCTGTGCAGTTCTAGGAGGTCCACCCTCCCAGGCTTCGCCTCCCCTCTTTGGGGAGGAGTAAGTTTATTGCTTACTGTCTGAGGCGCCCCTACCGGGGAATGCCGACGGGGCTGCCCAGGCAATTTTTAAATGGCCAGAGTGCTCACCTCTCGAGCGCTGGCTTTTAACCCCACTTTCTCGACCCAATCTGTGGTCACATCTTACTTGTGGGAGTAAGATAAAACTGGCCTTGTGCCTAACTCCTGGGGAGGAGTAAATACCTTTAATTTCCTTTGGCTAATGATCAAAGTGTAGTATCTGTTCCGATGGATACTGCACCCCATAGACTGGTATTGTCTTGGCCTCCGGGCCTTGATTTACGCCGGTCTATGGGATTGTCCTGTGCAGTTCTAGGAGGTCCACCCTCCCAGGCTTCGCCTCCCCTCTTTGGGGAGTAGTAAGTTTATTGCTTACTGTCTGAGGCGCCCCTACCGGGGAATGCCGACGGGGCTGCCCAGGCAATTTTTAAATGGCCAGAGTGCTCACCTCTCGAGCGCTGGCTTTTAACCCCACTTTCTCGACCCAATCTGTGGTCACATCTTACCTGTGGGAGTAAGATAAAACTGGCCTTGTGCCTAACTCCTGGGGAGGAGTAAATACCTTTAATTTCCTTTGGCTAATGATCAAAGTGTAGTATCTGTTCCGATGGATACTGCACCCCATAGACTGGTATTGTCTTGGCCTCCGGGCCTTGATTTACGCCGGTCTATGGGATTGTCCTGTGCAGTTCTAGGAGGTCCACCCTCCCAGGCTTCGCCTCCCCTCTTTGGGGAGTAGTAAGTTTATTGCTTACTGTCTGAGGCGCCCCTACCGGGGAATGCCGACGGGGCTGCCCAGGCAATTTTTAAATGGCCAGAGTGCTCACCTCTCGAGCGCTGGCTTTTAACCCCACTTTCTCGACCCAATCTGTGGTCACATCTTACTTGTGGGAGTAGGATAAAACTGGCCTTGTGCCTAACTCCTGGGGAGGAGTAAATACCTTTAATTTCCTTTGGCTAATGATCAAAGTGTAGTATCTGTTCCGATGGATACTGCACCCCATAGACTGGTATTGTCTTGGCCTCCGGGCCTTGATTTACGCCGGTCTATGGGATTGTCCTGTGCAGTTCTAGGAGGTCCACCCTCCCAGGCTTCGCCTCCCCTCTTTGGGGAGGAGTAAGTTTATTGCTTACTGTCTGAGGCGCCCCTACCGGGGAATGCCGACGGGGCTGCCCAGGCAATTTTTAAATGGCCAGAGTGCTCACCTCTCGAGCGCTGGCTTTTAACCCCACTTTCTCGACCCAATCTGTGGTCACATCTTACTTGTGGGAGTAAGATAAAACTGGCCTTGTGCCTAACTCCTGGGGAGGAGTAAATACCTTTAATTTCCTTTGGCTAATGATCAAAGTGTAGTATCTGTTCCGATGGATACTGCACCCCATAGACTGGTATTGTCTTGGCCTCCGGGGCTTGATTTACGCCGGTCTATGGGATTGTCCTGTGCAGTTCTAGGAGGTCCACCCTCCCAGGCTTTGCCTCCCCTCTTTGGGGAGGAGTAAGTTTATTGCTTACTGTCTGAGGCGCCCCTACCGGGGAATGCCGACGGGGCTGCCCAGGCAATTTTTAAATGGCCAGAGTGCTCACCTCTCGAGCGCTGGCTTTTAACCCCACTTTCTCGACCCAATCTGTGGTCACATCTTACTTGTGGGAGTAAGATAAAACTGGCCTTGTGCCTAACTCCTGGGGAGGAGTAAATACCTTTAATTTCCTTTGGCTAATGATCAAAGTGTAGTATCTGTTCCGATGGATACTGCACCCCATAGACTGGTATTGTCTTGGCCTCCGGGCCTTGATTTACGCCGGTCTATGGGATTGTCCTGTGCAGTTCTAGGAGGTCCACCCTCCCAGGCTTCGCCTCCCCTCTTTGGGGAGGAGTAAGTTTATTGCTTACTGTCTGAGGCGCCCCTACCGGGGAATGCCGACGGGGCTGCCCAGGCAATTTTTAAATGGCCAGAGTGCTCACCTCTCGAGCGCTGGCTTTTAACCCACTTTCTCGACCCAATCTGTGGTCACATCTTACTTGTGGGAGTAGGATAAAACTGGCCTTGTGCCTAACTCCTGGGGAGGAGTAAATACCTTTAATTTCCTTTGGCTAATGATCAAAGTGTAGTATCTGTTCCGATGGATACTGCACCCCATAGACTGGTATTGTCTTGGCCTCCGGGGCTTGATTTACGCCGGTCTATGGGATTGTCCTGTGCAGTTCTAGGAGGTCCACCCTCCCAGGCTTCGCCTCCCCTCTTTGGGGAGGAGTAAGTTTATTGCTTACTGTCTGAGGCGCCCCTACCGGGGAATGCCGACGGGGCTGCCCAGGCAATTTTTAAATGGCCAGAGTGCTCACCTCTCGAGCGCTGGCTTTTAACCCCACTTTCTCGACCCAATCTGTGGTCACATCTTACTTGTGGGAGTAGGATAAATCTGGCCTTGTGCCTAACTCCTGGGGAGGAGTAAATACCTTTAATTTCGGATGCTTCCTTGGTCTTTTGGCTAAGATCAAAGTGTAGTATCTGTTCCCCATAGACTGGTATTGTCTTGGCCTCCGGGACTTAATTTACGCCGCTCTATGGGATTGTCCTGTGCAGTTCTAGGAGGTCCACCCTCCCAGGCTTCGCCTCCCCTCTTTGGGGAGGAGTAAGTTTATTGCTTACTGTCTGAGGCGCCCCTACCGGGGAATGCCGACGGGGCTGCCCAGGCAATTTTTAAATGGCCAGAGTGCTCACCTCTCGAGCGCTGGCTTTTAACCCCACTTTCTCGACCCAATCTGTGGTCACATCTTACTTGTGGGAGTAGGATAAAACTGGCCTTGTGCCTAACTCCTGGGGAGGAGTAAATACCTTTAATTTCGGATGCTTCCTTGGTCTTTTGGCTAAGATCAAAGTGTAGTATCTGTTCCCCATAGACTGGTATTGTCTTGGCCTTCGGGGCTTGATTTACGCCGGTCTATGGGATTGTCCTGTGCAGTTCTAGGAGGTCCACCCTCCCAGGCTTCGCCTCCCCTCTTTGGGGAGGAGTAAGTTTATTGCTTACTGTCTGAGGCGCCCCTACCGGGGAATGCCGACGGGGCTGCCCAGGCAATTTTTAAATGGCCAGAGTGCTCACCTCTCGAGCGCTGGCTTTTAACCCCACTTTCTCGACCCAATCTGTGGTCACATCTTACTTGTGGGAGTAGGATAAAACTGGCCTTGTGCCTAACTCCTGGGGAGGAGTAAATACCTTTAATTTCGGATGCTTCCTTGGTCTTTTGGCTAAGATCAAAGTGTAGTATCTGTTCCCCATAGACTGGTATTGTCTTGGCCTTCGGGGCTTGATTTACGCCGGTCTATGGGATTGTCCTGTGCAGTTCTAGGAGGTCCACCCTCCCAGGCTTCGCCTCCCCTCTTTGGGGAGGAGTAAGTTTATTGCTTACTGTCTGAGGCGCCCCTACCGGGGAATGCCGACGGGGCTGCCCAGGCAATTTTTAAATGGCCAGAGTGCTCACCTCTCGAGCGCTGGCTTTTAACCCCACTTTCTCGACCCAATCTGTGGTCACATCTTACTTGTGGGAGTAGGATAAAACTGGCCTTGTGCCTAACTCCTGGGGAGGAGTAAATACCTTTAATTTCCTTTGGCTAATGATCAAAGTGTAGTATCTGTTCCGATGGATACTGCACCCCATAGACTGGTATTGTCTTGGCCTCCGGGCCTTGATTTACGCCGGTCTATGGGATTGTCCTGTGCAGTTCTAGGAGGTCCACCCTCCCAGGCTTCGCCTCCCCTCTTTGGGGAGGAGTAAGTTTATTGCTTACTGTCTGAGGCGCCCCTACCGGGGAATGCCGACGGGGCTGCCCAGGCAATTTTTAAATGGCCAGAGTGCTCACCTCTCGAGCGCTGGCTTTTAACCCCACTTTCTCGACCCAATCTGTGGTCACATCTTACTTGTGGGAGTAAGATAAAACTGGCCTTGTGCCTAACTCCTGGGGAGGAGTAAATACCTTTAATTTCCTTTGGCTAATGATCAAAGTGTAGTATCTGTTCCGATGGATACTGCACCCCATAGACTGGTATTGTCTTGGCCTCCGGGGCTTGATTTACGCCGGTCTATGGGATTGTCCTGTGCAGTTCTAGGAGGTCCACCCTCCCAGGCTTTGCCTCCCCTCTTTGGGGAGGAGTAAGTTTATTGCTTACTGTCTGAGGCGCCCCTACCGGGGAATGCCGACGGGGCTGCCAAGGCAATTTTTAAATGGCCAGAGTGCTCACCTCTCGAGCGCTGGCTTTTAACCCCACTTTCTCGACCCAATCTGTGGTCACATCTTACTTGTGGGAGTAAGATAAAACTGGCCTTGTGCCTAACTCCTGGGGAGGAGTAAATACCTTTAATTTCCTTTGGCTAATGATCAAAGTGTAGTATCTGTTCCGATGGATACTGCACCCCATAGACTGGTATTGTCTTGGCCTCCGGGCCTTGATTTACGCCGGTCTATGGGATTGTCCTGTGCAGTTCTAGGAGGTCCACCCTCCCAGGCTTCGCCTCCCCTCTTTGGGGAGGAGTAAGTTTATTGCTTACTGTCTGAGGCGCCCCTACCGGGGAATGCCGACGGGGCTGCCCAGGCAATTTTTAAATGGCCAGAGTGCTCACCTCTCGAGCGCTGGCTTTTAACCCACTTTCTCGACCCAATCTGTGGTCACATCTTACTTGTGGGAGTAGGATAAAACTGGCCTTGTGCCTAACTCCTGGGGAGGAGTAAATACCTTTAATTTCCTTTGGCTAATGATCAAAGTGTAGTATCTGTTCCGATGGATACTGCACCCCATAGACTGGTATTGTCTTGGCCTCCGGGGCTTGATTTACGCCGGTCTATGGGATTGTCCTGTGCAGTTCTAGGAGGTCCACCCTCCCAGGCTTTGCCTCCCCTCTTTGGGGAGGAGTAAGTTTATTGCTTACTGTCTGAGGCGCCCCTACCGGGGAATGCCGACGGGGCTGCCCAGGCAATTTTTAAATGGCCAGAGTGCTCACCTCTCGAGCGCTGGCTTTTAACCCCACTTTCTCGACCCAATCTGTGGTCACATCTTACTTGTGGGAGTAAGATAAAACTGGCCTTGTGCCTAACTCCTGGGGAGGAGTAAATACCTTTAATTTCCTTTGGCTAATGATCAAAGTGTAGTATCTGTTCCGATGGATACTGCACCCCATAGACTGGTATTGTCTTGGCCTCCGGGGCTTGATTTACGCCGGTCTATGGGATTGTCCTGTGCAGTTCTAGGAGGTCCACCCTCCCAGGCTTCGCCTCCCCTCTTTGGGGAGGAGTAAGTTTATTGCTTACTGTCTGAGGCGCCCCTACCGGGGAATGCCGACGGGGCTGCCCAGGCAATTTTTAAATGGCCAGAGTGCTCACCTCTCGAGCGCTGGCTTTTAACCCCACTTTCTCGACCCAATCTGTGGTCACATCTTACTTGTGGGAGTAGGATAAAACTGGCCTTGTGCCTAACTCCTGGGGAGGAGTAAATACCTTTAATTTCGGATGCTTCCTTGGTCTTTTGGCTAAGATCAAAGTGTAGTATCTGTTCCCCATAGACTGGTATTGTCTTGGCCTTCGGGGCTTGATTTACGCCGGTCTATGGGATTGTCCTGTGCAGTTCTAGGAGGTCCACCCTCCCAGGCTTCGCCTCCCCTCTTTGGGGAGGAGTAAGTTTATTGCTTACTGTCTGAGGCGCCCCTACCGGGGAATGCCGACGGGGCTGCCCAGGCAATTTTTAAATGGCCAGAGTGCTCACCTCTCGAGCGCTGGCTTTTAACCCCACTTTCTCGACCCAATCTGTGGTCACATCTTACTTGTGGGAGTAGGATAAAACTGGCCTTGTGCCTAACTCCTGGGGAGGAGTAAATACCTTTAATTTCGGATGCTTCCTTGGTCTTTTGGCTAAGATCAAAGTGTAGTATCTGTTCCCCATAGACTGGTATTGTCTTGGCCTTCGGGGCTTGATTTACGCCGGTCTATGGGATTGTCCTGTGCAGTTCTAGGAGGTCCACCCTCCCAGGCTTCGCCTCCCCTCTTTGGGGAGGAGTAAGTTTATTGCTTACTGTCTGAGGCGCCCCTACCGGGGAATGCCGACGGGGCTGCCCAGGCAATTTTTAAATGGCCAGAGTGCTCACCTCTCGAGCGCTGGCTTTTAACCCCACTTTCTCGACCCAATCTGTGGTCACATCTTACTTGTGGGAGTAGGATAAAACTGGCCTTGTGCCTAACTCCTGGGGAGGAGTAAATACCTTTAATTTCGGATGCTTTTGTTGGCCTTTTGGCTAAGATCAAAGTGTAGTATCTGTTCTCGGCATTTTTGCCTTGAGATAAAGTGTAATATCTAGTCCTATCCTATAGGTGTCGATCTTACACTCTCGAATCAAAAATCAGATTATCATTTTATTTTTGAATCCCTTTTCCTTTTGATCACTTCCTCTCCCCTAAAGTACGGGCGTCACTCCTCCAAATTTCGCCTTAGGCGCTCCCCTCCCCAAATTTTGCCTGAGGCGCACCACCGCCGAATGCCGACTGACTCTCCCCATATTTGGCCTGAGGCGCTCACACCGGCTAATGCCGCAACTCCCCCTCCCCCAAATTCGGCCTTCCCATGCCGACACTACTCCCCAAATTCGGCCTGAGGACCTCCTCCCCGAATTTCGCCTGAGGCGCACCACCGCCTTATGCCGACACTCACCTTCCCATATTTGTCCTGAGGCGCTCATACCGGCGAATGCCGCAACTCCCGCCTCCACCAAATTCGGCCTTCCCAAATTTCGCCTGAGCCGCTCATACTGGCGAATGCCGACACAATTCTGCGCCCCACCGGCGAATGCTGACACTCCTCTTCCCCAAATTTCGCCTGAGGCGCTAATACCGGCGAATGCCGACATTCCCCCTCCCCAAATTTGGCCTGAGGCGCCCCACCGCCGAATGCCGACCCTCCCCTCAAATTTCGCCTGAGCCGCTAACACCGGCGAATGCCGACACCCTCCACACCCACCCCAATTTTTAAATATGTATACAAAAAGGAGGAGGTAATACCTAGGAGGATGTTATCATGTCAACAGAAAAAAACTCATGTTAAAAAAAGTGCCGTTAACGCATGTATCAAAAAGTGCCGTTAGTAATTCAGCAACCCTTGCTTCACTATGGACTCGTGTTCAAAAAAAGTGCCGACACTCCTCCCCAAATTCGACCTGAGGCGCTCATACTGACGAATGCCGACACTCCTCCCCAAATTTCGCCTGAGGCGACCATACTTGCGTAACTCCTCCCCGAATTTTGCCTGAGGCGCCCCACCGGCAAATGCTGACCCTCCCCCAAATTTCGCCTGATGCGCCCCACCGCCGAATGTCGATACCCCCCCCCTCCCCCAAATTTCTCCTGAGGCGCTCACACCGGCGAATGCCGACACCCCCCACACCCACCCCAATTTTTCAATATGTATACAATATGTATACAAATATTAGTGAAAACAATGGGGGAGCATACAAATATTAGTGAAAACAGTGGGGGAGCATAATTATTTATTACTTTAATTTTACTGATACTACACTAACTTCACACCTCTCAAAAAGGAGGAGGTAATACCTAGGAGGATGTTATCATGTCAACAGAAAAAATGTGGTTAGGATTAAGCAACCCTTGCTTCACTATGAACTCATGTTAAAAAAAGTGCCGTTATTGATTAAACAACACTTGCGTCACTATAAACGCATGTATCAAAAAGTGCCGTTAGGAGTTACGCAACCCTTGCATCACTATGGACTCATGTTCAAAAAAGTGCCGTTAGTAAGTAAGCAACCCATGCTTGACTATGGACTCGTGTTCAAAAAAAGTGCCGTTTGTGATTAAGCAACACTTGCTTCACTATAAACTCATGTTCAAAAAAGAGCCGTTAGGGATTTCCTCTGACGTCATTTCCTGTTAAAATCATGACGGTGCATTATTTCATTGTTTTTTTCTCAAATTAGTACTAAACAACGTTGAAAATCGAGGAAAAAGGCACCCCCCCATTGGAGAAAAGTGCTCAGTCGACCCTCAAAGAGTCCATTTTTTTTTCCGGTTCTGAGATATTATACGTCCCGGGGCTGGCCGGTCATAATGACGTCAACCGTGTGACTGTTTGTTGGGTCCTGTCGGAGGAGTTTCTGGACATACAAACAAACAGACAAACAGACAAACAGACATACAGACAACTGGCCTTTATATAATAGATAATATATATGTATATATAAATATATATATATATATATATATATAATTTTTTATTTCATGTATCCACATAAAATGTTATAAGGAGATATAATCTTTTCTGTATCAAATTTCTTGTATTTACTTCAACAGTGTTCAATACGTAAGTAAAGCAAGGTAGTGAGTTATGAAAATATATTTATGACAATTAAGCTACACAGAGGCTTCCGCGTTTTATGAATGGAGTTTGTTGCCGGATGTTTAGTTTAGCTAGTTAACCAATCAGATTCTTTGTTTTTCTCTTATCCAATCATTGGGTTCTCACAAACAAACGTTCGGTTGATTTTACATCCTATTTCATATTCTATTGTTCTGTTTTCTATAGGGTGGCCCATCCGCGTTTCTTTGTTGTGTCGAAATAATAGTTGACCTTATTTTAACACGTGCTTGCTTGTATATCTATTTTAGGTGTTTAGTTTAGTTTTGTATTTATTTATTTGTTCATTTATTTATTATGTATTGTTAACCTAAGGTGAATTTTGCTATTTCACTTTAACAGTTTAATAGGTTTTGGGGGGTCTTTAAAGTTTAGGATTTCAAATTTCTCATTCAGGCATAATCTACATGGGTCATCTAAATTTCTACATGTACTGGCCTGTAGTATTATTTTCCATTTGATTATTGGTGAGCGTTCGCTATCTTTGAGCTCCCAATAATGGTTTGCTAGTGCTGTTTTAATTCGGCATTCTTTGTTTTTAAATGTGCTGTTGTGGTCGTAATATCTGGTTTTAAAATCTGGGAAGGTCATACCCACGTAGTACTTCTTGTTATTCGGTATATTTTTGGCAAATATTGTGGCTTGGTAAACAATACTTTTGGTTAAGCATTTATTTTGTAGTGGACAAAGTGTACGAGTTATGCAGTTACAGCTTTTCTCTTCATTGCTAACTTTTTGATTTCTATTTGGGTGATTACTATTTGTAGTACTTATATTTTTGTTCTTCTTAGTGTTATTTTTGCTATATGGGTCACTTTTTACACAATTTATTTTTGTTTTTTTCTTCTCTACTGTTCTCGTTTAGTATTTTGTTATTGTGTGCCTTAATTATTATTTTAAAGTTTTTGCAGCAGGTGTAGGGCAGTTTTAGGTTATTTTTATTGAATATTTTATGCAGGGAAGTTACGGGAAGATTTAGGAATTTCTTGCCCAGTTTAGGTTTTAGCATCTGATTATAGGGCAGTGTATAACAGATTATATTTCTTTTACTTTTTATTTTATTATAATTATTGGTGTCATGTTTCTTATATTTAATTTCGACATTATGGTAACAACTATTTTTTAGAGCTGTATTGTAAATGTTGCTTGATTTTTTAAATACATTTTCGTTGCTAGAGTTATCGATAGAATTAGGAATCTGTTTTATTATTGATGAGGGGGTGATTGGACTTTGGGTGTACATATATTGGATTAGCGTTATCTTTTAAGTATTAAAGTTTTTTCATTTAAGTTGAAAGTGACATCTAAAAAGTGAGTTATTTTTATGTTAGCTTTCTACTCTTAAGCTTATTTTTTCATTTTCATATATATATATATATAATTTGTATATATATATATATATATATATATATATATATATATATATATATATATATATATATATATACGCTCTCATCTCAACATAAGACTCTTTACCCTTATTTTGCTTTTATTTTGTTTTATTTTATGTAAAATTTTAAAAGTTAAATGTTGCCGATAATATTTACAATTACATTGTCGGCTTTTCCCTATCCTGTCATGAGAAGAGTTTATCTTTGAAAATCCATGGATTAAGGATATGAAGCTCCTTGCTCTGAACTTTTGATGTTCTAATAAATATTATATCTTTACAATTTTGTATTCTCATCTTTCATCTCTAATGTATATATATATATATATATATATATATATATATATATATATATATATATATATATATATATATATAATATGATGACTGTGACGTCTTGTCAGACGAATGCTACTTCTTCATTTGCAGATGTCTCTTCAGTCCCACCAACGAATTGCATGTCGATTATTGGTCTGGGTCAAGCCAGAAGGCATAAAATTGCATCATTAGGCACTTTTATGTGATGTTTTATGCCACTATCTGAGCGGCACACTTTAGAGCATCGAGAGCATGGCAAACTGTGATTTTGTGTTTGTCTTGGAAGAGAAATAATTCTAGTTGAACTGATTTTATGTGATTAACAAGATCTATCTTTGACAACAGAGTCCGGTTACATACCGAAGAGATCTTCACATCTCCACAATTGGTTGGCAAGCTTTCATGTTTCCTACATGTTCTCTTGAGTTTTATACAATCTACCCTGGATGCTTCAAAGCGTTTAGAACCCTTGTAAATCTTCGCCCTCTACTGCTTACAATCAGACACCAGGGACTCCAAATTATCAGTAGGAATACCAAAGTATGCTAAAATCTCCTTGACACTATTTCTAAATCGTTTTTGGTGATTGTGCTGGGGTCTATTGCCAGAAAGAAGTTCATCATAAAACAACTGTTTTGGGATTCTACAGTCATCAAGCCGAACAAGATAACCAGCCCAACGCATCGAGTTCTTAGTTACAATCGTAGCAATACTGCTGGTTTGGGCTTTGGCTAAGATGCTTGTATCATGAACAAAACTGTTCCACTTTAGACAAAGAATATGTCTGAGGCAGTACCGATGAAACCTTTCAAGCTGTTTTATGTGTGATCGATACAACAACCATGTGACAGAGGCATAAATTCAAATGACAACACACATGTTTGATATACTGACATTTTAGTGGTTAGAGTTATATTACCATCAGACCAGACTCTATCTTCCAACCTGTCAAACGCCTCTGATGCCTTGCTGATTCTCTGTGATCATTGGATAAAGTACTACCATGGTATACGAAGTCCCTGACGACTTCAAGGCGCTTCCCATAGACAAATACATCAGATTTCACATACAGATCACCAGGAACAGAAGTGTACATTAATTTTAGTTTTCTTAATGCTAGCCACGAGTCCAAATCAGGTATAAGCATTCGTGAAGAGATCCACGACTGATTGCATATCCTCTGGGAAGTGTTTCACTAGGTCAGCATCATCAACATATAACAGCTTCATAACAAATCAATCACTAACAAGGGTTTTAGCTTGGAATCTTTTCAGGTTAAATACTCTTCCAGTTGTTCAGAATCTAATATAAACACCAATATTACAATTCTGGAAAGCATACCAGAGCACAGCTGTCAGATAAAGTGAGAACAATGTTGGTGCATGTATATCACACTGCTTCACCCTATTATCAATGATAACTTCATCTCAGAGCTGACCATTGAAGTAAACGCGACCTTTCATACAATGATGAAGTTGCTTGAACTTCTCAGTAAAAGCAGGTGTACAGCCAAATTTGCCAAGTAGCTTCCAGAGATTCTCATAGTTGGCTGTGTCAAATGCCTTGGTTAAATCTACAAACACCTGACAAAGAGGCATATGTGATTCAATACTTTTTTATAAAAGCTGCTTAGCAAAAAAAGCATTATGTCTATGGTCCCTCGTTCGCCTTTAAAACCAAACTAGGACCCAGGAAAGACATCCGGAAAGATATACTTCTCCAATCGGTTTAGCAAGAGCCATGCAAATACTTTCCCAACTGCTGCTAGCAGTGAAATTACACGGAAATTTTCACAATTTTACCCTTTCCTTTGTACAACATAATTAGGATGGCATTTATCCAGTATTGGTCAACTAAGTCACCCTGCGATACTGACAACACCAAAGAGTGGACTGCACAATACTGTTCAATACACATTACCTGAATTTGACATGCCGTAAAGATCATATCATTTCTTCTAAAGCTGCACTAACTCTCAGGAAGCATAAAAGGGCAGATGTAGGTATTCAGGCTATTCAAAAGGATTCTGGTAAATATCTTTCCTGTCCCATTCAAAACAGAGATACTTCGATAATTGTCACACTCATCTTTCCTCGCTTTGTCCTTCTACAAAGACACCATAATGGAGTCATGTTAATCTTGGTAAACATGCTCGTCAAACCAGATGTCAATCAACCCTTTAATTTGAATTGCTAATGGTCTTCCACCACAGCGAAGAACTAACCCATGTATACCATCTCCACCAGGTGTACCCCATCTCAACTGCCATATAGCCTCCTCCATTTCATTCAGGGAAGAAACAGAATCCATTTCAGCAATGATAGCCATCTGAGGCAAGCTATCCATCACATCAGTACTGACTATCAACGGATTAGTGAACAGATCAGTGTAATGTTCTGTCCATCTATCAAGTAGCTTGCTTGCCACCCTTGGATTTTAATGGGGTTACACTAGAATGGTAAGTACCATAGACTGTTTTCATCAGGTGATACATTCTTTTTACTGTCCTTGACATAAGCAGCATGCTGAATATCACAAGCCTTCTGTCGCCACCATTCCTCTAAGTTCTTTTTGCAACTTTTTTTAATAGCTAAGTATGACTGTTTCACAGACTTCAGCTCCTGAGGTAACAAGTCACTATCAATCCACCTGTGATGAAGTTCATGCTTTTTCTGTAGCAGTTGAGCGATGTCAGCATTATTGTCATCAAACCAGTCTTGATGCGTTCTCTTTGTTAGCCCAAGAACATCTAGTGCTGTTTCATAAACACACTTCTTAAAATACTCCCATGTACCATCAAATGATATCTGCTCAAGTCTATTCTGTAGGACTAGAGCAGTTTTCTCATCCTTCAGCTTTGCAACATTTATTCTTGACATTGTCAAATCGCCTCTTTGGCCTAATTACAAACCTCATGTTAGCACACACCAGACGATCATCTGTCCAGCACTCGGCATTCCTTTAGACTCGAATCATGCAGCCGTCCATTAGATCGTGGCTACGGGTGATTACGTAATCGATCAAATGCCATTGCTTAGATCGTGGATGCATCCATGTATTCTTATATTTTCGAGTTATCACTAAATCCAGCTCCGAACACATTTGCAGTAAACGCATACTTCCAACTCCATAATGTTCGAGTGGACGCCATGTTTGATATTCTTGAAATCCTCCAGCAAGACAATTTTATCATCTTGCGGAGCAGTGAGGATAACTCATTTAAGATCTTCATAAAAGGATCCTTCTAGCTCGGATGGGTTGTCCGATGTAGGAGCATAAACATGAATAAGAGTTGCATATTGCTGACCAGATAGAGGCTAACGTACGGTCATAATGTACTCATTGTGGTCTAACAAGGAAGATTCTCAACTTTAGAAACAACCCATTTCTTAAGAGCAAATCCTATGCCATGGTCATGTCGTTCGCCTTCCTGTTTCCCGATCCAGTAAAATACATATTCAGAGCCCTCCTCTACATGACTACCCTCCTCTAACAATCATGTCTCTGACAAGCCTGCTATATCAATGTTGAAACGTAAAAGTTCTGGTCCAACAAGTACTGTTCGTCTTTCCGAACGGTCAGAACCATTACGACCAAGTCAGGTTCTGTCGTTCCAACAAACCATTTTCAAATTCGGCGACTATGAACAAACAGCCCAATGACCAGTAGTCACTTAAACCGCAGGTGTTAGATCAGAGTTTTCCTTCTCCGAGATGCCTGCCTTAACAACTCTCCTAGTAATATTGCCATATACCCATGGCTGAAACTCAGGATGATTGGCACCAGAGTGTGATCCACATTCCGGTGGACCATGCATGCCTCAACTGACAGGGCCAAAGCTCCTCTAGAGATTTCTGTCAGGGTTGCCTTACCCTTAGCTTTTCTGGCAAAACCTTAGCCTACAAGGCAGTGGGTTCCAGTTTTACAGCACTGAGAACTCGCCGTTAACAAGGGCCCATTTGGTGTCGCCTGCACGTGGGGTTGGTTTGACTGGGAGTAGCTATGTGTTTTGCTAGGACAGTTGTGCACTTTTAACACACGTCTATGTCAGTACTTGGGTATATATATATATATATATATATATATATATATATATATATATATATATATATATATATATATCTATATTTCTGACGTTTTCAGTGATCAAAAATAGAATTTGGGGTGAATAACGCCATATATACATATATACATTATATATATATATATATATATATATATATATATATATATATATATATATATATATATATATATATATATATATATAAGCAAACATTGTTAAACATAACAGAATTCTTCTGCTGGTTATACCTTTTAAATTTTTTCTAATGATCTTTTTGTGTCAAAATGAAAAATTAATGTATCGCTAACATTTTTGATTCTTCGTCGAATCATCTTCAGCTAACAAAAACAAATGAACAAAAGACCTGGATAAAAAAGAAGAGAATTTCAAAAAGCAGCCAAGAACGCCATATCAAGTCAGACGTCAAAAGAACAAACCAGTGCAGTTCCAGGAGAGACTTTAACAATTTCAGTTTCAGGACGCAAAAATTAACGTCACAGGATGAATTGTATTATGATAAGCATTTTAAAATGTGCTTACTGGTTTCATACGAACTGTTATTAATTGTTTGAGTATTTGTAATTTTGTAAAACTTGGTTTCAGAATGCATTATTTCCGTGTTATTAATTAAAATTTGGCTTAAATCAGGAAGGGTACAGTTGTGTTTTTGCAAATGCTGGTAAATTGAACTAGAATTTAGTGTTCATTCTGTTGACGTCTAACTGACTTCACTTGCGCGTTCATGGCTGCTTTTTAAAATTTACTGTATAAGATGTTTCCATTGAATTTGCGCGTTAAGGAAGGCAAATAATATTTTCATCTTAAGCATAACAGACCCACGAAAATTATATTTCAAACGTAAGCGTAACAGACCCACGAAAATGCTTTTTCAAACTTATTCAAAATAAGCCCACGGAAATTCTATTTAAAACATATGCGTAACATACGCACGAAAATTCTAATTTAAACATAAGTGTAACAGACCTACGAAACGCTCTGTCAAACTTAAGTGTAACAGACCATCGAAAATGATATTTAAAACTCAAGTGTTACAGACTCACGAAAATGCGGTTTCAAACATAAGTGTAACAGTCTCACGAAATCTTAAGCTTAACACACCCACGAAAATGCTATTTAAAAATAAGCATAACAGACACACGAAAATGCTATTTCAACATAACATAACAGACACACGAAAATGCTATTATAGACTTAAGCATAACAGACTCACTAAAATGCGATTTGAAACTTATGCGTAACAGACCCAGAAAAATGCTGTTTAAAACTTAAGTGTAACAGGTCCACGAAAATTAAAATTATAAACTTAAGCGTAACAGACACACGAAAATGTTATTTAAAAACTTAAGCGGAACAAACCCACAAAATTGCCATTCAAGACGAGGCCATAACAAACCCACGAACATACTATTCAAACATAAGTGTAACAGACCCACAAAATTGCTATTTCAAGCTTAAGCATAACAGTCACATGAAAATGAAATTTCAAATTTTAGCGTCACAGACCCACGAAAATCCTTATTTAAACTTAACAGACCCCTGAAAATTATATTTCAAACTTAAACGTAACAGACCTACAGAAAATGTTGTTTCAAACTTAAGCAAAACAAACCTACGAAAATGCTATTTAATTATATGCGTAACAGATCAAGAAAAATGCTATTTCAAACATAAGTGTTACAAACCTACGAAAATGCCATTTCAATCATAAGCTAACAGACGTACGAAAATGATATTTCAAACTTAAGAGTAATAGACCAACGTAAATGCTATTTGAAACATAAGTGTAACAGTCCCACGAAAATGTTATTTCAAAATTAAGTGTAAGAGACCCATGCAAATGCTATTTCAAACTTAAGCAAACAACCCACGAAAAGTATAGTTCAAACATATGCATAGCAGACCTACGAAAATTATATTTCAAACATATGCATAGCAGACCTACGAAAATTATATTTCAAACTGAAGCATAGGAAATCAACGAAAATGAAAATTACAAACTTAAACTTAACAGACCTACAAAAATGCTATTTCAAACATATGATTAACAGACTCATAAGCATGCTAACAGTGTAACAGACCCAAGGAAATGCTATTTCAAAATAAGCGTAACAGACCCACTAAACTTCAATTTTAAACTTAAGCGAAACAGAGCCAGAAAAATGCTATTTACAAACTTAAGCATAACAGACACGTGTAACTACTATTTAAAACAAAAGCATAACAGACTCACGAAAATGCTATTTCAAGCTTAAGCGTAAAAATCCCATGCAAATGAAATTACAAACTTAAGCGAAAATGACCCTCGAAAATGCTATTTCAAACATATGCGTAACAGACCCCCGGACATGTTATTTAAAACATAAGTGTAACATAAGCATAATAGACCCACGAAAATGCTATTTCAAACATATGCGTAACAGACCCCCGGACATGTTATTTAAAACATAAGTGTAACATAAGCATAATAGACCCACGAAAATGCTATTTCAAAATACGTGTCACAGTTCCACGAAATGCTATTTTAAGCTTGAACCTAACAGACCCACGGAAATCTTATTTTAAACTAAAGTGTGACAGACCCACAAAAATGTTATTTATAAACTTAAGCATAACATACACGCGTAAATCCTATTTAAAATAAAAGCATAACAGACACACATAAGTGTAACAATCTCATGAAAATGCCATTTCAAACATAAGTGTAATAGACCCACGAAAATGCTATTTAAAAATATGCGTAACAGACCTACGAAGATGCTATTTAATTCTTAAGCATAATAGACCAACTAAAATGCTATTTCAAACTTAAGCGTAACAGACCCACGAAAATACTAACAAATACTTTTTTAAGCCTAAGTGTAACAGATCCACGAAAATGCTATTTTAAACATAAGTGTAATTGAACCACAAAAAAAAACTATTTCATTCTTTAGCATATTAGACCCATGAAAATACCCCGTTAATAGCTATTCATATATTTGTATGTACAGAATTCACTCCAAAATTAATTAACCGATCTTATGAAGTTTGGAACACAGCTACTAGATGTAAGGGGTTGTAATGTGAGCTATGTTTAATTTAAGTTATTTTTATGCAAATGAGGATAAAATAGGGGGGATATCTACGTGAAAATCCAATACATTTGATTTTTGTGAAATTTTAACAATAGATAAAACTCAATAAGTTCAAAGCTATACATATAGATGGCGCCACTAGTGAAGCTACTGTTGCAAATTTTTTAAATGGAAACATCTGGATTCCGTGTGTTGATAATGCATTGCTTTCTGATGTGAAAAAATACTGTTCAAGGAAAGCAATGGCTTGATAAGTGTTTTTCAAACTCTGCGCAGACGGAAACAATGATTAAGAGGTGGTATGCTGATTTTAAACACGTTTAGACATAAATGCTGCTGAACGCTAATATCCTTCTTAAATCCCGGAAAATATCAATGTTTAGGCTTCTGTATTTTGGAATGTGCAAGGTGTTTTATTCATCAATTATCTTGAGAAAGGAAGAACCATCAATAGCGAATATTACATAGCATTATTGGTGCGTTTTAAGGAGGAAACCCCCCAAACGGCCACAAATGAAACAAAAAGTACTTTTTTTTCACCAAGACAATGCACCATATCACAAGTCGATCGCAGCAATGGCAAAACTACATGAACTACGAATTATTTTCGCATCCATCCTATTTTCCAGATCTTCTCCCAGCGACTGTTGGCTATTTACAGACCTCAAAAGAATTCTCCAGAGAAAGAGATATGTTTTGAATGAAGAAGTGATATTGGAAACTGAAGCGTATTTTGAGGCCAAAGACAAATTGTTCTACAATAAAGACACCAAATTGTTGGAGGAGCGTTGAAATCGGTGTATCACTATTAGTTAATAAAGCTGAATTTTGCCTAAAAGTTGTTCTTTAAACTAATTAACTAACTAATAATCCATGGAATTATTGATTGATGTGTTATTAAACATCAATTAATAAATATTCTACAAATTTCAGTTTCTTTTGAGTATTTTAAAAGGCTTTTAAGAGATATAACATGGGAACTATCTTGTATTTGACAATTAAAATATTTCAGACAAAAACTGTTCTCTTCGTGGAATTCATTTGACTCGTCCGTGGACAGATATTCTTCTAGTTGTTAATGTGTGCTTGCAGATATGCACATTTAGAGCATATCATCATGAAACGGCGATAAAACAAAGACTGTTAGATATTCATAACTAAAACTTTGTGGACAAGTCAGATACAGATTGAAGTTTATTTATACCAAATTTAGTTGGATTGTGAATTTTATTAACAATTCCATGGTTGGCATTTGTTTTGGGTCACCCTGTATTTCATACTTGTTTGACAGACCAAACTACTAACTGAGTAAATAAAATTGCTTGGGCGCATTGAAATTAAAAATCCATGTCATATGTCACCCGCAGGAAGTGTTCGACACTTGTGCCTCGCGGATGCACATGATTTTCGACATAAAAAAAGAAGTCGTAAAAAGTGACTGTAATTGTAATAGTAGTTTTCATCCGGGTGTTAAGTGTAAAGTGTGCACTTCCCAAAACATAAACTTTGCAGAAAACAACGTCAATAAGAAATTATGCCCTTCCCCCCGCTTTCAAATGTTTGTAACTGATTACAAGTAAAGAAAATATATTCGGAATATCAAGTAACAATTGATCAGATTAAACAGGTTTTTAATTAGAAACACGATCCTGGTAAAGTTTTACAGGTAGTGGTCAATTTTATACGTTATTTAAACTTGGATAGAACTCTGTTTGGCCATCTTTAAACACAAATTAGCTTGTTTCTCGTTTCCTTCTAAAGATCTAACTTCTCCACGAAATGGGTATACAAATGAAACCAGTTTCTAGCAAACAAATGACAGAAATTAAATGATAAATAACATTAATAACATTTTTTTAAAAAAAGAACACAAAATAATTTAACGGATAAATGAATAACGGAAACGAAAAGAAAAGAAAACAGAAATGATATTTGCGCAAAAACAGGCATCAATTGGAGAACAGAAATGAAAGTATAACTAAATAACAGAAATCAAAAGTAAAAAACAGAAATGATATCTGCGCAAAAACAGGCATCAATTGGAGAACACAAATGAAAATATAACTAAATAACACAAATCAAGAGTAAAAAACAAAAATGATATCTGAGCAAAAATATGGCATCAATTGGAGAACAAAAATGAAAGTATAACTAAATAACACAAATCAAAAGTAAAAAACAGAAATGATATCTGCGCAAAAACAGGCATCAATTGGAGAACACAAATGAAAATATAACTAAATAACACAAATCAAAAGTAAAAAACAGAAATTATATCTGTGCAAAACAGGCATCAATTGGAAAACAGAAATGAAAGTATAACTAAATAACAGAAATAAAAAGTAAAAAACAGAAATTATATCTGTGCAAAAACAGGCATCAATTGGAGAACAGAAATGAAAATATAACTAAATAACAAAAATCAAAAGTAAAAAACAGAAATTATATCTGTGCAAATAACAGACATAAATTGGTAAACAGAAATGAAAGTATAACTAAATAACACAAATCAAAAGTAAAAAACAGAAATTATATCTGTGCAAAACAGGCATCAATTGGAGAACAGAAATGAAAGTATAACTAAATAACAGAAATCAAAAGTAAAAAACAGAAATGATATCTGTGCAAATAACAGACATAAATTGGTAAACAGAAATGAAAGTATAACTAAATAACAGAAATCAAAAGTAAAAAACAGAAATGATATCTGTACAAATAACAGACATAAATTGGTAAACAGAAATGAAAGTATAACTAAATAACAGAAATCAAAAGTAAAAAACAGAAATGATATCTGCGCAAATAACAGCCATAAATTGGAGAACAGAAATGAAAGTATAACTAAATAACAAAAATCAAAAGTAAAAAAAAACGGAAATTATATATACGTAAACAACAAAAATCACTAGGGACACAGAAATTAAATAACATGAATTTAATCATGGAAAACAGTTGCACACAAATAAATTTGATTGCCCTTTTTTCGGTGTTGTATTTATTTATTTCCCGCCACAAGGGGAATATGTGACACACGGTCGGGAAAGTGAGATTTGAAATCAGCGCCTTAGAGGAAGAGCACTCTGGCCCAACAAAAACTGCCTGGGCATTACCGTCAGCATTTCCCGGTAGGAGCATCTCACCTCAGGCGATTATCAATAAACTAACCCCCTCTACAAAGGGCAAAAAGGTAAAACCTGTGACGGGGTACTTCCTAGAACTGCGCAGGACCATACTCCAGACCGACAGAGAAAGCCATCCTAAAAAATGGTCCACGGGTCTGATTTTCGTATGAAGTTGTGTTGGTATAACATAAAAATATCTAATATTGCAGAAACAGTTCGGCTCTATGTTCTGAGGGAACATTTCAAGATTTTCAACATAAATTTATGCTTTTAGAAAAGGACATAGTTTGTTTGCACCGTATTTCAAGATGACTGAAGAAGGTTCTGCATACGTTCAAATTAATATATGAAAGAGATATTTCATACACACACACACACACACACCGTAAAGCCTAAACAGGTTCGTTTTTTTTAATAAAATAAGTTTAATTTTATAAATTAGTGCTTAATCGATAGTAATCTGAAGAAATTGTTGACTTTCATTCTGTTAGACAACTTTTAGAGTCTTCGACAAAAAACCCCAAAGAGAACAAACAAACAAAACGAAGTGCACCAGACATGAATAGAAATGTGTGTATATATATATATATATATATATATATATATATATATATATATATATATATATATATATATATATTAGTTCTCCTTACCATAAGTGTAGATCGATCCCAAAGTCAGGTGGACCAAAATGCCCCCAAATACAACTAAGATACTTCGCAGTTTCCTCCATTTCATCGGAGTTATAACTTGGTTAACCAGTCCAGATTCCGACGCCATATTCGAATATTTTCTTTACAAACTGTTTTTAGAAAAAACAATAAATAGCAAGCAATTAGTATTTTTTTGCTATTAATTGGATGTACACCAACATTGACATCTGCCTGCTACAACCATCGGCTTATCAGTGGAGATATATTTTTCTCGACTAGAGACACTGCAGCAAACTTTGTCGCCTACAGATTCTGCTTAATGGACTTTGAACTATGTTAAGGTGGGGTAGAGGTATTTTCCTTCATGCATACTAAATATATATTTGTTATCGTATTTGGCGATCACTTTTTTACGGGATCACCAACGCCGATTTAAATATGAAATAAAAAAAGAAGAGCTTTAAGAGATTTTTAAGTAAAGATAATAAAAAATGATTACAACAATAAACCAATAATCTCCAAGAATGTTGAAATATTATAATATATACACACACACATAAACACACACAGATAGATAGATATAGATATATATGTATTATAAATGTTAGTAGAAAAAACATCAAAGTGCTCGATCATAGGCCATACAAGAGCTAATAATAATTATTTTATTTAAATTCTATAGATTACCGTGTCCACTGGGGATACACGGGTTTCGTCCATCAGGTATCCCCAGCGGACACAGTAATGAGAATAAAGTGAGTAGAAAGTGGACGTTGGGTTTACTTTCGGCAGTCTTCCCTTATTTTGTCATTTACTCCTCACATTCTATGAGCGATGTTTCTGACAAAGGTGGAAGAATTGCTGTTTTCTGGGTCAGAATCTATCCATATAACACTTATTGTTGGCTAGTTTTTAATCTTGAAGTAGTAATTTTTTTAGCTCCTTATATCAAGTGGTGTCATGCCTTGTCTGGAACGATTTCCATAAAAAAGGTATAGCATTTAAATAATATATATCATGTATCACAAGTTAGTTGAAAAAGACAAACAAACAAAAGTGCTCCATCGTAGGTTCTACAGGAGCTAATATAAAGTATTTTATTTAAAAAAGCTTTCTACCCAACAGACACTGTAATATATAGTTTTAAATAAAATACTTATATATGTATGTATGTGTGTTTATGTGTGTGTGTGTGTGTGTGTGTGTGTGTGTGTGTGTGTGTGTGTGTGTGTGTGTGTGTGTGTGTGTGTGATAAGACACCACTGGTAACGGTTGGAAGTAATCTGAGTTCTGAGTTTCGAAGCTCAGGGTTGATATGCTTGCTTGCCACAGGAATGAGTAGTGAAATAACGAACAGCTCTCTGTGGATGGCAATACACATAGGACTTCAAAGAATTACGTTTTACCAACTATCAGTTTATATATATATATATATATATATTTATCTATAAACTGTTTGATAAAAGAAATTCATTCCCTTTTCGTATCGTGCGAATGCCACATAAAATAGTACTAGCCCTGTGTATATATTTTACGGGAGTATTATGTCGGAATTTCTGAGGATTGCTCGTGTTACATTAAAATTAGTAGATTTCATGCCCTCAATTTCTGATCTAATAATAAGAATGATTAACCAAGGTGGCGATCAAAATAAAATATTTGGACAATTAAATTAGGCAATTACTCGCCATCCTGATGCTTTTAAATCTTATCAAATTAATCAAAATAAACTGATAGAACAAATCATAGGATATATAAATAAAAATAATGTAGAATATGTATAAACGTATATATAATACATCTACTAATTATAATGAGAAAAAGGAAAACAATAAAAATACAGTAGAAAGAAAGAAAGAAAGGTTAAAAATGAAGAAGAAGAAGAAGAAGAAGAAGAAGAAGAAGAAGAAGAAGAAGAAGAAGAAGAAGAAGAAGAAGAAGAAGAAAAAATCGACAGTTATGAACGCCGATTTTAAACACTGGGAGTCGGCAAAGAAGAAGAAGAAAAAGAGAAAATATTAACGGTTAACTTATAAACGCTGATTTGAAACACTGAGAAAAAGAAAAAGAAAAAAAATCGACAGTTGTGAACGCAGATTAGAAAAACTGTAAGTGAACAAGGAAGATTAATATTTATTTGAGATTGACGACGACGGGGAGATGGACAACAAAGGAGGAGGAGGGAGAGAAGGAGGGACTAAAGGTATATATGTGTGTATGTGTATATATATGTATATATATGTATATATATATACATATTTATTTATTTATTTTTTATTTTTTCATGTGTTGATATTTTTTATATTTATAATATAAAACTAAAAATAATACATTAATCACCTAAATAATAGTGTAATGAATTCGCCCAAACACTTTAAAATGCAGCAACATTTTTGTAAGTAACGGATAAATTTTATTAGACAGACGAACAGCACAGGTAAAAAAAAAAAAATTTAAATAATTTTTTTTTTTTTTTAAATAACTAATATAAGTTAGCAAAACATTTATATGGAACAAAACGTAGATTAAGTATAAGGAACGTTTATGTTTTTGTCTTTTAAGGGAAGTGGGGTCTGATCAACTCTGCTGTGAAGCTATGAAATTAAATACTGTCTTGTTTTTAAATTCCCGAAACAGTTTTTCATGGTAAACAACTGATGATCCCTTAAAATAGTGTTAGAAACAAACTAATATAATAACTGTAAAAAATAAATTGACTTACATGAGTGATTTTCCACTGAAAGACTTGGGACTATAAGTTTTTTTTTTGTTTTTTTTTTAATATAGTTTTAATGGTTGAGAAACTTTCGAGGCTATATATATATATATATATATATATATATATATATAATTATTTCTAATTAAATATTATTTTCAAAATAAACCCATATACATATGTGTTTCATGCTGTTGACAACAGCCGTGTGGGCTAAGACCTTTAAATTTGAGTTTGAAATATAACTCGTGTTCCGGGGGTCGAGTCTGGCGACCGGTGTGAATAATTCTTCTCTACACTGACTGAGATAAAAAACAAGTATTCATAATATATATATATATATATATATATATATATATATATATATATATATATATATATACAATAATATTTTTATAAATAAATATTGATAATTTAAATACCTAGAGACATCGATGTTTCATGCTAACGCAATCTTCAGTCTAGGAACTAATTCTCAACGGTCGGTAGGCGCGAACCCCATCACATATCGCCACTGATTCGTAGTCGGGGATCTTTAAATGTAAATAGCGAAATCGGCGGCTATTTACCAGGCAGTTAGTTCGGATCGTGCATATAGCTATTTGTACTGCTTGTTATTAAAGCTACTCGAGAGTGTCCAGCCTTTGTGGGAGGGGGCTGATAAACAATAATATTTTTATAAATAAATATTAATTATTTAAATACCTAGAGACATCGATGTTTCATGCTAACGCAATCTTCAGTCTAGGAACTAATTCTCAACGGTCGGTAGGCGCGAACCCCGATCACATATCGCCACTGATTCGTAGTCGGGGATCTTATCCATCGGCCATAGCCAATTAGTTAGTATATATATATATATATATATATATATATATATATATATATATATATATATATATATATATATATATATATATATATATATATATATATATATATATATATATATATATATATATATATATACGGTTTCCCTTTGAATTTGAGTGAAAAATATGTATAAATTAAATGAATGTTAGATGCATTTTCAGTCTGATTGTAGAATTTTATACACTGATGAAGCTTCCTCATGAATATCAGTGGTACTTTGTATATCATGAAAATATATGTTCTTGAAATCGGCAGAACAATTGTCTTTAAATAAAATGATTTTTAAAGAAATATTTGTAGTGAAAAGAAGAAAGAGAGAGCTGAATTCCTTTGTAAAGGTTTTATTAACAAAAGTAAAACACGAAATAAAGTTAAATGACGTAGCATTTATAGTCAACGCCTGACGGAAGAGTTTATTCAATGGGAGGAGGGTTAAGCATATCAAACTTTCCCCTTCAAGTTTTTTGTTTTTTAAACTTTTTTTTTTTTCTTTTTTACCACCTTTTTTTACATTTTTTTAAAAATGTATTTTATTCTATTATTTAAACTTTTTTTTCAAAGCCTTATTTAGTAACGAAGTCCTTGTATTTCTCAGGAAATTTCCGTATTCTGCTAGATCTTCGCAGTGGCTCGGATGGCATTTCGCTCTCAACTGGCTCCACACGAGGTGTTTCTTCTATCTGTTCAGAATATTGTGTATTTTCTTTTTCACTTTCTGGCTTACTTATGGGTGGCATGCAAACATCCTCTGACGTGTTGTCGCCATTAATTGAGTTGGGAGCCAAATCTCTAACGTTGCCAGAAGGTAGTCGCACATGGGCATAATGAGGATTGATCTTCAGTAACGTAGCAGGTGTAACCGGAGGGTCATATTTACTCGACCTAATGTGATCTCTGACGTATACTTGGCCTGGTTTTGCCCACAGGGGAATAGAAGTACCAGAAGTGGATTTACGGCTGTACTTAAATAGTCTATCGTGAGGGGTCGCATTCGTAGCCTGTGCAGAGCAATGATCGAATTGAATGTAGAGCATCAAGTAGAATATTTTCCCAACAGGATAGTCTCATATTGCGAGAATGTAAAGTTACTTGTATGGCCTTCCATAGTGTGCCGTTTAGTTTCTCAATTTGAGCATTGCCTTCCGGGTGATATCTACTCGTCTTCGAAGTCGCAATGCCTTTCCCATGTAAGTAATTTGTAGTTTCCTCTGACAGAAAATCAGTCGCTCTATCAGTGTGAATCATATCGGGCATACCAAATATCGCAAATAGTTGATTCAGGCATTGTGTGACCGTTTTGCTTGTCATATCTTTACATGGAAATGCAAACAGAAAACGAGAGTATTCGTCGATTATCGTAAGTAGATATTTGTTACTATGTGTGGACGTAGGCAGAGGCCCCTTGAAATCCATGTTTAATCGCTGAAATGGTAGTATTGCTTTTATTAGAGTTCCCTTGTTACCGGTAAAGAATTTGGGTTTTAAATACTGGCAAGACGAGCACGAATTAGTTACACCTTTTATTTGGTCGAGTGAGAAAGGAAAGTTTCTTTCTTTGCAAAAATGGAACAGTCGTGTAATGCCTGGGTGGCATAATTTACAGTGTAGGTCGCGGAGATCTTGTAAGGAATAAGTGATAGCAGATATCCGGGAAAACGTATCAGCAACAGTATTTTCTCTTCCAAGACAGTAGACGATGCTAAACTTAAATTGGGACAGTTCAATGCGCCAACGACATTTTGTCATTTTTGATTTTTGATTTCCTGGTATTATCAAACATGAAGCTAATACTTTTTTGGTCTGTAATTACAGTAAAGTGTTTACCAAGGAGAAAATGTCGCCACTTTCGTAGAGCTTCAACAATAGCAGCTGCTTCTTTTTCTACCGCATGATGTTTCGTTTCACTAGGGCTTAGTGTCCTGGAATAGAATGCAACTGGACGGTTTTCTTGATTAAGGGTAGCCGCAATACAGTTGTTACTAGCATCTGTTTCTACTATAAATTCTTTTTCTGGGTCAACCGTTACCAGCATAGCATTTTTCAAGTCCTTCTTCAGCCATATAAAAGAGTCCAATGCCACAGAAGATAATGGGAATTCTCTATTGCGGTTTAGTGCTAATATTTTCTCTGAAAAAATCTGAATAAATTTGCTGTAGTAGGAGAACATCCCAATAATCTGTCTTTGTGATTTTAGATTTTGAGGAGGTGGCATCTCAAGTAGAAGTTTAAGACGATCGTAGTCGGGCGATATCTGGTTGTTTTTGATAGTGTACCCAAGTAAAGTTATCGTTGAGACTGAAACGATGCTTTTATTCTTATTACGCGTGATGTACTGCAACCTCATAAAATCTTTGAAGATTGTAGTCATGTTCTTTTTGGGTTTTTCCACAGATAGTAACGTTATCTACATAGACAAATGTATCTACTAATTGCTCCCCGCTGACAATGCCGTCAATGGTTCTTTGGAAGGCGCTTACTCCATTAGTAACCCCGAACGGTAGGCGAGTAAACTGGTATAATTTACCATCCACCTCGAATGCTGTAAATTTACGATCCTCCTTACTGATGGGGATTTGATGGTATGCTGATTTAAGATCAAGAGTAGTAAAAACATTATACCTGGCTATTTCCTCGACTATTTTAGATATACTCGGTATCGGATAAGCGTCTAATTCTGTAAATCTGTTGATTGTGTCACTATAATCGATCACCATTCTTTTTTTTCGGTTTTCATTTGATGTTACTAGAGCCTGCGCTCGCCAAGGTGAAATTGAAGGTTCTATTATATTTTCCTCCAACAATTTTGCAGTCTCTGTTCTTATGAATTTGCTATCAGCAATTGTGTGGCGACGTGACTTGGTGCTGATTGGTGTTGTGTTCGTAGAAAGATGAGAAAATAACGGGGGGAGGATAAACGTCCATGGATGGAAAAAAAATATTCCTGGTGACTGCCCCGATAATAAGTTCGTCCTCTGGTCCATCAAATTTGAAGGTTACATTCATAAGAATGTAACCTTCTGCAGAGAATATCTTTCCCTATGATTAAGTCGACAAATAAATTCTTAATGACTTCCACTATTACGTTAGAATATACATTATTGTTTAGAGATATATCGACTTTAGTTTCTCCCACAATTTTCGCACACATATTAGGGTCGGCCAATGATATTGCTTTTTGTTTGGGAATAATTTTACGATTCATTATTTTTGCAATATTGCCGTTAATAAAAGTCCCCACACTACCAGAATCCACCATGGCATTGACAGTGGATCCATTTATTTTACACTTAGTAAATGTAATGTCTTTTTTTCTTCCAAGTCTCGCGAGACTAGGGAAATCAGTGTCTTCATTCAACACTGCCGACACGGAAGATTTACAGACTTTGGCCCAGTGTCCTTTTTTCAAACACTTATTGCATTTTGAGTCACGGGCCGGACAAAGATGACGCGGATGACGAGAATTCCCGCAGAAAAAGCAAATTTCCTTTGGCCTCATATTCTTTTGTGTCACTGCCAGACTTGTATTTTCTCTTGAAGTGATTATTGGCGCGGAAATCATGTTCTCCTGGTTGTAACACGCAGAAAAAAAGACATTACATTTACTAAGTGTAAAATAAATGAGTCTACTGTCAATGCCATGGTGGATTCTGGTAGTGTGGGGACTTTTATTTATTTCGGCACTCACGGCCTGGAAATTGCATGTTTTAGCAAGGTTTTCCAACTGTAGCATGAAAGAATCCACTGTTTGCGCCGGTTGTTGTTTCATGATGATAAGTTTGTGGCGGTTGTAGACTATATTAGTAGGCTTGATGTAGGCCGCGTCCAGAGCGCTTATGGCAGATGTATAGTCGTTTGTGTCACTAATTATTTCAAATACCTCTGCCGATTTGCTATTTATCAAAGCATAGAAGTCGATTTGGGTGTTTCCAGGTTCTTCAGTGCCGTTAACCGTATGTAGGTAATTTATAAACGTAAGCTTCCAATGTTTGTATTTTTTTCTGCATTGAAGGCTGTAGACTCGGTGTCGAATCGTTCGGGACGAAGTACTCTGTCCATTTCTTTTGTGAATAAAATTGTAGTGAAAAGAAGAAAGAGAGAGCCGAATTCCTTTGTAAAGGTTTTATTCACAAAAGTAAAACACGAAATAAAGTTAAATGACGTAGCATTTATAGTCAACGCCTGACAGAAGAGTTCATTCAATGGGAGGAGGGTTAAGAATATTACAATATTCATTGTTTCTCTGAATAACAAAGGTTTACATGATGTTAAATTAAGGGCTCTAGTCGTACACTATTAAGCTGCAACATAGCTTTTGTGTTAACTAAAATAAATTTATATAAATAAATATATATATACGTAATATAACGGTAAGAAAAAACGTTACAAAAGCAATCTAACTTTCAAGCCGATTTCAAGCCCCACTGCTCTCTGAAAATCGACACTTCTTTCCATCCACCTTATCATTTATGTCAGTTAATCTCCACATATGCTAATTTGTTATTCGCATAGGCAGATAAGTCCTAACTATAAAAGTTTACAATTATGAAGAGAAGCTCTTTTTTACTCTGGCAGATGGGCATGCACGACATGCGAAGCATCTCATTCTCTTTTCAGCTAATAAGTGTTCCAATTTATTGTTACACTCCCCCGATCGTATGAACACACAAGTGACTGTGGGTGGCTGATCGTTCTAATTTAGTACTCCTACGTGATAACTATTTCTTCCTCTCTGACCAAAGCGTCAGAAATACCAGGATCTGAATTGACACCTTTCTATGATACCATTTCCTAATGGATGTATGCGCAGCATGGTCGGACGTTGACATCTCATTCATTCATGAACAGCCTGAACTGTTGACTACAGAAGGCAGTTTCATTATAAGCCAGGATTTCGGGTCGATTCTATGCACAAAATATAATGTTCGCCTGACTCCAGGATGCCTATTATGTAAATGAACTTCGTTCAGCTGTGTTGGGTTCAGGTTCCCTGTGCCAAGATCACACACTGATTGTGTGTGTTCAATCTCCCTCTTCACATCATTGAGCTACCGCTTTGGAACTCTTTCCAGTGAGTCTGCTCTGTTCTGGTCAGATCTTATTAGTGCTATATCAACCGAAATGTACTCTTTCACAAGTGAGATTATCGCATCCAGTCACCGCCTTATGAGCATCTCACTTGCGGCCTTTTCCGTGAGCGCATTGGTTACCCGGTGGTGCACACACACAGAGTTTTTTTCATGTGTAACACATTGGCCTTCTATTTAAGTGCGAGGTTGAATCCTTTAAGCACGGCATCCAGCTCTGCCACGTTTATATGTGTGGTATCCTTTGTTGATCGCAACCAGCATGTATCCTTAATACCCACAGACAACGAGCTTGTGTCAACTCACACATCCAGTTCCTTCATGTTCACGCAGCACTCTCCTTGGATGTGATATAATTGCTTCACCGAGCAAGTGAGTCTGCTATCATACACTCCAGAGGAGCATCGCTAACCTTTTCATCCTAGTCCTATGTGACAGTTGTAGTGCAACGTTTGATAAAGCCTGTCGCCACTCGAAGTCATCCACACGCAGGAAAGGTCTCCACAAATTTGCTACACGTGGAGAAGATACATCTTCATGTCAGGGTTATAGGACCGTCAACAGTACTGCTTCCTCGCCGCCATCACAGTCGAATACCCTCCTCCCAAACTTCAAATTCCAGCACTGTTTTGCAGCTTTTCTGAACCCTTACTAGAGAAGTCCAGATGTTTCCTTATGGATTCGTCCTCATTGATATATATGTCACCGATATACGCCGACGTTGCTCTCATCTTGAGCTAACACAGCCTCAAGCACAGCCTGCATTACCAGAGACGCCACAGTTAAGCTGAACACTAACCTGGTTAGAGAATACCTTTCTCCTTTAAATATCACTGTCTGGTACGGTCAGAGGAATCTCTCAACATGGATTTGTAAGGTATACCTGCCAGAATGAATACATTTGTTCCTTGCTGTCTTCATTCTCACATTTTCTCTGATGTTATTTATGCCACATCGACAGTTTTTTTAAATTTTAATAAGAGGATTATTTTCAGAGAAAATTATTGCTAAAACATTTATTAATGAAAATCAGATTTTTTTTAGTTCAGGGAAGCTCCTAATGAGCTATATTCTTGTATGTTTCTCTAGCTCTTCTAAACACTAGTCCAGTCTAATAACACCAAACCAGCAGTGACAATAGCATATACTCTTTGTGTCCTGTCCATGTCTTTTTTTCTCGTTCGTTTTCGAACTGTTTTTTCTCTTTGCTGTTGGCTTATTCTCGACAATCACTAGTTTTATTTGCTTGATTTTTATTTAACACATGTACGGACACCTGTCTAAGCATCACTTATTTAAATCTATATTTATATTCTACGCCTTTACTTCCATTGTCACTGCAGGCTTAGTATTACTAGACTGGGTTACTGTTCAGAAAAGTTGAAGAAAAAGTATAATTTTTTTAACCACCCGTATTTTCGTAAATAAAACATTTTATGTTTTATTTTTTTGACATGTGCATAACCTTTAATTTGTTTTTTGATTTAACATGTGTATAACCTTGAATTTGATTTGCATGTTCTTGCTATTTTTCATCTCTCCCCGAATCCGA
Organism: Sepiola atlantica; assembly: GCA_963556195.1. Classification (NCBI taxonomy): domain Eukaryota; kingdom Metazoa; phylum Mollusca; class Cephalopoda; order Sepiida; family Sepiolidae; genus Sepiola; species Sepiola atlantica. Next base: position 63,159,708 of record OY744537.1, on the reverse strand, counting down.
AGACGAGTTCTAATTAGAGCAGAATTAAAAGCGGCACACAGGTGGGCGAGAGAAAGTCACCTGATTAATAAAATCTTTTCAAACTTGAAAGTGGCATTTGAAGTTAGCAATTAAAATTTCAATATACCAATAAAATTATATATTACAGTCGCCTTCATAACGTTTAACCTTTTCTGTGGTTAGAGGTTAAAATAACGAGTGGTATATATGCCAATGTTATTATATCTCTATATAAAAGACGAAAATTAGCTGTCTGTCCGCTGTTTTTCGGTTATTAGACATACGAACTTCAAATTTAGTAGGAATCATACCATACCAAATTACTATAAGGGGTCATATATATATATATATATATATATATATATATGGGAAGAGAAGGATGAAAGTAATACGACGTGATGGGAAAATGAAAAAGAAAAACCAAAAAATGGATGTTTTTTATGTGTACATCAACGTTTCGTCTTTATTTATAAGACTTCATCAGGATGATAAAATAGAGAAAAAATGTCATGCAAGTACAGATACATGTAGGGTAGACATCAGGAAAAATGTGGTGCGATTGTTTTAGAATGTAAATGTACTTGCGGGTATGACCTTTTCTTCGATGTATCTCAACAGAAATTTTCTCCTGTTGTTGTGGGAGTTGGCTGCGAATAGTGTGTTTTTATATTTCCATAGCTTCTGCTGGAAGGTTTGGTTTTCCATTTTGACAAAATGGGAAGAGAAGGATGAAAGTAATCCGACGTGATGGGAAAATGAAAAAGGAAAACCAAAAAATGGATGTTTTTTATGTGTACATCAACGTTTCGTCTTTATTTATAAGACTTCATCAGGATGATAAAATAGAGAAAAAATGTCATGCAAGTACAGATACATGTAGGGTAGACATCAGGAAAAATGTGGTGCGATTGTTTTAAAAATGTAAATGTACTTGCGGGTATGACCTTTTCTTCGATGCATCTCAGCAGAAAGATTCTCCTGTTGTTGTGGGAGTTGGCTGCGAATAGTGTGTTTTTATATTTCCGTAGCTTCTGCTGGAAGGTTTGGTTTTCCATTTCGACAAAATGGGAAGAGAAGGATGAAAGTAATCCGACGTGATGGGAAAATGAAAAAGGAAAACCAAAAAATGGATGTTTTTTATGTGTACATCAACGTTTCGTCGAAATGGCAAACCAAACCTTCCAGCAGAAGCTACGGAAATATAAAAACACACTATTCGCAGCCAACTCCCACAACAACAGGAGAAACTTTCTGCTGAGATGCATCGAAGAAAAGGTCATACCCGCAAGTACATTTACATTTTTAAAACAATCGCACCACATTTTTCCTGATTTCTACCCTACATGTATCTGTACTTGCATGACATTTTTTCTCTATTTTATCATCCTGATGAAGTCTTATGAATAAAGACGAAACGTTGATGTACACATAAAAAACATCCATTTTTTGGTTTTCCTTTTTCATTTTCCCATCATGTCGGATTACTTTCATCCTTCTCTTCCCATTTTGTCAAAATGGAAAACCAACCTTCCAGCAGAAGCTACGGAAATATAAAAACACACTATTCGCAGCCAACTCCCACAACAACAGGAGAAACTTTCTGCTGAGATGCATCGAAGAAAAGGTCATACCCGCAAGTACATTTACATTTTTAAAACAATCGCACCACATTTTTCCTGATGTCTACCCTACATGTATCTGTACTTGCATGACATTTTTTCTCTATTTTATCATCCTGATGAAGTCTTATAAATAAAGACAAAACGTTGATGTACACATAAAAAACATCCATTTTTTGGTTTTCCTTTTTCATTTTCCCATCACGTCGGATTATTTTCATCCTTCTCTTCCCATTTTGTCGAAATGGAAAACCAAACCTTCCAGCAGAAGCTACGGAAATATAAAAACACACTATTCGCAGCCAACTCCCACAACAACAGGAGAAACTTTCTGCTGAGATGCATCGAAGAAAAGGTCATACCCGCAAGTACATTTACATTTTTAAAACAATCGCACCACATTTTTCCTGATGTCTACCCTACATGTATCTGTACTTGCATGACATTTTTTCTCTATTTTATCATCCTGATGAAGTCTTATAAATAAAGACGAAACGTTGATGTACACATAAAAAACATCCATTTTTTGGTTTTCCTTTTTCATTTTCCCATCACGTCGGATTATTTTCATCCTTCTCTTCCCATTTTGTCGAAATGGAAAACCAAACCTTCCAGCAGAAGCTACGGAAATATAAAAACACACTATTCGCAGCCAACTCCCACAACAACAGGAGAAACTTTCTGCTGAGATGCATCGAAGAAAAGGTCATACCCGCAAGTACATTTACATTTTTAAAACAATCGCACCACATTTTTCCTGATGTCTACCCTACATGTATCTGTACTTGCATGACATTTTTTCTCTATTTTATCATCCTGATGAAGTCTTATAAATAAAGACGAAACGTTGATGTACACATAAAAAACATCCATTTTTTGGTTTTCCTTTTTCATTTTCCCATCACGTCGGATTATTTTTATCCGTCTCTTCCCATTTTGTCAAAATGGAAAACCAAACCTTCCAGCAGAAGCTACGGAAATATAAAAACACACTATTCGCAGACAACTCCCACAACAACAGGAGAAACTTTCTGCTGAGATGCATCGAAGAAAAGGTCATACCCGCAAGTACATTTACATTTTTAAAACAATCGCACCACATTTTTCCTGATGTCTACCCTACATGTATCTGTACTTGCATGACATTTTTTCTATATTTTATCATCCTGATGAAGTCTTATAAATAAAGACGAAACGTTGATGTACACATAAAAAACATCCATTTTTTGGTTTTCCTTTTTCATTTTCCCATCACGTCGGATTATTTTCATCCTTCTCTTCCCATTTTGTCGAAATTGAAAACCAAACCTTCCAGCAGAAGCTACGGAAATATAAAAACACACTATTCGCAGCCAACTCCCACAACAACAGGAGAAACTTTCTGCTGAGATGCATCGAAGAAAAGGTCATACCCGCAAGTACATTTACATTTTTAAAACAATCGCACCACATTTTTCCTGATGTCTACCCTACATGTATCTGTACTTGCATGACATTTTTTCTCTATTTTATCATCCTGATGAAGTCTTATAAATAAAGACAAAACGTTGATGTACACATAAAAAACATCCATTTTTTGGTTTTCCTTTTTCATTTTCCCATCACGTCGGATTATTTTCATCCTTCTCTTCCCATTTTGTCGAAATGGAAAACCAAACCTTCCAGCAGAAGCTACGGAAATATAAAAACACACTATTCGCAGCCAACTCCCACAACAACAGGAGAAACTTTCTGCTGAGATGCATCGAAGAAAAGGTCATACCCGCAAGTACATTTACATTTTTAAAACAATCGCACCACATTTTTCCTGATGTCTACCCTACATGTATCTGTACTTGCATGACATTTTTCTCTATTTTATCATCTTGATGAAGTCTTATAAATAAAGACGAAACGTTGATGTACACATAAAAAACATCCATTTTTTGGTTTTCCTTTTTCATTTTCCCATCACGTCGGATTATTTTTATCCTTCTCTTCCCATTTTGTCGAAATTGAAAACCAAACCTTCCAGCAGAAGCTACGGAAATATAAAAACACACTATTCGCAGCCAACTCCCACAACAACAGGAGAAACTTTCTGCTGAGATGCATCGAAGAAAAGGTCATACCCGCAAGTACATTTACATTTTTAAAACAATCGCACCACATTTTTCCTGATGTCTACCCTACATGTATCTGTACTTGCATGACATTTTTTCTCTATTTTATCATCCTGATGAAGTCTTATAAATAAAGACAAAACGTTGATGTACACATAAAAAACATCCATTTTTTGGTTTTCCTTTTTCATTTTCCCATCACGTCGGATTATTTTCATCCTTCTCTTCCCATTTTGTCGAAATGGAAAACCAAACCTTCCAGCAGAAGCTACGGAAATATAAAAACACACTATTCGCAGCCAACTCCCACAACAACAGGAGAAACTTTCTGCTGAGATGCATCGAAGAAAAGGTCATACCCGCAAGTACATTTACATTTTTAAAACAATCGCACCACATTTTTCCTGATGTCTACCCTACATGTATCTGTACTTGCATGACATTTTTTCTCTATTTTATCATCTTGATGAAGTCTTATAAATAAAGACGAAACGTTGATGTACACATAAAAAACATCCATTTTTTGGTTTTCCTTTTTCATTTTCCCATCACGTCGGATTATTTTCATCCTTCTCTTCCCATTTTGTCGAAATTGAAAACCAAACCTTCCAGCAGAAGCTACGGAAATATAAAAACACACTATTCGCAGCCAACTCCCACAACAACAGGAGAAACTTTCTGCTGAGATGCATCGAAGAAAAGGTCATACCCGCAAGTACATTTACATTTTTAAAACAATCGCACCACATTTTTCCTGATGTCTACCCTACATGTATCTGTACTTGCATGACATTTTTTCTCTATTTTATCATCTTGATGAAGTCTTATAAATAAAGACGAAACGTTGATGTACACATAAAAAACATCCATTTTTTGGTTTTCCTTTTTCATTTTCCCATCACGTCGGATTATTTTCATCCTTCTCTTCCCATTTTGTCGAAATTGAAAACCAAACCTTCCAGCAGAAGCTACGGAAATATAAAAACACACTATTCGCAGCCAACTCCCACAACAACAGGAGAAACTTTCTGCTGAGATGCATCGAAGAAAAGGTCATACCCGCAAGTACATTTACATTTTTAAAACAATCGCACCACATTTTTCCTGATGTCTACCCTACATGTATCTGTACTTGCATGACATTTTTTCTCTATTTTGTCATCCTGATGAAGTCTTATAAATAAAGACAAAACGTTGATGTACACATAAAAAACATCCATTTTTTGGTTTTCCTTTTTCATTTTCCCATCACGTCGGATTATTTTCATCCTTCTCTTCCCATTTTGTCGAAATTGAAAACCAAACCTTCCAGCAGAAGCTACGGAAATATAAAAACACACTATTCGCAGACAACTCCCACAACAACAGGAGAAACTTTCTGCTGAGATGCATCGAAGAAAAGGTCATACCCGCAAGTACATTTACATTTTTAAAACAATCGCACCACATTTTTCCTGATGTCTACCCTACATGTATCTGTACTTGCATGACATTTTTTCTATATTTTATCATCCTGATGAAGTCTTATAAATAAAGACGAAACGTTGATGTACACATAAAAAACATCCATTTTTTGGTTTTCCTTTTTCATTTTCCCATCACGTCGGATTATTTTCATCCTTCTCTTCCCATTTTGTCGAAATTGAAAACCAAACCTTCCAGCAGAAGCTACGGAAATATAAAAACACACTATTCGCAGCCAACTCCCACAACAACAGGAGAAACTTTCTGCTGAGATGCATCGAAGAAAAGGTCATACCCGCAAGTACATTTACATTTTTAAAACAATCGCACCACATTTTTCCTGATGTCTACCCTACATGTATCTGTACTTGCATGACATTTTTTCTATATTTTATCATCCTGATGAAGTCTTATAAATAAAGACGAAACGTTGATGTACACATAAAAAACATCCATTTTTTGGTTTTCCTTTTTCATTTTCCCATCACGTCGGATTATTTTCATCCTTCTCTTCCCATTTTGTCAAAATGGAAAACCAAACCTTCCAGCAGAAGCTACGGAAATATAAAAACACACTATTCGCAGCCAACTCCCACAACAACAGGAGAAACTTTCTGCTGAGATGCATCGAAGAAAAGGTCATACTCGCAAGTACATTTACATTTTTAAAACAATCGCACCACATTTTTCCTGATGTCTACCCTACATGTATCTGTACTTGCATGACATTTTTTCTCTATTTTATCATCCTGATGAAGTCTTATAAATAAAGACGAAACGTTGATGTACACATAAAAAACATCCATTTTTTGGTTTTCATTTTCCCATCACGTCGGATTACTTTCATCCTTCTCTTCCCATTTTGTCAAAATGGAAAACCAAACCTTCCAGCAGAAGCTACGGAAATATAAAAACACACTATTCGCAGCCAACTCCCACAACAACAGGAGAACCTTTCTCCTGAGATGCATCGAAGAAAAGGTCATACCCGCAAGTACATTTACATTTTTAAAACAATCGCACCACATTTTTCCTGATGTCTACCCTACATGTATCTGTACTTGCATGACATTTTTTCTCTATTTTATCATCCTGATGAAGTCTTATAAATAAAGACGAAACGTTGATGTACACATAAAAAACATCCATTTTTTGGTTTTCCTTTTTCATTTTCCCATCACGTCGGATTACTTTCATCCTTCTCTTCCCATTTTGTCGAAATGGAAAACCAAACCTTCCAGCAGAAGCTATGGAAATATAAAAACACACTATTCGCAGCCAACTCCCACAACAACAGGAGAAACTTTCTGCTGAGATGCATCGAAGAAAAGGTCATACCCGCAAGTACATTTACATTTTTAAAACAATCGCACCACATTTTCCTGATGTCTACCCTACATGTATCTGTACTTGCATGACATTTTTTCTCTATTTTATCATCCTGATGAAGTCTTATAAATAAAGACGAAACGTTGATGTACACATAAAAAACATCCATTTTTTGGTTTTCATTTTCCCATCACGTCGGATTATTTTTATCCTTCTCTTCCCATTTTGTCAAAATGGAAAACCAAACCTTCCAGCAGAAGCTACGGAAATATAAAAACACACTATTCGCAGCCAACTCCCACAACAACAGGAGAAACTTTCTGCTGAGATGCATCGAAGAAAAGGTCATACCCGCAAGTACATTTACATTTTTAAAACAATCGCACCACATTTTCCTGATGTCTACCCTACATGTATCTGTACTTGCATGACATTTTTTCTCTATTTTATCATCCTGATGAAGTCTTATAAATAAAGACGAAACGTTGATGTACACATAAAAAACATCCATTTTTTGGTTTTCATTTCCCCATCACGTCGGATTATTTTTATCCTTCTCTTCCCATTTTGTCAAAATGGAAAACCAAACCTTCCAGCAGAAGCTACGGAAATATAAAAACACACTATTCGCAGCCAACTCCCACAACAACAGGAGAAACTTTCTGCTGAGATGCATCGAAGAAAAGGTCATACCCGCAAGTACATTTACATTTTTAAAACAATCGCACCACATTTTTCCTGATGTCTACCCTACATGTATCTGTACTTGCATGACATTTTTTCTCTATTTTATCATCCTGATGAAGTCTTATAAATAAAGACGAAACGTTGATGTACACATAAAAAACATCCATTTTTTGGTTTTCCTTTTTCATTTTCCCATCACGTCGGATTACTTTCATCCTTCTCTTCCCATTTTGTCAAAATGGAAAACCAAACCTTCCAGCAGAAGCTACGGAAATATAAAAACACACTATTCGCACCCAACTCCCACAACAACAGGAGAAACTTTCTGCTGAGATGCATCGAAGAAAAGGTCATACCCGCAAGTACATTTACATTTTTAAAACAATCGCACCACATTTTTCCTGATGTCTACCCTACATGTATCTGTACTTGCATGACATTTTTTCTCTATTTTATCATCCTGATGAAGTCTTATAAATAAAGACGAAACGTTGATGTACACATAAAAAACATCCATTTTTTGGTTTTCCTTTTTCATTTTCCCATCACGTCGGATTACTTTCATCCTTCTCTTCCCATTTTGTCGAAATGGAAAACCAAACCTTCCAGCAGAAGCTATGGAAATATAAAAACACACTATTCGCAGCCAACTCCCACAACAACAGGAGAAACTTTCTGCTGAGATGCATCGAAGAAAAGGTCATACCCGCAAGTACATTTACATTTTTAAAACAATCGCACCACATTTTTCCTGATGTCTACTCTACATGTATCTGTACTTGCATGACATTTTTTCTCTATTTTATCATCCTGATGAAGTCTTATAAATAAAGACGAAACGTTGATGTACACATAAAAAACATCCATTTTTTGGTTTTCCTTTTTCATTTTCCCATCACGTCGGATTACTTTCATCCTTCTCTTCCCATTTTGTCGAAATGGAAAACCAAACATTCCAGCAGAAGCTACGGAAATATAAAAACACACTATTCGCAGCCAACTCCCACAACAACAGGAGAAACTTTCTGCTGAGATGCATCGAAGAAAAGGTCATACCCGCAAGTACATTTACATTTTTAAAACAATCGCACCACATTTTTCCTGATGTCTACCCTACATGTATCTGTACTTGCATGACATTTTTTCTCTATTTTATCATCCTGATGAAGTCTTATAAATAAAGACGAAACGTTGATGTACACATAAAAAACATCCATTTTTTGGTTTTTCTTTTTCATTTTCCCATATATATATATATATATATATATATATATATATATATATAGATGTGTGTGTCTTTTTTTAAAGAGATTCTTGTCCTATAACCTCTTCTCTGGACTGACTGTTATAAACCTATGAATAAACCTATGTTCAATACATACAATATTTCTGTTATTTAACAGACTAGTAGGGTACCCAGCGTTGCCCGGGCACATGGATAAAAAAGTAGAAGAGTAAAAAAGTGTCATTTTTCTACATTTCTCTATCCCCCTCTATATATCTCTCTCTATCCCCATCCTTCTCTCTCTCTATTCCCATCCTTCTCTCTCCTATCTCACATCCTCATTTGCCCCTACCACTCCAGTCAAGAGGATTTTCCCCACTCTGACCGAGGACAGAACATATACTACACTTTGATTCGAGTCTAAAAGCCAAGAAATTGTATTTTAGCTCGAGTTTCAGACCAAAGGCCGATGAAAAGATCCTCTAAATATCGCCACCTCCTGAAAATTTTGTTTGTGGTGGCCCACTCTCTCTCACTAAAGAATGATAACATGCCAATACTTTGTTCGAAGCAATGACAAAAAGATTTATGGGTGTGTTTTGTGTAGTTTTTTTAATGCATTTTAAGTTGGACACACACGCACGCGTGTGCACACAACTGCTCTTTATATAATAGAAGATAGCTATCCATGCATTATAACATACTAGCTGACCCGTTCCCCGGCGCTGCCGTGGAAAGTCGAATAACTCCAGAAATTCCTTGCAAAATCTGGTTTGGTTTGGTTTGGTTTGTTTTACGGCATAGCAACCAACTATGGGTTATGTAATGCCGAATAAAGTTGTCAATGCAATTCGAATTATTTCACATTGTCTTCAGAGACAATTAAAGGTGAAAAGATGAACTTGCAATCAAATTCTTTGGTATAGTCCAACTTCCTTGATGAAGTCTAAAATTTTAGTCACATTTATATTTCCAAACAAGTGTTTTAAATTTGGGGAGTCGTAATACTTGTTACGGTTTTTCTGCAGATCTTGACAGTCTATTAATACGTGTTTGACTGTGTAAGCTTGTTGACACGCTATGCATTGCAAAATCTGTAACTCTTGAATTATTTGGTGCTTATGACTGACCAGAGCAAACACAGACCTTACAATGTTAATGTAAAACAGCAGCTGAAACAATTAATGAAATACGTGGAGTAATAACTCTCTTGCCATGGTTAGTTGTTGCAATCTTGCCATTGAGAGTAATCCTTCTAGACTGCAGCAATTTTATTTGATATATAAGTAATAGAGTATTAATTCGTAAAATAGAAGTTGAAAAAAAAACTGTAAGTATTTTAGGAGATTAGAATTTATCAATATTTTTAATCAAACAAAATAGTTTTCTCTGTTTTGTAGGACTGCTCCCCCCCCCCAACTACGCTTTTAAGTAGCGAGTTATTTGTAAAAATAAAAACCAATCCCCCCCCCCCATCCACCCCCAAAAATTAGTAAATGTGAACCAAAAATATGCGTGCATGCTTCCAAGTTCAGTGAAGGAAAAATCCTTCTAGACTGATACAATTTTTATCCCAATCCGGAGTGCCCTGTTTGGTTGTAGAATGAAATTACCAACCATAAAAAGCGATGTTGGTTTTTAATGTGTTGAAAATCCATCTCATGGAGAAACAAATGAGAATTGCCGCAGTCTAGAATGGTGTCTTTTTCACTGAGAGATAAGAGAAAAAATAAGTTTAGTACGTCACTGACCGAAAAGAGAAGAGGTTAAGTAACAGATAGTACACTGTAAAGTTAAGTATGTTTTGAAACTTAAAAATTAATAAGTAAAAATAAACCGAATTAAATTAACTTTTTTATTTATTGTATTAAGTAAATAAAGAAATGAAGAGATATTTTTTTTTTGGGGGGGGGGCAAATTATTAATTCGTACAAAAGGAGTTGAAAAGAACCCTATAAGTAATTTAGGTGATTAAAATAGGATTTAATAATGTTTCGAATAAAACAAAATAGAGTTTTCTCTGTCTTGTGTGACATCCACCACCCCTTACTACGATTTTAAGTAACGGGTTATTTGTAAAACTGAAAACCCGTCTCTCACCCCCTAAAAATTAGTAAATGTGAACCAAAAATTGCTGCAGTCTCGAAGGATTTCTTCTTATTTACATAGGAGAGAAAAGAATGAATTTAGTACGTCACTGATTGAGAAGAGAAGAGATTAAGTAACAGATACTACACTGTAAATGTAATTATATTTTGAAACTTAAAAATGAATAAGTAAAAATAAACCGAATCAAATTAACGTTTTTGTGTAAGTAAATAAAGAAATGAAGCTTTTTTGTGGGAGTGGGTCCCCAATCCATCTACCGGAGAAAGAAAGCAAAAATTGGTGCAGTCTAGAATGATTTTTTCTTCACTATGAGAAAATAGTCTAAATTTTATTATAATAAGTTAATAAATAAAAAAGAAGGAGTGAGACGTAGAGAGCGGATAGTTATAATAGGTAAAAGTTAAAATGGAAAGAATAAGAAGAAATTATAAGAAATTAATGTACAAAAAAAGTTACACAAAGTATCGAATTTTCCTAGAATTGTAAAAGAAAAAAATCATATAAAAGAAAAAAAAAGTAATATATAGTGATGTTGTCTTATTGTTGCGATATTGTTCAGAAAATACGGATGGTAAAAATTGAAACAATGTACCTGTTTTGTGTGTGTTTTTATTACTGGCTAGTTTCGTGGAAGGAAGCTAGTACGGGTGTCCATAAGATTTCTATGAGTAATTGGATGGTTTTTAACCGTGGATCGCTGTTCGTTTTACGCTGTGAGTTGTTTTACATTCAGTTATAAGCCATAAAAGTGTTATGGAAATTGCCGAATTGTTTATGGTATGAAAGTATAACATGAAAAGAAAGTGTGGTTTAAGATACTGTGATAATTTGCCTTAGTGACAATATCTGTCAATTGAGTTATCTCCCTTTGCAGATTGGCTGTTTGGAGTCTATGGGCATAGGTGGCTCTGACTGCTAGTCAATTTGCATAGGTGATGGGTTTTAGTAGGCAATATGCATAGGTGGTGAAAACTAATCTTAAAAAAAAAAATTTTTTTAAAGATATTTCCCCCCAAACAAGGCAGGTCGCCACTGTAGAATTAGGGCGTAGGTTTTGGGTGTTATCCTAAGTTGGGAGTTGTGCAGCAAGATGTCTGTTTTAAATCTCTGCATGTCGGTACAGTCGGGGAAACAGGGAGCAGGGAGGGAGTTCCAGCGGCTGGCAGCACAATGAAAGAAGCTACTGGAGTAGAAGGCTCTCCGGCATCTGGGGACCTTCACAGTGAATGGATGAGACCTATCTGATTGTCGGGTTGTTCTAGTATATTTGCGTCAAAGGGGGCACTAGAGCAGCTAGGTCATCGGAGCACAATCCATTTAAGTACTTGTAAAACAAGCACAAGAATGCAACATTGCGGCGATAGGACAGGGGCTGGAGCTTGGTGGATAGTGAGGGACCTATAAAGTTGGTGACTCTGTTTTGGACCTTGTCTAAGAGGGAGAGACTAGTGGATAATGCACCAGCCCAGATGTGACAACAATACTCCATACATGGACCGATGGTGGCTTTGTAGAGATACAGGATAATGTCAGGAGTTTACTAGTACGGTAGAAGGATCCCACCTTCTTTGCATTGAAGAGTTCAGTTGATTTCTGGACAGCAGAGAGTGAACAGTAAGCAGTGAAAAGTGAGCAGTTGACAATGAACGAAAAATCTCAATAGATTTTTCGTGGCAGTGACACCGAACGAAAATTAATTTAATTCCATTATCATATTACAGAAAGTATACGTGTAACAATAGAAGATTCGCAACTGAAATTAATTGTCTTGAGAAGATTGCTAAGTACGTGACGCCATTTTGAATCAATGTTTGAAAAAATTTATAGTGTTCGTTAATGTAAATCGGAAACTGGAATAAATGTAAAGACGGACAATAAGTAAGTATATGTAATCCTATATTCTGTAATTATGAAGGAATATCAGGGAGCTGTTATTAATTGATTTCTTGTATATTATGTAATATGAAATATTTACGATGATGAATCTATAAATTATCCGATGTTATTTATTTACCGGCGTTAAGTAGGAGTAGATAAAGATTAAAGGGAAAAGTTTTTGCTACCATCTGTATGGAGTATGTTTTTGTGAGAGTCTGAGATGGCGGTCTGAAAGTAGCATTTTTTGTTAGATGGAATTTTTTGTTAGATGAAATTTCTTGAAGCATGCTCGAGTGAATAAGATGAATAGAGTGCTGGGTTTAGTAGACTATGACGTCAAAGGTACAAGGGGAAAAGAGTCCACTTTATATGGAAGATTATGTAATATCTAGCTAACATTCCTGTCTATATCAAAGGGGTTGTGAACACTACGATATTGTTGTGGTAATATATATATATATATATATATATATATATATATATATATATATATATATATATATATATATTCCAGCACTTAAGCAATAACAGTAACATTCTGTTGATTTCCACGGGAAACTCTACTGTGAGCGAATAACTACAAATGGCCGTTATGACTCTCCTAACCAACTGGATTGCATACATAAAACGTATGTAAAAGGAAGTATAAGGTTAAAAGGACTTAAGCCTCCGAGGTATGACCACATCTTTTCCCCAATGGAATGTGTGTTAAAATCAATTTATTCATTTCCTCCAACCAATTCATCCAGGAACTATATTCGATCATCGTTTGCTTCGATTTTCTCCAAAATAAGTCCTAACGGCCGGACTATATTTACAATATTTCCTGAAATACTTCACCCTCCCACATCTAATGTCATTCCAGTTTGACTTATTGGTTTGAACGCCGAATTGGTATAGGACCACAATGGGAAATAGATGATAATTATTTCCTGTAAGGCACGTTCTCTCCTCCTTATGAACCAGTGGAATTAATAAGAAACTTTTTCTCTTTCCTCAGATCTCACATGTACTCATGCACTTGTCTGTGCAGTGCTGTTAGTATAGTCCCAACTATGCTCCTATTCTATTACATTTCTTATTTCCTGGTCACCCCTGACCCTTCTCCTATAATAATTTTTCATAAGGTGTTTTCTCCCTCTAAAAATTACTGTTGTCCATACCTTCCCATGTGCTCTTCCTCCCCCCCTCTTGATCTACTCATCTTCTTGTGGGATGTTTTCTTAAAAAACCTTTAGAAAAGGAGCCTTTGTTTTCTAAACTTATTTATGTTTCTATTTTATTTTTATTTATATTTCTAAGTTGTTTTTAATTCATACTATTATTTTATTCATTTTATTTTATTTTAATATCAATTATTTCTTTTATATTTATCTTATATTTTCATTTTGTATTTCTAATTTTTATTATCATCTCCTAATAAGGTACTTTTGTTTCTTTATTTTTAATATTTTAATTTTACCTTTATTATTATTTTAATTTTACCTTTATTCTATATTATTAGTTTACTATTTTATTTTTTATTTTTTTATTTATTTATTTATAATTTTTTTATATAAATATATTTTTTATTCTTTTATATTTTTTATTATTATACTTACTTTTATTTTTTATTTTATTTTATTTTATTTTACTCTATTTTAATTTATTTTTTATTTATTTTTATTTTTTGTTTTTATTTTTTATCCTTTTATTCTATTTTTCCTTTTTATATTTTAATATTTTTTATATTTTATATTATATTTTTGTTTTGTCTTATTTTTATTTTATTTTTATAATGTTTTATTATTATTATCATTTTATCTTTCTATTTTTATTTTATATTTGTAACTTATTCCTTTTTCTAATATTTGTCTCTGTGGCTCTTCCTGTCAATAGATGTTCTTCTACGACGAGCTTGTTATTTTTTTCTTGAATTTCTGTAAGGCGTGTGGTGCTAAAGGTGCTGATGAAGAGACGTTTTGGAGTAGCTTTGTTATTTTTTTTAAATAAAATAAAGTATTTCCAGAATGTTTTGGAAACGACCGTACGCCATACTAGACTTGATGTTCTAATTCTTGGAACAATTGTAATGTTCTAATTCATTAAATCCTCTTATATATATATATATATATATATATATATATATATATATATATATTGTGTGTGTGCGTGGTTGGGGTTGGTTGGAGAAAGTAATGAATAAGTTGGGATTTGCAAAAACATTTACAGTCATATTATAACAAGTTACAAATGAAATATTGGCTCAATTGACAATTGAGGAGATATACGGGACCAAATTCCATCTGTCGAGCTTTCCCGTCAATTGACTAATTGAAATAGGGTCTATTGTGTGAGCCATCTTTGATGACAAAGAAAAGGTTTGTATAGCTGTGAAATATTTGGCGCTTATAACGTCAACATTAAAACGTAAAAGTGGATAGGGCCTGTCTACAAAAGTAAGAAATCTCTAATAATAACATTTGCTTACTTACATTAAAAAATGTATACACTAATTTGAATGTATTATAATGGCGAGAGGGATATAAGATATTTATCGGTCTCTCAATTCTTCTTACACATAAACAAAATAAGTAAACAAAAATAACTAAAAACGGTACTTATAAAAATATAATTGGATTTATTTACGGTCATAAGTAATACTTGAAATATTCACCACATGTCATGAATTCTTCATATGTGAAGATATGAAAAGATGGATTACCGATGTGCGCAGGGGAAACATCGAACATAATTGGTTCGGTATGTTGTAAACGACTGACAGTATTTTTTTAACGGAAATCGCAGCAGTAATATTTTTAGCTCCTTACAGCTAAAGAAATTACTGCTTCAAGGTAAAAAAAACAATATATATATATATATATATATATATATATATATATATACACTGGCGTAGCTAGGGGGGGCGAGGGGGGCGGGCCGCCCCGGCGGCACACCTGAGGGGGCGGCATTTTGAGAGGGTAAAAATAGAAAGTAGAGAAAAAAATTTTAAAAAACAAAAGTTAACAAAAAATATGAAATTTTATACTATAATTTTATATAATAATAAATTTAAATGAGAACATTTGAAAACCTGAAAATGTTATGAAATGATAAAATCATTTTTATTTACTTTTTTGTCGTTGTTGTTAAAGTCCGAATTTTCGCCAAATAACATGGATGTATCAAGGAGAGAATAGTCCGATGTAGTTTTCTTTTCTTTGTCTTCATAATGTTATTATTAAGAGGGCGAGCCCTCCGAAGAGAAAAAACGTCTTGTATCGGTGCTTTTTTAAATCCGTGTGTGTAATCGCTCGGTTTTCAGAAATTTGTTGTTGTTAATAACGTTTCAACTCTTTTAAAAATAGTTCTAATATATTTTAAACAAATGTATTTATGAATGGCAAATAAGGCTATAAATTTATTTTTTGTGAGAGAACTGTCGCAAGGCATCAAGTCGGTTGAAAATTTACAAACAGATTTTTCGCGCCTTTTTTTCGGCAAAGTTATCAATGACTCTATCAAAATTCACTTCCTCGACAAGTTCCCTCTCTATTGAGAGGATTGCCAAGTCTGTAAGTCTTGTCTGGCTCATTGCTGATCTAAGGTAGTTTTTTATGAGCTTCAGTTTTGAGAAAGAGCGCTCACAGCTAGCAACGCTAATAGCTCTGGTGAGGAAAATTCTCAGCAAGATCACAATATTAGGGACGGAATCCCCAAGTTGGTATCTTTGTATAAAGTTCAAAAGTTCAAGAGGTCCATCGATTTTGTCTTTTTCTGAAGCTTTTACAACATACTGTAACCTCTTCTTTTCAGCAAAGAATTTCTCTTTTTCTATATCTCCGTCAAATCCACCAAGCTGACAATCATAATTATCATCAAGCAGATTTGACGGTATAAGAAAAGCGTATTTATTTGCAAGATTGTGAACTTGTTGAAATCTGCAAGATATTTCTTCAGTCAATCTGTCTATGACAGACAGCATTTCCCGTCTCAACTCAGTATCAAAACTCAGCGCTGCATCAGTCAATCCTTCACCATCCATTCGTTTCTTTTTGCGAATACGACGCTCCATGCTTATCCCCATTTCAGAGCAGAGTGTTTTTGACTCGTCTATTGCAGTGTCCACTATCTTTTCTCTATTCTGAAGAAGGAAATCTTTCAACGCCGTCAGCCTGACAGAACTTTGTTGCAGATCCAGCCCTTTTTTTTGAAGATATTTCTGGGCATCATTGATTTCTGGGAGAATAGTTTTCCAAAGGTTCAGAAATAAAAGAAACGGAAACGATAGTACCGAGTTGAGAATTAAAGATGCATCTGATCTTGTGGTTGCATTTTCTCCTTCTTTTCATACTTAAAGGGGAACTTTCATATAAATTTTTATCGAATAGGTGCGAAAAGAAAGTTGGATATTTGGGTGTATATACACCGACATCAAAGAGGAAATAACATTAGATGCGAAAGTTTGAATTCATTAATTTTATTACTGTCCAAACGTTTGTTTTTGTAGCATACTTTTTATAACTCCTTGTAAACTTTACAATTGCTAGCTGGGGGATCGGACAAAATCACCCCGGGCAACCCCCACCATCTACTTAAAACAAAAGGAAAACAGATAAAATCTCAAATGAATAAAAAATATTAAAAATCAGTTTTCATATTTTAATTTTAATTTAATTGAATTTAGGAAAATTAGATACCGTAGAACTAATTTTCGCATGGTATGAAAATTAAGAATAATGTTAACTTAATGATAATGGACCAGTTTTCCTACCTAGCAAAAAATTTTCCATGGACGAATTATCCATGGGCGAATTATCCATGGACGAATTTTCCGGGCACCCAAATGCCGGGGGGGGGGGGCGGCAAATTTTACTACCGCCCCGGGCGGCAAAAGGTCTAGCTACGCCACTGTATATATATATATATATATATATATATATATATATATATATATATATATATATATAATTCTATTTTTTCTGTATAAATATTACCATTTTTAAAGAAGTTTTCCAATGTTATTTATAATAATACTTTATTATTAAAAGACTGGCATAAGGCAAAGTATGAAATGAAAGTAATCAGTAACAAGTTCTTCGTTAGTCCGTTTCGAAACAGAATGGATTCATTTCAGGAAATACCAAAAAATCACCTAAAGGCAAGCAATAAAACCCTATAGCCAATAAAGACAAACAGATGAAAAGTGGTCACAATAATTTTTCTAAACGAAATACTTGTATAAGATAATCCAGTATTAAAATGAATTACCAACTTAAATCAATATAAATGAAATTTATATAGATCAAAATGATTCCCGAAGGGATCGAGTTAAAATTACAAAAACAAGCTTAATACTTAGAATTAAATAGAGCTGATAGATATTTATTTAAAATATTATATCATTTTATAATAATTTATACAAAAAACAACTCATCCGCTTTACAATTTAAAAAAATCAGTATAGTAAACAAAATGCCCATATTGTTTATCATAAAAAAAATCTTATTTTAAGAACCGAGATGTAAAGACAAAAGTTTCGCCAGATGGAGAAATAAGTAGAATCAAAAGTTCATTCTTCCATCACTCCTAAAAAAGGATTTAACAATGAGAAAATACAACTAGCTAAAAAACAAGCAAGGTGCAAATAAATACCAATTTTATGTAATACGTCAAAGATATAAAATATCGGTTTAATATAGCTTCCATAACCGATGTATTAAGAAAAACATAGAAGAGTTCCGAAAAAGGAAAAGTACCTTGGTAAATTAAATAATTGTTTAGCAATGATACAAGGACATAACTCTTTTAGGTCTATTTATAGATATATTTTATCCAAATTAATTAAATTAATAAGTGTTAATTTATTTAAATTAATAATTGCGTCAAAAGGTAGAGGCAGATTTTAATTAAAAAAATATATAATTATACCATAAAAATGCATAAATACGGTGTTTCAGCAAAATCCGGACGCCAGAGTTAGGCCAAGATCGTCGCTGACATGGGCTGTCACAAGTCGACGATCTACCAAACTATCAATAAGGACACTGGTTACTCTCGCCACATACTCATCACGAATGCCTCCAAGGAATCGAGGAAGGTCAAAAGGCGGCTTTGCTGAACGAGCACAAGCACGGGTTCGCCGGGATGCTGAGGTTTTCTCTGATGAAAAGAATTTCGATCAGGCAGAACGACAAGTGGGTCTGCAAAGACATCGAGGTTCCTGTCGTGAAGCATATGAAGTTTGCCTCCTCTGTCATGGTCCTTGGCGTTATCTCCAGCGAGGAGGACGGGCTGCCTCTGTTCTTCGTTCAAAAGGGTTTGATAATCACCACCGAGATCTACCAGGATGTGAAGCACTGTATGGACGAGATCGCCGCTCCTACGTCTTCCAACAATACTCCATTCCTGCACACAAGGTCAAGACAATCCAAACGTGGATGCTCAACAATTTTTCTCACTCGACAGCTTGAATATTTCTTCTAGGGGTGATCGAGACAAAGACCAACAAGCACGCCCACAACAGGGTCGACTCTCTAAAGGCTACCATTGTGGAGGCGTTTTCCGCTACAGACAAGGACATGGTCGCCAAATCATTTCGAATCCTCCTTGAAATAGGCGTATCCGGCGGCGGCAGTTACATTGAAATATAATGTAGTATGTAACTCTAACTGTTGTTAAATAAACGGTTAGGTCTCTGCCTATGCAACTTTTGTTTTCATTGTTTATTTATTCTTCTTTCTGTCAAGTGTCAGATTGTGCTGCAACACCCTGCATATACATATATATATTATATACATATATATTTGAAAAAATTGTAAACCAGATGACTTCGTTTTGGTATAAATTATTATAAAATGATAAAATAATAATTATTGGTATATATTTTATATTTTGCACAATACGATAAATGTTTGCTGTCCCTACTCGAAATATTGCATTGGGTTCTTTCATCTTTGAACCCCTATATTGGCCCCTAAACAATGTTTCAACCTGGTCTGCTATGATTTGGGGACTACATACATCAACTGTTCTCATCGTTTCTAATTTGCTTTTTAATTGAGGATGTTGGTCTCTGTTCCATTGGTGCTGTCTATATACGTTTAAGTTAGTGTCTATATTCTGTGCTGACGATGATATCTGAAAGTAATTATTATAAACATACATGATCTCTGAAACGATTGTACACAATCTGTTGTTATGTTGAATTATTGGAACGTAAATTAATTATGTAATTGACTTTACATACATTTACGCTAAAATAATAGCTCTGGTTGATCTTGTAGGTCCACCATAGAGCTGATCCAACAGCTTCAGTATTTCTAGGTCTTGGATATATATATATATATATATATATATATATATATATATATATATATATCCGGCGTTGCTCGGGAGTCTTTTCCTTTTATTTTTTAACTATGCCTTTTTCTTTTAGCATTTTTTCTTAGTTATGATTTATAAAGCTAAATTTAATTTGTATGCCATCGTTTATTCATTTAATTAATAATTGAATCAAATTGTTCTAAAATTATAACTAATTTTAGTAAAAGTAATGTTGTTTTAATCTCTATTTATAAAATAAACTTCCTTAACTTTCAATATTTTAATATATGAGCATTTTCTCAGAATTTTAAACCCTAAAATGACTTTCTATTGACAGTTAAATGTTTCCAAACTTTTTCAAATTTCTGTCACAAAGTAATTAATTCCTTTTTGTTAAGAATAACTGACCTGCTTATGAAGAAAGCCACATGCATTTTGGTAAATTTAATTTCGTAATTATTTTTTATATAGGATTTAAAACATTTCGCTTTATTTTACAACATTGCATTTTTGATTTCAATAAATAATCTATTAAATGGTAAAAAAAATACTAACATGTAAGTCACGCATAGACACACGGGGAGTCGTCACATACTTTCATTAATATAACGATAAAAAGTAAATAAAATATTTGAAATTTAATCGCCTTTTTTTCTTCGACCAGAAAAAAAGTTAATTTATTTTCTGATCTTCGTGATGCGAATTTCCTTCTTCATAAGTTTGTTCTGTTATTTTAAATTTGTTGATAAAAGAAAAACGAGGAAAAATAAATCGTAACTTGCTTCCCCACAAGAGCATGGTTAGACACAAGGTCGGTTTTTAATGTGGGAAAATCCAGCTCCTGAAAAAGGGGCACTCTAAATTGGAACAAAAATAAAAGTTACCTTACCTTATCCTACACTGACAGAGGGCACAAAAAATAAAGTGTAGTATCAAAACAAATACTACAGCCAAAAGTTCAATGGGGAAGGGGTAGTCGCGTATTGTGCTTTTTCTGTTTCGTATTTTCATTTCACGTTTTCTTAGAAGCAAAAAACTCGAACAATTGAGTTTTGAGATAGAATAAATAAAAAAGGAAAATCCTGTTTTCCTTTTAATTCTTAGAATGTTGTTTTCTTTAACTTAATTTAAAATAGATCGAGACGCCGAACTGATATATATTTTCCCTACGATCAATGGCGCCATAATTGTCACATTCAGTCATTTATTTTTAAAGTATTTCCATTTTTTATTGATTTAATTGTATAATAATATATATCCAGTGTAATTTTACAATAGTTTTCATTTAAATTACCTAGTATGTTCGTTAATTTTTAAATTAACGAACATACTAGGTAATTTATCCTTTTTTTATTAAATCACTTTAATTAATTATTCTTAATATCAGCAAAACTGTTGCGTATATACATAGGCAAAATAGGGCAATAAAATTACAAAAGGATAACACCAAACATTAATTTATTATTAACTGGTTAAAAATAGTTATGCAAATCAGATGTGTTTGAGATTTTGCTCTCTTAATAGAAATATACAGTATTTCAAAATAACAGTGACCCGTTTTGGCGGTAATATAGGTGTGATAAATGAAAAACACTTTCGTATTTATTAATTTCGAAGATATATCTAATTTCCCCCTATTTCATTGGCAAGCTATCGAACTAACACATTCATATCCTAATCCGTTCCGCCAGCTACTTAGTCCAATTCCTTATGCGTGTTTCCAGTAAATATGCGTTCATTGTGTTCCCTTTCAACATTTCTTACATTTTTCCAGGTAAGCTGCTCCTCCCAACACAGTCATTTACAGGCCGCAGGAATTTTCACTCCATAGCTCACAGAGTTTAATAGGATGGTTTATTGTTTGTTTGTTTTTTTTTGCAAAATCATCGCAATGATTTTATATTTGTCTTCTTACTATAGTCTGCACTAGATTTTAAATCTAAATATAGATAGCTCCCTTCAACTACTCTTTCGTATTTTAGAATGCTGGAATACAGGAATAGCGGTTTTATAGTACAAAATTAAACATTTCTTTTTCATATTAAAAGTACTTATTGAATTTTTAAAAAATATTTCTCATATGATATAATTCATATCGCAGCAACAATTGCATTCCTGCGTCACATTAAATATTAAACAATTTTTGTTCATCTTTACTTCTCGACGTTCGCATTAAAGAATTATACGAAAATAGTCAGAATATAATTTACGAACATATAACGAAATAAACCGCGATTATGCTAAATGGCCGCTAATTTCGATTTTATTCGCTTCCTAAATAATATTTTTCTGATTCGTTTCTATTTTTTCTTTAACAGATCTATTTCTATAGAGAATATCACTGCCAAATTTATCGAATTTTTCGCATACATTTTTTTTCTATTCGTTCGAATATACATTTTTCCATCGCCGTTTTGTATTAAAATATTAACAAATAAACATACTCTTCCCATGCCATTGCTTTCGATGAGGTCATTTTTTTTATATTTAGCCTTTTTTTTTTATAGAATCACTCCTGTATCAAAGTAAAAAGGCAGTTCATTTTTTCTTTTTAATATTTTCTTCGTTTTTACTTTTTTAAGCATGCTCTTTATTTTGTCTTTTGGTGCACTGTCTGCTAACGGCATTTCTTTTAAAGCAAAAAACAAACTGGTTAACAATTAAACTTCCACGATAAGTGCTAGTGACCACAACCTAGAAAAAACGATTCTATATTTACATCGCTGGGTCTGCGTTCACGACGAGGGTGCAGAAAAAAAAAATTAATTAAATTTCTTTATCGATTTTTTTCCGTTATTCTTTTCTTTAAAAGAATCGACTTTTGACAACTCCACGTCTTTTTTAAGCAAAAAATGTCTTTCGTTAAACCCAATACTAAGCTACTAAGTCCGGATTTGCGATTAAACTTTCCCCATGATTTCTGATAGAAATCCCCTAGCATTAACTTCGCTAAATAACAATATGTAATAAATAATTCAATAGTTGAACGCTCGACCGGATATATATATATATATATATATATATATATATATATATATATATATATATAATTTTCCAGAAAATTGTGAAATAGCAACAAAAAAACGGAAAGAAAAAACACAATATTGAATTAATTTGCATATAATAAGAAATTGACGTGTTCAGAAAAGTAAAAGTTTTAAAAAAATTTGTTCAAATATTTATTTTAGGGGAAAGAACAAATGAAGGATTTTAAACTAGAAATGCTTATTTGGAATGGAATGTTTTTTTGCAATTCAAACAGATCACCGAATATTATTGTCCATCTTTGGAAAATAGTAGATTTCCAATTCATACGGTAAATAGACTTCAAAGATAGGGTACTATTTCGTTAAACTACAATTTCAAAATGAAATTTCTTCGTATTATTCGGAGTACTGTTCTCATCTTTAAATTCTCACAACGTTTCGGCAGATCTAACCCCGACCTTTATCGAGTGCGTCTTGTCGAACTCGGGAAACTATATGTCGAATTTAGGAATCTGTACGAAGTTTCGAATGGAATCGTTGCATCCGTCTTTATCGGGTAGAAGTCTTAAGTAATTATTAATTGTATTCTTAGTATCGCCGGTACTGAGAATCGAACCTTCAACCCCCAGAAGACTGTCACTTAGAACTGATTATTACTTAGCATTTGTTACGTTGCGGACAATTATAGTATGAATTTTAGTAGCTTTAAACCTATTTTTGTTTTAGGTGTTTAGTCTAATTACTACTTATTTCTTACAAAAAAACACGCAGATTGTTTATCTAGATTAATACCAAAGGTATGCGAATTCTAGGAAGAAACTGTCTAAAAATAAGAAATGTACCGTGATAAACAATAACAAATTTACCGGTGAGATTAGAAGAAATTAGATGCAAAGCGTAAACAGATTATCACGAATAAAAAATAAAGAAATAATCAAGCAAAAAGATAATAATGGTAAAACAATAGTTTCCATCCGTGACGAAACATTTATGTTTAGTGAAAGTGCCATAATACAAGTAGCATACAAAAAAGAATACTTCAAGATTTTGACACGGGTTACCCGGGTATATGTAGAATGAAAGCGTTACGTTTATTGGATACAGTTATAGGAGAAAAACGTAAAATCTTGAGAGGTTTGCATATCTGAGTGCATATATATATATATATATATATATATATATATATATATATATATATATATATATATATATATAACTTCTTTGTAATATAGCAGGAAAAATCACAGCAGAGTGCTTGATTAAATCAGAATTAAAGTTACAAATTAGGAGCGTAATATTTATTTATTTTGGCACAGAAGGACTTAGCCATCCGACTCTCTTCAGCTTGATAACAGAAGATGGAGAGCCGGATGGCTAAGTCCTTCTGTGCTTGAAACCGACAGTACGAATGTTGTACTAATTTAAAATAATAAGTTTCATTTCCACAAATTAACAAATTAAAATAAGTGTACAAGATAAATGTTATTACTAGATATTTGTAGACGTAAATTAAGTGATAATTACAGATTTTTCATATATATAAAATTAATCGAAAATAGGAGAGAAAATATAAAATAATATAAGAATGATATCATATAAACACAGCTTAATTCAATAAATTATAATAGAAATTAATCGCCGTAAATTCCGTTCATAAAATATATTTTTTATAATTTTATATTTTATTAATACTTGAACATATAGTGATTATGTGTATATGCGTGGTGTAAGTATGTACTCTGGTAGGCATGTATGTGTGTTTGTGTATGTGTATATATATATATATATATATATGTGTGTGGCCGTGTCTGTGATTCTTCCTTCTTATATCTTTCCCTCTTTCTCTCTTTCTTTTTTTTTCGCTTTTCAACTGGCTTGATAATTTAGTATTAGCTGAACGAGTTTGAAACTGGTCGGTCGTACAAACTATGTGTGTATTTGACATATATATATATATATATATATATATATATATATATATATATATATATATATATATATATATATATATATATATGTTTCTGTATAAGGGTATGGATGTGGGGATGTATGTGTAAATATGATGCCTGTATATGTGTGTGTTTCAGAATTCAGCCGGCATCTACTTTCAGATCACTTTTCTTTTCTTTTATTTTCGTTCCCCCCACCCCCTTCCACTCACTATATACATTGACCGCTAGACAGTATGTGTCTTCTAACAATGAGAGGAGGATTAATACTGTTAATTTTTGACACGTCCCGATTTTTTAAAAACAGGACCCCCCTCTTCCATCACCATCTATGCCCAATTTTACAATTTATAAATAGACAAGCAGCCCCCCCCCCCTCACTGGATACATCTAATAGAAGGAAATCTCTGCCAAAAACTTTGCTACCAGCTACTTACGCCGTGACAGTAAACCGTTGGGGAGGGAGGCCTCCTTAGTCCTGATCGACAACCTTCTTAGAGTTGGCATCTCGAACAAAATATCCGGTTTGCAAACCTACAATTGCTTAAGGAGTAGATAAGTTCTGCCTATCGCCGGCCCTTGCACTCCTTCTTTGTTTATTAGTCAGACGCAGAGGTAACAGCGTTGGGACGTCTCTAAACACTCAATGCCTAGCGTTGTTTCCTTACTAGGACAATGAACGCTATTCTCTTTCTCTCTATTTGGGCAACCTGGAGAAAGTTTTTTCGTTACTAAGTCTTACATGACCAGTCTGGGTCTCTCTTGTTCCGACAGGTTAGACAGCTTGTCTGGCTGCTGTTTCCGACTGACAGGACAGGAGCCCAAACTCTTGGGTAGCGCCTAGAACGGCTGCTCTATCATCAGTTGCATAATACCGTGGGTAGTTGTATTTGCCATGTCACGCATGGAAAGGGACCCTGCATATTATCTCCGGTGGGCTTTACCGAGGCAATAACCCCCATGGACCAGGTCGTGACTAATGGATTGGTTGTGTGAGCTTATTGGCACCAAACAAGTACCCACCTTGGCCAACCCACTCTATAATCAAACCAAGCATGTCATTACAAAGAAATAAAAGCAAACCTAAACCAGACACCCAACAAAAAAACACTTTCGCCTCTACTCTTGAGGCTCGCATTCACAAATATCCGGGGACTTAGAACCAATATCAACGACGTAGAAACCTTTCTCCTGACAAACTCCCCGGATATCCTAGCTCTTAGTGAAACTAACCTTAAATCCTCAATCTCGTCTCACCACTTTGACATGACTGACTACCTCCCACTCTACCGTAAAGACTCTGACAAACATATGCACGGACTAGGAATTTATGTTCGGAACACCCTCCCCCTGACTAGAGAACATAGGTTAGAATCAGATGACCAAGATTATATGTGCTTTAGATTGACTTTATATCACAGCGTCAGTTACTTATATTTCTTATACCGCTCCCCGTCGACCCAGGACTGTACTCTGCTAAACTCTGTCTCTGAAAGCATAGATAGAGCACTCTTAATTGACTCGAATGCCCAGATACATGTATTAAGGGATTTTAATGCCCACCACCGAGACTGGTTGGGATTCTCCAGCCTTACTGACGCAGCCGACGACTCTACGTATAATTTCTCCTTAGCTCACTCCCTCTCTCAGACTCGATTTCCCGACCCTCATCCCCGATCGACTAGACCAGCAAGCCTCACTTCTAGACCTCTTCTTGACCTCAATGCCCGAGGCTTGTGTGACGAAAGCTCATAACCCACTCGAGAATGCTGATCACATTGTGCTAATTATACATATCACCCTAAAAAGTCGTCCAAAAGCTGATGAACCGTTGCTCAAAACAACAAGATACTACGAGCAGGCTGATTTCGAGTCAATCAAAGATCACATCAGTGACGCCCCATGGAGGGGAATCTTCTCACTACCTGCCAACCAGTGTGCAAACGAATTAACTGAATGGGTCAAAGCAGGCATTGAATCCTATGTCCCCATGCGAAAATTTAGCAAGCCCCACTCTCCTCAATGGTTCACTTCAGAATGTGCAGCTGCCATTTCTGAGAGGCAACAAGCATTCCGTAAATTCGGCCGCCATAAGTCAGCTACTAATAGACATACATTTATAGAGTCAAGAAATAATTGCAAGGCCGTGATAGGCGAAGCGAAGTGAAGGTATAATGAGTTAACAAAAAAACGCATCCAGTCACAGAAACTAGGTACTCGCGATTTCTGGAAAATCTACAATAGTGTAGTGAATAATGGTCAATCAACGATTCCCCCACTATCAAACCAAAATGATGTCGTTTGCACGGCCACTGATAAGGCTGAACTACTTGCCCAGCGTTTCGCTTCTAACTCTACTTTAGACTCAGATAACCACCCCCTCCCTGAATTCCCTCTGCGGACCGAAGTCACACTTGATAACCTGGTCATCACCCCATCCCAGGTCAGAGACATCATAAAAAACCTTGACACCTCTAAAGCTTGTAATAGTAATAAAGAAATGTTCTTCTGAACTGGCCCCTGTCCTCTCCAAACTCTACAATAAATGCCTAGCTGAATCTTGCTTCCCCGATAGCTGGAAAATTGCCTACAAGAGTTCTGGGAATAGAACCGACCCTCAGAACTACCGCCCAATCAGTCTACTGCCGATCTTTGCCAACATTTTTGAATCCTTAATCAATCTAGCAATAGTATGGCACTTAGTTAATGCTAAACTTCTATCTGACCGCCAGTATGGATTTAGACAAGCACGATCTACTGCAGACATCCTAACGGTCATTTCTGAACGCATGTATCATACACTCGACAAGGCAGGTGAAGCTAAGGCAGTAACGCTTGATATATCCAAGGCCTTTGACAAGGTATGGCATAAAGGGCTTCTCCTGAAAATACGCTCATACGGTTGCCCACTTAATATAATTAGATCCTTCCTAAACAAAAGAAAAATCCAGGTTGCCTCGATGGCCGTTCATCTAAGCAACATGACATAAATGCTGGTGTACCCCAGGGATCTATCCTTAGACCTTTGTTGTTCCTTATCTATATAAACGATCTCCCTGATGACATAGAGTCGGAGATTGATTTATTTGCTGACGACACCACGCTTTACTCTCGCCATGTTGGCAAAACAGACGCGATCATATCCGAGGCAATGGCTGAATCTTTAGAAAATGACCTCCAGGCTGTAGTGGATTGGGGTCATAAATGGTTGGTAATTTTTAATGCCGCAAAGACAAAGCTCCTTTCTTTCAACAACTACAAGAAGTCTCTCCAACCACCGATTGCCATGGCAAAATAACACCCTACCTTCATCATTCAAACTCCTTGGCCTAACCTTCACAGGTAACATGAATTGGAACAAATACATTGAAGATATTGCCAAGGCTGCCGCAAAAAGGTTAGCTCCCTCTACCGTGCTAGTAAACTCCTCACACCTGACATTATCCTGTATCTCTACAAAGCCACCATCCGCCCATGCATGGAGTATTGTTGCCACATCTGGGCTGGTGCATCATCTACTAGTCTCTCCCTCCTTGATAAGGTCCAAAAAAGAGTCGCCAACCTAATAGGTCCCTCACTGTCAACCAAGCTCCAGTCCCTGTCCCATCGCCGCAATGTAGCATCCTTATGTTTGTTTTACAAATACTTCAATGGATTATGCTCTGATGAATTGGCTACTCTGGTGCCCCCTCGATATAAATTCACTAGACTAACTCGACAACAACTAAATCTCATTCATTCACTGTGGAGATCCCAAGATGCCGGAGAGCCTTCTACTCAAATAGCTTATTTCCTCGTGCTGCTGGCCTCTGGAACTCCCTCCCTGCCCCTGTTTGCCTGACAGTACTGACATGCAGAAATTTACAACTAATGTAAACAGACATCTCGCTGCGCAGATCCCAATTTAGGCTGAACCCCCCCCCCTCCCCTCCCCAACCTTCTCCCCTTTTCTTTTTACTCAGTAGCCCCTTACGTCTACAGTGGCGGCCTGCCTTGTTTGGGATGAACCATGTTAAAAAAAAAAAATTTTAATACATTTTCTAGATGCGAAACGTATTCAGGTCGCCTTCCTGAACACGACATGACATGACAAAACCTTTCGTTTTTTCATGTGGCAAAAAATTGACATCTTAGCTCTCCAGCCAATCAGAATATTCCAAATATCCCCGCTTTCCATGTATAATGGGATTCCTAATTATTTCTTGTTTTTAATCGCGGAGTTATCTCCCCCTGCAATACTATTTTTGGTAAGCTCGTTGATGTATTTGTTAATCTAATTCTTTTATTCGATATTACTGACTAATTCATTTCTATTACTTAATTATTAACTAAGCTTTTAACTATACTGCAATCGTGATTACCCTAAGTATATCGTATCATCCTATGTTTTACAAGATTAGTAACATTTTACAGACGGATAATGCAATAATTATGACATTTGAACTAATTTCCAGAAAAAAATGAACAATCATTTAATGTCGACAGTAAGTAATGAGCAACATATACTTAATATGCTCCATTGACATTTCCTTCCAAATTTAAATAAAGTATCTAGATTTGCATTTTTACACTGTTCCCAACTGAAAATCATGCATATTTAAGCATGATTTTCTAGAAAACTAGAACTCAAAAGTTTGAAAACTAGAACTCAAAAGTTTGAAACCCTAATATCTAGATTTGCATTTTAACACTAACAAAAACTCATGCATTAAATAAATCAATGGACGACACGTGCATATAGAAAAATTAGCTGAAACGTAAAAATAGGAATATAAAACGGGGAATAACAAAAAAGAACAGATCAACACATTATTCAAACTCATCTATTAACTAGTTCACTTTGATAAACGTAATTTATTAAATTTATTTTTATCTATGCCCCCCTCACCGAAACTTCAAATTAGTATTATATCTATTTCGCTACCTATGTTTATAAACTTAAATTTAATCAATTTCGAAGACCTAATCTACCATAAAAACGAAAAGAATATACATTTATCTATACATACATCCAACACATACGGCATGTAAAACGGACGTTGAACCGATGATGACGACGACGACGACGGCGGCGGCGGCGTCGTCATCGTCGTTATCAGTGTCGCCCAAGGGAAAAGTCTACCAGGCATGTATACGCAGTGTGGTGATGTTTGGAAGTGAAACCTGGCCACTGAGGGTTGAGGACATGCGTTACATGGGAAGAAATTATATCAAAAGGATGCGATTTGTATGGCCACGTTGAAAAATGGATGAGAGTTCTTGGAGTAGTAGATGTAGAACTGTTGAGCTAGTATATTTAGTTCACAAGAGTAGACCAAAGAAAACATGGGAGGAAGTGATAAGAAAGAGGGATAAATAAAGACCAGATATAAGTTAGTTTGAAATCAATTTCTACACACATGCTATCATGTAAAACGGACGATAATGGTGATGACACACACACACACTCACACACACACACACACACACACATTGTACAATGATCATCCCACAAAACCTCTGCAACCAACTTCTATGGATTATACTGGATGTATTCTGCCAACTTGTTCGCAGTATCTGGTTTTCTTCCAAGTGTGCTGTATTCCTCCCAGACAGACAACTCCTAAATTATGTACTGTTTCGTGCTGTCCGAATACCGAATTTGACCTAGTCTGAGTGATGTTACGGCTTGTTCCGGGGTTTCGAATCCTTCGATCGGCTTAAACAATTATTTATACACTGACGATTCCGTAAAGATGAAACATATACGTATGTAGATAAAACATATATATATATATATATATATATATATATATATATATATATATATATATATATATAATATTTATAAATAAATATTATATATATATATATATATATAATATTTATAAATAAATATTATATATATATATATATATATATATATATATATATATATATATATATATATATATATAATATTTATAAATAAATATTAAATTATTTATACCTACAGACGCTAGCGTTTCAAGCTTATTGCTCTCATCAGTGCAGGGAAGTAACAATTTCAGACGGTCGGGAGGCGCGAACCCGGTGCACAGAGTCAGCCATATCCACTTGGCCCATATATATATATATATATATATATATATATATATATATATATATACTAGCAAAACCTACCCGCCCTCCGGGCAGCAATTAATTAGGATGGGAGGCCGTTAATTAAAAAAAAGTGTCTCGTCCGTTTTATGGCGTATCAACACGTTTATGTTATTGAAACACAATAAAGACGCTTGTCTTGTCTGTTGAAACGATATATCAGACCCTTTTGTGTGATTCAATGCAAAACATAATAAAAGCCTCTTTTTACAGATCAAATCAACTTTTTTGTGTTATTTAAAGACAAAACATTTGTCTAGTCTGTTTTATGGTATACTAACTCTCTTGGGATTATTTAATGCTAAAATACAATAAAAGGCTTTAAGGTAAATCAACTTATTTTATGTTATTTAATATCGAAACACAACACTAATTGTGCATGATTAATTGTATGCGATTAGTTGAACACAAGTCCCAATTAGTGGGTAAATTTCCCATGGGAATGGAACACGGCATAGTTGATTCTATAGTCCGTGCGGTATACATTAACTAAATCATGCACCTCCTAATTCAAATTAAAGATGGACTGTTATTTTGACCCAAAACTCGTAGAGGGAGTAAGATTCATGATTCCATAATCATTGTCAGTATCCATTTGTACCACTTTTATATCTCCATACATTTTTGTTTTAATTGAAGGAAAAAAGATATAACAGTAGAAATCTTTATTTAAAATCAATTACTTATAATTTCTTGCCATTAACTGAGTTACGATTCTTTAATCACATCGTGCATTTTAAATTCGATTAAATCAAATATTCTCTTGCGCTCAATTCAGGTCAAGTGTGTGTTACTTTTTATTCGGTGGATCTGTGCATGCAGCTCCATCGTTATAGCGTGGGCCAAATTAAGACACAGTTTAATAAATATCTTTTTATTTTCAGAGTCATGTTTTTCAAGATGAAAGCCATCCTACATTCATTCTTAAAAATTAAATGTTTTATAGTTACAGTTATCCCTAATAACCTATATTTTTCTCTATCTCTCTTGAACACCAACCCAGTCTAATAATACTAAATCAGCATTGGCAATGCTATTAGTATATTGGTATATTTAAAAGTGAGAACAGAAAGCGACATCATACCAAACATCGGAGATAGCATTACAAATGGATACGGAATATTAGAGAGAGAGTTAAAGAGAATGCAAATAAGAGAAAAAAAGAGGAAATGAATTCACTATAGGTTCTATTTACTAAAAGCTTACTTTTAGTTTAATATTTATTCTACTATATATATATATATATATATATATATATATATATAGAGAGAGAGAGAGAGAGAGAGAGAGAGAGAGAGAGAGAGAGTTGGTTTTCCCCTTTCAAATCAGTTAGAGTAGGCAAGAAAACTAATACATCAAACACATCGAAAATGAACACTACATATACACCCTTATCTAGGCCGTGTTTGAAGCAATTTAACATATAACATTAATTCATATTATTTACCCCATACGACTAACTCTCCTACCTGCTTGCTCCAAAGAGAGGGTAGCACGCTAATTTCTCTCTATGAATTATTAACTCTTACACTCCTCAAACACCATTTTGCGATTATTTCACGAGTAAACCTTGATCAAATATTCAAAATAACATAGTATCCAACGCCCAAATAAGATCTCCACGACACGGCCATACATTGGCTCATATGAGTAATGGTGCATCTTCTCTAAGTCATGTTACCTCAAGTAACAGCACTTAGCTGGATACTCCACCAGACTAGATAGATACTTGAGATCATAAGAAATATATACTATAACATAATTAACTGGTCAATTGGGAAGAGGAAAATTAATGTTCTTCTTTACTAATTTAACGTTTGAAAGGTAAAGGAGAACTTTAATGAAATATCTATGTATCTCCTATAGGTATCAAGTGTTCGCCCCAGGAAGGAGGTCCTAGATTTCTGAAAACTTTGACTGAAGTAAAATGAAATATATAAAAGTAATCCATGGACCCGTGTTTCTGGCTCACAGCCGTCATCAGCATGGCTAACTTAGACAAGGATCGAACCTTCGATATTGATGTCTAAAGTCCAGCGTTTTACGATCGGACCAAGACGCCCTGTCTAGAAATATGTACGATTTTTATCACCTAAATATTTCATGTATTTTTATGTAATTATTTTTATTGATGATTGCAACGTTCGTTGTTTTTTTGCTCACTCGATTGTCTCACTTCCTAAGTGATTAAGATGCAGAGAGAAGGGCCTGGGTTAAAAAATCAAGCCGATAAGACCCATTTGATGTTGCAATGGGGGTCTATGACATCTGCGACTTAGTCGGCTTGCTTATATTGGATACGCTCCAAAATAAATTCCCAGACCATTTTTTTGGTCTTTACAGAGATGACGGACTTTGCTTGTCACACAACCACAATGGGAACACACTAGATAGATTTCGGAAAGACTTAACACACACCTTTCAAAAACTCGGATTCAAGTGATTTTAAAACAAATTTAGACCAAGTAGATTTTCTAGACACCACAGTGAACCTTACAAACAACACACACAAACCTTTCCACAAACCCAATGAGACACTCCAAAACATACACAAGGGATCCTGCCACCACCTACTGTCTTTAAAAATTTAGTCAATAATATTAGCGAAAGAATCTCGAAATTTTCCACCAGGCAGCACCCTATTACGATAAAGCGCTCCACGACAGCAGGTTCAGAGTGATTCCACCCGAGACCAATCACGGGGGTGTCGCAAAAGAAGGAGGTCGGTGATCTGGTTTTTTCCCACCTTTTTCCACCAATACCAAGACAAGGGTAGGCCACCTTTTCCTCAACTTACTCGACAAACACTTCCCACCTACACCAACCTGCACAAACTTTTTAACAGAAATTCTATTAAAGTTAGCTACTCCACTATCCCATCCATAAGAAAAATCATCTCTGCAGAGACCAAAGAAAAAGCAAACGCAGGCTACTCATGCCAGGACAAAAACAATTGCCGCCTAGAGGGGAATTGCAAAATCGATTCCCTCGTATATGAAGCCACCGTCACAAACCAGACTAGTGACAGAGCAGAAAAATATATAGGCATGACACAGGGAAGCTTCAAGCACACAGAACCACCTTCAGATACAAAAACCAGGCAAATACGGCACTTGCGACCTGGATATTGCAACTTAAAGATGAAAAGACACCCTTCAACATCAAATGGAAAGTAATAGGGTGAATACCACCCTTTTCTCCAGCCATAAATAGATGTCCGGTGTGTGATGCAGAAAAATACCATCTGCTGGAATATTAGAGATGAAATCTTTAAAGGATGCATCCACAGGAGACATACACTACTTATAAATGACTTACCGATACACATAAAGGCCTAGCAACACCCCCTCATAAAATATTTAAACATTTTTAAAATAGGTATAATATCTTAATCGGCTCATATCCATACCATTACTTAAGACCAATAATGTAAATTATTGGTCTTAAGTAATGGTGTGGATATGAGCCGATTAAGATATTTATTCCTATTTTTTAAATTTATATTTATGAGGGGTAAATATGAAATAATAACTTTTCCAATCATAATTTTCCAGTTATTAAGAGAGTAACGCCCCCATTCCACATTATTATTACTCCCATAAGTCTGCACTATATCTTAGTTAAAATGTTAACTTTCCAAACAGATTCATACTTTAATTATAAAAGTTATAGGTAAGTTGGGAATAAATGCAAAAAGTATGCCGTCATTGTTTTACAACACGAGCAAAGAAAATGACAGGAGCTTGTTTTATCGATATTGCTTCATGAGCTGTCAGAATAAGAGGTTTGTAGACACTTGTAGTAGAGAGAAAAATATTAATTTACATAAAAGTCTATTTTTAATAGCTTATTACAATGGGATATTTGATGTCTGTCGGCAACCAAAACTACGTTACATTTCTCAAAGATATAACGTCATGTTCTCAAAGGTACTTTTCTACACCCAAAAGGAATATAATTTTGAACAGTAAATTATATAAATTGATGTAGAGAGCACCGTGGAATTTAAACAGGGTCGCGCTAGTTAATAATTATTGTTCTCTTTTATTGCTGTCATTGTCTATGTACGGGGTTATATGTTATTAAAAACAGACATTGTTATCGATACGTTTTGGGGTTTACCTGTCTCCCCATGAAGACGATGGTGAAAGTTCGTTTTTATTGTGGTGGTTCGGGAAAGTACCTTATTGGTACTAAAGACGATAAACAAATTGCCAATGTCTCATGGGTCTTCTCTTTCAGATGAGGACGCCTTATACCTGTGAGACAAAATAAAAGTAATAAGAGAAATTAATAATTGAAAAAATTAATGAGAGGAAGATATAAATACAAAAATAATTATAAGAAATCTACATGCCTACGCTATGTATCGAACCAAGAGCTTCAGATAATGTAGGGGATTGACTGTCAGAACAAAATATACTTGAACATGTTGTAGTGATGTTGTCTAGGTGTTGAGTCGATAAGAATTGAAATAAAAGATAAATATCATTTTCATTTCCACAATCCTCAAGATAAAACCGCAGTCAAATACAACTGAAAAATATAAATAATTAATAACTAGAGACGATTCTTCAGACAGGATTTAGAGTCGGGTGAGTTCTGGTGAACAGGCACATTTGGCCTATCAGAGATTGGTCGAGTTGGAATATAGACACTAGGGAAACGGAGTCGGATCCTCCCACCAGAAGGAGCTGAAAAATGCCCTAAAACGGTAATTGTGCAATTATGAAAGCCAATAAATTAGAATTAGGCGAAGGGGACGAATGGTGGACACTAACTCAATCTAAACTGGAACTCACAGAGATTCCGACAGTTAAGGTGAAAAAAGCTCACCCCACCCACACATCTTTAGACACGAGTTATTTTTCCCAAAACTGAGTATTCTCAAGAAAATAGAACTTAGCCGAATGCTTAACAGAACTTTTAATGTTAACTCTTATAAGAATTAGATAGAATTTTTGATCCATTTACACATTCATGTTGTGGTGGCAATTTCCGTTGCATTACACGTTGTATCAACGTTCTATATATAAGCTAAAAAACTGCTATATTATAATTTAAAATTTCCTTTTCTAGTTTGTGCCTATGGTTCAACAACTCGCTGCCTTCCATGATCTAAGAACACAGCATGGAGTGGAAGAATGCGTGTTTATTAATCGCCGACAAGAACAAATGACGAAACACGAGTGACAACTGACGGGGCAGTCGAGAAGAGGTTACACCCTCTCAAGAAATTACTGAATATGAGATTATTAACATTTTTTGTTTTGTGTTCTTGCTATGCTGGTCTGAATCCAAATGAACATATAAATATATGTGTGATATACAGGGAGTATCTATCATGAATTCCCGGGTTCTTTATTAACACTAGTTATTTCAAATCGATGAATTAGTAGGGCTGACTTTATTCTCAAGCCTTGGTAAGGCAACTAGTCTAGGAGAGGGAAAACTCCGAAATAACACTAACTTTTCCCGGTTATCGTAGATTTCTCATTTCCATTGAACTTAAGCAATGGTTAATCAGAATCACTACAGTTCTCTTGAGGTGGCTTCTTTTTTTTCTTGTCTATACAATCATCCGCCCATCTAAGCAACCATTGCATTGAATCAATATATTAATAAACGTAACCGCAACCAGTTCTATAAATCTGATCAACGTGACAAACGTGGTTGCTCTTCTCCTTCTCTGTCCCTAATTAACGTATCTCTACGAGGGCTGGGCATGACACAAAATCAGTTAAATGTGGGGAACATCCAGTTTACCCCCAAAACAAGCACCCTGGATCAGGACAAAAATAAGAATGGTCTCAGTCTAAAAGGATTTTCTCTCTCTCTCTCTCTCTCTCTCTCTCTCTCTCTCTCTCTCTCTCTCTCTCTCTCTGTATGTCTTTTTCTCCGACCCCTTCTCTATCGTTGTATTCATGCCCTCTCACACTCCATATAAGTCTCTATATCATCTGAAATCCCTATATATATATATATATATATATATATATATATATATATATATATATATATATATATATATATATATTAAAAGTTTAAAACGCTTGGAAGTTTTCATTTTCTAATTACACCATAGAATTCTTTATATCTATAAACTAAAAGTAAATTCTATTCCACTCAATCTACATACTGGAACGACAAAGCAAACCATTTATATTACCTATTTCATAAAATGAACAGATATCGTACCTGTTCAAGTGCCAGCTATGTTATCTAACTGCTAACAAGTTTGTTTTGACTTAACATTGTTACGTTGTTATCTTATTGAAAAAAATTAAAGTGCTGCTTCTTTTATTGCAGATAAACTCTTGAATGGCGAGTTCTACGTTCACGCATATACTTATCTATTCATTATTATTCTAAAGCTGAGTTAATCAAATTTTGTTTCAATGACACTATTTTCATATATAGTTTTGTCACATGAAATACATGATAAAATATTCATCAGTTTTAGAATTGAGTTATATTTAAAAAAAACAAAAACAACTTCATTTTAATTGTTCTAATTAGCTTCAATTTACAATTAACTCACCAAATGTCTAGCACTCTAGAATAAAAATATATGAATAGTCCATAATAAACAAATAGGAATATCACCACACGTAGTAAAACTAGTTAGCCCGTAGCTTATGAGTGAAAGAGAAAGAGATAGAGGATGTAGATAGCGAGCATAGAAAGACTAAATTTGAATTTCATTATTGCAAAACCAGTTTATTATTACAAATAATATTAAACTGGCTTTGCAAACTCATTTTTCCTGATTCAAGAAATCTAACACGAGCTCAATATGTGGCCCAACGGGTCACACTTTTCCTAAATATAATACTAAAATTCTGATTGTTTTACTTATTTGATTGCACATTGAATCTACAAATGAGACATGACGTGGAATGGGGAAGATGCCAGGTGATGGAAATAGAGGAAATAGTAATAGTAGTAGAGAAGTAATAGAGCAGCAGTAGCGTAGTGGATGACGTAAATAAGTAAATGATGTAAATAAAGAAGAACATATAAAGCAGCGTATGAGAAGGACAGTAAGGCTAGGCTGAAAAAGAAAAAGAAAACTTGAACATGACAGAACATTATGAAAATGGGTTCAGGAGTGGGAGCAGAGATACACATAGATTCTCATTAATTATCGGGCAACGCCGGGTGGGTCTTATCTAATACTGAAGTTCTCTGAATGTTTCCTGTTTGTCATCACGGATTATTTTTTATGTCATTATTTCTTTCATTGTTGTACGAGTCCAAAAATAGAATATTTATTTCATAATGTTGACGCTGTGATATAAAGTCAATCTAAAGTACATGTAATCTTGATCATCTGATTCTAACCTATGTTCTCTAGTCAGGGGGAGGGTGTTCCGAACATAAACTCCTAGTCCGTGCATATGTTTGTCAGAGTCTTTACGGTAGAGTGGGAGGTAGTCAGTCATGTCAAAGTGGTGAGACGAGATTGAGGATTTAAGGTTAGTTTCACTAAGATATCCGGGGAGTTTGTCAGGAGAAAGGTTTCTACGTCGTTGATGTTCGTTCTAAGTCCCCGGATATTTGTGAATGCGAGCCTCAAGGGCGGAGGCGAAAGTGTTTTTTGTTGGGTGTCTGGTTTAGGTTTGCTTTTATTTCATTGTAATGGCATGTTTGGTTTGATTATAGAGTGGGTTGGCCAAGGTGGGTACTTGTTTGGTGCCAATAAGCTCACACAACCAATCCATTAGTCACGACCTGGTCCATGGGGGTTATTGCCTCGGTAAAGCCCACCGGAGATAATATGCAGGGTCCCTTTCCATGCGTGACATGGCAAATACAACTACCCACGGTATTATGCAACTGATGATGGAGCAGCCGTTCTAGGCGCTACCCAAGAGTTTGGGCTCCTGTCCTGTCAGTCGGAAACAGCAGCCAGACAAGCTGTCTAACCTGTCGGAACAAGAGAGACCCAGACTGGTCATGTAAGACTTAGTAACGAAAAAACTTTCTCCAGGTTGCCCAAATAGAGAGAAAGAGAACAGCGTTCATTGTCCTAGTAAGGAAACAACGCTAGGCATTGAGTGTTTAGAGACGTCCCAACGCTGTTACCTCTGCGTCTGACTAATAAACAAAGAAGGAGTGCAAGGGCCGGCGATAGGCAGAACTTATCTACTCCTTAAGCAATTGTAGGTTTGCAAACCGGATATTTTGTTCGAGATGCCAACTCTAAGAAGGTTGTCGATCAGGACTAAGGAGGCCTCCCTCCCCAACGGTTTACTGTCACGGCGTAAGTAGCTGGTAGCAAGGTTTTTGGCAGAGATTTCCTTCTATTAGATGTATCCAGTGTCTATTTATAAATTGTAAAATTGGGCATAGATGGTGATGGAAGAGGGGGGTCCTGTTTTTAAAAAATCGGGACGTGTCAAAAATTAACAGTATTAATCCTCCTCTCATTGTTAGAAGACACATACTGTCTAGCGATCAATGTATATAGTGAGTGGAAGCGGGTGGGGGGAACGAAAATAAAAGAAGAGAAAAGTGATCTGAAAGTAGATGCCGGCTGAATTCTGAAACACACACATATACGGGCATGCATAAACACGTACAACCAGTTTCAAACTCGTTCAGCTAATACTAAATTTTCAAGCCAGTTGAAAAGCGAAAAAAAAAGAAAGAGAGAAAGAGAGAAAGATATAAGAAGGAAGAATCACAGACACGGCCAAAAACTTCACCGCCTGTACGCGTGTCAAAATCTCACAGCGGGGGGGGGGGGAATCTTATTATATTGTGATCTCAGACCTAACTGTTATCTAACACACGCACATAATCTAATATACACATGCATTCATATATATATAATACCCATATATATATATACACACACACACACACATATATATATATATATATATATATATATATATATATATATATATACACATACACAAACACACATACATGCCTACCAGAGTACATACTTACACCACGCATATACACATAATCACTATATGTTCAAGTATTAATAAAATATAAAATTATAAAAAATATATTTTATGAACGGCGATTAATTTCTATTATAATTT
Source organism: Sepiola atlantica (assembly GCA_963556195.1). Taxonomy (NCBI): domain Eukaryota; kingdom Metazoa; phylum Mollusca; class Cephalopoda; order Sepiida; family Sepiolidae; genus Sepiola; species Sepiola atlantica. Next base: position 63,119,872 of record OY744537.1, on the reverse strand, counting down.
ATTGAATTAAGCTGTGTTTATATGATATCATTCTTATATTATTTTATATTTTCTCTCCTATTTTCGATTAATTTTATATATATGAAAAATCTGTAATTATCACTTAATTTACGTCTACAAATATCTAGTAATAACATTTATCTTGTACACTTATTTTAATTTGTTAATTTGTGGAAATGAAACTTATTATTTTAAATTAGTACAACATTCGTACTGTCGGTTTCAAGCACAGAAGGACTTAGCCATCCGGCTCTCCATCTTCTGTTATCAAGCTGAAGAGAGTCGGATGGCTAAGTCCTTCTGTGCCAAAATAAATAAATATTACGCTCCTAATTTTTAACTTTAATTCTGATTTAATCGAGCACTCTGCTGTGATTTTTCCTGCTATATTACAAAGAAGTTATATATATATATATATATATATATATATATATATATATATATATATATATATATATATATATATATATATATATATATGCACTCAGATATGCAAACCTCTCAAGATTTTACGTTTTTCTCCTATAACTTTATCCAATAAACGTAACGCTTTCATTCTACATATACCCGGGTAACCCGTGTCAAAATCTTGAAGTATTCTTTTTTGTATGCTACTTGTATTATGGCACTTTCACTAAACATAAATGTTTCGTCACGGATGGAAACTATTGTTTTACCATTATTATCTTTTTGCTTGATTATTTCTTTATTTTTTATTCGTGATAATCTGTTTACGCTTTGCATCTAATTTCTTCTAATCTCACCGGTAAATTTGTTATTGTTTATCACGGTACATTTCTTATTTTTAGACAGTTTCTTCCTAGAATTCGCATACCTTTGGTATTAATCTAGATAAACAATCTGCGTGTTTTTTTGTAAGAAATAAGTAGTAATTAGACTAAACACCTAAAACAAAAATAGGTTTAAAGCTACTAAAATTCATACTATAATTGTCCGCAACGTATACAAATGCTAAGTAATAATCAGTTCTAAGTGACAGTCTTCTGGGGGTTGAAGGTTCGATTCTCAGTACCGGCGATACTAAGAATACAATTAATAATTACTTAAGACTTCTACCCGATAAAGACGGATGCAACGATTCCATTCGAAACTTCGTACAGATTCCTAAATTCGACATATAGTTTCCCGAGTTCGACAAGACGCACTCGATAAAGGTCGGGGTTAGATCTGCCGAAACGTTGTGAGAATTTAAAGATGAGAACAGTACTCCAAATAATACGAAGAAATTTCATTTTGAAATTGTAGTTTAACGAAATAGTACCCTATCTTTGAAGTCTATTTACCGTATGAATTGGAAATCTACTATTTTCCAAAGATGGACAATAATATTCAGTGATCTGTTTGAATTGCAAAAAAACATTCCATTCCAAATAAGCATTTCTAGTTTAAAATCCTTCATTTGTTCTTTCCCCTAAAATAAATATTTGAACAAATTTTTTTTAAACTTTTACTTTTCTGAACACGTCAATTTCTTATTATATGCAAATTAATTCAATATTGTGTTTTTTCTTTCCGTTTTTTTGTTGCTATTTCACAATTTTCTGGAAAATTATATATATATATATATATATATATATATATATATATATCCGGTCGAGCGTTCAACTATTGAATTATTTATTACATATTGTTATTTACCGAAGTTAATGCTAGGGGATTTCTATCAGAAATCATGGGGAAAGTTTAATCGCAAATCCGGACTTAGTAGCTTAGTATTGGGTTTAACGAAAGACATTTTTTGCTTAAAAAAGACGTGGAGTTGTCAAAAGTCGATTCTTTTAAAGAAAAGAATAACGGAAAAAAATCGATAAAGAAATTTAATTAATTTTTTTTTCTGCACCCTCGTCGTGAACGCAGACCCAGCGATGTAAATATAGAATCGTTTTTTCTAGGTTGTGGTCACTAGCACTTATCGTGGAAGTTTAATTGTTAACCAGTTTGTTTTTTGCTTTAAAAGAAATGCCGTTAGCAGACAGTGCACCAAAAGACAAAATAAAGAGCATGCTTAAAAAAGTAAAAACGAAGAAAATATTAAAAATGAACTGCCTTTTTACTTTGATACAGGAGTGATTCTATAAAAAAAAAAGGCTAAATATAAAAAAATGACCTCATCGAAAGCAATGGCATGGGAAGAGTATGTTTATTTGTTAATATTTTAATACAAAACGGCGATGGAAAAATGTATATTCGAACGAATAGAAAAAAAATGTATGCGAAAAATTCGATAAATTTGGCAGTGATATTCTCTATAGAAATAGATCTGTTAAAGAAAAAATAGAAACGAATCAGAAAAATATTATTTAGGAAGCGAATAAAATCGAAATTAGCGGCCATTTAGCATAATCGCGGTTTATTTCGTTATATGTTCGTAAATTATATTCTGACTATTTTCGTATAATTCTTTAATGCGAACGTCGAGAAGTAAAGATGAACAAAAATTGTTTAATATTTAATGTGACGCAGGAATGCAATTGTTGCTGCGATATGAATTATATCATATGAGAAATATTTTTTAAAAATTCAATAAGTACTTTTAATATGAAAAAGAAAGATAATGCTGTGTTTAATTTTGTACTATAAAACCGCTATTCCTGTATTCCAGCATTCTAAAATACGAAAGAGTAGTTGAAGGGAGCTATCTATATTTAGATTTAAAATCTAGTGCAGACTATAGTAAGAAGACAAATATAAAATCATTGCGATGATTTTGCAAAAAAAACAAACAAACAATAAACCATCCTATTAAACTCTGTGAGCTATGGAGTGAAAATTCCTGCGGCCTGTAAATGACTGTGTTGGGAGGAGCAGCTTACCTGGAAAAATGTAAGAAATGTTGAAAGGGAACACAATGAACGCATATTTACTGGAAACACGCATAAGGAATTGGACTAAGTAGCTGGCGGAACGGATTAGGATATGAATGTGTTAGTTCGATAGCTTGCCAATGAAATAGGGGGAAATTAGATATATCTTCGAAATTAATAAATACGAAAGTGTTTTTCATTTATCACACCTATATTACCGCCAAAACGGGTCACTGTTATTTTGAAATACTGTATATTTCTATTAAGAGAGCAAAATCTCAAACACATCTGATTTGCATAACTATTTTTAACCAGTTAATAATAAATTAATGTTTGGTGTTATCCTTTTGTAATTTTATTGCCCTATTTTGCCTATGTATATACGCAACAGTTTTGCTGATATTAAGAATAATTAATTAAAGTGATTTAATAAAAAAAGGATAAACTACCTAGTATGTTCGTTAATTTTTAAGGCAGGTAATTTAAATGAAAACTATTGTAAAATTACACTGGATATATATTATTATACAATTAAATCAATAAAAAATGGAAATACTTTAAAAATAAATGACTGAATGTGACAATTATGGCGCCATTGATCGTAGGGAAAATATATATCAGTTCGGCGTCTCGATCTATTTTAAATTAAGTTAAAGAAAACAACATTCTAAGAATTAAAAGGAAAACAGGATTTTCCTTTTTTATTTATTCTATCTCAAAACTCAATTGTTCGAGTTTTTTTCTTCTAAGAAAACGTGAAATGAAAATACGAAACAGAAAAATCACAATACGCGACTACCCCTTCCCCATTGAACTTTTGGCTGGGAGAAAAGTGTAGTATTTGTTTTGATACTACACTTTATTTTTTGTGCCCTCTGTCAGTGTAGGATAAGGTAAGGTAACTTTTATTTTTGTTCCAATTTAGAGTGCCCCTTTTTCGGAAGCTGGATTTCCTCACATTAAAAACCGACCTTGTGTCTAACCATGCTCTTGTGGGGAAGCAAGTTACGATTTATTTTTCCTCGTTTTTCTTTTATCAACAAATTTAAAATAACAGAACAAACTTATGAAGAAGGAAATTCGCATCACGAAGATCAGAAAATAAATTAACTTTTTTTCTGGTCGAAGAAAAAAAGGCGATTAAATTTCAAATATTTTATTTACTTTTTATCGTTATATTAATGAAAGTATGTGACGACTCCCCGTGTGTCTATGCGTGACTTACATGTTAGTATTTTTTTTACCATTTAATAGATTATTTATTGAAATCAAAAATGCAATGTTGTAAAATAAAGCGAAATGTTTTAAATCCTATATAAAAAATAATTACGAAATTAAATTTACCAAAATGCATGTGGCTTTCTTCATAAGCAGGTCAGTTATTCTTAACAAAAAGGAATTAATTACTTTGTGACAGAAATTTGAAAAAGTTTGGAAACATTTAACTGTCAATAGAAAGTCATTTTAGGGTTTAAAATTCTGAGAAAATGCTCATATATTAAAATATTGAAAGTTAAGGAAGTTTATTTTATAAATAGAGATTAAAACAACATTACTTTTACTAAAATTAGTTATAATTTTAGAACAATTTGATTCAATTATTAATTAAATGAATAAACGATGGCATACAAATTAAATTTAGCTTTATAAATCATAACTAAGAAAAAATGCTAAAAGAAAAAGGCATAGTTAAAAAATGTTGTAACGGTCATGATTGGCATAAATACGAAACTAACATGAAGGTAAATAATCAGGTATTGACTATATACGAAAGTACGTATATAAGACGGGCAGTCATATCTGGAAGTGAGCGAAGAGTAAACGTCTCTACTTCCTACCGGATCCCTGTTAAACGCAAACCACTCGGCGTATTCTTAATTTAGTATGTCCTATGTAATTTAGGATATAACAGTGGCGAATGAGGATATTTTTTCTCTTAACAGAGATAAATTACCGTACTATTCAAGGATTTTTTTTTAAAGAAAATTTGCAAGGACGGCAACAAAAAAAAAAGTCGACACGTGCGAATTTTGCTACCTAAAGTAGTAAAAAGTACGGATTTCTTCGGTAAGAACTAAGGGGAAAGTAAACAAAAATTGTACTCGAAACAATTTTAAGGTAAAGTGAACTTTATCTGTATGTTGACGAAAAAATATTTGGGAAGCACAAGCTGAATTCGAAACCTGCACCGTGAGATTACGAATTTCGAAAGAAAAAAGTACGCTTACGATTTTTTTTTCTTTAAACAATTCAGAAATTATTGTTATATATTTTTTTCTCTCTCCCAAGTGCAGCCGTATTTTTGTGAAAAATAATTGTTCATTGCTTTGTCTAAAGTAATTGAAACTATTTGTTGTGCGAATTTTAGAAACGTTTTATTATCTGAAATTAAATTGGGTGAAAAAGTTTACTGTTGCTAAATTGTATAAACTTTGTGAAACATTTATTTTTGCAAAAATTATGTTGCTAATTTACGAAAACGCATATTGACGAACTTTTTGTGAAATTATTGTTGTAAACTTTGGAAAGATATTTTGTACTGTAATTAAGCTAAAATGGAGCAATTGGCTGAGTTGACGAAGGCGTTAACTCTAAGTATACAGCAGCAACAACAACAACAACAACAGCTACAACAACAGCTACTGCAGCAGCAAGAATGGACACAAAAAACTTTAGAGGCACAACAAGAGCAAACAAAAATACTTCAACGCCAAATGTTAACGCAACAAAAGGATTTTGAAAGATTAATTCAAACGTCGACAGATGGGAAGAAAACTAATTTTTCTGCAGAGGGTATTTCAAATTCTTTGTCAGAATTTCACTACTCTCCCGATACTGGCGTTACATTTCCAGCATACTATAGAAGGTACGAAACAGTTTTTACAAAAAGATGTTCGGACTGGACCGACGAAGAAAAAGTTACGCTGTTTCTACAAAAACTGGGGACGGACGAAAACACCAAGTATGCTAATTTAATTTTACCCAAAAAAACGGAGGAAGTGAATTTTGAAGAGACAATTAATACCTTATCTAGAATATTTGATAAAAGAGACAGCCTTTTTCATTCTAGATATAAATGTTTAGATTTATAGAAGTCGGAATCCGAAGACTATTTAGAATATGCATGTACTGTAAATTGCTTATGTGAATCATTTAAATTAAATGAAATTTCGGCAGATTTATTTAAATATTTAATCTTTGTACAAGGACTCACAGCACCAAGGGACAAAGATGTCAGATCCCGGATCCTGACAATTATGGAGTCGGACCCGAATGTAACTTTACAAAAAAGTAACCGAGGAGTGTCAACGTCTCATTAATATCAAAAGAGACAACACCCGCATTGAAGAAAAAAGCGTTTACAAGATACATGTAAAAAGGCAAAGGACCTCTAGAACATACAAGACCCAGGAACAAAAGACTCCCAGAATGTACAAGGACCAAAGTTGTGAATGCTGCGGAAGTACAAGACACGCCAAAACGATCTGCTGGTTCAGGAATAGGATATGTTACGAATGTGGATTCAAAGGCCACAAGGGAACATATTGTAACCAGAAGAAGAAACGAAGGACCGACAAAGTTAACACGCTTCGCACAAGAAAAGAGAAAAGCTGCGAAAGGCGTAAATATGTCGATGTAAAGATAAATGGACATCCTGTAACATTACTCTTGGATAGTGGTGCGGACATTAGCATCATAGATGAAGATATCTGGAGAAGGATCGGTCGACCTGAACTAAGAGAAACCAGCAAGATGGCGAAGAGTGTGTGCGGCAAAAGGTTGGAATTCAAAGGAGAACTGAGGTGCAATGTGTCATTTGGTGGTCAAACACACAAGTCCAAAGTGTACGTAGTACCAGGAAGGAACATAAGTCTATTTGGAGTGGATTGGATTGTCCTTTTCAACTTATGGGAACGACCGGTTAATTCTTTTTGTAATAAGTTGACCACAGAGAAATCAAACCAAATAGAAGGCTTCATGGACGATTTAAATGCAGAATTCCCAAAAGTTTTTGCCGAAAAACTTGGATACTGTGTGAAAACAGAAGCAAAATTTGAGGTGAAGAAAAATGCCACCCCAGTGTTCAAACCTAAAAGAAATGTACCTTTTTCATCGATGGACGCAATAGAGAAGGAGTTGGAGAGACTTCAACAATTAGACGTCATTGAAAAGGTTGACCACACGGATTGGGCAAGTCCGACGGTATATGTGAAGAAAAAGAATAACAAAATAAGAGTCTGCGCTGACTTTTCGACGGGCCTTAATGATTGTTTGCAGGACCACAATTACCTCCTTCCGTCGGCAGAAGATCTATTCTCAAAACTAAACGGAGGAAAAAAATTTCCAAAATAGACCTCTCGGATGCATACTTGCAAATCAAAGTCAATGACGAATGTTCAAAGTACCTGTGCATTAACACGCATAAGGGTATTTTTAAACTAAAAAGACTTCCGTTCGGATTAAAGATCGCCCCTGCTCTGTTTCAACAGGTTATGGATACGATGCTCGCAGGATTGGAATTTTAAATGGCATACCGTGACGATATCCTGATAAAGAGCAGAAATTTGCATGAACACAAGAAGCACGTCAGAGAAGTATTTAAGAGAATAGAAGAGTTTGGTTTCAGATTGAGCCCGGAGAAATGCGATTTCTTTATGGAAAGGATCAGATACCTTGGTCAAATAATCGACAAAGAGGGACGAAGACCAGATCCACAACGGGCCGAAGCAATTGAAAAGATGCCTGCTCCAGACTCAGTACCGAAGCTACAATCATTTTGGGGATTGGTTCAATATTACGCGATATACATACCTAATGTGCATAATTTGAGAGCTCCTCTTAACGAGTTACTAAAAAAGGGTAGTAAATGGAGTTGGAATAAGGAATGTGAATCTGCCTTCCAAAAAATTAAGAAATGTCTACTATCAGACTTGGCATTAGCGCATTTTGATCCAGACAAGGAGTTAGTACTAGCAACGGACGCCAGTGATTACGGCGTTGGCGCTGCATTACTCCATAAGTATGAGGATGGAACAACAAAAGCAATTGCTCATGCATCAAGAACTTTGGTTGCAGCTGAGAAAAACTATAGCGAGATTGAAAAGGAGGCTCTGTCGGTAATATTTGGAGTCAAAAAGTATAATCGATTTCTCCATGGACGGACCTTCACATTGCAAACAGACCATAAACCCTTGATTACAATATTTGGATCAAAGAAAGGCATACCGCAAATCGACTACAGCGATGGGCTGTAACTCTCTTAAACTATCAGTTTAAGATGGAGCATGTGTCATCGAAAAAGTTAGGACACGCGGATGCACTATCAAGGTTGATTCCAAAAAGAAACGAAAGTTTCGAATAGACAGTAATTGCTGCTCTTAAAGATGAAAGCGAATGTACAAGTTCAATGTGTAATATGATACGTGAACTTCCAATAACCCTTGAAGAGATTAAAAGAGAAGCTGAAAAAGACATTTTCATAAAGAAAATGAAAACTCAATTAGGACTGAGGGAAAAAAATAACAAAGTAGGACAAACTACATTTTTTTCAATTTGTGAAGGTGTATGCTGATAGAATCGTAATTCCACAGGCATTACGAAGGAAAATATTAATGGAATTCCATACAGGTCATGCTGGCATTTCAAGAATGAAATCCTTAATTAGAGGATACGTATATTGGCCTGGTATGAACAAAGAAGTAAAAAACTGTGTCAAAGCATGCAAAGGATGTCAGTTAGCAGCCCGAGATCCGCCAGTAAAAACGACCCCATGGCCGAAAACGGACCTACCCTGGTCACGTCTACATATTGATTATGCCGGACCTCTAAATGTTTTTTTCTACTTAATTGTAGTAGATTCTTTCTCTAAATAGCCAGAGATATTTAAAACCAGACATCCAACTGCAAGGAACACTGTAAATGCACTTAACGAAATCTTTAGCCGTTTTGGTGTACCAAAAACCATAGTAAGTGACAATGGTACAGCATTTACAGGTCACGAATTTAAAGAATTCTGCAAATCGCTGAATATTCAACATATCACGACACCTGTTTACCATCCTAGGTCGAATGGGTTGGCAGAAAAATTTGTGGACACATTTAAACGGGCAATAAAGAAAAACCTGAATATGGACACAGATGAGCAAACTATACAAACATTTCTAGCAATCTACAGGGTAACCCCGAACCCAAATAATAATGTTAATTCATCCCCTGCAGAACTGATGTTTGCTAGAAAACTTAGATCTATCTTCGATAGACTTATACCTGAGAAGAAGAAAAGTTCTAAAAGAGAAAACTTGAAAGTAAAGTGCTATTCCTCGGGGGACAAAGTGTATTTTTAAAATTTTCAGAATGGAAAAAATCATTGGGTGGACGGTTTCATTATGAAAAGAATTGGGAACATGGTTTATACCATTCAAGGCCCAAGTTTTGTCTGTAAAAGACACATAAATAAAATCCGTCCCAGAATTTCGCAAAATACAGAAGAAATTCCAATGGAAACATTATGTGATACATTTGATATACCAAAGCCAGTGTGTATACCTGAAACTATGAATGTATCCCCTGAACATACCATACGGGGTGGACAGAATTCCTTACCGCAGGTAACGCAGACCAGAAGGAAGAGCACCAGAAAAAGGAAAAGCATCATGCGTTTAAGCCCTGATTCTAAAAGGAAACGGTACTAAAGCTAAAATCGGGAAGATTTCAGCTTCAGGGGAAGGTGTTGTAAAGATCATGATTGGCATAAATACGAAACTAACATAAAGGGAAATAATCAGGTATTGACTATATACGAAAGTACGTATATAAGACGGGCAGTCATATCTGGAAGTGAGCGAAGAGTAAACGTCTCTACTTCCTACCGGATCCCTGTTAAACGCAAACCACTCGGCGTATTCTTAATTTAGTATGTCCTATGTAATTTAGGATATAACAAAAAATAAAAGGAAAAGACTCCCGAGCAACGCCGGATATATATATATATATATATATATATATATATATATATATATATATATATATATATATATATATATATATATCCAAGACCTAGAAATACTGAAGCTGTTGGATCAGCTCTATGGTGGACCTCCAAGATCAACCAGAGCTATTATTTTAGCGTAAATGTATGTAAAGTCAATTACATAATTAATTTACGTTCCAATAATTCAACATAACAACAGATTGTGTACAATCGTTTCAGAGATCATGTATGTTTATAATAATTACTTTCAGATATCATCGTCAGCACAGAATATAGACACTAACTTAAACGTATATAGACAGCACCAATGGAACAGAGACCAACATCCTCAATTAAAAAGCAAATTAGAAACGATGAGAACAGTTGATGTATGTAGTCCCCAAATCATAGCAGACCAGGTTGAAACATTGTTTAGGGGCCAATATAGGGGTTCAAAGATGAAAGAACCCAATGCAATATTTCGAGTAGGGACAGCAAACATTTATCGTATTGTGCAAAATATAAAATATATACCAATAATTATTATTTTATCATTTTATAATAATTTATACCAAAACGAAGTCATCTGGTTTACAATTTTTTCAAATATATATGTATATAATATATATATGTATATGCAGGGTGTTGCAGCACAATCTGACACTTGACAGAAAGAAGAATAAATAAACAATGAAAACAAAAGTTGCATAGGCAGAGACCTAACCGTTTATTTAACAACAGTTAGAGTTACATACTACATTATATTTCAATGTAACTGCCGCCGCCGGATACGCCTATTTCAAGGAGGATTCGAAATGATTTGGCGACCATGTCCTTGTCTGTAGCGGAAAACGCCTCCACAATGGTAGCCTTTAGAGAGTCGACCCTGTTGTGGGCGTGCTTGTTGGTCTTTGTCTCGATCACCCCTAGAAGAAATATTCAAGCTGTCGAGTGAGAAAAATTGTTGAGCATCCACGCCTGGATTGTCTTGACCTTGTGTGCAGGAATGGAGTCTTGTTGGAAGACGTAGGAGCGGCGATCTCGTCCATACAGTGCTTCACACCCTGATAGATCTCGGTGGTGATTATCAAACCCTTTTGAACGAAGAACAGAGGCAGCCCGTCCTCCTCGCTGGAGATAACGCCAAGGACCATGACAGAGGAGGCAAACTTCATATGCTTCACGACAGGAACCTCGATGTCTTTGCAGACCCACTTGTCGTTCTGCCTGATCGAAATTCTTTTCATCAGAGAAAACCTCAGCATCCCGGCGAACCCGTGCTTGTGCTCGTTCAGCAAAGCCGCCTTTTGACCTTCCTCGATTCCTTGGAGGCATTCGTGATGAGTATGTGGCGAGAGTAACCAGTGTCCTTATTGATAGTTTGGTAGATCGTCGACTTGTGACAGCCCATGTCAGCGACGATCTTGGCCTAACTCTGGCGTCCGGATTTTGCTGAAACACCGTATTTATGCATTTTTATGGTATAATTATATTTTTATTTTATTAAAATCTGCCTCTACCTTTTGACGCAATTATTAATTTAAATAAATTAACACTTATTAATTTAATTAATTTGGATAAAATATATCTATAAATAGACCTAAAAGAGTTATGTCCTTGTATCATTGCTAAACAATTATTTAATTTACCAAGGTACTTTTCCTTTTTCGGAACTCTTCTATGTTTTTCTTAATACATCGGTTATGGAAGCTATATTAAACCGATATTTTATATCTTTGACGTATTACATAAAATTGGTATTTATTTGCACCTTGCTTGTTTTTTAGCTAGTTGTATTTTCTCATTGTTAAATCCTTTTTTAGGAGTGATGGAAGAATGAACTTTTGATTCTACTTATTTCTCCATCTGGCGAAACTTTTGTCTTTACATCTCGGTTCTTAAAATAAGATATTTTTATGATAAACAATATGGACATTTTGTTTACTATGCTGATTTTTTTAAATTGTAAAGCGGATGAGTTGTTTTTTGTATAAATTATTATAAAATGATATAATATTTTAAATAAATATCTATCAGCTCTATTTAATTCTAAGTATTAAGCTTGTTTTTGTAATTTTAACTCGATCCCTTCGGGAATCATTTTGATCTATATAAATTTCATTTATATTGATTTAAGTTGGTAATTCATTTTAATACTGGATTATCTTATACAAGTATTTCGTTTAGAAAAATTATTGTGACCACTTTTCATCTGTTTGTCTTTATTGGCTATAGGGTTTTATTGCTTGCCTTTAGGTGATTTTTTGGTATTTCCTGAAATGAATCCATTCTGTTTCGAAACGGACTAACGAAGAACTTGTTACTGATTACTTTCATTTCATACTTTGCCTTATGCCAGTCTTTTAATAATAAAGTATTATTATAAATAACATTGGCAAACTTCTTTAAAAAATGGTAATATTTATACAGCAAAAATAGAATTTTATATATATATATATATATATATATATATATATATATATTGTTTTTTTACCTTGAAGCAGTAATTTCTTTAGCTGTAAGGAGCTAAAAAATATTACTGTTGCGATTTCCGTTAAAAAATACTGTCAGTCGTTTACAACATACCGAACCAATTATGTTCGATTTTTCCCCTGCACACATCGGTAATCCATCTTTTCATATCTTCACATATGAAGAATTCATGACATGTGGTGAATATTTCAAGTATTACTTATGACCGTAAATAAATCCACAGCATCAGAAAGACAGCTCGACTGGCCAAGGACTGCCACCGCCATTTCTGTTGCTTCCGCCGCCGCCCCCGTCTTCTGTCCTACCGCATGTGTGCTCGTTTGTAACCCCTGCATCGATAGTTCGTTGTGTCGTCGTTGTCCTTTCAGTGGTCGTGGTCCGACGTGGTTGATTTACTGCACCTTTCTTCTTCTTCCTCGTCATCATCGCCGCCATAGCCGCCGTGGTCCTCGTCCTAGCGTTCACCGCCGCCGCCGTTCGCTGCTGCTGCACGTGCTCTCGATCTGGCTTGTTCTGCGGGCGCACAACAAAATCGCTGCGCGACCGATATATATCCTCCGGAGGGAGACACGCCCCCGCCGCTGACGACGACATTGCCGCTGCCTCTGACGCCGCCGACGCCGACGCCGACGCCGCCGCCGCCGTCGAACGAAGCCTTGCAGGAAGAGCCGTGTCGCCCGCCGGGTTTGCCTTGGTCCGACTGACTCGTCGTCGTCGCCCTCTCGTAGACTCGCCTACCTGTACGTTCGACCGTCTTTCCTCCAGGAACCCGCCGACTCCGTGTCGTCGTTGTCGCCGCCGCCGCCTGAGTCCCGCACCACCACCGCCGCCGCCGTAGTGAATGGACTCTGCCCTCTCGCACCTTGCGTCTGGCAAAACTTTGGACGTCCCGCTCGCGGTACTCGTGCTGCAGCGACCCCTTGTCCGATAACGCGTAGCCACGACGTCTGCATCTTCTGTCGACCGACGCGTAGACAGCAACGCCGCCGCCGCCTCCATCTAACGCAAAGGAAGAAGAAGCCGCAGCAGGCGTCGTCGTAGTCGCCTAATCGTTTTCCGTCCGCAGTTCTCGCCGTCCTCCCCTACCGTCGATTCGAACGGCTGCCGGATGGGTAACATAATCAACGTCCTGCGAAGCGCTCCCGTCAGCATTCGCACCGGGGCGGCGATAGGTACGTATTTAGAAGTCTGGGGTGGCGATAGCTACGTATATAGCATGTGCACATGGGCGGCAATAAGTACGTACATAGCATGCGCTCCGGGGCGGCGAGCAGTACATATATAGCACGTGCACCGGGGCGGCGAAAGGTACATATACAGCATGGGCACCGGGGCGGACATAGGTACGTATATAGCACGTGCACCGGAGCGGCGAAAAGTATGTATTTTGCATTCGCACTGGGGCGGTGATAGGTACGTATTTAGCATTCGCACCAGGGCAGCGATAGGTACGTATTTAGCATTCACACCGGGACGGCGATAGGTACGTATTTAGCATTCGCACGAAAGCGGCAATATGTACATATTAATTATTTGTACTAGGGCAGCGATAGGTACTTATGTAGCATGCACACCGGGGTGGCAATAGGTACGTATTTAGCATTCACACCGGGACGGCGATAGGTACTATTTAGCATTCGCACCGGGGCGGCGATAGGTACTTATATAGTATCTGCACTGGGGCGGCGATAGGTACGTATATAGTATGTGCACCGGGTGGCGATAGATACGTATATAGTATGAACACCGGGGCGGAGATAAGTACCTATATATAAGGCGCAGATAGATGTGTTACTTTTTATAGAAATATGTCATAGTATTGCGGTGGGCAACGTAGGAGAAATGGTGAGGAAGAAGCAGCTTTCGCAAAAGGCAAAATTACAAAGTAGCGGTGAAATGGGGCGACCAGGGAAGAGAAAGGTAGAAAGATAAAGAGACGGCTTTAGAGAGAGGGGGGGGGGGAATAGAAGTTTGAATATAAAGATGTTACACACGCGATTTTTTTTCAATGTTTTTATGACCCCGAGCAACGCCGGGTAGCCCCGCTAGTCTTCTATTATATAAAGGGCAGTTTGTTTGTCTGTTTGTATGTCCAGATACTCCTCCGAGAGTACCCAGCAAACAGTCACACGGTTGACATCATTATGACCGGCCAGCCCTGGGACGTGTAATATCTCAGAACCTGAAAAAAAAATGGACTCTTCGGGAGTCGACTGAGCACTTTTCTCCAATGGGGGGTGCCTTTTTTCTCCATTTTCAACGTTGTTTAGTACTAATTTGAGAAAAAAACAATGCTATCATGTATAATTTTAGAAATATGCAAAGTCACGCTTTTAACAGGAAATGACGTCAGAGAGTGGCAGGAAGAAATTCACTCACACTACAACCATTTTTTTCTTTCTTTTTTTTCCATCTCACTCCCACACTTTCTTTCTTAATTGTGGCTGTTCTGTTATCATGATAGGCATTACCTCCTCATTTCAGGCCAAATTGGGGTGGGGGTGTCGGCATTCGCCGGTGTGAGCGCCTCAGGCGAAATTTGGGGGAGGGGGAGTGTAGGTATTCGCCGGTGTGGGCGCCTCAGGCGAAATTTGGGGACGGGGGAAATTATGAGTATTCGTCGGTTAGACAGATCCCTCCTTGGGCGCATATCAGCCGGTACTTTAGGGGAGAGGGAGGAAAAGGGATTAAAAATAAAATGATAATCTGATTTTTTATTCGACAGTGTAAGATCGACACCTATCGGATAGGACTAGATATACACTTGATCTCAAGGCAATAATGCCGAGAACAGATACTGCACTTTGATCTTAGCCAAAAGGGTTAGAATTTATTTAGATGGATGCATCCTGGAAAACATTAACTCCTAGAGTTAAAATTACATTCCCAGAATGCATACCACCTTAGGCATTAAAGCCCACTGTGGAAGGGGGGAAGGTGACATTTATACAACTTTTTTTAGACATTTTTTATTGTACAAAAGGTTTTTCAAGAAAGACAAAACAAAGACATTTTTTATTTGACAAAGAAAATGCACAATGACAAAAACCTACTCTACCCTAAGCTAGACATTCACACTAAAAAATTAGCAGTCACTCTATGGCTTAACCCTACTTAAAATATCCCAAAAATGATACATGAAAACTTGAAATAACGTGGGAGTGGGATAACGCATTAAAAACACACAAAAAGAAAGAAAAATAAAGAGCCAAATAAAATGATAAGGGGTTGTTAGTAGGACACTCCCTACCCTCTTGCTAAGTGTGGACCGCCCACTGTTTTCCGGCTCAAGGCCGAAAACAAGCAGGTCGACCCCTAAATGGGAGTGGGAATAAAGTGGGGCGTTCTGAAAATAAATTAATCAGGATCTGGGTACGGGAATGGATGGCGTCTTCCAAGATAATATTGCCACGGGTTTCATCAGCCGGGGACAAAATAAATATGTAGAGTGGGCATCTTTGGAAGCTCTCTAGTGCCGGCAAAAATAAAATAGGGACAGGACATCATTTATACCTACTAGCTAAGTTTCAACTAGGCTAATACTTTGAATTTACATTGGGCTGGGTTCCGTAGGACCCAGTACCGTCTGCACCATGCTAAGGAGGAAAAACGTATTCAAACTTGGCGCCTCTTCCGATGCACAAACTAGTGTTGCGCACCCATCTTCTATTAAAGTCCATGCGATGTAATCTTTTCCAATCGCATCTGATTTTTACTTTAAGCTGATGCTTAAAGTAAACGACCAGATCCCGATCCGAAACAGATCCAACCCCATGAACCTCATTTAGACGTGTAACCCACGTCACTAACCTAGCTACGGCCAGGATCACAAGAAACATCATTCGCTTCTCTCTAGACCACGGCGGTGCTACGTTGTTGATGACGAATGCGACATCCAGGACCATCGGCTGCTCGGCATCGATGCGAGCCGTTACCTCTCTGACATACTCCCAGAGAAGACGTAATTTTCTGCAGGTGAAGAAGGCGTGCTCGGCCGTTTCTTCCTCATTGTCCTCACAGCGCGGGCACAAGGGAACGTCCCTTATGCCATCCCTGCGTAATCTGCCATAGAGGGGCAGTGCGTTCCGAACAAGTCGCCATGGCAGAGAGTACTCAGAATTGTTGAGATAACTCTGGCCTGGCGCCCAACTCCACTGGGAGCGAGCCTCCTCCGTCGACAATCCAAGCCGCCTCCCAAGCGGATCCGAAGCTGACCCCTCCACTAGATCCCGATACAGTCTCTTCCTAGACCGGGCAAGGTCACTGGACCCCGGTAACGCCTTAAGCGCAGCTCGGCATTCGGTGACGAACAGCGATTCTCCTCTCGGCTTACGTCGACCTTCGACCGAGTGATCGGGTATGAGGTTGGGAAAGACGCTCTCAACCGCAGGGACCCACGGAGCGTCCTCCGTCAAAGTACGACTCAGGAAAGCCAGTCTCTTGGCATGTCTATGACTTGCCAAGTCAGGCATCCCCAAGCCTCCATCGCACGGACGTTGCGTACAGACCTGTCTGCGGACGTATGCTTTCTGCCCCTTCCACAGAAGTGAAAAGAGCAAGCGCGTGAAAGCAAGAAGGCGGTCCACAGGCAGAGGGAGTACAGACAGTCGGTAAAGTATGATAGGAAAGACGTAAGTGGCGCACACCTCCGCTCTCCCCTTCAAGGGAAGTTTCCTTCGAATCCAAGCCCTCACAGACGATTCGACCTTTGCCTGTACTTCCGACCAATTCTTCTCCAGCTGGAGACCCGGTCCGAACCAAACGCTAAGGATCCGAACCGGGCCATCGGTCCAGCTGAAGTCACCTGGAAGTGCGGTCTCTCCGCTCCAGGCAGCCAACCGCAGGCCGTTGGACTTGCTGCGGTTGACAATGGCCCCTGTCACTTCTTCGTAACGAGCGAGCGCCTTAATCACTGCTTCTATGTCTTCACGGCTGGACACAAAAACGGTGACATCATCGGCATACGCGG
Source organism: Sepiola atlantica (assembly GCA_963556195.1). NCBI lineage: Eukaryota > Metazoa > Mollusca > Cephalopoda > Sepiida > Sepiolidae > Sepiola > Sepiola atlantica. The sequence goes on along the minus strand of OY744537.1, from coordinate 63,102,615 downwards.
AAACCCTGACTCGGGCATAGTGAGGAGGGATAGCGATTCCGCGCAGGACTGGTGTAGCCGCCCCGTCCCTTAATTTGCGAAGGAAGGGCTCCAACGCCAGGACATAAAGCAGGGGCGACAGCGGCAACCCTGACGCACCAAACGAGAAACCACGAACGACTCCGAAAGCCTACCGTTTACCTGCACCGCTACCGTCGGCAGACGATACAGAATTGAGACCCACTTGCGGAAGTCCGGATTAAAACCTGCAGCCTCTAGAACAGATTCCAAGAAACCATGGTCGACCCTATCGAAAGCCTTGGACTAATCTAAATTGATCAGCGCGGCTTCAGTGTCGTCTTCTATACCCTCTAGGATCGTGCGAACCAGATGTAAATTGTTTTGAATTGACCTCCCCTTTACAGCATAGTTCTGCTCAGGTTCGATCAAGTCAGCGATAACAACCTGCAAACGATTCGCAAGAACACGGGCCAAAATCTTTAACTCTGTGTTTAGCAGAGTTATGAGCCTATAACTATCGAAATCCCCCACTCCACGTTGGACCCCCTTCTTCAACAATGTGACCACTCCTTTGGTAACCTGCCCAGGGATCGAGCCCTGAGCAAACCAGTGGTTAAACACATCCTTCAGAAGAGGAACAAACATGGGCGACAGCCTCAAGTAAACTTCGTACGGCAGACCATCGAGTCCTGGTGATTTGTTTAAGACGACCTGCTTCAACGCAGTAATGATCTCACCCTCTGTAACGTCCCCATCACAGCCAGCTGCTCGGGCCGCTTCTAGGCGGGGCGAGTCATCCAAATAGCTGTCAAACTCCTGGCCGCGGAGACTTTCTTTAACCTAGCGCAAACTACTTGACCTTCATATCGCTCGCTAGCCAAGCGATTGAGGCCCCCTTAATTAAAGCTATCTCTAGGGGATCCCCCAGTCACCGCCCGGGTCATCTTATCATCTACACGCTTCTGTGTCCTAGCCCTATCTCGAGCGAGGCGCTGGCTATAGCGGACACAAAAACGTCTAACGTGAGCCTTAGTTTTAACCCACCAACTACTCCCGATAACCGCCCCCACTAAAGCCCGCTGAAGTAGTAACGTTAGCTTGTCCCGGAAGTCGGGTATCTTTAGTAAGGAGGTATTCAACTTCCAGTACCCAGCTAACCTAGGCCTATCGCTTAAACTCAAACGGGCCATAACCAATTTATGGTCCGAGTGACCTAACCAAGTGAACGTGGGACAAGATAAGAAATCTATGTCGCCTCTACTAACTAACATTCTGTCCAAATAAGTACTCGGATAGAAGGCCGCGCTAGTATGCCACGTCCACATCTCCCGCCCTGGGTGATCAACGCGAAATCTGTCGACAAGATCGCATGAGGCGATCAGGTCAGACAGACTGCTATCACACCTATCCAACCCTCTATTACCCCCGACCTTATCTATCTTGGGGTCAAGGACGGCATTCCAATCCCCCATTAATACTACACGCTCCGGACCCCCGAGAAACGTCTCCAACCGTCGAAAAAAGGAAATCCTCTCACTAACAGTGTTAGGCGCATAAACCGCAACGATCCGAAACTTGCTGCTGTCAACGGCAACATCGACTACGACCAACCGTCCTTCCGCATCCGTATGAACAACGCGCACTGTCGCGGACAGAGTGCGTCTCACTAGCAAAGAGACACCACAACTTCGAACATTTCCATATGCTGAAAACAACTCAAAGTCATCAGTCAGCACATCACAATCCCCGTACGAACAGAAGTGGGTCTCCTCGATCGCAGCAATATCTACCTTAAGCGCCACGAACAGCCTTGATTCGGGATCTCATGCCCCACACGTTCAATGTAGCAAAGTTTAAAGCCATTATTACTCCTAATCAGTGTTACAAACGGGCCTAAAGTCCTCGGGGGTGAGGACGCCGAAGGCCTGACCGAGACTGCCGGTCAGCAGTTCGGACGAAATCCGTCCGTCTCTAGACAGGCCCCCCACGTCCAATGGGGAAGTCAGTTTGAGTGCCCGAAAAGATGAGGGGTGAACATAAGCAGGGACCCTTCCCATACATCTGGCAGCCAGCTTACGTAATGACTGGTGCTCCTCATCTATTAGCTTCATTCCCTGAATCACCTTTTCACCCGCCTCCACCATCCTCCTCAGAGCCTTTGCCCTGCTCCCATTTTCCTGGCGAATAAATGTTGTTAACATTAGGGCATCCGTAAAGTTCAGCGGATTCTGGACCTGTTTGCCCCTCACATGAGTGAAGGCCTCCAGCATTTTGAGGTATTTTTTCTGTCGGCCATTCAAATCCGCCTGTGTCTGTGTAGCATTGGCCTCGCAAATCCTTTCATCAGGGAAAAAAGGATACTTCTTGTTTTTTTCATATTTTACTACCGGTAGAGTCGGAGGTTTAGCTTCCTCGACAGGGGCTCTTTCTGCTTCCTCTGTCCTGGTAGTCGGGGATCTATCTCTGGGTCTATTTGAGGGTATCCAAAAGGGGAGGGGTGTTTTGCGCAACCTCATTTGAAGGGGACGGGGATTGGGTTTTGGGGGGTTGAGCAAGTTCAGTGCCACTGCTTTCTATCATTTCGTCTTTTGACTCTTCTTCTTCCACCATTTCTTCCTCTGCTGCTTCCTTTGCCTCTTTAATTTTTTTAGCTTTATTTTCCTTAGGCTTTTCTGAGTCCACTCCTTCAACGACCATTACCGTCTCGTCCTCATTTGATTTCTCATCCTCCTCTGACGAGTGGGTCGGCAATTTCACCGCCGGAGTGGGTGTATTTACCGGTTCAACAGGAGTTTTTGTCCCCTGAATAGGGGGTTTGTCAACCGGAGCTGATTTGGAGGTAACGGTGGTCTTCTTTGCTTTTTTGCCCATTACCGTACTCCACTTGGGAGAATCGTTCTCCGTCCCGGCTGCCTCTACTGTGTTTGCTTGAGGTACCACGGGTGTCTTTTTCTGTGTTGAAGGCACAGACGCCGGGGACTTCGCTGGAATCCTTTTCGGGCAATCTTTTGCCATATGCCCCGGCGTCTTACAGCTCCAGTAATACGGCCTCCTTCCCTCCACAATGAGTGACATTGCCCAGGATTCGCACTGTAATTGCGCGGGGATGTCCAAAAAGCCTTTATGGCTTACTCTCATCTTTAACTTCTACTCCCCTGTTTGGATGTTCCTGGGGCCACGGACAGGAAAGATTGCCTCGACGTCACCATACTGTGACATAACTGCTCCTAGATGGTCGGAGCCAATACAGCATGGGACGCCGAGGATTGTGATGGTCGTCCTTCTTTTCCCCTGATATTCTGGCTTAATTCTTAACCCTTTCCATATCAGGTCCTGTCTTGCCACTTTCTCGGCATCCTGCGCTGTTGGAAGCAGGATATCCCACATGGCATAAGATCGCTGAACTACGTATGTGGCTGGGACGTTCCAGTCCCCCAACATCTCGAACATTTTGTCCTTCGTAACCCTGGTCAACCCCTTCGCTTTAGCGTCCGTCGTTACTAACGACACAATCCTCAACCTTAAGCTTTCAAGGGTGCCAGGGATAAGCTTTATTGTACTACCCTGGGTATACGCTTCGTACTTTTCCTTGAAAAGCTGTTTATACTCGTCAGGTTTTTTTTGCGCTGTAGGTCCCCACGCTGCCACATTCCGAGAACTTCCTGGGGTCGGCGTGACTTCCTTGGCCTGAGATTCTCTTTCCGCAGGGATTGGAGCACTACCCAACACTGGCCATGACTCTGCTTGCTTTCTGGATGCCCCCCGTTTCAACTTAGGCCTTGCTTGCCTTTGCTGTTTAGCACGGTCTTCCGAGGACTCCCGATCTGACCCCGATGAGGAGCACCCCCAAATAAAACTAGGTCTATAGTTTTGTTTTTGTGCCATCCCCAAATCCAGGGAATTGCATTTTCTTAAGGGTTCTGGACTTTTTGGGTGATTGAAAGGAACATCATCCATAACCGCCAAGAGGTCTTTCTTAGTCCTTATACCTCAACTAGTTTTGACTGGCGTTATGAAGTCCCCAAAAAACAGATCTTTGTTTTCAGCAGACCTAACCCTCGGCCTGGAACGCGGAACTGAGACATCAACTGACGAGCCAATCTGGGCGCACTCGAGTGTGCTAACCCTATCCACATCTGGGGTGCCACTCGATGCGGCGTTCCTCCACGTACTTGGTGCCCGGCGTGGCCACACCTCCTTGGGCGCACTCGAGTGTGCCACCCACCAACGCAACTGGGGTGTCGCCCGGCACGACACTCCCCAACCTAACTGACGGATCTGAGGTGCCCGGCGAGGCAACACCTCTTGGGGCGCACTCGTGTGTGCAACCCCCCTCCAATACGACTGGGGTGCACTCGGGTGTGCAACCCCCCTCCAATACGACTGGGGCGCACTCGGGTGTGCAACCCCCCTCCGTCTCAACTGGGGTGCACTCGGGTGTGCAACCCCCCTTCCCGGTCGGAGAACCGCTCGGCACGGTTCTCCCCAACATCATTAGGTCGTACTCAGGAGTACGATTCACCAAATCTAATAAGGTGCCCTCCGCGGTCACACCTTCCTCGCTGTTGTCAGCGACAACACAGTTTTTTGAAGCCCGGGTGGCTTCCATCTGTAAACGGGTCTGAAGGAGGCACGACACCCGCCGATTCGGAATCGAGGAGACCGTCAACGAAGACCGGTACGTAAGCCTCCCCGAAACCTGCCAGCTGCTTAAGTGCGCACCTCAGACAGACGCTGAAAGAAAGAATAAAAAATAATTAAATGCCCAAGAGGGGCGAACAAATCTGACTGTAGGACTAGACCCGCCGATTCGGAGACGAGGAGACCTTCACCGTTTTACGGGTTCGTCAGTCTCCCCGAAACCTGCCAGCTGCTTAAGTCAGCCCAACAGTCAGGGAAAAGAAGAAAAGAAAAATAAGAAAAAGTTCCAAGAGGGGCCAAAAAAGTGACAAAAGCCCCAAAAGGGGGTTGGTCAAAAAACGCTTTAAACCTAGCCAAAAGGCCCGTTAGCGAGGACGCCTAGTCTTTTGGAAGACAAGAATGTCGTAACTGAGAACAGATACTACACTCTGATCTTAGCCAAAAGGCCGATTTATTTAGGCAGGTGAGTTCCTTCGGACAACCTTCATCTTTATCTACAGATGAAGATTTTACAAACCTTGGGAACTCACCAGACCTTAGGCATAGTGCCCGTTATGTAGGGGGAGGGGGGTCGGGGATAAGTGAGACAAGCTGTTCAATGTTTTTTATTTCAAAATTTTTTACAAACAACAGAAAAAGAACATTTGCTGACTCTAAACTAGATTCTTGCACCAAAATACCGCATTCACTCTGTGGGTGGGTCCCTACTTAAAATATCCCAAAAAAACATCGATGTAAAAATAGAAATTACCGTGGGAGTGGGAAAAAATATTAAAAACACCCAAAAAGAAAGAAAAATAAAGAACAAAATAAAATGATAAAAAAGTTAGTATGGCCCGGCTTTCCCTCATGGCTAAGTGTTAGACCGCCCACTGTTTTCCGGCACGAAACCGAAAACAAGCGGGTCGGTCACTAAGTGGGAGTGGGAACTTAAGAGAGGAGTGTTCAAAAATAAATTCATCGGGAATGGGATCGTGGGGTTGATGACGTCTTCCAAGATAGTAATGCCAAGGGTTTCAAAAAGACCGGGGACAAAATAAAACAGTGGAAGTGGGAATCTTTGGAAGCTCTCTAGTGCCGGCAAAAATAAAATAGGGACAGGATAACTCTCATTCCTACTAGTTTAAAAGGTTACCAGTTTTTTTAAATAAATCAAAAAACTCTACAGGGGTGGGTTCCGTAGAACCCAGTACCGCGTGTACCATAACTATGGAGGGAACACGAACTCAAACTTGGCGCCTCGTCGGATGCACAAACTAGTGTCATGCACCCATCTCCTATTGAAATCCATGCGATGTAATCGTTTCCAATCGCATCTCATCTTCACTTAAAGTTGGTGTTTAAAGTAAACTACCAGATCCCGATCCGAAACAGATCCAACACCATGAACCTCATCAAGACGTGTAACCCATGTCACTAGTCTTGCTACGGCTAGGATCGCTAGAAACACCATTCGTTTCTCCCCAGACCACGGCGGTGCTGCGTTGTTGATGACAGATGCTACATCCAGGACCATCGGCTGCTCGGCGTCGATGCGGGCCGTCACCTCCCTGGCGTATTCCCAGAGATGTCGAAGTTTGCTGCAGGTGAAGAAGGCGTGCTCGGTCGTTTCTTCTTCGTCGTCTTCACAGCGCGGGCATAAGGGGACGTCCTGCATAATCTCTGCATAATCTGCCATAGAGGGGCAGTGCGTTTCGAACCAGTCGCCAGGTCAGAGAATACTCAGAATTGTTGATATAACTCTGGCCCGGCGCCCAATTCCACTGGGAGCGGGCCTCCTCCCTCGACAATCAAAGCCGCTCCTCAAGTGAGTCCGAAGCGGTACCCTCCACTAGATCCCGATATAGTCTCTTTCTAGACCGGGCAAGGTTACTGGACCCCGGCAACGCTCTAAGCACGGCCAGGCATTCGGAGAAGAACAATGAGAGGTCAGAGAAATTTTTAGGGGTCAGGCCGAACCTTTTAGGGGTCAGGCTAAATGTTTTTCTTTTTTTTGTGGTTTTGAACTCAAAATATTTCTCAGGGTTGGGGGAGAGTTATAAATTAGTTGGGATAGAGGGCTGGAGAGATTGAGGGGTCGGGGAAAATTTTAGGGGTCAGGCCGAACTTTTTAGGGGTCAGGCCAATTTTTTTCTTTTTTTTTGTTTTGAACTCAAAATAATTCTCAGGGTTGGGGGAGAGTGAAAAATTAGGGGGCTGGAGAGATTGAGGTGTCGGGGAAAATTTTAGGGGTCAGGCCGAACTTTTTAGGGGTCATGCAAAATTTTTTCTTTTTTTTGTTGTTTTGAACTCAAAATATTTCTAAGGGTTGGAGGAGAGTTAAAAATTAGTTGGGATGGGGGGCTGGAGAGAATGAGGGGTCAGAGTAATTTTTAGGGGTCAGGCCGACCTTTTTAGGGGTCAGGCCAAATTTTATTGTTTTTTTGTTTTGAAGTCAAAATATTTCTCAGGGTTGGGGGAGAGTGAAAAATTAGGGGCTGGAGAGATTGAGGGGTCGGGGAAAATTTTAGGGGTCAGGCCGAACGTTTTAGCGGTCAGGCCAAATATTTTTCTGCTTTTTTGTTTTTAACTCAAAATATTTCTCAGGGTTGGGGGAGAGTGAAAAACAAGTTGGGATGGGAGGCTGGAGAGATTAAGGGGTCGGGGAAAATTTTAGGGGTCAGGCAGAACTTTTTAGGGGTCAGGCCAAATTTTTTTTGCTTTTCTGAACTCAAAATATTTCTCAGGGTTGGGGGAGAGTGAAAACTTATTTGGGATGGGAGGCTGGAGAGATTGAGGGGTCGGGGAAAATTTTACGGGTCAGGCCGAACTTTATAGGAGTCAGGCCAAATTTTTTTGTTATTTTTTTGTTTTGAACTCAAAATATTTCTCAGGGTTGGGGGAGAGTAAATCGAAATTGGGTGGTGCGGTTTGAGATATTGGGGGTCGGGGAAAATTGTAGGGGTCGGCCCAAACTTTTTAGGGGGTCGGGCGAAATTTTTTTGTTTTTTTTAACTTAAAACATTTCGTAGGTTAGTATATAGTATGCACACCGGGGCGGCGATAGGTACGAATATAGAATGCACACCGGGGCGGCAATAGGTATATATATAGTATGTGCACCGGGGTGGCAATAGGTACGTGTATAGTAGTGCATAGAGATGGCGATAGGTACTATATAGCATGTGCACAGGGATGGCAGTAAGTATGTATATAGAATGCGCACCAGGGCGGTGATAGGTATTTATTTAGCATGCGCTCCGGCCCGGCGATCAGTATGTATATAGCATGCACACCAGGGCGGCGATAGGTATATATTTAGCACGCACACCGGGTCGGCGATAAGTACATATTTAGAATTCATATCAGGCCGGCTATAGGGACGTATTTAGCATTTGCACCGGGGCGGCGATAGGTACGTATGTAGCATTAGCAATGGGGCGGCGATAGGTATGTATGCAGCATTCACACTGGGGCGGCGATACGTACGTATGTAGCATTGGCACCGCGGCAGCGATAGGTACTTATGTAGTATGCATACCGGGGCAGCAATAGGTACTCATATAGTATCTGCCCCGGGGCGGCGATAGGTACGTATATGTTATGTGCACCGGGGTGGTGATAGATATGTATATAGTATGAACACCGGAGCGGAGATAAGTGCTTATATAGAAAGCGCAAATAGATGTAGTACTTTTTATAGAAATATGTCATACTATTGCCCTGGGCAACGTAGGAGAAATGGTAGGGAAGAAGCAGCTTTCACAAAAGGCAAAATTAGAAAGTAGCAGTGAAATGGGGCGACCAGGGAAGAGAAAGGTAGAAAGATAAAGAGACGGCTATAGAGGAGGGGGAGAAATAGAAGTTTGAATATAAAGATGTTACGCACGCGATTTTTTTTCAATTATATGTTTTTATGACCCCGAGCAACGCCGGGTAGCCCAACTAGTAACTTTATAAAAGTACTGACTCACTCAACATGTCCAATAATCCCTGCCGGATGTACCCGGTCTTGCACTAAATTGTGTCCGGTTGTATCAGGTCATCCCATAACTTCTGTCCGGATGCATCAATAACATCATAGGAAGGCTACGTTAAGAGTGTGTAGTGAAACAAGGGTTGCTCAATCACATCCGCACCTGACAACCGGTAAGACTGATTTCAGTAGTGCTCAGGAGGTCTCCTTGATTTTCAAAGGTGCTTCTGAAGTATACACGTCCTTAGTAATATTGGTGTTTGTAAGTAAAACGGTCCCTACCCCCCCCCCCAATGAATGTTGCTGCTTCTTAAGTATAACGGTCCACAGGAATGTTAGGTTTCTAAAGTATAATGGTCCACAGGGACCGTTCTACTTTAGTAGAACGGTCCCTAGAAATATTGGTATGGGTCAGGCCAAATTTTTTTGTTTTTTTTTTTGCTTTGAACTCAAAATATTTCTCAGGGTTGGGGAAGAGTGAAATATTAGTTGGGAGGGAGTCTGGAGAGATTTAGGGGTCGGGGAACATTTTAGGAGTCAGGCCAACCTTTTATGGGGTCAGGCCAAATTTTTTGGGTTTTTTTTGTTTAGAATTCAAAATATTTCCCAGGGGAAAATTTTAGGGGTCAGAACGAACTTTTATGGTGTCAGGCCAAATTTATTTATTTTTTTTTTTTAACTCAAAATATTTCCCAGGGTTGGGGGAGAGTGAAAAACAAGTTGGGAGGAGGGGCTGGAGAGATTGAGGGATCGGGGAACATTTTAGGGGTCAGGCCGAACATTTTAGGGGTCACGCCCAATTTTTTTTTTTTTGGTTTTGAACTCAAAATATTTCTTATGGTTGGGGGAGAGGGAAAAATTTGGGGGCTGGAGAGATTGAAGTGTCGGGGAAAATTTATGGGGTCAGGCCGAACTTTTTAGGGGTCAGGCCAAATATTTTTCGTTTTTTTTTGTTTTGAACTCAAAATATTTCTCAGGGTTGAGGAAGAGTGAAAAACAAGTTGGGAGGGGGGCCTGGAGAGATTGAGGGGTCGGGGGAAATTTTAGGTGTCGGGGCGAACTATTAGGGGTCAGGCCAAATTTTTTTCTTTTTTGTTTTGAACTCAACATATTTCTCAGGGTTGGGGGAGAGTGATTAATTAGTTGGGATATAGGCTGGAGAGATTGAGGGGTCGGGGAAAATTTTAGGGGTCAGGCCGAACTTTTTAGGGGTCAGGCCAAATTGTTTTCTTTTTTTTTTGTTTTGAACTCAAAATAATTCTCAGCGATATGACCGTATTTAGCATTTGCACCGAGGCGGCGAAAGGTACCTATTTAGCATTCGCACCGCGGCGGCAATAGGTACGTATTTAGCATTCAGCAGTGGCGATAGGAACGTATATAGCATGATCACCGGGCGGTGATAGGTATGTATTTAGCATGCGCTCTGGGGCAGCGATCAGTACATATATAGCACGCACACCAGGGCGGCAATAGGTACTATATAGCACGCGCACCGGGGCGACGAAAGGTACGTATTTAGCAATCCCAACGGGCCGGCGATAAGTATGTATTCAGCATTCGCACCGGGGCGGCGATATGTACGTATTTAGCTTCCGCACCAGGGCGGCGATAAGTACGTATTTAGAATTCAGAAGTGGCGATAGCTACGTATATCGCATGTGCACATGGGCGGCAATAAGTACGTTCATAGCATGCGCACCGGGGCGGCGATCGGTACATATATAGCCTGCGCACCGGGGCGGCGATAGGTACATATACAGCACGCGCACCGGTGCGGCGATCGGTACGTATATAGCATGTGCACCGTAACAGCAAAAAGTACATATTTTGCATTCGCACTGGGGCGGTGATAGGTATGTATTTAGCATTCGCACTAGGGCAGCGATAGGTACGTATTTAGCATTCGCACCAAAGCGGCAATATGTACATATTAATTATTCGCACTAGGGCAGCGATAGGTACTTATGTAGCATGCACACCGGGGCGGCAATAGGTACGTATTTAGCATTCACACCGGGGCGGCGATAGGTACTATTTAGCATTCGCACCGGGGCGACGATAGGTACATATAGTATCTTCACTGTGGCGGCGATAGGTACGTATATAGTATGTGCACTGGGGCGGCGATAGGTACGTATATAGTATGCGCACCGGGGTGGCGATAGATTCGTATATAGTATGAACACCGTGGCGGAGATAAGTACCTATATAGAAGGCGCGGATAAAGGTGTTAGGTTTTATAGAAATATGTCATACTATTGCCTGGGCAACGTAGGAGAAATGGTGGGGAAAAAACAGCTTTCGCAAAAGGCAAAATTAGTAAGTAGCGGTGAAATGGGGCGCCCAGGGAAGAGAAAGGTAGAAAGATAAAGAGACGGCTAGAGAGAGAGGGGGAAATAGAAGTTTGAATATAAAGATGTTACAAACACGATTTTTCTTCAATTATATATTTTTACTAGCAAGGGTACCCGGCGTTGCCCGGGGCTCTCCCTCCTCCTCTCCGCAAGCAAAATAGGATATTGAGCACTTTTCTCCCGGACAACGCCGAGTATTTAGAAAATCAAGATGGCCTCCAGAGCACTACTAAAATCACTCTTACCGATACCCCCCCTCCTTTTCATCTGCACAATAGTCCGAAGAGAAACACTACAGTAGCTCTATCTAGGACATTTAGCACGTTTCTCCCGGACAATGCCGAAGCCTCTGGGTCCTAAATTGACGAAGCCCCCCTATCCCCGGTGCTGGGTCCTATACTGTAGAAGCACCCCCGGTGTTGGGTCCTATACTGTAGAAGCACCCCGGTGGCTATACTGCAGAAGCCTCTGGATCCTATACTGTAGAAGCACCCCCGGTGCCTATACTGCATAAGCACCCATGGTCCCTATTCTGTAGAAGCATTCGGGTCCTATATTGTAGAAGCACCCCCGGTGCTGGGTCCTATACTGTAGACGCACCCCTGGTCCCTATACTGTAGAAGCAGCCCTGGTCCCTATTCTGCAGAAGCATCCGGGTATATATTGTATAAGCACACCTGGTTCATATACTGCAGAAGCCCTTGGGTCCTATACTGTAGAAGCGCCTGCCACCCCCCACCCCCCACCCCGGTGCCTATACTGCAGAAGAACCCCCCGCCCAGGTCCATATACTTCAGAAGCCTCCGGGTCCTATATTGTATAAGCACCCCCGCAGGATGAAGATTTTGATAATTCCCCCCCATCCCACCACCCGCCCCCCCAAAATTCTCACCCCCCTCGCGTCTTAAACATTCTCCCCCCAAAGAACTATTTTTATTTTAATGTGATTGAGCAACCTTTGTTTCACTGTTATTGATACATCCGGACAGAAGTTATGGGATGACTTGATACAACCGGACAGTGCATTTTTATCAAGTTGTTACATGAATGTATTGGCTGATTTCAAAATCACCAGTAAATAACATTGAAAAAGTTTTAAAAAACCAGACCCGCCCCCGAAAACTGGCCCCGTTGACCCCCGGGGACATTTTTTTTTTTTTTTGTAATTTTGAGATGTTATGATCCCAGGATATGTGCGGTCCTAAAGATGTAAACTTTTTGACATGTCGTCGCATAGTTTTTGAGGAGTAGCTGCACATACAAACAAACAGACATACAGACAACTGCCCTTTATATAGGAGACTAGCGGGGCTACCCGGAATTGCTCGGGGTCATAAAGACATATAATATAAGAAAAATCGCGTGTGTAACATCTTTTTATTCAAACTTCTATTTCTCCCCCTCCTCTATAGCCGTCTCTTTATCTTTCTACCTTTCTCTCTCCTGGTCGCCCCATTTCACCGCTACTTTCTAATTTTGCCTTTTGCGAAAGCTGATTCTTCCCCACCATTTCTCCTACGTTGCCCAGGGCAATAGTATGACATACAGGGTGTTTCAAAAGTCTTGGGAACATAACGATTTTTAATAACTCAAAAACTATTAGGAGTTGAAAAATGAAATTGGTACCGTTGGAAAGGTTAAAGTTTCAAGTTTTGTGGGGAATCTTCAAAGTTGCTCAATATGAGCACCATTCGTCACACGGCAGACATCTAGTCGATAGTCCATTTCCTGCCAAACGCGTTCCAGCATCTTAACGTCAATGGTTCCCACAACTGCCGTTACTCGAGCCTTTAGTTCGTCAATATCTCTTGGAAGGGGCGGCACATAGACTTGTTGCTTGACAAAGCCCCAAAGGAAAAAGTCACACGGGGTAAGATCTGGAGACCTAGGAGGCCAGGGCATGAGAACGTCATCACCTCGCCCAGATCTCCCAATCCATCTACCAGGCAGCCTTGTGTTAAGAAACTGCCTTACTCTAAGACTCCAGTGTGGTGGTGCACCATCTTGTTGAAAAATGAAGTCATCAGATTCTGCTTGTTCCAACTGAGCCATTAACCAGTCTTCCAGCATGTTGAGATAGGATTCACCAGTGATAGTTGCCTCTTCAAAGAAGAACGGTCCATAGACACCTTTCTTGGAAATTGCACAAAACACGTCCACTTTTGGTGAATCTCGCTCGTGCTCAAGAAGTTCATGAGGATTCTCAGTACCCCATATGCGAGTGTTATGCTTGTTAACTTTGCCATTCAGATGGAAGGTCGCCTCATCGCTAAAAACAAGCCGGTCATCAAAGCCGCTATCTTCCAACTTCTCTTGCATTGCAATGCAAAAGTCACGGCGAAGTGGCTTATCAGTGTCCTTCAACTTTTGGACCAACTTGAGCTTGTAAGGTACCATTTGCAGTCGTTTCCTTAAGACACGCCAGACAGTTGCTGGAGCAAGCTGAAGTTCCCTGCTGGCTCTTCTCACTGATTTACGGGGGCTCCGCTGAAAGGCTGTCCGAACTTGCTCAACTGCATCTTCTGAAGTTGAAGGGCGACCTGTTCGCTTACTTGGGCACAAACACCCATCTTTCATAAATTTAGCATGCCATCTGACAATGGATTTCCTTTCAGGTGCTTCTTTTTTAAATTTCCTGCGAAATGCACGCTGAACACATGTCCACGATTCAGTCTTTGCAAATTGGAGGACGCAAAATGCCTTGTCTTGTTTAGAGAACGCCATTACTGCACCTGGAAAGATAACACGAAAATCATTAGTATGACCATAAACTTGATTAAGCAAGCTTTAAAATGGCACCAGTTTCATTTTTCTACCTGGAATAGTTGATGAGATATACGCATTTGTAATGTTCCCAAGACTTTTGAAACACCCTATATTTCTATAAAAAGTACCACATCTATCTGCGCCTCCTATATAAATACTTATCTCCGCCCCGGTGTTCATACTATATACATATCTATCGCCACCCCAGTGCACATAACATATACGTACCTATCGCCGCCCCGGGGCAGATACTATATAAGTACCCATTGCCGCCCCAGTATGCATACTACATAATTACCTATCGCTGCCCCGGTGCAAATGCTACATACATACCTATTGCCGCCCCAGTGCGAATGCTGCATACGTCAATATCGCCGCCCCGTTGCGAATGCTACATACGTACCTATCGCCGCCCCAGTGAAAATGCTAAATACGTCCCTATCGCTGGCCTGATGCGAATGCTAAATATGTTCCTATCGCCGCCGCGGTGCGTGTGCTAAATACGTACCTATCGCCGCCCTATTGTGCATGCTATATACGTACTGATCGCTGCCCCAGAGTGCATGCTAAATATATACCTATCACCGCCCTGGTGCGCATTCTATATACATACTTACTGCCATCCCTGTGCACATGCTATATAGTACCTATCGCCACCTCTATGCACTACTATGCACGTACCTATTGCCACCACCGTGCACATACTATATATATACCTTTCGCCGCCCCGGTGCGCATACTATATTCGTATCTATCGCCGCCCCGGTGTGCATACTATATACTTACCTACAAAATATTTTAAGTTCAAATAAACAAAAAAATTTCACCCGACCGCCTAAACAGTTTGGTCCGACCCCTACAAGTTCCCCCGACCCCTAATACCTCAAGCCGCACCCCAAATTTTGATTTACTCTCCCCCAACCCTGAGAAATATTTTGAGTTCAACACAAAAAAAAAATTGGCCTGACTCCTAAAAAGTTCGGCGTGACCCCTAAAATTTTCCCCGACCCCTATCTCAATTAATTTTTCACTCTCCCCCAACCCTGAGAAATATTTTGATACAAAATAAAGACAAAAGAAAAACATTTGGCCTGACCCCTAAAAAGTTCGGCCTGACCCCTAAAATTTTCCCCGACCCTTCAATCTCTCCAGCGCCTTATCCCAACGATTTTTTCACTCTCCCCCAACCCTGAGTAATATTTTGAGTTCAAAACAAAAAAAACAAAAAATTTGGCCCGACCCCTTACAAATTTGGCCTGACCCCTAAAATTTCCCCCGACCCCTTAATCTCTACAGGCCCCCGAACTTTTTTTTTCACTCTCCCACAACCCTGAAAAATAATTTAAGTTCAAAAAAAGAAAAACAAATTTGGCCCGATCCCTAAAAAATTTGGCCTGACCCCTAAAATTTTCCCCGACCCCCTAAACTCTCCAGCCACCCACCTCCAAACTTTTTTTCACCGTCCCACAACCCTGAGAAATATTTTGAGTTCAAAACAACAAAAAAAATCATTTGTCCCAACCCCTAAAAAATTTGGCCTGACTCCTAAAATTTTCCTCGACCCCCTAATCTCTCCAGCACCCCTCCAACTTCTTTTCACTCTCCCACAACCCTGAGAAATATTTTAAGTGCAAAATTTTTTTTTTTAATTTTGGCCCGACCCCTAAAAAATTTAGCCTGACTCCTAAAATTTTGCCCGACCCCCTTATCTCTCCAGCCACCCCCAACATTTTTTTTCATTCCCCCACAACACTGAGAAATATTTTAAGTTAAAAAAAATGAAAAAATAAAAATTTGGCCCGACCCCTAAGCCCCCCATCCCAGCTAATTTTTCACTCTCCCCCAAATCTGAGAAATATTTTGAGTTCAAAACAAAAAAAACAAAAAAATTGGCCTGACGCCTAAAAAGTTCGGCCTGACCCCATAAATTTTCCCCGACCCCTCAATCTCTTCAGCCCTCCATCCCAACTAATTTTTATCTCTCCCCCAACCCTGAGAAATATTTTGAGTTCAAAACAAAAAAAAGAACAAAATTTGGCCTGACGCCTATAAAGTTCGGCCTGACCCCTAAAATTTTCCCCGACTTCTCAAGCTTTCCAGCCTCCTATCCCAACTAATTTTTCAATCTCCTCCAACCCTGAGAAATATTTTGAGTTAAAAAAAAAAAAATTTGGCCCGACCTCTAAAAAATTTGGCCTGTCCTCTAAAATTTCCCACGACCCCCTAATCTCTCCAGGCCCCCCCCCCCCGCAACTTTTTTTTCACTCTCCCACAACCCTGAGAAATATTTTCAGTTCAAAAAAAGAAAAAAAGAAAAAATTTGGCCCGACCCCTAAAATTTTCCCCGTCCCCCTAATCTCTCCAGGCGTCCCGCTACCGAGCCTTTTGGCTAGGTTTAAAGCGTTTTTCTTTGACTAAGCCACCTTTTGGGGCTTTTGTCA
The DNA here is from genome assembly GCA_963556195.1 of Sepiola atlantica. Classification (NCBI taxonomy): domain Eukaryota; kingdom Metazoa; phylum Mollusca; class Cephalopoda; order Sepiida; family Sepiolidae; genus Sepiola; species Sepiola atlantica. Next base: position 63,086,455 of record OY744537.1, on the reverse strand, counting down.
CTTTTTTCCTCCCCCTTTTGAGGATTTTTTCTCTTTCTTTTTAGCCCCTCTTGGGCATTTGTTTAATATTTTATTTCTTCCTTTTTCAGCGTCCTATTGAGTTAAGCAGCTGGCAGGTTCGGGGAGACTTACGTACCGGTTTCGGTGACGGTCTCCTCGATTCCGAATCGGCGGGTGTTGCCCTCCTTAGGACCCGTTTTATGATGGAAGCCAGCCAGGCTTCAAAGGTTGGAGTTGCCACGGACGTGAGCAACGACCAGGGTGTGACCGCCGAGGGCACCCTTTTAGACCTGGTCAGTCGTACTCCCGAGTGCGACCTGATGATGGTGCCCGTGAAGGGGGGTTACACACCCGAGTGCGCCCCGGTCGTAATGGAGGGGGGTTGCACACCCGAGTGCACCACAGTCGTAATGGAGGGGGGCTGCACACCCGAGTGCGCCCCGGTCGTAATGGAGGGGGGGTTGCACACCCGAGTGCACCCCAGTCGTAATGGAGGGGGGCTGCACACCCGAGTGCGCCCCGGTCGTGATGGAGGGAGGCTGCACACCCGAGTGCGCCCCAGGAGGTGTTGCCACGCAGGGCACCTCAGTTTCGGTTATGGGGGGTGTCGCACCGAGCGGCACTCCAGCTCAGGTTCAGGGGGGTTGCATACCCGAGTGCGCCCCAGTCGTGATGGGGGAGGTCGCACCGAGCGGCACTCCAGTTCAGGTTTCGTTAGAGGGAGACACGTCCCAGTACGTCCCAGGTCCGTGTACCGCATCAGGGGTTGTCGGGTCCGATGACGACCCAGGGCTTAGGTTCGGGGATTTTCCCTCCAATATACAAATACCCACTCTTTCGCAAGCCGAATTTAGGGCGTACTACGATGTTCCCTTTTTCCCGGAAAAAAAGACCTCCAAATTGCACAAAAGTCAATCTCTCGACTTAATTGTAGCCCAGAGGAATTATTCACCAAAATTATTTCTTGGGTGCTCTTCGGGGGATTCGTCATCCGACAGCTCAGAAACCGACGATCAGCAACAACCTAGACAAAAGAAGACAAAAACGCCAACAGAGGTTTGGCCAGTTCTAAGGGGTACGTCCAAATCTCACACCCCACCAAGACAGAAACTCACAGCAAAAAATCAATACCTGGAGACGCAGCAGGATGGGGACCCCAGACCCAGAAGTCTCCAGACGAGTATCGTGAGCTCTTCAGGGGAAAATATGAGAAACTCACAGACGGGAGTACACTAAAACTCATCCCCGGTACCCTGGAGAATCTTAGGAAAAGAATAGTCTCACTGGTAACCACAGACAAAAACGGGCTAACTGGGCTCCTCAAAGAAAAAATCTTTGAAATGTTGGGGGAGCTGAAGATCCCGACAACTTACGTTTTGCGCCAATCTTACGCAATGTGGGATATCCTGCTTCCTACCCAACAAGACGCCGAGAAGATAGCAAGGGAAGATATCCTATGGAGGGGTCTGAAGATCAAGCCTGAGTACCTTAGTAAAAGACGGACGACCGTCAAGATTATCGGCGTCCCATGCTGCGTCAGCGCCGACCACTTAGGAGCAATTATGTCGCAGTATGGTGACGTCGAGGCGGTGTTTCCGGTCCGTGGTCCCCGTAACATACTAACCGGGGAGTATGTACTTAAAGTTAGAGTGGATTACTCTAACTTTCATAAAATTCCAGCACAGCTAAAGTGCGAAAAATGGACAATGTCAATTATTGTGGAAGGGAGGAGGCCACATTGTTGGCACTGCCAAACGCCGGGGCATATGGCAAAAGAGTGCCCAAAGAGAAAGCCCGTAAAGTCCCCGACGCCGGTGCCGGCAAAAACATCAAAACCGGCGGTGGTGCCAGAAAAAATGTCAACCAAACCAGCTGCAAAAATCCCAACTAAAGCAGTGACTCCAGCAGTGACTCCAGCAGTGACTCGAGCTGTGACTCCAGCAGTGGCTCCAGCAGTGACTCCTACAGTAACAGAAGCAGTAACAGAAGCAGAAACTCCAGCAGTAACGGAAGGAGTAAATCCCTCAGAGGAGAAAACAGAAGAGGAACAAGGTTGGAGCAAGGTGGTCTCCAAGAAAGGAAAAAAGCAGGTGGCCCCAGTAAAAGCACCGGCTCAAAAAAGGAAGTGCCCGGCTCAATCTTCAGAATCGGAAGAGGAAGGTGGCACCGATGAGGAGAGAATGGATGTGGAGGGTGAAGAGGAGCCAAAGCCTATCAAAGAAACACAGACACATAAGAAGAAAAAAGAAAACGGAAAGACGGAAGGAAAAAGGAATGAAAAAGATCACTCTCAACCCGAAACGCCCCAAACCCCAATACCCCCGGTTGAGAAGAATACCCCTCCCCCTCTTAACACCCCCGCGGAGAATTCGGCTTCTGCTGACAAGAAGCTCGAACCCAAAGAACCAGACAAATCTGGCCCTAAAGAAAACAAAAATGCACCGGTGAGACAGGAAAGATCAAAAAAGTTCCCGTTCTTGCCGGGACTTAGAATCTGTAGGGCGGATGCCTCGCTGGTCCAATCCGACCTGAATATTAGGCAGCGAAAGTATCTCAAGCAATTAGAGGCTTTCACGCATGTGAACGGGAAGAAAGTACAAGATCCCCGTAGCTTCGAGAAAGCCCCGCTGAGAACCACCTTCGTCCGGCAAGACAAGGGTAGCAGGGCAAGAGCCCTCTGGAAGATGTTGGAAGCAGCAAAGGACGCCATACCGGGTGTAAAATTAATAGAGGAGGAGCACCCATCATTAAGTAAATTAGCGTCCAAATGTCAGGGGAGGGTCCCCATTTATGTTCATCCCTCATTTATTCGGGCTTTAAAGCTAACCTTTCCCCTGGACGTGGGAGGTCTGGCTCGAGACGGACGGATTTCGTCCGAACTGCTGACCGGCAGTCTTGGTCAGGCCTTCGGCGTCCTCACTCCCGAGTACTTTAGGCCCGTTTGCGACATCTAATAAGGGATAATGGCTTTAAACTTTGCTACATTGAACGTGAGGGGCATGAGATCCCGAAGCAAGGCTGTTCGCGTGCTGAGGGATCTCGTGGCGCTTAAGGTAGATATTGCTGCGATCGAGGAGACCCACTTCTGTTCGTACGGGGATTGTGATGTGCTGACTGATGACTTTGAGTTGTTTTCAGCATATGGCAATGTTCGTAGTTGTGGTGTCTCTTTGCTAGTGAGACGCACTCTGTCCGCGACAGTGCGCGTTGTTCATACGGATGCGGAAGGACGGTTGGTCGTAGTCGATGTTGCCGTTGACAGCAGCAAGTTTCGGATCGTTGCGGTTTATGCGCCTAACACTGTTGGTGAGAGGGTTTCCTTTTTTCGACGGTTGGAGACGTTTCTCGGGGGTCCGGAGCGTGTAGTATTAATGGGGGATTGGAATGCCGTCCTTGACCCCAAGATAGATAAGGTCGGGGGTAATAGAGGGTCGGATAGGTGTGATAGCAGTCTGTCTGACCTGATCGCCTCATGCGATCTTGTCGACAGATTTCGCGTTGATCACCCAGGGCGGGAGATGTGGACGTGGCATACTAGCGCGGCCTTCTGTTCAAGTACTTACTTGGACAGAATGTTAGTTAGAAGAGGCGACATAGATTTCTTATCTTGTCCCACGTTCACTTGGTTAGGTCACTCGGACCATAAATTGGTTATGGCCCGTTTGAGTTTAAGCGATAGGCCTAGGTTAGCTGGGTACTGGAAGTTGAATACCTCCTTACTGGAGATACCCGACTTCCGGGACAAGCTAACGTTACTACTTCAGCGGGCTTTAGTGGGGGCGGTTATCGGGAGTAGTTGGTGGGTTAAAACTAAGGTTCATGTTAGACGTTTTGTGTCCGCTATAGCCAGCGCCTAGCTAAAGATAGGGCTAGTACACAGAACCCTGAGAAATACTTTGACTTCAAAACAAAAAAACAAACAAAAATTTGGCCTGACCCCTTAAAAGTTCGGCTTTACCCCTAAAAATTTCTCTGACCCCTCATTCTCTCCAGCACCAACTAATTTCTAACTCTCCCCCAACCCTGAGAAATATTTTGAGTTCAAAACCACAAAAAAAGAAAAAAGATTTAGCCTGACCCCTTAAAAGTTCGGCCTGACCCCTAAAATTTTCCCTGACCCCTCAATCTCTCCAGCCCCCTAATTTTTCACTCTTCCCCAACCCTGAGAAATATTTTGACTTCAAAACCAAAAAAAAAACGAAAAAACTTGGCCTGACCCCTAAAAAGTTCGGCCTGCCCCCTAAATTTGTCCCCGACCCCTCAATCTCTCCAGCCACGTAATTTTTCACTCAACCCCAACCCTGAGATATATTTTGACTTCAAAACAAAAAAAAAACAAAAACATTTGGCCTTACCCCTAAAAAGTTCGGTCTGATCCCTAAATTTGTCCGGGACCCCTCAATCTCTACAGCCCCCTAATTTTTATCTCTCCCCCAACCCTAAGAAATATTTTGACTTCAAAACCAAAAAAAAAACGAAAAAATTTGGCCTGACCCCTAAAAAGTTCGGGCTGACCCCTAAAATTGTCCCCGACCCCTCAATCTTTCCAGCCCCTTAATTTTTAACTCTCCCCCAACCCTGAGAAATATTTTGACTTCAAAACCAAAAAAAAACGAAAAAATTTGGGCTGACCCCTAAAAAGTTCGGCCTGACCCCTAAAATTTTACCCGACCCCTCAATCTCTCCAGCCCCCTAATTTTTTACTCAACCCCAACCCTGAGAAATATTTTGACTTCAAAACAAAAAAAACAAAAAAATTTGGCCTGACCCCTTAAAAGTTCGGCTTGACCCCTAAAAATTTCTCTTACCCTTCATTTTCTCCAGCACCCCATCCTAACTAATTTTTAACTCTCCCCCAACACTGAGAAATATTTTGAGTTCAAAACCACAAAAAAAAAGAAAAAGATTAAGCCTGACCCCTTAAAAGTTCGGCCTTAACTTCTAAAATTTTTCCTGACCCCTTAATCTCTCCAGCCCCCTAATTTTTAACTCACCCCCAACCCTGAGAAATATTTTGATTTCAAAACAAAAAAAAAAACAAAAAATTTGGCCTGACCCCTAAACAGTTCGGCCTGACCCCTAAAATTTTCCCCGACCCTTCAATCTCTCCAGCCCCCTAATTTTTTACTCAACCCCAACCCTGAGAAATATTTTGACTTCAAAAAAAAAAAAAAAAAAAAATTTGGCCTGACCACTTAAAAGTTCGGTTTTACCCCTAAACATTTCTCAGACCCCTCATTCTCTCCAGCACCCCATCCATACTAATTTTTAACTCTCCCCCAACCCTGAGAAATATTTTTAGTTCAAAACCACAAATAAAAAGAACAAGATTAAGCCTGACCCCTAAAATTATCCCCGACCCCTCAATCTCTCCAGCCCCCTAATTTTACACTCGACCCCAACCCTGAGAAATATTGTGAGTTCGAAACAAAAAAAAAACAATAAAAGTTGGCCTGACCCCTAAAAAGTTCGGCCTGACCCCTAAAATTTTCCCCGACCCCTCAATCTCTCTAGCCTCCTAATTTTTCCTCATCCCCAACCCTGAGAAATATTTTTACTTCAAAACAAAAAAATTGTGCCTGACCCCTAAAAAGTTCGGCCTGACCCCTAAAATTTTCCCCGCCTCCTCAATCTCTCTAGCCCCCTAATTTTTCCTCATCCCCAACCCTGAGAAATATTTTGACTTCAAAACAAAAAAATTTGACCTGACCCCTTAAAAGTTCGGCCTGCCCCCTAAAATTTCTCTGACGCCTCATTCTCTCCAGCACCCCATCCCAACTAATTTTTAACTCACCCCCAACCCTGAGAAATATTTTGCGTTCAAAACCACAAAAAAAAAGAAAAAGATTAAGCCTGACCCCTTAAAAGTTCGGCCTGACCCCTAACATTTTCCCTGACCCCTCAATCTCTCCAGCCCCCTAATTTTTCACTCTTCCCCAACCCTGAGAAATATTTTGACTTCAAAACCAAACAAAAAACGAAAAACTTTGGCCTGACCCCTAAAAAGTTCGGCCTGCCCCCTAAATTTGTCCCCGACCCCTCAATCTCTGCAGCCCCGTAATTTTTAACTCACCCCCAACCCTGAGAAATATTTTGACTTCAAAACAAAAAAAAAACAAAAACATTTGGCCTGACCCCTAAAAAGTTCGGCCTGACCCCTAAAATTGTCCCCGACCCCTCAATCTCTCCAGCCACCTAATTTTTTACTCAACCCCAACCCTGAGAAATATTTTGACTTAAAAACAAAAAAACAAAAAAATTTGGCCTGACCCCTTAAAAGTTCGGCTTGACCCCTTAAAATTTCTCTGACCCCTCATTCTCTCCAGCACCCCATCCTTACTAATTGTTTACTCTCCCCCAACCCTGAGAAATATTTTGAGTTTAAAACCACAAAAAAAAGAAAAAGATTTAGCCTGACCCCTTAAAAGTTCGGCCTTAACTTCTAAAATTTTTCCTGACCCCTTAATCTCTCCAGCCCCCTAATTTTTAACTCACCCCCAACCCTTAGAAATATTTTGATTTAAAAACAAAAAAAAACCCAAAAAATTTGGCCTGACCCTTAAAAAGTTCGGCCTGACCCCTAAAATTGTCCCCGACCCCTCAATCTCTCCAGCCCCCTAATTTTTAACTCTCCCCCAACCCTGAGAAATATTTTGAGTTCAAAACAACAAAAAAAAGAACAAGATTTAGCCTGACCCCTAAAAAGTTCGGCCTGACCCCTAACATTTTCCCCGACCCCTCAATCTCTCCAGCCACCTAATTTTTTTACTAAACCCCAACCCTGAGAAATATTTTGACTTCAAAACAAAAAAAAACAAAAAAATTTAGCCTGACCCCTTAAAATCTGGCTGGACCCCTAAAAATTTCTTTGACTCCTCATTCTCTCCAGCCCCCCATCCAAACTAATTTTTACTCTCCCCCAACCCTGAGAGATTTTTGACTTCAAAAAAAAAAAAATTTGGCCTGACCCCTTAAAAGTTACGCCTGACCCCTTAAATTTTATGTGACCTCTCAATCTCTCGAGCCCCATAATTTTTCACTCTCCCCCAATCCTAAGAAATATTTTGACTTAAAAACCAAAAAAAAACGAAAAAATTTGGCCTGACCCCTAAAAAGTTCGGCCTGACCCCTAAAATTTTCTCCGACCCCCTCAATCTTTCCAGCCACCTAATTTTTTTACTCTCCCCCAACCCTGAGAAATATTTTGGCTTCAAAACAAAAAAAAACAAAAAATTTAGCCTGACCCCTTAAAAGTTCGGCTGGACCCCTAAAAATTTCTCTGACCCCTCATTCTCTTCAGCCCCCCCATCCTAACTAATTTTTACTCACCCCCAACCCTGAGAGATATTTTGACTTCACAAAGAAATGTTAAAAAATTTGGCCTGACCCCTTAAAAGTTCGGCCTGACCCCTAAAATTTTATGTGACCCCTCAATCTCTGCAGCCCCCTAATTTTTAACTCTCTTCCAACCCTGAGAAATATTTTGACTTCAAAACCACACAAAAAAGAAAAAGATTTAGCCTGACCCCTAAAAAGTTCGGCCTGACCTCTAAAATTTTTCCTGACTCCTTAATCTCTCCAGCCACCTAATTTTACACTCGACCCCAACCCTGAGAAATATTTTGAGTTCAGAAACAAAAAAAAAGCAATAAAATTTGGCCTGACCCTTAAAAAGTGCAGTTTGACCCCTAAAATTTTCCCCGACCCCTCAATCTCTCCAGCCCCCTAATTTTTCACTCTTCCCCAACCCTGAGAAATATTTTGAGTTCAGAAACAAAAAAAAAACAATAAAATTTGGCCTGACCCTTAAAAAGTTCAGTCTGACCCCTAAAATTTTATGTGAATCTCTACAGCGCCCTAATTTTATACTCACCCCCCACCCTGTAAAATATTTTGACTTCAAAACAAAAAAAACAAAACAATTTGGCCTGACCTATAAAACATTCGGCCTGACCCCTAAAATTGTCCCCGACCCCTCAATCTCTCCAGCCCCCTAATTTTTCACTCTCCGTTAACCCTGAGAAATATTTTGACTTCAAAACCAAAAAGAAACAAAAAATTTGGCCTAACCCTAAAAAGTTCGGCCTGACCCTCTAAAATTTTCCCCGACCCCTCAATCTCTCAAGCCCCCTAATTTTTTACTCAACCCCAACCCTGAGAAATATTTTGACTTCAAAAAAAAAAAAATTTGACCTGACCCCTTAAAAGTTCGGCCTGACCTTTAAAAATTTCTCTGACCCCTCATTCTCTCCAGCACCCCATCCCAACTTACTTTTAACTCTCCCCCAACCCTGAGAAATATTTTGAGTTCAAAACAAAAAAAAAACAAAAAATTTGGCCTGACCCTTAAAAAGTTCGGCCTGACTCCTAAAATTGTCACCGACCCCTCAATCTCTCCAGCCCCCTAATTTTTCACTCTCCCCTAACCCTGAGAAATATTTTGACTTCAAAACCCAAAAAAAACAAAAAAATTTGGCCTGACCCCTAAAAAGTTCGGGCTGACCCCTACAATTTTCCCCGACCCATCAATCTCTCCAGCCCCCTAATTGTTTACTCAACCCTAACCCTGAGAAATATTTTGACTTCAAAACAAAAAAAAAACAAAAAAATTTGGCCTGACCCTTAAAAAGTTTGGCCTGACCCCTAGAAATTTCCCCGACCCCTCAATCTCTCCAGCCCCCTAATTTTTCACTCTCCCCCAACCCTGAGAAATATTTTGAGTTAAAAACCACAAAAAAAAAGAAAAAGATTTAGCCTGATCCCTTAAAAGTTCGGCCTGACCTCTAAAATTTTTCCTGACCATTTAATCTCTCCAGCCACCTAATTTTTAACTCACCCCCAACCCTGAGAAATATTTTGATTTCAAAACAAAAAAAAACAAAAAAATTTGGCCTGACCCTTAAAAAGTTCGGCCTGACCCCTAAAATTGTCACCGACCCCTCAATCTCTCCAGCCCCCTAATTTTTAACTGTCCCCTAACCCTAAGAAATATTTTGACTTCAAAACCAAACAAACGAAAAAATTTGGCATGACCCCTAAAAAGTTCGGCCTGACCCCAAAATTTTCCCCGACCCCTCAATCTCTCAAGCGCCCTAATTTTTTACTTAACCCCAACCCTGAGAAATATTTTGACTTCAAAACAAAAAAAAACAAAAAAATTTGGCCTGACCCCTTAAAAGTTCGGCTTGACCCCTAAAAATTTCTCTAACCCCTCATTCTCTCCAGCACCAAATCCCAACTAATTTTTAACTCTCCCCCAACCCTGAGAAATATTTTGAGTTCAAAACCACAAAAAAAAGAAAAAGATTTAGCCTGACCCCTTAAAAGTTCGGCCTGACACCTAAAATTTTCCCTGACCCCTCAATCTCTCCAGCCCCCTGATTTTTCACTCTTCCCCAACCCTGAGAAATATTTTGTCTTCAAAACCAAAAACAAACGAAAAAATTTGGCCTGACCCCTAAAAAGTTCGGACTGACCCCTAAAATTTTCCCCGACCCCTCAATCTCTCCAGCTCCCTAATTTTTTACTCAACCTCAACCCTAGGAAATATTTTGACATCAAATCAAAAAAAAAAATTTTGCTTGACCTCTTAAAAGTTCGGCTTGACCCCTAAAAATTTCTCTAACCCCTCATTCTTTCCAGCACCCTATCCCAACCAATTTTTAACTCTCCCCCAACCCTAAAAAATATTTTGAGTCTAAAACCACACAAATAAAGAAAAAGATTTAGCCTGACCCCTTAAAAGTTCGGTCTGACCTCTAAAATTTTTCCTGACCCGTTAATCTCTCCAGCCACCTAATTTTTAACTCACCCCCAACCCTGAGAAATATTTTGATTTGAAAACAAAAAAAAAACAAAAAAATTTGGCCTGACCCTTAAAAAGTTCGGCCTGACCCCTAAAATTGTCACCGACCCCTCAATCTCTCCAGCCCCCTAATTTTTAACTCTCCCCTAACCCTAAGAAATATTTTGACTTCAAAACCAAAAAAAAACGAAAAATTTGGCCTGACCCCTAAAAAGTTCGGCCTGACCCCTAAAATCTTCCCCGACCCCTCGATCTTACAAGCGCCCTAATTTTTTACTCAACCCCAACCCTGAGAAATATTTTGACTTCAAAACAAACAAAAAACAAACAAATTTGGCCTGACCCCTTAAAAGTTCGGCTTGACACCTAAAAATTTCTCTAACCCCTCATTCTCTCCAGCACAAAATCCCAACTAATTTTTAACTCTCCCCCAACTCTGAGAAATATTTTGAGTTCAAAACCACAAAAAAAAGAAAAAGATTTAGCCTGACCCCTTAAAAGATCGGCCTGACCCCTAAAAATTTCTCCGACCCCCCAATCTCTCCAGCCCCCTAATTTTACACTCGACCCCAACCCTTAGAAATATTTTGAGTTAAAACAAAAAAAAAACAATAAAATTTGGCCTGACCCCTAAAAAGTTCGGCCTGCCCCCTAAATTTGTCCCCGACCCTTCAATGTCTCCAGCAACCTAATTATCACTCAACCCCAACCCTGAGAAATATTTTGACTTCAAAACAAAAAAAAAACAAAAACATATGGCCTTACCCCTAAAAAGTTCGGCCTGGTCCCTAAATTTGTCCGCGACCCCTCAATCTCTCCAGTCCCTCTAATTTTTCACTCTCCTTTAACCCTAAGAAATATTTTGACTTCAAAACCAAAAAAGAACGAAAAAATTTGGCCTGACCCCTAAAAAGTTCAGTCTGACCCCTAAAATTTTATGTGAACCCTCGGCCTGACCCTTAAAAAGTTCGGCCTGACCCTAAAATTGTCACCGACTCCTCAATCTCTCCAGCCCCTTAATTTTTAACTCTCCCCTGACCCTAAGAAATATTTTGACTTCAAAACCAAAAAAACGAAAAAATTTGGCCTGCCCCTAAAAGGTTCGACGTGACCCCAAAATTTTCCCCGACCCCTCAATCTCTCAAGCGCACTAATTTTTTACTCAACCCCAACCCTGAGAAATATTTTGACTTCAAAACAAAAAAAAACAAAAAAATTTGGCCTGACCCCTTAAAAGTTCGGCTTGACCCCTAAAAATTTCTCTAACCCCTCATTCTCTCCAGCACCAAATCCACACTAATTTTTAACTCTCCCCCAACCCTGAGAAATATTTTGAGTTCAAAACCACAAAAAAAAGAAAAAGATTTAGCCTGACCCCTTAAAAGTTCGGCCTGACCCCTAAAATTTTTCCTGACACCTCAATCTCTCCAGCCCCCTAATTTTTCACTCTCCCCCAACCCTGAGAAATATTTTGAGTTAAAAACCACAGAAAAAAAGAAAAAGATTTAGCCTGACCCCTTAAAAGTTCGGCCTGACCTCTAAAATTTTTCCTGACCATTTAATCTCTTCAGCCACCTAATTTTTAACTCACCCCCAACCTGGAGACATATTTTGATTTCAAAAAAAAAAAAAAAAAAATTTGGCCTGACCCATTAAAAGTTCAGCCTGACCCCTAAAATTGTCACCGACCCCTCAATCTCTCAAGCGCCCTAATTTTTTACTCAACCCCAACCCTGAGAAATATTTTGACTTCAAAACAAAAAAAAACAAAAAAATTTGGCCTGACCCCTTAAAAGTTCGGCTTGACCCCTTAAAATTTCTCTAACCCCTCATACTCTCCAGCACCAAATCCCAACTAATTTTTAACTCTCCCCCAACCCTGAGAAATATTTTGAGTTCAAAACCACAAAAAAAAGAAAAAGATTTAGCCTGACGCCTTAAAAGTTCGGCCTGACCCCTAAGATTTTCGCTGACCCCTCAATCTCTCCAGCCCCCTGATTATTCACTCTTCCCCAACCCTGAGAAATATTTTGACTTCAAAACCAAAAAAAACGAAAAAATTTGGCCTGACCCTAAAAGGTTCGGCCTGACCCCTATAATTTTCCCCGACCACTCAATCTCTCGAGCCCCCTGATTTTTCACTCTCCCCTTACCCTGAGAAATATTTTGACTTCAAAACAAAAAAAAACAAAAAAATTTGGCCTGACCCCTAAAAAGTTCGGACTGACCCCTAAAATTTTTCTCGACCCCTCAATCTATCCAGCTCCCTAATTTTTTACTCAACCCCAACCCTGAGAAATATTTTGACTTCAAAACAACAAAACAAAAAAATTTAGCCTGACCCCTTAAAAGTTCGGCTTGACCCCTAACAATTTCTCTGACTCCTCATTCTCTCCAGCACCCCATCCAAACTAATTTTTAACTCTCCCCCAACCCTGTGAAATATTTTGAGTTCAAAACCACACAAAAAAGAAAAAGATTTAGCCTGACCCCTTAAAAGTTCAGACTGACCCCTAAAATTGAACCCGACCCCTCAATCTCTCCAGCCACTTAATTTTTCACTCAACCCAAACCCTGAGAAATATTTTGACTTCAAAACCAAAGCAAAACGAAAAAAGTTGGTCTGACCCCTTAAAAATTCGGCCTGACCCCTAAAATTTTCCCCGACCCCTCAATTTCTCCAGCCCCCTAATTTTTTACTCAACCCCAACCCTGAGAAATATTTTGAGTTCGAAACAAAAAAAAACAATAAAATTTGCCCTGACCCTTAAAAAGTTCGGCCTGACCCCTAAAATTGTCCCCGACCCCTCAATCTCTCCAGCCCCCTAATTTTTAACTCTCCCCCAACCCTGAGAAATATTTTGAGTTTAAAACAACAAAAAAAAGAACAAGATTTAGCCTGACCCCTAAAAAGTTCGGCCTGACCCCTAACATTTTCCCCGACCCCTCAATCTTTCTAGCCACCTAATTTTTTTACTCAACCCCAACCCTGAGAAATATTTTGACTTCAAAACTAAAAAAAAAAAAATGTAGCCTGACCCCTTAAAAGTTCGGCTGGACACCTAAAAATTTCTTTGACCCCTCATTCTCTCCAGCCCCCCATCCAAACTAATTTTTACTCTCCCCCAACCCTGAGAGATATTTTGACTTCAAAAAAAAAAAATTTGGCCTGACCCCTTAAAAGTTCGGCCTGACCCCTTAAATTTTATGTGACCCCTCACTCTCTGCAGCCCCGTAATTTTTAACTCACCCCCAACCCTGTAAAATATTTTGACTTCAAAACAAAAAAAAACAAAAAAATTTGGCCTGACCCCTAAAACATTCGGCCTGACCCCTAAAATTGTCCCTGACCTCTCAATCTCTCGAGCCCCCTAATTTTTCACTCTCCCCTAACCCTAAGAAATATTTTGACTTCAAAACCAATAAAAAACGAAAAAATTTGGCCTGACCCTTAAAAAGGTCGGCTTGACCCCTAAAAATTTTTCTGACACCTCATTCTCTCTAGCCCCTCATCCCAACTAATTTTTAACTGTCCCCCAACCCTAAGAGATAGTTTCACTTCAAAACCAAAAAAAACGAAAAAATTTGGCCTGACCCCTAAAAATTTCCCCGACCCCTCAATCTCTGAGCCCCATAATTTTTTACTCAACCCTAACCCTGAGAAATATTTTGACTTCAAAACAAAAAAAACAAAAAAATTAGCCTGAACCCTTAAAAGTTCGGCCTGATTCCTAAAAATTTCTCTGACCCTTCATTCTCTCCAGCACCACATCCCCACTAATTTTTAACTCTCCCCCAACCCTGAGAAATATTTTGAGTTCAAAACCACAAAAAAAGAAAAAGATTTAGCCTTACCCCTTAAAAGTCTGGCTTGACCCCAAAAAATATTCCTGACAGCTCATTCTCTCCAGCACCCCATCCCAACTAATTTTTAACTCTCCCCCAACCCTGAGAAATATTTTGAGTTCAAAACCACAAAAAAAAACGAAAAAATTTGGCCTGACCCCTAAAAAGTTTGGACTGACACCTAAAATTTTCCCCGACCCCTCAATCTCTCCAGCCCCCTAATTTTTTACTCAACCCCAACCCTGAGAAATATTTTGACTTCAAAACAAAAAAAAAAAAAAATTTGGCCTGACCCCTAAAAATTTCTCTGACCCTTCATTCTCTCCAGCACCCTATCTCAACTAATTTTTAACTCTCCCCCAACCCTGAGAAATATTTTGAGTTCAAAACAAGAAAAAACGAAAAAATTTGGCCTTACCCCTAAAAAGTTCAGACTGGCCAGTAAAATTGTCTCCAGCCCCCTTATTTTTCACTCTCACCCAACGCTGAGAAATATTTTGACTTCAAAACAAAGCAACACGAAAAAATTTTGTCTGACCCCTTAAAAGTTCGGCCTGACCCCTAAAATTTTCCCCGACCACTCAATCTCTCCCGCCACCTGATTTTTCACTCTCTCCTAACCCTGAGAAATATTTTGACTTCAAAACAAAAAAAAACAAAAAAATTTGGCGTGACCCCTAACAAGTTCGGACTGACCCTAAAATTTTCCCCGACCCCTCAATCTCTCCAGCTCCCTAATTTTTTACTCAACCCCAACCCTGAGAAATATTTTGACTTCAAACCACAAAAAAAGAAAAAGATTTAGCCTGACCCCTTAAAAGTTCGGACTGACCCCTAAAATTTTCCCCGACCCCTCAATCTCTCCAGCCACTTAATTTTTCACTCAACCTCAACCCTGAGAAATATTTTGAGTTCAAAACAAAAAAAAACAATAAAATTTGCCCTGACCCTTAAAAAGTTCGGCCTGACCGCTAAAATTTTCCACGACACCTCAATCTCTCCAGCACCCTAATTTTCCACTCTCCCCCAACCCTGTAAAAAAATTTTGATTTCAAAACAAAAAAAACAAAAACATTTGGCCTGACCCCTAAAAAGTTCGGCCTGACCCTTAAAATTTAACCCAACGCTGAGAAATATTTTGACTTCAAAACCAAAGCAACACGAAAAAATTTGGTCTAACCCATTAAAAGTTCGGCCTGACCCCTAAAATTTTCCCCGACCGCTCAATCTCTCCAGCCCCCTGATTTTTCACTCTCCCCTAACCCTGAGAAATATTTTGACTTCAAAACAAAAAAAAACAAAAAAATTTGGCCTGACCCCTAAAAAGTTCGGACTGACCCTAAAATTTTCCATGACCCCTCAATCTCTCCAGCTCCCTAATTTTTTACTCAACCCCAACCCTGAGAAATATTTTGACTTCAAAACAAAAAAACAGAAAAAATTTAGCCTGACCCCTTAAAAGTTCGACTTGACCCCTAAAAATTTCTCTGACTCCTCATTCTCTCCAGCACCCCATCCCAACTAATTTTTAACTCTCCTCCAACCCTGAGAAATATTTTGAGTTCAAAACCACAAAAAAAGAAAAAGATTAAGCCTGACCCCTTAAAAGTTCGGACTGACCCCTAAAATTTTCCCCGACCCCTCAATCTCTCCAGCCACTTAATTTTTTACTCAACCTCAACCCTGAGAAATATTTTGAGTTCAAAACAAAAACAAACAATAAAATTTGCCCTGACCCTTAAAAAGTTCGGCCTGACCGCTAAAATTTTCCACGACCCCTCAATCTCTCCAGCACCCTAATTTTTCACTCTCCCCCAACCCTGAGAAATATTTTGATTTCAAAACAAAAAAAAAAACATTTGGCCTGACCCCTAAAAAGTTCGGCCTGACCCCTAAAATTTTCCCCGACCCCTCAATCTCTCCAGCCCCCTAATTTTTAACTCAACCCAAACCCTGAGAAATATTTTGACTTCAAAACAAAAAAAAACAAAAAAATTTGGCCTGACCCCTAAAAAGTTCGGGCTGACCCCTTAAACGTTCCCCGACCCCTCAATCTCTCCAGCCCCCTAATTTTTTACTCGACCCCAACCCTGAGAAATATTTTGACTTCAAAACAAACAAAAAAAAAATTGGGCCTGACCCGTTAAAAGTTCGGCTTGACCCCTAAAAATTTCTCTGACTCTTCCTTCTCCCCGGCACCCATCCCAACGACTTTTTAACTCTCCCCCAACCCTGAGAAATATTTTGAGTTCAAAAAAAAAAAAAAAATTTAGCCTGAACCCTGAAAAGCTCTGCCTGACCCCTAAAAATTTCCCCGACCCCTTCAATCCCTCCAGCCCCCTAATTTTTCACTCTCCCCTAACCCTAAGAAATATTTTGACTTCAAAACCAAAAAAAAACGAAAAAATTTGGCCTGACCCCTAAAAAGTTCGGCCTGACCCCTTAAACGTTCCCCGACCCCTCAATCTCTCCAGCCCCCTAATTTTTCACTCAACCCCAACCCTGATAAATATTTTGACTTCAAAACAAAAAAAAAAAAATTTCGCCTGACCTCAACAAAGTTCGGCCTGACCCCTAAAATTTTCCCCGACCCCTCAATCTCTCCAGGCCTTTAATTTTACACTCGACCCCAACAATGATAAATATTTTGAGTTCGAAACAAAAAAAATAATGAAATTTGGCCTGACCCTTAAAAAGTGCGGCCTGACCCCTAAAATTTTCCCCGACCCCTCAATCTCTCCAGCCCCCTAATTTTTTACTCAACCCTAACCCTGAGAAATATTTTTATTTCAAAACAAAAAAAACAAAAAAAATTGTCCTGACCTCTAAAAAGTTCGGCCTGACCCCTAAAATTTTCCCCGACTCCTCAATCTCTCCAGCCCGTTAATTTTTCACTCTCACCCAACAGCGAGAAATATTTTAACTTCAAAACCAAAACAAATCGAAAAAATTTGGTCTGACCCCTAAAAAGTTCTGCCTGACCCCTAAAAATTTCCCCGACACCTCAATCTCTCCAGCCCTTTAATTTTTTACTCAAGCCCAACCCTGAGAAATATCTGGACTTCAAAACAAAAAAAAACAAAAAAATTCTGCCCGACCCCTTAAAAGTTCCGCCTGGCCCCTAAAATTTTCTCCGACCACTCAATCTCTCCAGCCCCCTACTTTTTAACTCTACCCCAACCCTGAGAAATATTTTGACTTCAAAACCAAAACAAAACGAAAAAATTTGGCCTGACCCCTAAAAAGTTCCGCCTGACCCCTAAAAAGTTCCGCCTGACGCCTAAAATTGTCCCCCCCCAAGTTTTCACTCGTCCCCACCCTGAGAAATATTTTGACTTCAAAACCAAAACAAAACGAAAAAATTTGGTCTGACCAAAAAAAAGTTCGGCCTGACTCCTAAAAATTTCCCCGACCCCTCAATCACTCCAGCCCTTAAATTTTTTAGTCAACCCTAACCCTGAGAAATATTTTTACTTCAAAACAAAAAAAAACAAAAAATTCTGCCTGACCCATTAAAAGTTCGGCTTGACCCCTAAAAATTTCTCTGACCCCTCATTCTCTCCAGCACCCCATCCCAACTTATTTTCAACTCTCCCCCAACCCTGAGAAATATTTTGACTTCAAAACCCCCCCCAAAAAAAAAAGATTTAGCCTGACCCCTAAAAAGTTCGGCATGACCCATAAAATTGGCCTTGACACCTCAATCTCTCCAGCCCCCTTATTTTTTACTCAACCCCAACCCTGAGAAATATTTTGACTTCAAAGAAAAAAAAAAAAATTTGGCCTGACCTCAAAAAAGTTCGGCCTGACCTCTACAATTTTCCCCGACCCCTCAATCTCTCCAGGCCTTTAATTTTACACTCGACCCCAACCCTGAGAAATATTTTGAGTTCGAAACAAAAAAAACAATAAAATTTGGCCTGACCCTTTAAAAGTTCGGCCTGACCCCTAAAATTTTCCACGACCCCTCAATCTCTCCAGCACCCTAATTTTTCACCTTCCCCCAACCCTGAGAAATATTTTTACTTCAAAACAAAAAAACAAAAAAATTTGGCCTTACGCCTAAAAAGTTCGGCCTGACCCCTAAAATTTTCCCCGACCCCTCAATCTCTCCCGCCCCTAATTTTTTACTCAACCCTAACCCTGAGAAATATTTTTATTTCAACACAAAAAAAAACAAAAAAATTTTTCCTGACCTCTAAAAAGTTCGGCTTGACCCCTAAAATTTTCCCCGACCCCTCAATCTCTCCAGGCACCTAATTTTACACTCGCGCCTAACCCTGAGAAATATTTTGAGTTCGAAACAAAAAAAAAACAATAAAATTTGGCCTGATTCCTAAAATGTTCGGCCTGACCCCTAAAATTTTCCCCGACTCCTCAATCTCTCCAGCCCCTAATTTTTCACACTCGCCCAACCCTGAGAAATATTTTGACTTCAAAACTAAACAAAACAAAAAAAACAAAAAAATTTGGCCTGACCCCTAAAAAGTTCGGCCTGACCCCTAAAATTGTCCCCGACCCCTTAATCTCTCCAGCCCCCTAATTTTTCACTCTCACCCAACCCTGAGAAATATTTTGACTTCAAAACCAAAACAAAACGAAAAAATTTGGCCTGACCCCTTAAAAGTTCGGCTTGACCCCTAAAAAATTCTCTGACCCCTCATTCTCTCGAGCCCACCATCCCAACTAATTTTTAACTCTCCCCCAACCATGAGAAATATTTTGACTTCAAAACAAAAAGAAAACAAAAAAAATTGGCCTAGCCCCATAAAAGTTCGGCTTGACCCCTAAAAATTTCTCTGACCCCTCATTCTCTCCAGCTCCACATCCCAACTAATTTTTAACTCTCCCCCAACCCTAAGAAATATTTTGACTTCAAAACAAAAAAATAAAAAAAATTTTGGCCTGACCCCTTAAAAGTTCGGCTTCACCCGTAAAAATTTCCTTGACCCCTCATTCTGTCAAGCACCCCATCCCAACTAATTTTTAACTCTCCCCCAACCCTGAGAAATATTTTGAGTTCAAAACCACAAAAAAAAGAAAAAGATTAAGCCTGACCCCTTAAAAGTTCGGCCTGACCCCTAAAATTTTCCCCGACCACTCAATCTCTCCAGCCCCCTACTTTTTAACTCAACCCCAACCCTGAGAAATATTTTGACTTCAAAACAAAAAAAAAGAGAGTTGGCCTGACCCCATAAATGTTAGACGTGACCTCTAAAATTGTTCCCGACCCCTCAACCTCTCCAGCCCCTTAATTTTTCTCTGTCCCCCAACACTGAGAAATATTTTGACTTCAAAACCAAAACAAAACGAAATTTGGTCTAACCCCTAAAAAGTTCGGCCTGACCCATAAAAATTTCCCCGACCATTCAATCTCTCCTGCCCTTTAATTTTTTACTCAACCCCAACCCTGAGAAATATTTTTACTTCAAAACAAAAAAAAAAAAAAAAATTTGGCCTGACCCCTTAAAAGTTCGGCTTAACCCCTAAAAATTTCACTGACCCCTCATTCTCTCCAGAAACCCATGTCATCTAATTTTTAACTCTCCCCCAACCCTGAGAAATGTTTTGAGTTCAAAACCACACAAAAAAAGAAAAAGATTTAGCCTGACCCCTAAAAAGTTCGGCCTGACCCCTAAAATTATCCCCGACCCCTCAATCTCTCAAGCCCCCTTATTTTTTACTCAACCCCAACCCTGAGAAATATTTTGACTTCAAAACAAAAAAAAACAAAAAAATTTGGCCTGACCTCAAAAAAGTTCGGCCTAACCCCTAAAATTGTCCCCGACCCCTCAATCTCTCCAGCCTCCTTATTTTTACTCAACCCCAACCCTGAGAAATATTTTGACTTCAAAACAGACAAAAAAGAAAGAGAGTTGGCCTGACCCCACAAAAGTTAGACCTGACCTCTAAAATTGTCCCCGACCCTTCAATATCTCCAGGCTTCTAATTTTTCACTCAACCCCAACCCTGAGAAATATTTTCAGTTCGAAACAAAAAAAAACAATAAAATTTGGCCTGACCCATAAAAACTCCGGCCTGACCCCTAAAATTATCCCCGACCCCTCAATCTCTCCAGCCCCCTAATTTTTTACTCAACCCCAACCCTGAGAAATATTTTGACTTCAAAACAAACAAAAAAGAAAGACAGTTGGCCTGACCCCATAAAAGTTAGACCTGACCTCTAAAATTGTCCCCGACCCTTCAATATCTCCAGGCTCTTAATTTTTCACTCAACCCCAACTCTGAGAAATATTTTGAGTTCGAAACAAAAAAAAACAATAAAATTTGGCCTGACGCCTAAACAGTTCGGCCTGACCCCTAAAATTTTCCCCGACCCAACAATCTCTCCAGCCCCCTAATTTTTTACTCAACCCTGACCCTGAGAAATATTTTTATTTCAACACAAAAAAAACAAAAAAATTTGTCCTGACCTCTAAAAAGTTCGGCCTGACCCCTAAAATTTTCCCCGACCCCTCAATCTCTCCAGCCACCTAATTTTACACTCGAGCCTAACCCTGAGAAATATTTTGAGTTCGAAACAAAAAAAAAACAATAAAATTTGGCCTGATTCCTAAAATGTTCGGCCTGACCCCTAAAATTTTCCCTGACAACTCAATCTCTCCAGCCCCACTTATTTTTCACACTCGCCCAACCCTGAGAAATATTTTGACTTCAAAACAAAACAAAAAAAACAAAAAAAATATGGCCTGACCCTTAAAAAGTTCGGCCTGACCCCTAAAATTGTCCCCGACCCCTCAATCTCTCCAGCCCCGTAATTTTTCGCTCTCACCCAACCCTGAGAAGTATTTTGACTTCACAAACCAAAACAAAACGAAAAAATTTGGCCTGACCCCTCAAAAGTTCGGCTTGACCCCTAAAAATTTCTCTGACCCCTCATTCTCTCCAGCCCCCCATCCCAACTAATTTTTAACTCTCCCCTAACCCTGAGAAATATTTTGACTTCAAAACAAAAAGAAAACAAAAAAATTTGGCCTGACCCCATAAAAGTTCGGCTTGACCCCTAAAAATTTCTCTGACCCCTCATTCTCTCCAGCTCCCCATCCCAACTAATTTTTAACTCTCCCCCAACCCTGAGAAATATTTTGACTTCAAAACAAAAAAAGAAAAAAAATTTGGCCTGACCCCTTAAAAGTTCGGCTTCACCCCTAAAAATTTCCTTGACCCCTCATTCTCTCCAGCACCCCATCCCAACTACTTTTTAACTCTCCCCCAACCCTAAGATATATTTTGAGTTCAAAACCACAAAAAAAAGAAAAAGATTTAGCCTGACCCCTTAAAAGTTTGGCCTGACCCCTAAAATTATCCCCGACCCCTCAATCTCTCCAGCCACCTAATTTTACACTCGAGCCTAACCCTGAAAAATATTTTGAGTTCGAAACAAAAAAAAACAAGAAAATTTGGCCTGACCCCTAAAAAGTTCGGCCTGACCCCTAAAATTTTCCCCGACACCTCAATCTCTCCAGCCCCTTAATTTTTCACTCTCCCCAACCCTATGAAATTATTTGACTTCTAAAACAAAAAAAACAAAACAATTTGGCCTGACCCCTAAAAAGTTCGGCCTGACCCCTAAAATTGTCCCCGACCCCTCAATCTCTCCAGCCACCTAATTTTACCCTCGAGCAAAACCCTGAGAAATATTTTGAGTTCGAAACAAAAAACAATAAAATTTTGCCTGACCCTTAAAAAGTTCGGCCTGACCCCTAAAATTTTCCACGACCCCTGAATCTCTCCAGCCCTTAAATTTTTCACTCTCCCCCAACCCTGAAAAATATTTTTATTTCAAAACAAAAAAACAAAAAAATTTAGCCCCCTAATTTTTTACTCAACCCTTACCCTAAGAAATATTTTGACTTCAAAACAAAACAAAAAAAACAAAAAAATTTGGCCTGAATCCTAAAAACTTCGCCCTGACCCCTAAAATTGTCCCTGACCCCTCAATCTCTCCAGCCCCCTAATATTTCACTCTCACCCAACCCTGAAAAATATTTTGACTTCAAAACCAAAACAAAACAAAAAAATTTTGTCTGACCCGTAAAAAGGTCGGCCTGACCCCTAAAAATTTCCCCGACCCCTCAATCTCTCCAGCCCTTTAATTTTTTACTCAACTCTAACCCTGAGAAATATTTTCACTTCAAAACAAAACAAAAAACAAAAAAATTCTGCCTGACCCCTTAAAAGTTCGGCCTGACCCCTAAAATTTTCCACGACCACTCAATCTCTCCAGCCCCCTGATTTTTAACTCAACCCCAACCCTGAGAAATATTTTGACTTCAAAACAAAAAAAAAGAGAGTTGGCCTGACCCCATAAATGTTAGACGTGACCTCTAAAATAGTTCCCGACCCCTCAATCTCTCCAGCCCCCTAATTTTTCACTCTCCATCAACCCTGAGAAATATTTTGACTTCAAAACCAACACGAAACGAAATTTGGTCTAACCCCTAAAAAGTTCGGCCTGACCCCTAAAGTTTTCCCCGACGCCTCAATCTCTCCAGCCCCCTAATTTTTCACTCTCCCCCAACCCTGAGAAATATTTTGACTTCAAAACAAAACAAAAAAAAACAAAATAATTTGGCCTGACCCCTAAAAAGTTCGGCCTGACCCCTAAAATTGTCCTCGACCCCTCAATCTCTCCAGCCCCCTAATTTTTCACTCTCACCCAACCCTGAGAAATATTTTAACTTCAAAACCAAAACAAATCGAACAAATTTGGTCTGACCCCTAAAAAGTTCGCCCTGACCCCTAAAACTTTCCCCGACCCCTCAATCTCTCCAGCCCTTAAATTTTTTACTCAACCCCAACCCTGAGAAATATTTTGACTTCAAAACAAAACAAAAAACAAAAAAATTCTGCCTGACCCCTTTACAGTTCGGCCTGGCCCCTAAAATTTTCCCAAACCACTCAATCTCTCCAGCCCCCTACTTTTTAACTCAACCCCAACCCTGAGAAATATTTGGACTTCAAAACCAAACAAAAACGAAAAAATGTGGCCTGACCCCTAAAAAGTTCCGCCTGACCCCTAAAATTGTCCCATACCCTCAATATCTCCAGCTCCCCAAGTTTTAAATCTTCCCCAACCCTGAGAAATATTTTGACTTCAAAACCAAAACAAAACGAAAAAATTTGGTCTGACCCCAAAAAAGTTCGGCCTGACCCCTAAAAATTTTCACGACCCCTCATTCTCTCCAGCTCCCCATCCCAACTAATTTTTAACTCTCCCCCAACCCTAAGAAATATTTTGACTTCAAAACAAAAAAATAAAAAAAATTTTGGCCTGACCCCTTAAAAGTTCGGCTTCACCCGTAAAAATTTCCTTGACCCCTCATTCTGTCCAGCACCCCATCCCAACTAATTTTAAACTCTCCCCCAACCCTGAGAAATACTTTGAGTTCAAAACCACAAAAAAAAGAAAAAGATTAAGCCTGACCCCTTAAAAGTTCGGCCTGACCCCTAAAATTTTCCCCGACCACTCAATCTCTCCAGCCCCCTACTTTTTAACTCAACCCCAACCCTGAGAAATATTTTGACTTAAAAACAAAAAAAAAGAGAGTTGGCCTGACCCCATAAATGTTAGACGTGACCTCTAAAATTGTACCCGACCCCTCAATCTCTCCAGCCCCTTAATTTTTCTCTGTCCCCCAACACTGAGAAATATTTTGACTTCAAAACAAAAAAAAAACGAAATTTGGTCTAACCCCTAAAAAGTTCGGCCTGACCCATAAAAATTTCCCCGACTATTCAATCTCTCCTGCCCTTTAATTTTTTACTCAACCCCAACCCTGAGAAATATTTTTACTTCAAAACAAAAAAAAAACAAAAAATTTGGCCTGACCCCTTAAAAGTTCGGCTTGACCCCTAAAAATTTCACTGACCCCTCATTCTCTCCAGAAACCCATGTCAACTAATTTTTAACTCTCCCCCAACCCTGAGAAATGTTTTGAGTTCAAAACCACACAAAAAAAGAAAAAGATTTAGCCTGACCCCTAAAAAGTTCGGCCTGACCCCTAAAATTATCCCCGACCCCTCAATCTCTCAAGCCCCTTTATTTTTTACTCAACACCAACCCTGAGAAATATTTTTACTTCAAAACAAAAAAAAACAAAACAATTTGGCCTGACCTCAAAAAAGTTCGGCCTGACCCCTAAAATTGTCCCCGACCCCTCAATCTCTCCAGCCTCCTAATTTTTACTCAACCCCAACCCTGAGAAATATTTTGACTTCAAAACAGACAAAAAAGAAAGAGAGTTGGCCTGACCCCACAAAAGTAGGACCTGACCTCTAAAATTGTCCCCGACCCTTCAATATCTCCAGGCTCCTAATTTTTCACTGAACCCCAACCCTGAGAAATATTTTGAGTTCGAAACAAAACAAAAAAAACAATAAAATTTAGCCTGACCCATAAAAAGTCCGGCCTGACCCCTAAAATTATCCCCGACCCCTCAATCTCTCCAGCCCCCTAATTTTTTACTCAACCCCAACCCTGAGAAATATTTTGACTTCAAAACAAAACAAAAAAAACAAAAAAATATGGCCTGACCCCTAAAAAGTTCGGACTGACCCCTAAAATTGTCCCCGACCCCTCAATCTCTCCAGCCCCCTAATTTTTCACTCTCACCCAACCCTGAGAAATATTTTGACTTCACAAACCAAAACAAAACGAAAAAATTTGGCCTGACCCCTCAAAAGTTCGGCTTGACCCCTAAAAATTTCTCTGACCCCTCATTCTCTCCAGCCGCCCATCCCAACTAATTTTTAACTCTCCCCCAACCCTGAGAAATATTTTGACTTCAAAACAAAAAGAAAACAAAAAAATTTTGCCTGACCCCATAAAAGTTCGGCTTGACCCCTAAAAATTTCTCTGACCCCTCATTCTCTCCAGCTCCCCATCCCAACTAATTTTTAACTCTCCCCAACCCTGAGAAATATTTTGACTTCAAAACAAAAAAAGAAAAAAAATTCGGCCTGACCCCTTAAAAGTTCGGCTTCACCCCTAAAAATTTCCTTGACCCCTCATTCTCTCCAGCACCCCATCCCAACTAATTTTTAACTCTCCCCCTAACCCTGAGAAATATTTTGAGGTCAAAACCACAAAAAAAAGAAAAAGATTTAGCCTGACCCCTTAAAAGTTTGGCCTGACCCCTAAAATTATCCCCGACCCCTCAATCTCTCCAGCCACCTAATTTTACACTCGAGCCTAACCCTGAGAAATATTTTGAGTTCGAAACAAAAAAAAAACAAGAAAATTTGGCCTGACCCCTAAAAAGTTCGGTCCGACCCCTAAAATTGTCCTCGACCCCTCAATCTCTCCAGCCCCCTAATTTTTCACTCTCACCCAACCCTGAGAAATATTTTAACTTCAAAACCAAAAAAAATCGAACAAATTTGGTCTGACCCCTAAAAAGTTCGCCCTGACCCCTAAAACTTTCCCCGACCCCTCAATCTCTCCAGCCCTTTAATTTTTTACTCAACCCCAACCCTGAGAAATATTTTGACTTCAAAACAAAACAAAAAACAAAAAAATTCTGCCTGACCCCTTTACAGTTCGGCCTGGCCCCTAAAATTTTCCCAAACCACTCAATCTCTCCAGCCCCCTACTTTTTAACTCAACCCCAACCCTGAGAAAT
This sequence comes from Sepiola atlantica, assembly GCA_963556195.1. Taxonomy (NCBI): domain Eukaryota; kingdom Metazoa; phylum Mollusca; class Cephalopoda; order Sepiida; family Sepiolidae; genus Sepiola; species Sepiola atlantica. The sequence goes on along the minus strand of OY744537.1, from coordinate 63,061,159 downwards.
ATTTGGACTTCAAAACCAAAGAAAAACGAAAAAATGTGGCCTGACCCCTAAAAAGTTCCGCCTGACCCCTAAAATTGTCCCATACCCTCAATATCTCCAGCTCACCAAGTTTTAAATCTTCCCCAACCCTGAGAAATATTTTGACTTCAAAACCAAAACAAAACGAAAAAATTTGGTCTGACCCCAAAAAAGTTCGGCCTGACCCCTAAAAATTTTCACGACCCCTCAATCTCTCCAGCCCTTAAATTTTTTACTCAATCCCAACCCTGAGAAATATTTTTACTACAAAACAAAAAAAACAAAAAAAATTTGGCCTGACCCCTTAAAAGTTCGGCTTGACCCCTAAAAATTTCTCTGACCCCTCATTCTCTCCAGCACCCCATCCCAACGAATTTTGTACTCTCCCCCAACCCTGAGAAATATTTTGGCTTAAAAACCACAAAAAAAAAGAAAAAGATTTAGCCTGACCCCTAAAAAGTTTGGCATGACGCCTAAACTTATCCCCGACCCCTCAATCTCTCCAGCCCCCTAATTTTTTACTCAACCCCAATCCTGAGAAATATTTTTACTTCAAAACAAAAAAAACAAAAAATTTTGCCTGACCTAAAAAAAGTTCGGCCTGACCCCTAAAATTTTCCCCGACCCCTCAATCTCTCCAGGCCTTTAATTTTACACTCGACCCCAACCCTGATAAATATTTTGAGTTCGAAACAAAAAAAAATAATAAAATTTGGCCTGACCCTTAAAAAGTTTGGCCTGACCCCTGAAATTTTCCACGACCCCTCAATCTCTCCAGCATTCTAATTCTTCACTCTCCCCCAACCCTGAGAAATATTTTTACTTCAAAACAAAAAAAACAAAAAAATTTAACCTGACGCCTAAAAAGTTCGGCCTGACCCCTAAAATTTTCCCCGACCCCTCAATCTCTCCAGCCCCCTAATTTTTTACTCAACCCTAACCCTGAGAAATATTTTTATTTCAAAACAAAAAAAACAAAAAAATTTGTCCTGACCTCTAAAAAGTTCGGCCTGACCCCTAAAATTTTCACCGACCCCTCAATCTCTCCAGCCACCTAATTTTACACTCGCGCCTAACCCTGAGAAATATTTTGAGTTCGAAACAAAAAAAAACAATAAATTTTGGCTTGATCCCTAAAAAGTTCGGCCTGACCCCTAAAATTGTCCCCGAACCCTCAATCTCTAGAGCCCCCTAATTTTTCACTCTCCCCAACCCTGAGAAATATTTTGACTTCAAAACAAAAAAAAACAAAAAAATTTGGCCTGACCCCTAAAAAGTTCGGGCTGACTCCTAAAATTTTCCCCGACCCCTCAATATCTCAAGCCCCCTTATTTTTCACTCTCCCCAACCCTGAGAAATATTTTGACTTCAAAACACAAAAAAAACGAAACAATTTGGCCTGACCCCTCTAAAGTTCGACCTGACCCCTAAAATTTTCCCCAACCCATCAATCTCTCCAGCCCCCTAATTTTACACTCGACTCCAACCCTGAGAAATATTTTGAGTTCGAAACAAAAAAAAAAAAAAAAATTTGGCATGACCCCTAAACAGTACGGCCTGACCCCTAAAACTTTCCCCGACCCCTCAATCTCTCCAGTCCCCTGAATTTTTACCCTCTCCCCCAAACCTGAGTAATATTTTGATGTCAACACAAAAAAAAACAAAAAAATTTTGCCTGACCCCTTAAAAGTTCGGCCTGATCCCTAAAATTTCTCTGACCCGTCATTCTCTCCAGCCCCCCAGCTCAACTAATTTTTAACTCTCCCCCAACCTTGAGAAATTTTTTGACTTCAAAACAAAAAAAAACAAAAAAATTTTGCCTGACTCCTGAAAAGTTCGGCCTGACCCCTAAAATTTACCCTGACTACTCAATCTCTCCAGCCCCTAATTTTTCACTCACCACCAACCCTGAGAAATATTTTGATGTCAAAACAAAACAAAAAAAAAAAATTTTGCCTGACCCCTTAAAAGTTCGGCCTGATCCCTAAAATTTTTCCCGACCCCTCAATCTCTCCAGCCCCTAATTGTTTACTCAACCTCAACCCTGAGAAATATTTTGACTTCAAAACAAAAAAAAACAATAAAATTTGGCCTGACCCCTAAAAAGTTCGGGCTGACCCCTAAAATTTTCCCCGACCCCTCAATCTTTCAAGCCGCCTAATTTTTCACTCTCCCCAACCCTGAGAAATATTTTGACTTCAAAACAAAAAAAACAAAAAAATTTGGCCTAACCCCTAAAAAGGTCGGCCTGACACCTAAAATTTCCCCCACCCCTCAATCTCTCCAGCCCCCTAAAATTTTTCACTCTCCCCCAACCCTGAGAAATATTTTTATGTCAAAACAAACAAAAAAAAAAAAAATTTTGCCTGACCCCGTAAAAGTTCGGCCTGATCCCTAAAATTTTCTCGTACCCCTCATTCTCTCCAGCCCCCCATCCCAACTAATGTTTAACTCTCCCCTAACCCTGAGAAATATTTTGACTTCAAAACAAACAAAAAAATTTTGCCTGACCCCTAAAAAGTTCGGCCTGACCCCTAAAATTGTCCCTGACCCCTCAATCTCTCCAGTCCCTTTAATTTTTTACTCACCCCCAACCCTGAGAAATATTTTGACTTCAAACCAAAAAGAAAAACAAAATTTGGCTTGACCCCTAAAAAGTTCGGCCTGTCCCATAAAATTGTCCCCGACCCCTCAATCTCTCCAGCCCTATACTTTTTCACTCTCCCCCAACCCTGAGAAATATTTTTATTTCAAAACAAAAACAAAACAAAAAAATTTGGCCTGACTCCTAAAAAGTTCGGCCTGACCCCTAAAATTTTCCCCGACAACTCAATCTCTCCAGCCCACTAAATTTTTCACTCTCCCCCAACCCTGAGAAATATTTTGATGTCAAAACAAAAACAAAAAAAAAATTTGGCCTGACCTCTAAAAAGTTCGGCCTGACCCCTAAAATTGTCCCCGACCCCTCAATCTCTCCAGCCCTTAAATTTTTTACTCAACCCCAACCCTGAGAAATATTTTGACTTCAAAACAAAAAAAAACAAAAAAAATTTGGCCTGACCCCTTAAAAGTTCGGCTTGACCCCTAAAAATTTCTCTGACCCCTCATTCTCTCCAGCCCCTACTCTAACTAATGTTTAACTCTCCCCCAACTTTGAGAAATATTTTGACTTCAATACAAAAAAAAACAAAAAAATTAGGCCTGACCTCTTAAAAGTTCGGCCTGACCCCTAAAATTTTCTCTGACCCCTCAATCTCTCCAGCCCCATAATTTTGTACTAACCCCCAACCCTGAGAAATATTTTTATTTCAAAACAAAAAAAAAACAAAAAAATTTGGCCTGACTCCTAAAATGTTCGGCCTGACCCCTAAAATTTTCCCCGACGCCTCAATCTCTCCAGCCTGCTAAATTTTTCACTCTCCCCCAACCCTGAGAAATATTTTGATGTCAAAACAAAAAAAAAACAAAAAAATTTGGCCTGACACCTTGAAATTTCGGCTTAAACTTTAAAAATTTCTCTGACCCCTCATTCTTTCCAGCCCCTCATCCCAACTAATGTTTAACTCTCCCCCAACCCTGAGAAATATTTTGACTTCAAAACAAAAAAAAAAAGAAAATTTGGCCTGACCCCTAAAAAGTTCGGGCTGACCCCTAAAATTTTCCCCGACCTTTCAATCTCTCAAGCCCTCTTATTTTTCACTCTCCACAACCTTGGAAAATATTTTGACTTTAAAACCAAAAAAAAACAAAAAAATTTGGCCTGACCCCTAAACAGTTCGGCCTGACCCCTAAAATTTTTCCCGACTCCTCAATCTCTCCACCCCCTCTAATTTTTTACTCAACCCCAACCCTGAGAAATATTTTGACTTCAAAACAAAAAAAAAACAAAAAAATTTGGCCCGACTCCTAAAAAGTTCGACCTGACCCCTAAAATTTTCCCCAACCCCTCAATCTCTCCAGCCCCCTAATTTTACACTCGACCCCAACCCTGAGAAATATTTTGAGTTCGAAACAAAAAAAAAACAACAAAATTTGGCCAGACTCCTAAACAGTTTGGCCTGACCCCTAAAATTTTCTCCGACCCCTCAATCTCTCCAGTCCGCTAAATTTTTCACTCTCCCCCAACCCTGAGAAATATTTTGATGTCAAAACAAAAAAAAAAACAAAAAAATTTGGCCTGACCCCTTAAAAGTTCCGCCTGATCCCTAAAATTTTACCCGACCTCTCAATCTTCCCAGCCCCCTAATTTTTCACTCTCCCCCAACCCTGAGAAATATTTTGATGTCAAAACAAAAAAAAACAAAAAAATTTGGCCTGACCCCTTAAAAGTTCGGCTTGACCCCTAAAAATTTATCTGACCCCTCATTCTCTCCAGCCCCCCATCCCAACTAATTTTAAACTCTCCCCCAACCTTGAGAAATATTTTTACTTCAAAACAAAAAAATTTGGCCTGACCCCTTTAAAAGTACGGCCAGACCCCTAAAATTTTCCCCGACAACTCAATCTCTCCAGCCCACTAAATTTTTCACTCTCCCCCAACCCTGAGAAATATTTTGATGTCAAAACAAAAACAAAAAAAAAATTTGGCCTGACCTCTAAAAAGTTCGGCCTGACCCCTAAAATTGTCCCCGACCCCTCAATCTCTCCAGCCCTTAAATTTTTTACTCAACCCCAACCCTGAGAAATATTTTGACTTCAAAACAAAAAAAAACAAAAAAAAATTTGGCCTGACCCCTTAAAAGTTCGGCTTGACCCCTAAAAATTTCTCTGACCCCTCATTCTCTCCAGCCCCTATCCTAACTAATGTTTAACTCTCCCCCAACCTTGAAAAATATTTTGACTTCAATACAAAAAAAAACAAAAAAATTAGGCCTGACCTCTTAAAAGTTCGGCCTGACCCCTAAAATTTTCTCTGACCCCTCAATCTCTCCAGCCCCATAATTTTGTACTCACCCCCAACCCTGAGAAATATTTTTATTTCAAAACAAAAAAAAACAAAAAAATTTGGCCTGACTCCTAAAATGTTCGGCCTGACCCCTAAAATTTTCCCCGACGCCTCAATCTCTCCAGCCTGCTAAATTTTTCACTCTCCCCTAACCCTGAGAAATATTTTGATGTCAAAACAAAAAAAAAACAAAAAAATTTGGCCTGACACCTTGAAATTTCGGCTTAAACTTTAAAAATTTCTCTGACCCCTCATTCTTTCCAGCCCCCCATCCCAACTAATGTTTAACTCTCCCCCAACCCTGAGAAATATTTTGACTTCAAAACAAAAACAAAAAAGAAAATTTGGCCTGACCCCTAAAAAGTTCGGGCTGACCCCTAAAATTTTCCCCGACCTTTCAATCTCTCAAGCCCTCTTATTTTTCACTCTCCACAACCCTGGAAAATATTTTGACTTCAAAACAAAAAAAAAACAAAAAAATTTGGCCTGACCCCTAAACAGTTCGGCCTGACCCCTAAAATTTTTCCCGACTCCTCAATCTCTCCAGCCCCCTAATTTTTTACTCAACCCCAACCTTGAGAAATATTTTGACTTCAAAACAAACAAAAAACAAAAAAATTTGGCCCGACTCCTAAAAAGTTCGACCTGACCCCTAAAATTTTCCCCAACCCCTCAATCTCTCCAGCCCCCTAATTTTACACTCGACCCCAACCCTGAGAAATATTTTGAGTTCGAAACAAAAAAAAAACAACAAAATTTGGCCTGACTCCTAAACAGTTTGGCCTGACCCCTAAAATTTTCTCCGACCCCTCAATCTCTCCAGTCCGCTAAATTTTTTACTCTCCCCCAACCCTGAGAAATATTTTGATGTCAAAACAAAAAAAAACAAAAAAATTTGGCCTGACCCCTTAAAAGTTCCGCCTGATCCCTAAAATTTTACCCGACCTCTCAATCTCCCCAGCCCCCTAATTTTTCACTCTCCCCCAACCCTGAGAAATATTTTGATGTCAAAACAAAAAAAAAAAAAAATTTTGCCTGACCCCTTAAAAGTTCGGCTTGACCCCTAAAAATTTCTCTGACCCCTCATTCTCTCCAGCCCCCCATCCCAACTAATTTTTAACTCTTCCCCAACCTTGAGAAATATTTTTACTTCAAAACAAAAAAATTTGGCCTGACCCCTTAAAAGTTCGGCTTGACCCCTAAAAATTTCTCTGACCCCTCAATCTCTCCAGCCCCCTAATTTTTCACTCACCCCCAACCCTGAGATATATTTTGACTTCAAAACCAAAAGAAAAAAAAATTTGGCCTGACCCCTAAAAAGGTCGGCCTGTCCGCTAAAATTGTCCCCGACCCCTCAATCTCTCTAGCCCTATACTTTTTCACTCTCCCCCAACCCTGAGAAATATTTTTATTTCAACACAAAAAAAAAACAAAAAAATTTGGCCTGACTCCTAAAATTTTCCCCGACCACTCAATCTCTCCAGCCTCCTAAATTTTTCACTCTCCCCCAACCCTGAGAAATATTTTGATGTCAAAACAAAAAAAAAAAAAAAATTTGGCCTGACCCCGATAAAGTTTGGCCTGATTCCTAAAATTTTACCCGACCCCTCAATCTCTCCAGTCCCCTAATTTTTCACTCAACCCCAACCCTGAGAAATATTTTGACTTCAAAACAAAAAAAAACAAAAAAATTTGGCCTGACCCCTTAAAAGTTCGGCTTTAACCCTAAAAATTGCTCTGACCCATCATTCTCTCCAGCACCCTATCCCAACTAATGTTTAACTCTCCCCCAACCCTGAAAAATATTTTAACTTCAAAACCAAAAAAAAAAAAAAATTTGGCCTGACCTAAAAAGTTCGACCTGACCCCTAAAATTTTCCCCAACCTTTCAATCTCTCCAGTCCCCTAATTTTACACTCGACCCCAACCCTGAGAAATATTTTGAGTTCGAAACAAAAAAAAACATAAAAATTTGGCCTTACCCCTAACCATTTCGGCCTAACCACTAACATTTTTCCCGACTCCTCAATCTCTCCAATCCCATAATTTTTTACTCAACCCCAACCCTGAGAAATATTTTGACTTCAAAACAAAAAAAAACAAAAAAATTTGGCCTGACCCCTAAAATTTTTCCCGACCCCTCATTCTCTCCAGCCTACCATCCCAACTAATTTTTAATTCTCCCCCAACCTTGAAAAATATTTTGACTTCAAAACAAAAAAAAAACGAAAAAATTTGGCCTGACCCCTAAAATTTTTCCTGACCCATCAATCTCTCCAGCCCCCTAATTTTACACTCGACCCCAACCCTGAGAAATATTTTGAGTTCGTAACAAATAAAAAACAAAAAAATTTAGCCTGACCCCTAAACAGTTCGGCCTGACCCCTTAAAATTTTCCCCGACCCCTCAATCTCTCCAGTCCCCTAAATTTTTCACTCTCCCACAACCCTGAGAAATATTTTGATTTCAAAACAAAAAAAAACAAAAGAATTTTGCCTGACCCCTTAAAAGTTCGGGGTGATCCCTAAAATTTTTCCCGACCCCTCAATCTCTCCAGCCCCTAATTTTTTACTCAACCCCAACCCTGAGAAATATTTTGACTTCAAAACCAAAAAAAAAAAAACAAATTGGCCTGACCCCTTAAAAGTTCGGCTTGACCCCTAAAAATTTCTCTGACCCTTCATTCTCTCCAGCCCCTCATCCTAACTAATTTTTCACTCACCCCCAACCCTGAGAAATATTTTGACTTCAAAACAAAAAAAAAACAAAAATATTTGGCCTGACCCCTAAAAAGTTCGGCCTGACCACTAAAACTGTCCCCTACCCCTGAATCTCTCCAGCCCCCTAATTTTTCACTCTACCCCAACCCTGAGAAATATTTTCACTTCAAAACCAAAAAAAAACGAAAAAATTTGGCTTTACCCCTAAAAAGTTCGGGCTGACCCCTAAAATTTTCGCCGACCCATCAATCTCTCAAGCCCCCTAATTTTTCACTCTCCCCAACCCTGAGAAATATTTTGACTTCAAAACAAAATAAAAACAAAAAAATTTGGCCTGACCCCTAAACAGTTCGGCCTGACCCCTAAAATTTTTCCCGACTCCTCAATCTCTCTAGCGCCCTAATTTTTTACTCAACCCCAACCCTGAGAAATATTTTGACTTCAAAACAAAAAAAAACAAAAAAATTTGGCCTGACCCCCTAAAAGTTCGGCTTGACCCTTAAAAATTTCTCTGACCCCTCATTCTCTCCAGCCCACCATCCCAACTAATTTTTAACTCTCCTCCAACCCTGAGAAATATTTTGACTTCAAAACAAAAAAAAAACAAAAAAATTTGGCCTGACCCCTTAAAAGTTCGGCCTGACCCCTAAACTTTTCCCTGACCTTTCAATCTCTCCAGCCCCCTAATTTTACACTCGACCCCAACCCTGAGAAATATTTTGAGTTCGTATCAAAAAAAAAACAAAAAAATTTGGCCTGACCCCCAAACAGTTCGGCCTGACCCCTAAAATTTTCCCCGACCCCTCAATCTCTCCAGCCCCCTAAATTTTTCACTCTCCCCCAACCCTGAGAAATATTTTAATGTCAAAACAAAAAAAACAAAAAAATTTTGCCTGACCCCTTAAAAGTTCGGCCTGATCCCTAAAATTTTTCCCGACCCCTCAATCTCTCCAGACCCTAATTTTTTACTCAACCCCAACCCTGAGAAATATTTTGACTTCAAAACAAAAAAAAACAAAAAAATTTGGCCTGACCCCTTAAAAGTTCGGCTTGACCACTAAAAATTTCTCTGACCCCTCATTCTCTCCAGCCCCTCATCCTAACTAATTTTTAACTCTCCCCCAACCCTGAGAAATATTTTGACTTCAAAACAAAAAAAAACAAAAAATTTGGCCTGACCCCTAAAAAGTTCGGCCTGACCCCTAAAATTGTCCCCTACCCCTGAATCTCTCCAGCCCCCTAATTTTTATCTCTACCTCAACCCTGAGAAATATTTTGAGTTCGAAACAAAAAAAAAAACAAAAAAATTTGGCCTGACACCTAAACAGTTCGGCCTGACCCCTAAAATTTTTCGCGACTCCTCAATCTCTCCAGCCCCCCTAATTTTTTACTCAACCCCAAACCTGATAAATATTTTGACTTCAAAACAAAAAAAAACAAAAAAATTTGGGCTGACCCCTTAAAAGTTCGGCCTGATCCCTAAAATTTTTCCCGACCCCTCAATCTCTCCATCCCCCTAATTTTGTACTCAACCCTAACCCTGAGAAATATTTTGACTTCAAAACAAAAAAAAACAAAAAAATTTGGCCTGACCCCTTAAAAGTTCGGCTTGAACCCTAAAAATTTCTCTGACCCCTCATTCTCTCCAGCCCCCCATCCCAACTAATTTTTAATTCTCCCCCAACCCTGAGAAATATTTTGACTTCAAAACAAACAAAAAACAAAAAAATTTGGCCTGACCCCTAAAAAGTTCGGGCTGACCCCTAAAATTTTCCCCGACCCCTCAATCTCTCAAGCCCCCTTATTTTTTACTCTCCCCAACCCTGAGAAATATTTTGACTTCAAAACCAAAAAAAAACGAAAAAAATTTGGCCTGACTCCTAAAAAGTTCGACCTGACCCCTAAAATTTTCCCCTAAATTTTTCACTCTCCCACAACCCTGAGAAATATTTTGATGTCAAAACAAAACAAAAAAAATTTTGCCTGACCCCTTAAAAGTTCGGCCTGATCCCTAAAATTTTTCCCGACCCCTCAATCTCTCCAGCCCCTAATTGTTTACTCAACGCCAACCCTGAGAAATATTTTGACTTCAAAACAAAAAAAAACAAAAACATTTGGCCTGACCCCTTAAAAGTTCGGCTTGACCCCTAAAAATTTCTCTGACCCCTCATTCTCTCCAGCCCCCCATCCTAACTAATGTTTCACTCACCCCCAACCCTGAGAAATATTTTGCCTTCAAAACAAAACAAAAAACAAAAACATTTGGCCTGACCCCTAAAACGTTCGGCCTGACCCCTAAAATTGTCCCCTACCCCTGAATCTCTCCCGCCCCCTAATTTTTTACTCTACCCCAACCCTGAGAAATATTTTGACTTCAAAACCAAAAAAAAACGAAAAAATTTGGCTTTACCCCTTAAAAGTTCGACCTGACACCTAAAATTTTCCCCAACCCCTCAATCTCTCCAGCCCCCTTATTTTTCACTCACCCCCTACCCTTAATAAACGTCGTTTAGACATTAGACGGGCTTCCTCATTTACATAATACATTCTTTTTAACCTTCCATTAAATTGAGATTTACAAATATACACTTATTACTGCTATTATCAAGTTTCTATATGTATTCACAATACGTTCCGATAAGGTGATATGAAGACAAATTATTCATACAATTAATTAAAGCCATTTTCTTCATCAACAAGCGTGTTTTCTCAACCATACTTCCAATGGCGATTATTGTTAAAATTTCAAGTCTTTCTCGGCCTTTTGGCTAAGATCAAAGTGTAGTATCTGTTCCGATGAATACTGAACCACATAGACTGGCATTGTCTTGGCATTCGGGTCTTCACTGCTATTGTCTTGGCCTTCGGGTCTTCATTTACGCCGGTCTACGGGTTTGTCCTGTGCATTTCTAGGAGGTCCACCCTCCCAGGCTTCGCCTCCCATCTTTAGTGACGTCATTGTGAGAGGATTTTTTTTAGTTTTCATTCATTATTTACATTACGTTAAGAGAATGTTTTCTACTATTTTTTCACAGTTTTCATTCATTATTTACATTACGTTGTTAAGAGAATGTTTTCTACTATAAGTTAAAAGTAAACAAAGCATATCCGAGCCATTAGTAAACTGGTGACGATTTAGGAAAACTAAATTGCTGATTCATCCTTCCGGTTAGTCCGGAAGTGACGTCATCGTGAGAGGATTTTTTCACAGTTTTCATTCATTATTTACATTACGTTGTTAAGAGAATGTTTTCTACTATAAGTTAAAAGTAAACAAGGCATATCCGAGCCATTAGTAAATCGGTGACCATTTAGGAAAACTAAATTGCTGACTCATCTTTCCGCGGTTCGTCCGGAAGTGACGTCATTTTGAGAGGATCTTTTCACATTATCATTCTTTACATTCATTACGTTGATAAAGAGAAGGTGTTTTATTATAAATTGAAGTTAAGCAACAAATACCTCGGCCATTACTAACTGGGTAACCGTTTTGGAAAAATAACAAAACTGGTTCTTTGACATGACGTAGGCGCCTTCAATAGCATATTTAAACAGTAGTTCTTTGATATGACCGAGGCGCCTCCTAATTTTAAAATTTTTTTGGAGGGAGGGTAAAATTTTTCTTTTTTCTCTTTCTTTTTCTAACTGAAAATATTACTATTCATGGGAAAAGGTAACAAAAAAAATTTTTTTTTAGGGGGGGGGGGTAAAAAAAAAAAATTTTTGTCTTGCTAACTAAAAATATTACTATTCATGGGGAAGGGTAACAATTTTTTTTTTGGGGTGCGCGTGGTAAAAAAATATTTTTCTTTCTTTTTGAAACTGAAAATATTACTATTCATGGGGAAGGGTAACAAAAAAATTTGGTGGGGGGGTAAAAAAAATTTTGTTTTTCTTTTTCTACCTGAAAATAATTCATGGGGAAGGGTAACAAAATTTTTTTTTGGGGGGGTAGGGGTTAAATTTTTTTTTTTCTTACTGAAGATATGACTATTCATGGGGAAGGGTAAAAACATTTTTTTTTTGTGGGTGGGAGGTAAGAATTTTTTTTTTTTTGTCTTTTTCTAACTGATAATATTACTATTCATGGGGAAGGGTAACAAAAAAAAAATTTTTTAGGGGGGGTAAATCAAAAAAATTTTTTTCATTTTCTAACTGAAAATATTACTATTCATGGGGACAGGTAACAAAAAAAAATTGGGGGGGGGTAAATTTTTTTTTTTTTTTTTTTTTTACTTAAAAAAATTCCTATTCATGGGGAAGAGTAAAAAAAAAATTTTGGTGATAGGGGGGTAAAAAAAATTTTTTTTCTTTTTCTAACTGAAAATATTACTATTCATGGGGAAGAGTACAAACAAAAATTTAGGGGGGTAGATATTTTTTCTCTTTTTTGTCTCGTTTTCTAACTGAAAATATTACTATTAGGGAGAAGGGCAAAAAATGAATTTGGGGGGGCGAACTTTTTTTTAAACTGACAATATTAGTATTCATGGGGGAGGGTGAAAAAAACTGTTGGAGGGTGTGGGTAAAAAAATGTTTTAAAAATTTTTTATTTGTTTTTAAACTAAAAATATTCTTGGTTAAAAACAAAGAAAATCAATGTCTACCCACCCAAGAAATATGACTGAGTCTCCATCGGTTCACTGGTGAGCGTTCATTTCCGACGCGGCAGCCTAGCAAAAATAGACGACCGTACGGAGGCTATTTTGGCTAGTCCACTTATAATATAACGAGCACTTCTCTGTCAGGATGTCTGTCTGTCTGTCCGTCATAGGGAATTTTTGTAAACAGAAGGGAGAGGGGGAGACACGAGTAATTAAGATTTAATTAATTAAGCTTTTCAAGTCAGCGTTCATAATATTTGTATACTTGTAGAATTAGGAAACTATTATTAATTAATTAAATTTACATTAGATAACATTAAATAACCTTATTAGATTAGAGAAGAACGAAATTTCAAGACGGGGCTGCGATTAGAAGTGTAAACGTGGCAAGAATCTTACTTTTAACCTTCAATTAAATTCAGATTTACAACTATACACTTATAACTGCTATTATCAAGTTTCCATATGTATTCACAATACGTTCCGATAAGGTGATATTAATAAAAATTATTTATACAATTAATTGAAGCCATTTTCTTCCTCAACCAGCGTGTTTACTAAACCATACTTCCAATGGCGATTATTGTTAAAATTTCAAGTCTTTCTCGGCCCTTTGGCTAAGATCAAAGTGTAGTATCTGTTCCGATGAATACTGAACCACATAGACTGGTATTGTCTTGGCTTTCGGGTCTTCACTGCTATTGTCTTAGCCTTCGGGTCTTCATTTACGCCGGTCTACGGGACTGTCCTGTGCAGTTCTAGGAGGTCCACCCTCCCAGGCTTCGCCTCCCCTCTTTAGTGACGTCATTGTGAGAGGATTTTTTTCACAGTTTTCATTCATTATTTACATTACGTTGTTAAGGGAATGTTTTCTACTAAAAGTTAAAAGTAAACAAGGCATATCCGAGCCATTAGTAAATCGGTGACCATTTAGGAAAACTAAATTGCTGATTCATCCTTCCGGTTAATCCGGTAGTGACGTCATCGTGAGAGGATTTTTTCACAGTTTTCATTCATTATTTACATTACGTTGTTAAGAGAATGTTTTTTACTATAAATAACAAGTAAACAAGGCATATACTAGCCATTAGTAAATCGATGACCATTTAGGAAAACTAAATTGTTGAATCATCTTTCCGGTTAGACCGGAAGTGACGTCATTTTGAGAGGATCTTTTCACATTATCAGTCTTTACATTCATTACGTTTATAAGCAAAGGTGTTTTATTGTAAATAGGAAGTTAAGCAACAAATTTCTCGGCCATTACTAAATGGGTAACCGTTTTGGAAAAATAACAAAATTGGTTCTTTGATATGACGTAGGCGCCTTCAATAGCATATTTAAACAGTAGTTCTTTGATATGACCGAGGCGCCTCCTAATTTTAAAATTTTTTTGGAGGGAGGGTAAAATTTTTCTTTTTTCTCTTTCTTTTTCTAACTGAAAATATTACTATTCATGGGGAAGGGTAACAAAAAAAATTTTGGGGAGGGGGGGGGGGAAATTTTTTTTTTCTTTTTCTAACTGAAAATATTACTATTAATCGGGAAAGGTAACTAAAAAAAATTTTTTTTTGGAGGGGGGGGTAAAAATTTTTTTTTTTTTTTTAACTTAAAAAAATTCCTATTCTTGGGGAAGGGTAAAATAAAAAAAACATTTTTTTTGGGGGGGGGGATTTTTTTTATTTATTTTTTTTTTAACTTAAATACAATTTTTATTCATGGGGAAGGGTAAAATAAAAAATTTTGGTGGGAGGGGGGTAAAAACTTTTTTTCTTTTTCTAACTGAAAATATAACTATTCATGGGGCAGAGTACAAAAAGAAATTTAGGGGGGAGTAGATATTATTTCTTTTTTTTTCTCTTTTTCTAACTGAAAATATTACTATTACGGAGAAGGGCAAAAAATAAATTGGGGGGGGGGGGGGCGAACGATATTTTAAACTGAAAAAATTAGTATTCTTGGGGGGAGGGTGAAAAAAACTTTTGGAGGGAGTGGGTAAAAAAATGTTTTTAAAATGTTTTATTTGTTTTTAAACTAAAAAAATTCTTGGTTAAAAACAAAGAAAATCGATGTCTACCCACCCAAGAAATATGACTGAGTCTCCATCGGTTTACTGGTGAGCGTTCATTTCCGACGCGGCAGCCTAGCAAAAATAGACGACCGTTAGGGAGGCTATTTTGGCTAGTCCACTTATAATATAACGAGCACTTCTCTGTCAGGATGTCAGTCTGTCTGTCTGTCCTGCGGAATTTTTGTAAACAGAAGTGAGGGGGGGTGCTCGAGTAATTAACATTTAATTAATTAAGCTTTTCGAGTCAGCGTTCATAATATTTGTATACATGTAGAATTAGGAAACTATTATTAATTAATTAAATTTACATTAGATAACATTAAATAACCTTGGTAGATTAGAGAAGAACGAAATTTCAGGTCGAGGCTGTGATTAGAAGTGAAAACGTGGCAAGAATCATACTAAAATTAATTGATTTCAACGGCCTTTTATACCCTTAATAAACGTCGTTTAGACATTAGACGGGCTTCCTCATTTACATAATACATTCCTTTTTACCTTCCATTAAATTCAGATTTACAAATATACACTTGTAACTGCTATTATCAAGTTTCCATATGTATTCACAATACGTTCCGATAAGGTGATATTAATAAAAATTATTAATACAATTAATTAAACCCATTTTCTTCATCAACCAGCGTGTTTTCTCAACCATACTTCCAATGGGGATTATTGTTAAAATTTCAAGTCTTTCTCGGCCTTTTGGCTAAGATCAAAGTGTAGTATCTGTTCCGATGAATACTGAACCACATAGACTGGTATTGTATTGGCCTTCGGGCCTCGACTGGTATTGTCTTGGCCTTCGGGTCTTCATTTACGCCGGTCTACGGGTCTGTCCTTTGCATTTCTAGGAGGTCCACCCTCCCAGGCTTCTCCTCCCCTCTTTAGTGACGTCATTGTGAGAGGATTGTTTTCACAGTTTTCATTCATTATTTACATTACGTTGTTAAGAGAATGTTTTCTACTAAATGTTAAAAGTAAACAAGGCATATCCGAGCTATTAGTAAATCGGTGACCATTCAGGAAAACTAAATTGCTGACTCATACTTCCGGTTTATCCGGAAGTGACGTCATCGTGAGAGGATTTGTTCACAGTTTTCATTCATTATTTACATTACGTTGTACCGAGAATGTTCTTTACTATAAGTTAAAAGTAAACAAGGCATATCCGAGCCATTCATAAACGGTGACCATTTAGGAAACCTAAATTGCTGAATCATCTTTCCGGTTGGACCGGAAGTGACGTCATTTTGATAGGATCTTTACACATTATCAGTCTTTACATTCATTACGTTTATAAGCAAAGGGGTTTTATTGTAAATAGGAAGTTAAGCAACAAATATCTCGGCCATTACTAAATGGGTAACCGTTGTGGAAAAATAACAAAACTGGTTCTTTGATATAACGTAGGCGCCTTCAATAGCATATTTAAACATTAGTTCTTTGATATGACCGAGGCGCCTACTAATTTGGTTACATTATTTTAACTATGCATGGGGTAAAAAAATGTTTTTTCCTTTTTCTTTTTCACACTTACAATATTACTATTCATGGGGAAGGGTAACAAAAAAAAAAATTGGGGGGGGGGGGGGGGAATTTTTTTTTTTTTTTTTTCAACTGAAAACATTCCAATTCATGGGGAAGGGTAACAAAATTTTTTTTTTTTTTCGGGTGGTGGGGGGGGTAAAAAATTTTTTTTTTTTATTCTAACTGAAAATATTACTATTCATGGGGAAGGGTAACAAAAAAATTTTTTTGGGTGGGTGGGGGGGAAATTTTTTTTTTTTTCTTTTTCTTACTGAAAATATTACTACTCATAGGGCAGGGTAACAAAAAAATTTTTTTTTTTGGGTGGGGGGGGGTAAAAATTTTTTTTTTTTTTCTTTTTCTAACTGAAAATATTACTATTCATGGGGAAGGGTAACAAAAAAAATTTTTTTGGGGGGGGTAACATTTTTTTTTTTTTTTTTTGAACTGAAAACATCCCAATTCATGGGGAAGGGTAACAAAAATTTTTGGGGGGGGTGAGGGGGGGGGGGTAAAAAAATTTTTTTTTTTCTTTTTCTTATCGAAAATATTACTACTCATGGGGAAGGGTAACAAAAAAAAAATTGGGGGGGGGTAAAAAAATTTTTTTTTTTTTTTCTTTTTCTAACTGAAAATATTACTATTCATGGGGAAGGGTAACAAAAAAAAATTTGGGGGGGGGAAATGTTTTTTTCCATTTTCTAACTGAAAATATTACTATTCATGGGGAAAGGTAACTAAAAAAAAAATTTTAGTGGGGGGTAAAAAATTTTTGGATTTATTTTTTTTTTTAACTTAAATACAATTCCTATTCATGGGGAATGGTAAAATAAAAATTTTTGGTGGGAGGGGCGTAAAAACTTTTTTTCTTTTTCTAACTGAAAATATTACTATTCATGGGGAAGGGTGACAAATATCTTTTCTTTTTTAGGGGTGGGGGGTTAACATTTTTTTCTTTTTTTTCTGTTTCTAACTGAAAATATAACTATTCATGGGGAAGAGTACAAAAAGAAATTTAGGGGGGGGTAGATATTATTTCTTTTTTTTTCTCTTTTACTAACTGAAAATATTACTATTACGGAGAAGGGCAAAAAGTAATTTGGGGGGGGCGATTTTTTTTTAAACTGAAAATATTAGTATTCTTGGGGGAGGGTGAAAAAACTTTTGGAGAGAGTGGGTAAAAAAATGTTTTTAAAATGTTTTATTTGTTTTTGAACTAAAAAAATTCTTGGTTAAAAACAAAGAAAATCGATGTCTACCCACCCAAGAAATATGACTGAGTCTCCATCGGTTTACTGGTGAGCGTTCATTTCCGACGCGGCAGCCTAGCAAAAATAGACGACCGTTAGGGAGGCTATTTTGGCTAGTCCACTTATAATATAACGAGCACTTCTCTGTCAGTCTGTCTGTCTGTCTGTCTGTCTGTCCGTCCTGGGAAATTTTTGTAAACAGAAGAGAGAGGGGAGGGGGGCTCGAGTAATCAAGATTTAATTAGCTTTTCGAGTCAGCGTTCATAATATTTGTATACCTGTGTAATTAGGAAACTATTATTAATTAAATTTACATTAGATAACATTAAATAACCTTATTAGATGGGAGTAGAACGAAATTTCAAGTCGAGGCGGCGATTAGAAGTGAAAACGTGGCCAGAATCTTACTAAAATTAATAGATTTCAACAGCCTTTTATACCCTTAATAAACGTCGTTTAGACATTAGACGGGCTTCCTCATTTACATAATACATTCCTTTTAACCTTCCATTAAATTCAGATTTACAAATATACACTTATAACTGCTATTATCAAGTTTCCATATGTATTCACAATACGTTCCGATCAGTGATATTAATAAAAATTATTAATACAATTGATTAAACCCATTTTCTTCATCAACCAGCGTGTTTTCTCAACCATACTTCCAATGGCGATTATTGTTAAAATTTCAAGTCTTTCTCGGCCTTTTGGCTAAGATCAAAGTGTAGTATCTGTTCCGATGAATACTGAACCACATAGACTGGTATTGTCTTGGCTTTCGGGTCTTCACTGGTATTGTCTTGGCCTTCGGGTCTTCATTTACGCCGGTCTACGGGTCTGTCCTTTGCATTTCTAGGAGGTCCACCCTCCCAGGCTTCTCCTCCCCTCTTTAGTGACGTCATTGTGAGAGGATTTTTTTCACAGTTTTCATTTATTATTTACATTACGTTGTTAAAAGAATGTTTTCTACTAAAAGTTAAAAGTAAACAAGGCATATCCGAGCTATTAGTAAATCGGTGACCATTCAGGAAAACTAAATTGCTGACTCATACTTCCGGTTAATCCGGTAGTGACGTCATCGTGAGAGGATTTTTTCACAGTTTTCATTCATTATTTACATTACGTTGTTAAGAGAATGTTTTTTACTATAAATTACAAGTAAACAAGGCATATACGAGCCATTAGTAAATCGGTGACCATTTAGGAAAACTAAATTGCTGAATCATCTTTCCGGTTAGAGCGGAAGTGACGTCATTTTGATAGGATCTTTTCACATTATCAGTCTTTACATTCATTACGTTTATAAGCAAAGGTGTTTTATGGTAAATAGGAAGTTAAGCAACAAATATCTCGGCCATTACTAAATGGGTAACCGTTTTGGAAAAATAACAAAACTGGTTCTTTGATATGACGTAGGCGCCTTCAATAGCATATTTAAACATTAGTTCTTTGATATGACCGAGGCGCCTACTAATTTGGTTACATTATTTTAACTATGCATGGGGTAAAAAAATGTTTTTTTCTTTTTCTCACTTACAATATTACTATTCATGGGGAAGGGTAACAAAAAAAAAATTTTGGGGGGGGGGGGTGTAAAATTTTTTTTTTTTTTTTTCAACTGAAAACATTCCAATTCATGGGGAAGGGTAACAAAATTTTATTTTTTTTTCGGGGGGGGGGGTAAAAATTTTTTTTTTTTTTTCTAACTGAAAATATTACTACTCATGGGGAAGCGTAACAAAAAAAATTTTTTTTTGGGTGGGGCGGGGGGAAATTTTTTTTTTTTTCTTTTTCTTACTGAAAATATTACTACTCATGGGGAAGGGTAACAAAAAAAAATGTTTTGGGGGGGGGGGGTAAAATAAAAAAATTTTTCTCTTTTTCTAACTGAAAATATTACTATTCATGGGGAAGGGTAACAAAAAAAAATTTGGGGGGGGGAAGAAATGTTTTTTTCCTTTTTCTAACTGAAAATATTACTATTCATGGGGAAAGGTAACTAAAAAAAATTTTTGGGGGGGGGGTAAAAAATTTTTTTATTTATTTTTTTTTTTAACTTAAATACAATTCCTATTCATGGGGAAGGGTAAAATAAAAAATTTTGGTGGGAGAGGGGTAAAAACTTTTTTTCTTTTTCTAACTGAAAATATTACTATTCATGGGAAAGGGTGACAAATATCTTTTCTTTTTTTGGGGTGGGGGGGGGTAAAATTTTTTTATTTTTTTCTGTTTCTAACTGAAAATATAACTATTCATGGGGAAGAGTACAAAAAGAAATTTAGGGGAGGGTTAGATATTATTTCTTTTTTTTTCTCTTTTTCTAACTGAAAATATTACTATTACGGATAAGGGCAAAAAATAAATTTGGGGGGGGGGGCGACCTTTTTTTTAAACTGAAAATATTAGTATTCTTGGGGGAGGGTGAAAAAAACTTTTGGAGAGAGTGGGTAAAAAAATGTTTTAAACATGTTTTATTTGTTTTTAAACTAAAAATATTCTTGGTTAGAAACCTAGAAAATCGATGTCTACCCACCCACGAAATATGACTGAGTCTCCATCGGTTTACTGGTGAGCGTTCATTTCCGACGCGGCAGCCTAGCAAAAATAGACGACCGTAGGGAGGCTATTTTGGCTAGTCAACTTATAATATAACGAGCACTTTCTCTGTCTGTCTGTCTGTCTGTCTGTCTGTCCGTCCTGGGGAATTTTTGTAAACAGAAGAGAGGGGGGGTCTCGGGTAATTAAGATTTAATTAATTAAGCTTTTCAAGTAGGCGTTCATAATATTTGTATACCTGTAGAATTAGGAAACTATTATTAATTAATTAAATTTACATTAGATAACATTAAATAACATTATTAGATTGGAGAAGAAAGAAATTTCAAGTCGAGGCGGCGATTAGAAGTGAAAACGTGGCAAGAATCACATTAAAATTAATAGATTTCAACGGCCTTTTATACCCTTAGTAAACGTCGTTTAGACATTAGACGGGCTTCCTCATTTACATAATACATTCCTTTTAACCTTCCATTAAATTCAGATTTACAAATATACACTTATAACTGCTATTATCAAGTTTCCATATGTATTCACAATACGTTCCGATAAGGTGATATTAATAAAAATTATTCATACAATTAATTAAAGCCATTTTCTTCCTCAACCAGCGTGTTTTCTCAACCATACTTCCAATGGCGATTATTGTTAAAATTTCAAGTCTTTCTCGGCCTTTTGGCTAAGATCAAAGTGTAGTATCTGTTCCGATGAATACTGAACCACATAGACTGGTATTGTATTGGCTTTCGGGTCTTCACTGCTATTGTCTTGGCCTTCGGGTCTTCATTTACGCCGGTCTACGGGTCTGTCCTTTGCATTTCTAGGAGGTCCACCCTCCCAGGCTTCTCCTCCCCTCTTTAGTGACGTCATTGTGAGAGGATTGTTTTCACAGTTTTCATTCATTATTTACATTACGTTGTTAAGAGAATGTTTTCTACTAAAAGTTAAAAGTAAACAAGGCATATCCGAGCTATTAGTAAATCGGTGACCATTCAGGAAAACTAAATTGCTGACTCATACTTCCGGTTTATCCGGTAGTGACGTCATCGTGAGAGGATTTTTTCACAGTTTTCATTCATTATTTACATTACGTTGTTAAGAGAATGTTTTTTACTATAAGTTAAAAGTAAACAATGCATATCCGAGCCATTCATAAATCGGTGACCATTTAGGTAAAACAAAATTGCTGAATCATCTTTCCGGTTGGACCGGAAGTTACGTCATTTTGAGAGGATCTTTTCACATTATCAGTCTTTACATTCATTACGTTTATAAGCAAAGGGGTTTTATTGTAAATAGGAAGTTAAGCAACAAATATCTCGGCCATTACTAAATGGGTAACCGTTTTGGAAAAATAACAAAACTGGTTCTTTGATATGACGTAGGCGCCTTCAATAGCATATTTAAACATTAGTTCTTTGATATGACCGAGGCGCCTACTAATTTGGTTACATTATTACTATTCATGGGGAAGGGTAACAAAAAAAAAATTTTTTGGGGGGGGGGTAAAAATTTTTTTTTTTTTTCTTTTTCTAACTGAAAATATTACTACTCATGGGGAAGGGTAACAAAATTTTTTTTTTTTCCCGGGTGGATGGGGGGGTAAAAATTTTTTTTTTTTTTTTCTTTTTCTAACTGAAAATATTACTACTCATGGGGAAGGGTAACAAAATTTTTTTTTTTTTCGGGTGGGGGGAGGGGTAAAAATTTTTTTTTTTTTCTTTTTCTAACTGAAAATATTATTACTCATGGGAAAGGGTAACAAAATTTTTTTTTTTTTTGGGTGGGGGGGGGAAATTTTTTTTTTTTTTTTTCTTACTGAAAACATTACTACTCATGGGGAAGGGTAACAAAAAAAATTTTTTTTTTGGGTGGGGGGGGGCCAAATTTTTTTTTTTTTTTTTTTTTTCTTACTGAAAATATTACTACTCATGGGGAAGGGTAACAAACAAAATTTTTTTTTTGGGTGGGGGGGAAAAATTTTTTTTTTTTTTTTTTATTCTTACTGAAAATATTACTACTCATGGGGAAGGGTAACAAAAAAAAATTTTTTTTGGGGTGGCGGGGGGGGGGTAAAAAAAAATTTTTTCTTTCGCTTTTTCTAACTGAAAATATTACTTTTCATGGGGAAAGGTAACAAAAAAAAAATTGGGGGGGAAATGTTTTTTTCCTTTTTCTAACTGAAAATATTACTATTACTGGGGAAAGGTAACTAAAAACAAATTTTTTTGGAGGGGGGGGTTAAAATTTATTTTAGTTATTTTTTTTTAACTTAAATACAATTCCTATTCATGGGGAAGGGTAAAATTAAAAATTTTGGTGGGAGGGGGGTAAAAACTTTTTTCTTTTTCTAACTGAAAATATTACTGTTCATGGTGAAAGGGTGACAAATATCTTTTCTTTTTTTTTGGGTGGGGGGGTTTAAATTTTTTTCTTTTTTTTCTGTTTCTAACTGAAAATATTACTATTCATGGGGAAGAGTACAAAAAGAAATTTAGGGGGTGGGTAGATATTATTTCTTTTTTTTTCTCTTTTTCTAACTGAAAATATTACTATTACGGATAAGGGCAAAAAATAAATTTGGGGGGGGCGACCTTTTTTTTAAACTGAAAATATTAGTATTCTTGGGGGAGGGTGAAAAAAACTTTTGGAGAGAGTGGGTAAAAAAATGTTTTTAAAATGTTTTATTTGTTTTTAAACTAAAAAAATTCTTGGTTAAAAACAAAGAAAATCGATGTCTACCCACCCAAGAAATATGACTGAGTCTCCATCGGTTTACTGGTGAGCGTTCATTTCCGACGCGGCAGCCTAGCAAAAATAGACGACCGTTAGGGAGGCTATTTTGGCTAGTCCACTTATAATATAACGAGCACTTTCTCTGTCTGTCTGTCTGTCTGTCTGTCTGTCCGTCCTGGGGAATTTTTGTAAACAGAAGAGAGGGGGGGGTCTCGGGTAATTAAGATTTAATTAATTAAGCTTTTCAAGTAGGCGTTCATAATATTTGTATACCTGTAGAATTAGGAAACTATTATTAATTAATTAAATTTACATTAGATAACATTAAATAACATTATTAGATTGGAGAAGAAAGAAATTTCAAGTCGAGGCGGCGATTAGAAGTGAAAACGTGGCAAGAATCACATTAAAATTAATAGATTTCAACGGCCTTTTATACCCTTAGTAAACGTCGTTTAGACATTAGACGGGCTTCCTCATTTACATAATACATTCCTTTTAACCTTCCATTAAATTCAGATTTACAAATATACACTTATAACTGCTATTATCAAGTTTCCATATGTATTCACAATACGTTCCGATAAGGTGATATTAATAAAAATTATTCATACAATTAATTAAAGCCATTTTCTTCCTCAACCAGCGTGTTTTCTCAACCATACTTCCAATGGCGATTATTGTTAAAATTTCAAGTCTTTCTCGGCCTTTTGGCTAAGATCAAAGTGTAGTATCTGTTCCGATGAATACTGAACCACATAGACTGGTATTGTCTTGGCTTTCGGGTCTTCACTGCTATTGTCTTGGCCTTCGGGTCTTCATTTACGCCGGTCTACGGGTCTGTCCTTTGCATTTCTAGGAGGTCCACCCTCCCAGGCTTCTCCTCCCCTCTTTAGTGACGTCATTGTGAGAGGATTTTTTTCACAGTTTTCATTCATTATTTACATTACGTTGTTAAGAGAATGTTTTCTACTAAAAGTTAAAAGTAAACAAGGCATATCCGAGCTATTAGTAAATCGGTGACCATTCAGGAAAACTAAATTGCTGACTCATACTTCCGGTTTATCCGGTAGTGACGTCATCGTGAGAGGATTTTTTCACAGTTTTCATTCATTATTTACATTACGTTGTTAAGAGAATGTTTTTTACTATAAGTTAAAAGTAAACAATGCATATCCGAGCCATTCATAAATCGGTGACCATTTAGGAAAACTAAATTGCTGAATCATCTTTCCGGTTGGACCGGAAGTTACGTCATTTTGAGAGGATCTTTTCACATTATCAGTCTTTACATTCATTACGTTTATAAGCAAAGGGGTTTTATTGTAAATAGGAAGTTAAGCAACAAATATCTCGGCCATTACTAAATGGGTAACCGTTTTGGAAAAATAACAAAACTGGTTCTTTGATATGACGTAGGCGCCTTCAATAGCATATTTAAACATTAGTTCTTTGATATGACCGAGGCGCCTACTAATTTGGTTACATTATTACTATTCATGGGGAAGGGTAACAAAAAAAAAATTTTGGGGGGGGGGGGGGTAAAAAAATTTTTTTTTTTTCTTTTTCTAACTGAAAATATTACTACTCATGGGGAAGGGTAACAAAATTTTTTTTTTTTCCGGGTGGATGGGGGGGTAAAAATTTTTTTTTTTTTTTTCTTTTTCTAACTGAAAATATTACTACTCATGGGGAAGGGTAACAAAATTTTTTTTTTTTTCGGGTGGGGGGAGGGGTAAAAATTTTTTTTTTTTTTCTTTTTCTAACTGAAAATATTATTACTCATGGGAAAGGGTAACAAAATTTTTTTTTTTTTGGGGTGGGGGGGGGAAATTTTTTTTTTTTTTTTTTTTTCTTACTGAAAACATTACTACTCATGGGGAAGGGTAACAAAAAAAATTTTTTTTTTGGGTGGGGGGGGGCAAAATTTTTTTTTTTTTTTTTTTTTTCTTACTGAAAATATTACTACTCATGGGGAAGGGTAACAAACAAAATTTTTTTTTGGGGTGGGGGGGAAAAATTTTTTTTTTTTTTTTTTATTCTTACTGAAAATATTACTACTCATGGGGAAGGGTAACAAAAAAAATTTTTTTTTTGGGGTGGCGGGGGGGGGTAAAAAAAAATTTTTTCTTTCGCTTTTTCTAACTGAAAATATTACTATTCATGGGGAAGGGTAACAAAAAAAAAATTTGGGGGGAAATGTTTTTTTCCTTTTTCTAACTGAAAATATTACTATTACTGGGGAAAGGTAACTAAAAACAAATTTTTTTGGAGGGGGGGGTTAAAATTTATTTTAGTTATTTTTTTTTAACTTAAATACAATTCCTATTCATGGGGAAGGGTAAAATTAAAAATTTTGGTGGGAGGGGGGTAAAAACTTTTTTCTTTTTCTAACTGAAAATATTACTGTTCATGGTGAAAGGGTGACAAATATCTTTTCTTTTTTTTTGGGTGGGGGGGTTTAAATTTTTTTCTTTTTTTTCTGTTTCTAACTGAAAATATTACTATTCATGGGGAAGAGTACAAAAAGAAATTTAGGGGGTGGGTAGATATTATTTCTTTTTTTTTCTCTTTTTCTAACTGAAAATATTACTATTACGGATAAGGGCAAAAAATAAATTTGGGGGGGGGCGACCTTTTTTTTAAACTGAAAATATTAGTATTCTTGGGGGAGGGTGAAAAAAACTTTTGGAGAGAGTGGGTAAAAAAATGTTTTAAACATGTTTTATTTGTTTTTAAACTAAAAATATTCTTGGTTAGAAACATAGAAAATCGATGTCTACCCACCCACGAAATATGACTGAGTCTCCATCGGTTTACTGGTGAGCGTTCATTTCCGACGCGGCAGGGAATTTTTGTAAACAGAAGGGGAGATAATTACTATTTAATTAATTTCAAAGTCGGAAACATAAACAAATACATTGGGCCACATATTAAAGACTAAATAAACAATAAATAATTTTCGGCGTCAACGTCGCGATTCGAACTCGCAACCTTGAACTTAACAGCCAAACGCGCTACCATCTGAGCTAAAGGAACACAGTTGAAAATTCTTTCTTAATTCAAATACTTGAACAAATCGCCTTTTTTTTCACATCTCTCATTTAGCAATAAATGATCGTATAGTAAATGGTTCTTTTTATGCTTTGGGGTCTGCGTCCGCGCTCGATCTGTTCTTCCAGAATACGATTGGGTCTGCGTTCGCGCTCGATCTGTTCTTCCAGAATACGATTGGGTCTGCGTTCGCTCTCGATTTTTTCACGGGGGGGGGAATTTTTTTTTTTCATTTTTTTTTTGGGCGAGAAAAAAAAAAAAATTTTGGCGCGAAAAAAAAAAAAAATTTCCCGCAAAGAAAAAAAAAAAAAAATTTTCCGCTTATTGTAGAAAAAAAAAAAATTTTTTTTTTCCTTTTTAAACAAAAAAAGTATTCGGAGACAATTTTTTTTCATTTCTTTTGTCTAACCACCCAAGAACGCGGCAGCCTAGCAAAAATAGACGACCGTTAGGGAGTCTATTTTCGCTAGTCCACTTATAATATAACGAGCACTTCTCTGTCAGGATGTCAGTCTGTCTGTCTGTCCTGCGGAATTTTTGTAAACAGAAGAGAGGGGGGGTGCTCGAGTAATTAACATTTAATTAATTAAGCTTTTCGAGTCAGCGTTCATAATATTTGTATACATGTAGAATTAGGAAACTATTATTAATTAATTAAATTTACATTAGATAACATTAAATAACCTTGGTAGATTAGAGAAGAACGAAATTTCAGGTCGAGGCTGTGATTAGAAGTGAAAACGTGGCAAGAATCATACTAAAATTAATTGATTTCAACGGCCTTTTATACCCTTAATAAACGTCGTTTAGACATTAGACGGGCTTCCTCATTTACATAATACATTCCTTTTTACCTTCCATTAAATTCAGATTTACAAATATACACTTGTAACTGCTATTATCAAGTTTCCATATGTATTCACAATACGTTCCGATAAGGTGATATTAATAAAAATTATTAATACAATTAATTAAACCCATTTTCTTCATCAACCAGCGTGTTTTCTCAACCATACTTCCAATGGGGATTATTGTTAAAATTTCAAGTCTTTCTCGGCCTTTTGGCTAAGATCAAAGTGTAGTATCTGTTCCGATGAATACTGAACCACATAGACTGGTATTGTATTGGCCTTCGGGCCTCGACTGGTATTGTCTTGGCCTTCGGGTCTTCATTTACGCCGGTCTACGGGTCTGTCCTTTGCATTTCTAGGAGGTCCACCCTCCCAGGCTTCTCCTCCCCTCTTTAGTGACGTCATTGTGAGAGGATTGTTTTCACAGTTTTCATTCATTATTTACATTACGTTGTTAAGAGAATGTTTTCTACTAAATGTTAAAAGTAAACAAGGCATATCCGAGCTATTAGTAAATCGGTGACCATTCAGGAAAACTAAATTGCTGACTCATACTTCCGGTTTATCCGGAAGTGACGTCATCGTGAGAGGATTTGTTCACAGTTTTCATTCATTATTTACATTACGTTGTACCGAGAATGTTCTTTACTATAAGTTAAAAGTAAACAAGGCATATCCGAGCCATTCATAAACGGTGACCATTTAGGAAACCTTAATTGCTGAATCATCTTTCCGGTTGGACCGGAAGTGACGTCATTTTGATAGGATCTTTACACATTATCAGTCTTTACATTCATTACGTTTATAAGCAAAGGGGTTTTACTGTAAATAGGAAGTTAAGCAACAAATATCTCGGCCATTACTAAATGGGTAACCGTTTTGGAAAAATAACAAAACTGGTTCTTTGATATGACGTAGGCGCCTTCAATAGCATATTTAAACATTAGTTCTTTGATATGACCGAGGCGCCTACTAATTTGGTTACATTATTTTAACTATGCATGGGGTAAAAAAATGTTTTTTCCTTTTTCTTTTTCTCACTTACAATATTACTATTCATGGGGAAGGGTAACAAAAAAAATTTTTTTTGGGGGATGGGGGTAAAAAAATTTTTTTTTCTTGTTTTAACTGAAAATATTACTACTCATGGGGAAGGGTAACAAAATTTTTTTTTTTTTCGGGTGGGGGGGTAAAAAAATTTTTTTTTTTTTTTTTTTTTCTTTTTCTAACTGAAAATATTACTACTCATGGGGAAGGGTAACAAAAAAATTTTTTTTTTTGGGTGGGGGGGGTAAAAATTTTTGTTTTTTTTTCTTTTTCTAACTGAAAATATTACTATTCATGGGGAAGGGTAACAAAAAAATTTTTTTTTGGGGGGGGGGTAAAATTTTTTTTTTTTTTTTTGAACTGAAAACATCCCAATTCATGGGGAAGGGTAACAAAAATTTGGGGGGGGGGTGAGATGGGGGGTAAAAAAATTTTTTTTTTTCTTTTTCTTATCGAAAATATTACTACTCAGGGTAACAAAAAAAAAATTTGGGGGGGGGGTAAAAAAAATTTTTTTTTTTTCTCTTTTTCTAACTGAAAATATTACTATTCATGGGGAAGGGTAACAAAAAAAAATTGGGGGGGGTGAAATGTTTTTTTCCATTTTCTAACTGAAAATATTACTATTCATGGGGAAAGGTAACTAAAAAAAAAATTTTAGTGGGGGGTAAAAAATTTTTGGATTTATTTTTTTTTTTAACTTAAATACAATTCCTATTCATGGGGAAGGGTAAAATAAAAATTTTTGGTGGGAGGGGCGTAAAAACTTTTTTTCTTTTTCTAACTGAAAATATTACTATTCATGGGGAAGGGTGACAAATATCTTTTCTTTTTTAGGGGTGGGGGGTTAACATTTTTTTCTTTTTTTTCTGTTTCTAACTGAAAATATAACTATTCATGGGGAAGAGTACAAAAAGAAATTTAGGGGGGGTAGATATTATTTCTTTTTTTTTCTCTTTTTCTAACTGAAAATATTACTATTACGGAGAACGGCAAAAAATAAATTGGGGGGGGCGACCTTTTTTTTAAACTGAAAATATTAGTATTCTTGGGGGAGGGTGAAAAAAACTTTTGGAGAGAGTGGGTAAAAAAATGTTTTAAACATGTTTTATTTGTTTTTAAACTAAAAATATTCTTGGTTAGAAACATAGAAAATCGATGTCTACCCACCCACGAAATATGACTGAGTCTCCATCGGTTTACTGGTGAGCGTTCATTTCCGACGCGGCAGCCTAGCAAAAATAGACTCCCTAACGGTCGTCTATTTTGGCTAGTCCACTTATAATATAACGAGCACTTCTCTGTCAGGATGTCTGTCTGTCTGTCTGTCTGTCCGTCCTGGGGAATTTTTGTAAACGTAATTTCAGAAATAAACAATAAATAATTTAAGCGCCGAGACTACGATTCGAACTCGCAACCTTGACGCTAACTGCCGAACGCGCTATCATCTGCCCCACCACGACAAGTAATGTAATCGTCTTAATTTTAAATGATAAAGAATCCGTTTTTTTTCAACTTCTTCCAGTTACAAATGGATGATTGTATAACTGTTCATTGGAAATACATTGGGTCTGCGTTCGCACTCGATTGTTTTAGGTGGGGATGAAAGTCACCCCACCCCCCCCCAATTTTTTTTTGGGGCGCGAAAATAAACAAAATTTTTGCGCGAGAAAAAAAAAAAAATTTTCCCGCCAAAAAAAAAAAAAAAAATTTTCCGCCTAATAAAAAAAAAAAAAATTTTTTTTTTCCTTTTTAAACTAAAACATTATTCGGAGACAAATTTTTGTCATTCTTTTGTCTGACCACCCAAGAACGCGGCAGCCTAGCAAAAATAGACGACCGTTAGGGAGTCTATTTTCGCTAGTCCACTTATAATATAACGAGCACTTCTCTGTCAGGATGTCTGTCTGTCTGTCCTGGGGAATTTTTGTAAACAGAAGAGAGGGGGGGCTCGAGTAATTACCATTCAATTAATTAAGCTTTTCGAGTAAGCGTTCATAATATTTGTATACATGTAGAATTAGGAAACTATTATTAATTAATTAAATTGACATTAGATAACATTAAATAACCTTAGTAGATTAGAGAAGAACGAAATTTCAAGTCGAGACAGTGATTAGAAGTGAAAACGTTGCAAGAATGATACTAAAATTAATAGATTTCAACGGCCTTTTATACCCTTAGTAAACGTCGTTTAGACATTAGACGGGCTTCCTCATTTACATAATACATTCCTTTTAACCTTCCATTAAATTCAGATTTACAAATATACACTTGTAACTGCTATTATCAAGTTTCCATATGTATTCACAATACGTTCCGATAAGGTGATATTAATAAAAATTATTAATACAATTAATTAAAGCCATTTTCTTCATCAACTAGCGTGTTTTCTCAACCATACTTCCAATGGCGATTATTGTTAAAATTTCAAGTCTTTCTCGGCCTTTTGGCTAAGATCAAAGTGTAGTATCTGTTCCGATGAATACTGAACCACATAGACTGGTATTGTATTGGCTTTCGGGTCTTCACTGCTATTGTCTTGGCCTTCGGGTCTTCATTTACGCCGGTCTACGGGTCTGTCCTTTGCATTTCTAGGAGGTCCACCCTCCCAGGCTTCTCCTCCCCTCTTTAGTGACGTCATTGTGAGAGGATTTTTTTCACAGTTTTCATTCATTATTTACATTACATTGTTAAGAGAATGTTTTCTACTATAAATTACAAGTAAACAAGGCATATCTGAGCCATTAGTAAATCGGTGACCATTTAGGAAAACTAAATTGCTGATTCATCCATCCGGTTAGTCCGGAAGTGACGTCATCATGAGAGGCTTTGTTCACAGTTTTCATTCATTATTTACATTACGTTGTTAAGAGAATGTTTTCTACTATAAATTAAAAGTAAACAAGGCATATCCGAGCCATTCATAAATCGGTGACCATTTAGGAAACCTAAATTGCTGAATAATCTTTCCGGTTGGACCGGAAGTGACGTCATTTTGAGAGGATCTTTTCACATTATCAGTCTTTACATTCATTACGTTTATAAGCAAAGGTGTTTTATTGTAAATAGGAAGTTAAGCAACAAATATCTCGGCCATTACTAAATGGGTAACCGTTTTGGAAAAATAACAAAACTGGTTCTTTGATATGACGTAGGCGCCTTCAATAGCATATTTAAACATTAGTTCTTTGATATGACCGAGGCGCCTACTAATTTGGTTACATTATTTTAACTATGCATGGGGTAAAAAAATGTTTTTTTCTTTTTCTTTTTCTCACTTACAATATTACTATTCATGGGGAAGGGTAACAAAAAAAAATTTGGGGGGAGGTAAAATTTTTTTTTTTTTTTTTTCAACTGAAAACATTCCAATTCATGGGGAAGGGTAACAAAATTTTTTTTTTTTTCGGGTGGGGGGGGGTAAAAATTTTTTTTTTTTTTCTTTTTCTAACTGAAAATATTACTACTCATGGGGAAGGGTAACAAAAAAAAAATTTGGGGGGGGGTGGGGGGGAAAAATATTTTTTTTTTTTTTTCTCTTTCTTACTGAAAATATTACAACTCATGGGGAAGGGTAACAAAAAAATTTTTTTTTTTGGGTGGGGGGGGTAAAAATTTTTGTTTTTTTTTTACTTTTTCTAACTGAAAATATTACTATTCATCGGGAAGGGTAACAAAAAAAGTTTTTTTTTTTTTTTTTGAACTGAAAACATCCCAATTCATGGGGAAGGGTAACTAAAAAAATTTTTTGGGGGGTGTGGAGGGGTAAATATTTTTTTTTTTTTTTTTTTTCTTACTGAAAATATTACTACTCATGGGGAAGGGTAACAAAAAAAAATTGGGGGGGAAAATGTTTTTTTCCATTTTCTAACTGAAAATATTACTATTCATGGGGAAAGGTAACTAAACAAAAAATTTTAGTGGGGGGTAAAAAATTTTTGGATTTATTTTTTTTTTTTACTTAAATACAATTCCTATTCATGGGGAAGGGTAAAATAAAAATTTTTGGTGGGAGGGGCGTAAAAACTTTTTTTCTTTTTCTAACTGAAAATATTACTATTCATGGGGAAGGGTGACAAATATCTTTTCTTTTTTGGGGGTGGGGGGGTTAAAATTTTTGTCTTTTATTTCTGTTTCTAACTGAAAATATAACTATTCATGGGGAAGAGTACAAAAAGAAATTTAGGGGAGGGGTAGATATTATTTCTTTTTTTTTCTCTTTTTCTAACTGAAAATATTACTATTACGGATAAGGGCAAAAAATAAATTTGGGGGGGGGCGACCTTTTTTTTGAACTGAAAATATTAGTATTCTTGGGGGAGGGTGAAAAAAACTTTTGGAGAGAATGGGTAAAAAAATGTTTTAAACATGTTTTATTTGTTTTTAAACTAAAAATATTCTTGGTTAGAAACATAGAAAATCGATGTCTACCCACCCACGAAATATGACTGAGTCTCCATCGGTTTACTGGTGAGCGTTCATTTCCGACGCGCAGCCTAGCAAAAATAGACGACCGTAGGGAGGCTATTTTGGCTAGTCCACTTATAATATAACGAGCACGTCTCTGTCAGGATGTCTGTTTGTCTGTCCGCCATGGGGAATTTTTGTAAACAGAAGGGGAGATAATTACTATTTAATTAATTTAAAAGTCGGAAACATAAACAAATACATTGGGCCATATATTAAAGACTAAATAAACAATAAATAATTTTCGGCGTCAACGTCGCGATTCGAACTCGCAACCTTGACGCTAACAGCCAAACGCGCTACCAGTTGAACATTCTTTCTTAATTCAAATACTTGAACAAATCGCCTTTTTTTTTCACATTTAGCAATAAATGATCGTATAGTAAATGGTTCTTTTTATGCTTTGGGGTCTGCGTCCGCGCTCGATCTGTTCTTCCAGAATACGATTGGGTCTGCGTTCGCGCTCGATCTGTTCTTCTAGAATACGATTGGGTCTTCGTTCGCTCTCGATTTTTTCACGGGGGATGGGGAGGGGTTTTTTTTTCATTTTTTTTTTTGGCGAGAAAAAAAAAAAAATTTTGGCGCGAAAAAAAAAAAAAATTACGTTTACAAAAATTGCCCAGGACGGACAGACAGACAGACAGAGAAGTGTCGTTATATTATAAGTGGACTAGCGAAAATAGACTCCCTAACGGTCGTCTATTTTTGCTAGGCTGCCGCGTTCTTGGGTGGTAAGACAAAAGAAATGAAAAAAAATTGTCTCCGAATACTTTTTTTGTTTAAAAAGGAAAAAAAAAATTTTTTTTTTTTTTTTTTGCGGGAATTTTTTTTTTTTTTTCGCGCTAAAATTTTTTTTTTTCTCGCCAAAAAAAAAAAATTTTTTTTTTTTTACTTTATTAAAAGTAAAAAAAAAAAAATTTTTTTTTTTTGGCGAGAAAAAAAAAAATTTTAGCGCGAAAAAAAAAAAAAAATTCCCGCAAAAAAAAAAAAAAAAAATTTTTTTTTTCCTTTTTAAACAAAAAAAGTATTCGGAGACAATTTTTTTTCATTTCTTTTGTCTTACCACCCAAGAACGCGGCAGCCTAGCAAAAATAGACGACCGTTAGGGAGTCTATTTTCGCTAGTCCACTTATAATATAACGACACTTCTCTGTCTGTCTGTCTGTCCGTCCTGGGCAATTTTTGTAAACGTAATTTCAGAAATAAACAATAAATAATTTAAGCGCCGAGACTACGATTCGAACTCGCAACCTTGACGCTAACTGCCGAACGCGCTATCATCTGCCCCACCACGACAAGTAATGTAATCGTCTTAATTTTAAATGATAAAGAATCCGTTTTTTTTCAACTTCTTCCAGTTACAAATGGATGATTGTATAACTGTTCATTGGAAATACATTGGGTCTGCGTTCGCACTCGATTGTTTTAGGGGGGGATGAAAGTCCCCCCCCCCCCCCCCCAATTTTTTTTTTTTTTTTTTTTGGCGCGAAAAAAAACAAAATTTTTGCGCGAGAAAAAAAAAAAAATTTTCCCGCCAAAAAAAAAAAAAAAATTTTCCGCCTAATAAAAAAAAAAAAAAAATTTTTTTTTTTCCTTTTTAAACTAAAACATTATTCGGAGACAAATTTTTGTCATTCTTTTGTCTGACCACCCAAGAACGCGGCAGCCTAGCAAAAATAGACGACCGTTAGGGAGTCTATTTTCGCTAGTCCACTTATAATATAACGAGCACTTCTCTGTCAGGATGTCTGTCTGTCTGTCCTGGGGAATTTTTGTAAACAGAAGAGAGGGGGGGCTCGAGTAATTACCATTCAATTAATTAAGCTTTTCGAGTAAGCGTTCATAATATTTGTATACATGTAGAATTAGGAAACTATTATTAATTAATTAAATTGACATTAGATAACATTAAATAACCTTAGTAGATTAGAGAAGAACGAAATTTCAAGTCGAGACAGTGATTAGAAGTGAAAACGTTGCAAGAATCATACTAAAATTAATAGATTTCAACGGCCTTTTATACCCTTAGTAAACGTCGTTTAGACATTAGACGGGCTTCCTCATTTACATAATACATTCCTTTTAACCTTCCATTAAATTCAGATTTACAAATATACACTTTTAACTGCTATTATCAAGTTTCCATATGTATTCACAATACGTTCCGATAAGGTGATATTAATAAAAATTATTAATACAATTAATTAAAGCCATTTTCTTCATCAACCAGCGTGTTTTCTCAACCATACTTCCAATGGCGATTATTGTTAAAATTTCAAGTCTTTCTCGGCCTTTTGGCTAAGATCAAAGTGTAGTATCTGTTCCGATGAATACTGAACCACATAGACTGGTATTGTATTGGCTTTCGGGTCTTCACTGCTATTGTCTTGGCCTTCGGGTCTTCATTTACGCCGGTCTACGGGTCTGTCCTTTGCATTTCTAGGAGGTCCACCCTCCCAGGCTTCTCCTCCCCTCTTTAGTGACGTCATTGTGAGAGGATTTTTTTCACAGTTTTCATTCATTATTTACATTACATTGTTAAGAGAATGTTTTCTACTATAAATTACAAGTAAACAAGGCATATCTGAGCCATTAGTAAATCGGTGACCATTTAGGAAAACTAAATTGCTGATTCATCCATCCGGTTAGTCCGGAAGTGACGTCATCATGAGAGGCTTTGTTCACAGTTTTCATTCATTATTTACATTACGTTGTTAAGAGAATGTTTTCTACTATAAATTAAAAGTAAACAAGGCATATCCGAGCCATTCATAAATCGGTGACCATTTAGGAAACCTAAATTGCTGAATCATCTTTCCGGTTGGACCGGAAGTGACGTCATTTTGAGAGGATCTTTTCACATTATCAGTCTTTACATTCATTACGTTTATAAGCAAAGGTGTTTTATTGTAAATAGGAAGTTAAGCAACAAATATCTCGGCCATTACTAAATGGGTAACCGTTTTAGAAAAAATAACAAAACTGGTTCTTTGATATGACGTAGGCGCCTTCAATAGCATATTTAAACATTAGTTCTTTGATATGACCGAGGCGCCTACTAATTTGGTTACATTATTTTAACTATGCATGGGGTAAAAAAATGTTTTTTTCTTTTTCTTTTTCTCACTTACAATATTACTATTCATGGGGAAGGGTAACAAAAAAAAATTTGGGGGGGGGGGTAAAATATTTTTTTTTTTTTTTTTTAACTGAAAACATTCCAATTCATGGGGAAGGGTAACAAAATTTTTTTTTTTTTCGGGTGGGGGGGGGTAAAATTTTTTTTTTTTTTCTTCTTCTAACTGAAAATATTACTACTCATGGGGAAGGGTAACAAAAAAAAAATTTTTTTTGGGTGGGGGGGAAAAATTTTTTTTTTTTTTTTTCTTTTTCTTACTGAAAATATTACTACTCATGGGGAAGGGTAACAAAAAAAATTTTTTTTTTGGGTGGGGGGGTAAAAATTTTTGTTTTTTTTTTTCTTTTTCTAACTGAAAATATTACTATTCATGGGGAAGGGTAACAAAAAAAGTTTTTTTTTTTTTTTTTGAACTGAAAACATCCCAATTCATGGGGAAGGGTAACTAAAAAAAAATTTTTTGGGGTGGGGGGGGGTAAATATATTTTTTTTTTTTTTTTCTTACTGAAAATATTACTACTCATGGGGAAGGGTAACAAAAAAAAAATTTTGGGGGGGGGTAAAAAAAAATTTTTTTTTTTCTCTTTTTCTAACTGAAAATATTACTATTCATGGGGAAGGGTAACAAAAAAAAATTTGGGGGGGGGAATGTTTTTTTCCATTTTCTAACTGAAAATATTACTATTCATGGGGAAAGGTAACTAAAAAAAAATATTTAGTGGGGAGTAAAAAATTTTTTGGATTTATTTTTTTTTTTGACTTAAATACAATTCCTATTCATGGGGAAGGGTAAAATAAACATTTTTGGTGGGAGGGGCGTAAAAACTTTTTTTCTTTTTCTAACTGAAAATATTACTACTCATGGGGAAGGGTAACAAAAAAAAATTTTTTTTTGGGTGGGAAGGAAAAATTTTTTTTTTTTTTTTTTTTTTTCTTACTGAAAATATTACTACTCATGGGGAAGGGTAACAAAAAAATTTTTTTTTTTGGGTGGGGGGGGTAAAAATTTTTTTTTTTTTTTTTCTTTTTCTAACTGAAAATATTACTATTCATGGGGAAGGGTAACAAAAAAAGTTTTTTTTTTTTTTTTTGAACTGAAAACATCCCAATTCATGGGGAAGGGTAACTAAAAAAATTTTTTGGGGGGTGGGGGGGGGTAAATATATTTTTTTTTTTTTTCTTTTTCTTACTGAAAATATTACTACTCATGGGGAAGGGTAACAAAAAAAAAATTTGGGGGGGGGGTAAAAAAAAATTTTTTTTTTTCTCTTTTTCTAACTGAAAATATTACTATTCATGGGGAAAAGTAACAAAAAAAAATTGGGGGGGGGGAATGTTTTTTTCCATTTTCTAACTGAAAATATTACTATTCATGGGGAAAGGTAACTAAAAAAAAATTTTTAGTGGAGGGTATAAAATTTTTGGATTTATTTTTTTTTTTGACTTAAATACAATTCCTATTCATGGGGAAGGGTAAAATAAACATTTTTGGTGGGAGGGGCGTAAAAACTTTTTTTCTTTTTCTAACTGAAAATATTACTATTCATGGGGAAGGGTGACAAATATCTTTTCTTTTTTTGGGGTGGGGGGGTTAAAATTTTTGTCTTTTTTTTCTGTTTCTAACTGAAAATATAACTATTCATGGGGAAGAGTACAAAAAGAAATTTAGGGGAGGGGTAGATATTATTTCTTTTTTTTTCTCTTTTTCTAACTGAAAATATTACTATTACGGATAAGGGCAAAAAATAAATTTGGGGGGGGCGACCTTTTTTTTAAACTGAAAATATTAGTATTCTTGGGGGAGGGTGAAAAAAACTTTTGGAGAGAATGGGTAAAAAAATGTTTTAAACATGTTTTATTTGTTTTTAAACTAAAAATATTCTTGGTTAGAAACAGAAAATCGATGTCTACCCACCCACGAAATATGACTGAGTCTCCATCGGTTTACTGGTGAGCGTTCATTTCCGACGCGCAGCCTAGCAAAAATAGACGACCGTAGGGAGGCTATTTTGGCTAGTCCACTTATAATATAACGAGCACGTCTCTGTCAGGATGTCTGTTTGTCTGTCCGCCATGGGGAATTTTTGTAAACAGAAGGGGAGATAATTACTATTTAATTAATTTAAAAGTCGGAAACATAAACAAATACATTGGGCCATATATTAAAGACTAAATAAACAATAAATAATTTTCGGCGTCAACGTCGCGATTCGAACTCGCAACCTTGACGCTAACAGCCAAACGCGCTACCAGTTGAACATTCTTTCTTAATTCAAATACTTGAACAAATCGCCTTTTTTTTTCACATTTAGCAATAAATGATCGTATAGTAAATGGTTCTTTTTATGCTTTGGGGTCTGCATCCGCGCTCGATCTGTTCTTCCAGAATACGATTGGGTCTGCGTTCGCGCTCGATCTGTTCTTCTAGAATACGATTGGGTCTGCGTTCGCTCTCGATTTTTTCACGGGGGGGGGGATTTTTTTTTTTTGGCGAGAAAAAAAAAAAATTTTGGCGCGAAAAAAAAAAAAAAATTTTCCGCTTAATAAAGAAAAAAAAAAAAAAATTTTTTTTTTTGGCGAGAAAAAAAAAAATTTTAGCGCGAAAATAAAAAAAAAAATTCCCGCAAAAAAAAAAAAAAAAATTTTTAGCTTAATAAAGAAAAAAAAAAAAAATTTTTTTTTTCCTTTTTAAACAAAAAAAGTATTCGGAGACAATTTTTTTTCATTTCTTTTGTCTTACCACCCAAGAACGCGGCAGCCTAGCAAAAATAGACGACCGTTAGGGAGTCTATTTTCGCTAGTCCACTTATAATATAACGAGCACTTTCTCTGTCACGATGTCAGGATGTCTGTCTGTCCGTCCTGGGGAATTTTTGTAAATAGAAGAGAGAGGGGAGGGGGGTCGAGTAATTAACATTTAATTAATTAAGCTTTTCGAGTCAGCGTTCGTAATATTTGTATACATGTAGAATTAGGAAACTATTATTAATTTATTAAATTTACATTAGATAACATTAAATAACATTATTAAATTGGAGAAGAACGAAATTTCAAGACGAGGCAGCGATTAGAAGTGAAAACGTGGCAAGAATCATACTAAAATTAATAGATTTCAACGGCGTTTTATACCCTTAATAAACGTCGTTTAGACATTAGACGGGCTTCCTCATTTACATAATACATTCCTTTTAACCTTCCATTAAATTAAGATTTACAAATATACACTTATAACTGCTATTATCAAGTTTCCATATGTATTCACAATACGTTCCGATAAGGGGATATTAATAAAAATTATTCATACTATTAATTAAAGCCATTTTCTTCATCAACCAGCGTGTTTTCCTAACCATACTTCCAATGGCGATTATTGTTAAAATTTCAAGTCTTTCTCGGCCTTTTGGCTAAGATCAAAGTGTAGTATCTGTTCCGATGAATACTGAACCACATAGACTGGTATTATATTGGCCTTAGGGTCTCGACTGGTATTGTCTTGGCCTTCGGGTCTTCATTTACGCCGGTCTACGGGTCCGTCCTTTTCATTTCTAGGAGGTCCACCCTCCCAGGCTTCTCCTCCCCTCTTTAGTGACGTCATTGTGAGAGGATTTTTTTCACAGTTTTCATTCAATATTTACATTACATTGTTAAGAGAATGTTCTCTACTAAATGTTAAAAGTAAACAAGGCATATCCGAGCTATTAGTAAATCGGTGACCATTCAGGAAAACTAAATTGCTGACTCATACTTCCGGTTTATCCGGTAGTGACGTCATCGTGAGAGGATTTGTTCACAGTTTTCATTCATTATTTACATTACGTTGTTAAGAGAATGTTTTTTTACTATAAATTACAAGTAAACAAGGCATATACGAGCCATTAGTAAATCGATGACCATTTAGGAAAAGTAAATTGCTGAATCATCTTTCCGGTTAGAGCGGAAGTGACGTCATTTTGAGAGGATCTTTTCACATTATCAGTCTTTACATTCATCACGTTTATAAGCAAAGGTGTTTTATTGTAAATAGGAAGTTAAGCAACAAATATCTCGGCCATTACTAAATGGGTAACCGTTTTGGAAAAATAACAAAACTGGTTCTTTGATATGACGTAGGCGCCTTCAATAGCATATTTAAACATTAGTTCTTTGATATGACCGAGGCGCCTACTAATTTGGTTACATTATTTAAACTATGCATGGGGTAAAAAAATGTTTTTTCCTTTTTCTTTTTCTCACTTACAATATTACTATTCATGGGGAAGGGTAACAAAAAAAAATTTTGGGGGGGGGGTTAAAAAATTTTTTTTTTTTTCTTTTTCTAACTGAAAATATTACTACTCATGGGGAAGGGTAACAAATTTTTTTTTTTTTTTCGGGTGGGGGTGTTAAAATTTTTTTTTTTTTGTCTTTTTCTAACTGAAAATATTACTACTCATGGGAAAGGGTAACAAAAAAAATTTTTTTTTGGGTGGGGGGGGGAAATTTTTTTTTTTTTTTTTTTTCTTACTGAAAATATTACTACTCATGGGGAAGGGTAACAAAAAAATTTTTTTTTTTGGGTGGGGGGGGGACAAATTTTTTTTTTTTTTTTACTTTTTCTAACTGAAAATATTACTATTCATCGGGAAGGGTAACAAAAAAAGTTTTTTTTCTTTTTTTTTGAACTGAAAACATCCCAATTCATGGGGAAGGGTAACTAAAAAAAATTTTTTGGGGGTGGGGGGGGGTAAATATATTTTTTTTTTTTTCTTTTTCTTACTGAAAATATTACTACTCATGGGGAAGGGTAACAAAAAAAAATTGGGGGGTGAAATGTTTTTTTCCATTTTCTAACTGAAAATATTACTATTCATGGGGAAAGGTAACTAAAAAAAAAATTTTAGTGGGGGGTAAAAAATTTTTGGATTTATTTTTTTTTTTGACTTAAATACAATTCCTATTCATGGGGAAGGGTAAAATAAAAATTTTTGGTGGGAGGGGCGTAAAAACTTTTTTTCTTTTTCTAACTAAAAATATTACTATTCATGGGGAAGGGTGACAAATATCTTTTCTTTTTTTGGGGTGGGGGGGTTAAAATTTTTGTCTTTTTTTTCTGTTTCTAACTGAAAATATAACTATTCATGGGGAAGAGTACAAAAAGAAATTTAGGGGAGGGGTAGATATTATTTCTTTTTTTTTCTCTTTTTCTAACTGAAAATATTACTATTACGGATAAGGGCAAAAAATAAATTTGGGGGGGGCGACCTTTTTTTTAAACTGAAAATATTAGTATTCTTGGGGGAGGGTGAAAAAAACTTTTGGAGAGAATGGGTAAAAAAATGTTTTAAACATGTTTTATTTGTTTTTAAACTAAAAATATTCTTGGTTAGAAACATAGAAAATCGATGTCTACCCACCCACGAAATATGACTGAGTCTCCATCGGTTTACTGGTGAGCGTTCATTTCCGACGCGCAGCCTAGCAAAAATAGACGACCGTAGGGAGGCTATTTTGGCTAGTCCACTTATAATATAACGAGCACGTCTCTGTCAGGATGTCTGTTTGTCTGTCCGCCATGGGGAATTTTTGTAAACAGAAGGGGAGATAATTACTATTTAATTAATTTAAAAGTCGGAAACATAAACAAATACATTGGGCCATATATTAAAGACTAAATAAACAATAAATAATTTTCGGCGTCAACGTCGCGATTCGAACTCGCAACCTTGACGCTAACAGCCAAACGCGCTACCAGTTGAACATTCTTTCTTAATTCAAATACTTGAACAAATCGCCTTTTTTTTTCACATTTAGCAATAAATGATCGTATAGTAAATGGTTCTTTTTATGCTTTGGGGTCTGCGTCCGCGCTCGATCTGTTCATCCAGAATACGATTGGGTCTGCGTTCGCGCTCGATCTGTTCTTCTAGAATACGATTGGGTCTTCGTTCGCTCTCGATTTTTTCACGGGGGATGGGGAGGGGTTTTTTTTTTCATTTTTTTTTTTGGGCGAGAAAAAAAAAAATTTTAGCGCGAAAAAAAAAAAAAAATTCCCGCAAAAAAAAAAAAAAAAAATTTTTTTTTTCCTTTTTAAACAAAAAAAGTATTCGGAGACAATTTTTTTTCATTTCTTTTGTCTTACCACCCAAGAACGCGGCAGCCTAGCAAAAATAGACGACCGTTAGGGAGTCTATTTTCGCCAGTCCACTTATAATATAACGAGCACTTCTCTGTCTGTCTGTCTGTCCGTCCTGGGGAATTTTTGTAAACGTAATTTCAGAAATAAACAATAAATAATTTAAGCGCCGAGACTACGATTCGAACTCGCAACCTTGACGCTAACTGCCGAACGCGCTATCATCTGCCCCACCACGACAAGTAATGTAATCGTCTTAATTTTAAATGATAAAGAATCCGTTTTTTTCAACTTCTTCCAGTTACAAATGGATGATTGTATAACTGTTCATTGGAAATACATTGGGTCTGCGTTCGCACTCGATTGTTTTAGGGGGGGATGAAAGTCACCCCCCCCCCCCCCCAATTTTTTTTTTTGGCGCGAAAAAAAACAAAATTTTTGCGCGAGAAAAAAAAAAAATTTTCCCGCCAAAAAAAAAAAAAAAAAATTTTCCGCCTAATAAAAAAAAAAAAAAATTTTTTTTTTCCTTTTTAAACTAAAACATTATTCGGAGACAAATTTTTGTCATTCTTTTGTCTGACCACCCAAGAACGCGGCAGCCTAGCAAAAATAGACGACCGTTAGGGAGTCTATTTTCGCTAGTCCACTTATAATATAACGAGCACTTCTCTGTCAGGATGTCTGTCTGTCTGTCCTGGGGAATTTTTGTAAACAGAAGAGAGGGGGGGCTCGAGTAATTACCATTCAATTAATTAAGCTTTTCGAGTAAGCGTTCATAATATTTGTATACATGTAGAATTAGGAAACTATTATTAATTAATTAAATTGACATTAGATAACATTAAATAACCTTAGTAGATTAGAGAAGAACGAAATTTCAAGTCGAGACAGTGATTAGAAGTGAAAACGTTGCAAGAATGATACTAAAATTAATAGATTTCAACGGCCTTTTATACCCTTAGTAAACGTCGTTTAGACATTAGACGGGCTTCCTCATTTACATAATACATTCCTTTTAACCTTCCATTAAATTCAGATTTACAAATATACACTTGTAACTGCTATTATCAAGTTTCCATATGTATTCACAATACGTTCCGATAAGGTGATATTAATAAAAATTATTAATACAATTAATTAAAGCCATTTTCTTCATCAACCAGCGTGTTTTCTCAACCATACTTCCAATGGCGATTATTGTTAAAATTTCAAGTCTTTCTCGGCCTTTTGGCTAAGATCAAAGTGTAGTATCTGTTCCGATGAATACTGAACCACATAGACTGGTATTGTATTGGCTTTCGGGTCTTCACTGCTATTGTCTTGGCCTTCGGGTCTTCATTTACGCCGGTCTACGGGTCTGTCCTTTGCATTTCTAGGAGGTCCACCCTCCCAGGCTTCTCCTCCCCTCTTTAGTGACGTCATTGTGAGAGGATTTTTTTCACAGTTTTCATTCATTATTTACATTACATTGTTAAGAGAATGTTTTCTACTATAAATTACAAGTAAACAAGGCATATCTGAGCCATTAGTAAATCGGTGACCATTTAGGAAAACTAAATTGCTGATTCATCCATCCGGTTAGTCCGGAAGTGACGTCATCATGAGAGGCTTTGTTCACAGTTTTCATTCATTATTTACATTACGTTGTTAAGAGAATGTTTTCTACTATAAATTAAAAGTAAACAAGGCATATCCGAGCCATTCATAAATCGGTGACCATTTAGGAAACCTAAATTGCTGAATAATCTTTCCGGTTGGACCGGATGTGACGTCATTTTGAGAGGATCTTTTCACATTATCAGTCTTTACATTCATTACGTTTATAAGCAAAGGTGTTTTATTGTAAATAGGAAGTTAAGCAACAAATATCTCGGCCATTACTAAATGGGTAACCGTTTTGGAAAAATAACAAAACTGGTTCTTTGATATGACGTAGGCGCCTTCAATAGCATATTTAAACATTAGTTCTTTGATATGACCGAGGCGCCTACTAATTTGGTTACATTATTTTAACTATGCATGGGGTAAAAAAATGTTTTTTTCTTTTTCTTTTTCTCACTTACAATATTACTATTCATGGGGAATGGTAACAAAAAAAAATTTGGGGGGGGGTAAAATTTTTTTTTTTTTTTTTTCAACTGAAAACATTCCAATTCATGGGGAAGGGTAACAAAATTTTTTTTTTTTTCGGGTGGGGGGGGGGTAAAAAATTTTTTTTTTTTTCTTTTTCTAACTGAAAATATTACTACTCATGGGGAAGGGTAACAAAAAAAAAATTTTTTTTGGGTGGGGGGAAAAATTTTTTTTTTTTTTTTTTTTTCTTACTGAAAATATTACAACTCATGGGGAAGGGTAACAAAAAAATTTTTTTTTTTGGGTGGGGGGGGTAAAAATTTTTGTTTTTTTTTTACTTTTTCTAACTGAAAATATTACTATTCATCGGGAAGGGTAACAAAAAAAGTTTTTTTTTTTTTTTTTTGAACTGAAAACATCCCAATTCATGGGGAAGGGTAACTAAAAAAATTTTTTTTGGGGTGTGGAGGGGTAAATATTTTTTTTTTTTTTTTTTTTTCTTACTGAAAATATTACTACTCATGGGGAAGGGTAACAAAAAAAAAATTGGGGGGGGGTAAAAAAAATTTTTTTTTTTTCTCTTTTTCTAACTGAAAATATTACTATTCATGGGGAAGGGTAACAGAAAAAAATTGGGGGGGGGAATGTTTTTTTCCATTTTCTAACTGAAAATATTACTATTCATGGGGAAAGGTAACTAAAAAAAAAATTTTAGTGGGGGGTAAAAAATTTTTGGATTTATTTTTTTTTTTGACTTAAATACAATTCCTATTCATGGGGA
The DNA here is from genome assembly GCA_963556195.1 of Sepiola atlantica. NCBI lineage: Eukaryota > Metazoa > Mollusca > Cephalopoda > Sepiida > Sepiolidae > Sepiola > Sepiola atlantica. The sequence goes on along the minus strand of OY744537.1, from coordinate 63,017,199 downwards.
AGGGTAAAATAAAAATTTTTGGTGGGAGGGGCGTAAAAACTTTTTTTCTTTTTCTAACTGAAAATATTACTATTTATTTATGGGGAAGGGTGACAAATATCTTTTCTTTTTTGGGGGTGGGGGGGTTAAAATTTTTGTCTTTTTTTTCTGTTTCTAACTGAAAATATAACTATTCATGGGGAAGAGTACAAAAAGAAATTTAGGGGAGGGGTAGATATTATTTCTTTTTTTTTCTCTTTTTCTAACTGAAAATATTACTATTACGGATAAGGGCAAAAAATAAATTTGGGGGGGGCGACCTTTTTTTTGAACTGAAAATATTAGTATTCTTGGGGGAGGGTGAAAAAAACTTTTGGAGAGAATGGGTAAAAAAATGTTTTAAACATGTTTTATTTGTTTTTAAACTAAAAATATTCTTGGTTAGAAACATAGAAAATCGATGTCTACCCACCCACGAAATATGACTGAGTCTCCATCGGTTTACTGGTGAGCGTTCATTTCCGACGCGCAGCCTAGCAAAAATAGACGACCGTAGGGAGGCTATTTTGGCTAGTCCACTTATAATATAACGAGCACGTCTCTGTCAGGATGTCTGTTTGTCTGTCCGCCATGGGGAATTTTTGTAAACAGAAGGGGAGATAATTACTATTTAATTAATTTAAAAGTCGGAAACATAAACAAATACATTGGGCCATATATTAAAGACTAAATAAACAATAAATAATTTTCGGCGTCAACGTCGCGATTCGAACTCGCAACCTTGACGCTAACAGCCAAACGCGCTACCAGTTGAACATTCTTTCTTAATTCAAATACTTGAACAAATCGCCTTTTTTTTTCACATTTAGCAATAAATGATCGTATAGTAAATGGTTCTTTTTATGCTTTGGGGTCTGCGTCCGCGCTCGATCTGTTCTTCCAGAATACGATTGGGTCTGCGTTCGCGCTCGATCTGTTCTTCTAGAATACGATTGGGTCTTCGTTCGCTCTCGATTTTTTCACGGGGGATGGGGAGGGGTTTTTTTTTCATTTTTTTTTTTGGCGAGAAAAAAAAAAAAATTTTGGCGCGAAAAAAAAAAAAAAATTTTCCGCTTAATAAAGAAAAAAAAAAAAAATTTTTTTTTTTGGCGAGAAAAAAAAAAATTTTAGCGCGAAAAAAAAAAAAAAATTCCCGCAAAAAAAAAAAAAAAAAATTTTTTTTTTCCTTTTTGAACAAAAAAAGTATTCGGAGACAATTTTTTTTCATTTCTTTTGTCTTACCACCCAAGAACGCGGCAGCCTAGCAAAAATAGACGACCGTTAGGGAGTCTATTTTCGCTAGTCCACTTATAATATAACGAGCACTTCTCTGTCTGTCTGTCTGTCCGTCCTGGGGAATTTTTGTAAACGTAATTTCAGAAATAAACAATAAATAATTTAAGCGCCGAGACTACGATTCGAACTCGCAACCTTGACGCTAACTGCCGAACGCGCTATCATCTGCCCCACCACGACAAGTAATGTAATCGTCTTAATTTTAAATGATAAAGAATCCGTTTTTTTTCAACTTCTTCCAGTTACAAATGGATGATTGTATAACTGTTCATTGGAAATACATTGGGTCTGCGTTCGCACTCGATTGTTTTAGGGGGGGAGGAAAGTCCCCCCCCCCCAATTTTTTTTTTTTTTTTTTTGGCGCGAAAAAAAACAAAATTTTTGCGCGAGAAAAAAAAAAAATTTTCCCGCCAAAAAAAAAAAAAAAAAATTTTCCGCCTAATAAAAAAAAAAAAAAAATTTTTTTTTTTCTTTTTGAAACTAAAACATTATTCGGAGACAAATTTTTGTCATTCTTTTGTCTGACCACCCAAGAACGCGGCAGCCTAGCAAAAATAGACGACCGTTAGGGAGTCTATTTTCGCTAGTCCACTTATAATATAACGAGCACTTCTCTGTCAGGATGTCTGTCTGTCTGTCCTGGGGAATTTTTGTAAACAGAAGAGAGGGGGGGCTCGAGTAATTACCATTCAATTAATTAAGCTTTTCGAGTAAGCGTTCATAATATTTGTATACATGTAGAATTAGGAAACTATTATTAATTAATTAAATTGACATTAGATAACATTAAATAACCTTAGTAGATTAGAGAAGAACGAAATTTCAAGTCGAGACAGTGATTAGAAGTGAAAACGTTGCAAGAATCATACTAAAATTAATAGATTTCAACGGCCTTTTATACCCTTAGTAAACGTCGTTTAGACATTAGACGGGCTTCCTCATTTACATAATACATTCCTTTTAACCTTCCATTAAATTCAGATTTACAAATATACACTTGTAACTGCTATTATCAAGTTTCCATATGTATTCACAATACGTTCCGATAAGGTGATATTAATAAAAATTATTAATACAATTAATTAAAGCCATTTTCTTCATCAACCAGCGTGTTTTCTCAACCATACTTCCAATGGCGATTATTGTTAAAATTTCAAGTCTTTCTCGGCCTTTTGGCTAAGATCAAAGTGTAGTATCTGTTCCGATGAATACTGAACCACATAGACTGGTATTGTATTGGCTTTCGGGTCTTCACTGCTATTGTCTTGGCCTTCGGGTCTTCATTTACGCCGGTCTACGGGTCTGTCCTTTGCATTTCTAGGAGGTCCACCCTCCCAGGCTTCTCCTCCCCTCTTTAGTGACGTCATTGTGAGAGGATTTTTTTCACAGTTTTCATTCATTATTTACATTACGTTGTTAAGAGAATGTTTTCTACTAAAAGTTAAAAGTAAACAAGGCATATCCGAGCTATTAGTAAATCGGTGACCATTCAGGAAAACTAAATTGCTGACTCATACTTCCGGTTTATCCGGTAGTGACGTCATCGTGAGAGGATTTTTTCACAGTTTTCATTCATTATTTACATTACGTTGTACCGAGAATGTTTTTTACTATAAGTTAAAAGTAAACAAGGCATATCCGAGCCATTCATAAATCGGTGACCATTTAGGAAACCTAAATTGCTGAATCATCTTTCCGGTTGGACCGGAAGTGACGTCATTTTGAGAGGATCTTTTCACATTATCAGTCTTTACATTCATTACGCTTATAAGCGAAGGTGTTTTATTGTAAATAGGAAGTTAAGCAACAAATATCTCGGCCATTACTAAATGGGTAACCGTTTTGAAAAAATAACAAAACTGGTTCTTTGATATGACGTAGGCGCCTTCAATAGCATATTTAAACATTAGTTCTTTGATATGACCGAGGCGCCTACTAATTTGGTTACATTATTTTTACTATGCATGGGGTAAAAAAATTTTTTTTTCTTTTTCTTTTTCTAACTTACAATATTACTATTCATGGGGAAGGGTAACAAAAAAAAAAATTTGGGGGGGGGGGGTAAAATTTTTTTTTTTTTTTTTTCAACTGAAAACATTCCAATTCATGGGGAAGGGTAACAAATTTTTTTTTTTTTCAGGTGGCGGGGGGGGGTAAAAATTTTTTTTTTTTTTCTAACTGAAAATATTACTACTCATGGGGAAGGGTAACAAAATTTTTTTTTTTCGGGTGGGGGGGGGTAAAAAAATTTTTTTTTCTTTTTCTAACTGAAAATATTACTACTCATGGGGAAGGGTAACAAAAAAAAATTTTTTTTCGGGTGGGGGGGTAAAAAAATTTTTTTTTTTTTTTCTTTTTCTTACTGAAAATATTACTACTCATGGGGAAGGGTAACAAAAAAAATTTTTTTTTTGGGTGGGGGGGGGTAAAAAATTTTTTTTTTTTTTCTTTTTCTTACTGAAAATATTACTACTCATGGCGAAGGGTAACAAAAAAAATTTTTTTTTTGGGTGGGGGGGGGGTAAAAAAAATTTTTTTTTTTTCTTTTTCTAACTGAAAATATTACTATTCATGGGGAAGGGTAACAAAAAAATTTTTTTAGGGGGGGTAAAAATTTTTTTTTTTTTTTTTGAACTGAAAACATCCCAATTCATGGGGAAGGGTAACAAAATTGTCTTTTTGGTGGGTGAGGGGGGGGGTAATTTTTTTTTTTTTTTTTTTCTTACTGAAGATATTACTACTCATGGGGAAGGGTAACAAAAAAAATTTTTTTGGGGGTGGGGGGGGTAAAAAAATTTTTTTTTTTTTTCTTTTTCTAACTGAAAATATTACTATGCATGAAGAAGGGTAACAAAAAAAAAATTTGGGGGGGGGGTAACATTTTTTTTTTTATGAACTGAAAACATCCCAATTCATGGGGAAGGGTAACAAAAAAATTTTTTGGGGGGGTGGGCGGGGGTAAAAAAAATTTTTTTTTTCTTTTTCTTACTGAAAATATTACTACTCATGGGGAAGAGTAACAAAAAAAAATTTGCGGGGGGAAATGTTTTTTTCCTTTTTCTAACTGAAAATATTACTATTCATGGGGAAAGGTAACTAAAAAAAATTTGGGGGGGGGGTAAAAAAATTTTTTATTTATTTTTTTTTTTAACTTGAATACAATTCCTATTCATGGGGAAGGGTAAAATAAAAAATTTTGGTTGGAGGGGGGTAAAAACTTTTTCTTTTTCTTACTGAAAATATAACTATTCATGCTTCCCCATGAATAGTAATATTTTCAGTTAGAAAAAGAAAAAGTTTTTACCCCCCTCCCACCAAAATTTGTTGACAAATATCTTTTCTTTTTTTGGGGTGGGGGGGTTTAAAAATTTTTCTTTTTTTTCTGTTTCTAACTGAAAATATAACTATTCATGGGGAAGAGTCCAAAAAGAAATTTAGGGGTGGGGGGGTAGATATTATGTATTTTTTTTTCTCTTTTTCTAACTGAAAATATTACTATTACGGATAAGGGCAAAAAATAAATTTGGGGGGCGGGGGCGACCTTTTTTTTAAACTGAAAATATTAGTATTCTTGGGGGAGGGTGAAAAAAACTTTTGGAGAGAGTGGGTAAAAAAATGTTTTAAACATGTTTTATTTGTTTTTAAACTAAAAATATTCTTGATTAGAAACATAGAAAATCGATGTCTACCCACCCACGAAATATGACTGAGTCTCCATCGGTTTACTGGTGAGCGTTCATTTCCGACGCGGCAGCCTAGCAAAAATAGACGACCGTTAGGGAGGCTATTTTGGCTAGTCCACTTATAATATAACGAGCACTTCTCTGTCAGGATGTCTGTCAGGATGTCTGTCCGTCCTGGGGAATTTTTGTAAACAGAAGAGAGGGTGGGGTCTCGAGTAATTAACATTTAATTAATGAAGCTTTTCAAGTCAGCGTTCATAATATTTATATACCTGTGGAATTAGGAAACTATTATTAATTAATTTACATTAGGTAACATTAAATAACCTTATTAGATTGGAGAATGAACGAAATTTCAAGTCGAGGCTGCGATTAGAAGTGAAAACGTGGCAAGAATACAACTAAAATTAATAGATTTCAACAGCCTTTTATACCCTTACTAAACGTCGTTTAGACATTAGACGGGCTTCCTCATTTACATAATACATTCCTTTTAACCTTCCATTAAATTCAGATTTACAAATATACACTTGTAACTGCTATTATCAAGTTTCCATATGTATTCACAATACGTTCCGATAAGGTGATATTAATAAAAATTATTAATACAATTAATTAAAGCCATTTTCTTCATCAACCAGCGTGTTTTCTCAACCATACTTCCAATAGCGATTATTGTTAAAATTTCAAGTCTTTCTCGGCCTTTTGGCTAAGATCAAAGTGTAGTATCTGTTCCGATGAATACTGAACCACATAGACTGGTATTGTCTTGGCTTTCGGGTCTTCACTGCTATTGTCTTGGCCTTCGGGTCTTCATTTACGCCGGTCTACGGGACTGTCCTGTGCAGTTCTAGGAGGTCCACCCTCCCAGGCTTCGCCTCCCCTCTTTAGTGACGTCATTGTGAGAGGATTGTTTTCACAGTTTTCATTCATTATTTACATTACGTTGTTAAGGGAATGTTTTCTACTAAAAGTTAAAAGTAAACAAGGCATATCCGAGCTATTAGTAAATCGGTGACCATTTAGGAAAACTAAATTGCTGACTCATACTTCCGGTTAATCCGGTAGTGACGTCATCGTGAGAGGATTTTTTCACAGTTTTCATTCATTATTTACATTACGTTGTTAAGAGAATGTTTTCTACTAAAAGTTAAAAGTAAACAAGGCATATCCGAGCTATTAGTAAATCGGTGACCATTCAGGAAAACTAAATTGCTGACTCATACTTCCGGTTAATCCGGAAGTGACGTCATCGTGAGAGGATTTTTTCACAGTTTTCATTCATTATTTACATTACGTTGTTAAGAGAATGTTTTTTACTATAAATTACAAGTAAACAAGGCATATACGAGCCATTAGTAAATCGATGACCATTTCGGAAAACTAAATTGCTGAATCATCTTTCCGGTTAGACCGGAAGTGACGTCCTTTTGAGAGGATCTTTTCACATTATCAGTCTTTACATTCATTACGTTTATAAGCAAAGGTGTTTTATTGTAAATAGGAAGTTAAGCAACAAATATCTCGGCCATTACTAAATAGGTAACCGTTTTGGAAAAATAACAAAACTGGTTCTTTGATATGACGTAGGCGCCTTCAATAGCATATTTAAACATTAGTTCTTTGATATGACCGAGGCGCCTACTAATTTGGTTACATTATTTTAACTATGCATTGGGGAGCGTAAAAAAATGTTTTTTTCTTTTTCTTTTTCTCACTTACAATATTACTATTCATGGGGAAGGGTAACAAAAAAAAAATTGGGTGGTGGTAAAAATTTTTTTTTTTTTTTTTCAACTGAAAACATTCCAATTCATGGGGAAGGGTAACAAAAAAAATTTTGGGGGGGGTAAAAAAATTTTTTTTTTTTTTCTTTTTCTAACTGAAAATATTACTACTCATGGGGAAGGGTAACAAAAAAAATTTTTTGTTGGGTGTGGGGGGTAAAAAAAATTTTTTATTTTTCTTTTTCTAACTGATGGAGGGGGGTAAAAAAATTTTTTTTTTTTTTAACTTAAAAAACTTCCTATTCATGGGGAAGGGTAAAATAAAATAAAAATTTTGAGGGGTGGGGAAATTTTTTTTATTTTTTTTTTTTAACTTAAATACAATTCCTATTCATGGGGAAGGGTAAAATAAAAAATTTTGGTGGGAGGGGGGTAAAAACTTTTTTTTTTTTCTTTTTCTAACTGAAAATATTACTATTCATGGGGAAGGGTGACAAATATCTTTTTTGGGGGGGGGGGTTAACAAAATTTTATTTTTTTTCTGTTTCTAACTGAAAATATAACTATTAATAGGGAAGAGTACAAAAAGAAATTTAGGGGGTGGTAGATATTATTTCTTTTTTTTTCTCTTTTTCTAACTGAAAATATTACTATTACGGAGAAGGGCAAAAAATAAATTTGGGGGGGCGAACTTTTTTTTAAACTGAAAATATTAGTATTCTTGGTGGAGGGTGAAAAAACTTTTGGAGGGAGTGGGTAAAAAAATGTTTTTAAAATGTTTTATTTGTTTTTAAACTAAAAATATTCTTGGTTAGAAACATATAAAATCGATGTCTACCCACCCAAGAAATATGACTGAGTCTTCATCGGTTTACTGGTGAGCGTTCATTTCCGACGCGGCAGCCTAGCAAAAATAGACGACCGTAGGGAGGCTATTTTGGCTAGTCTCCTATATAAAGAGCAGTTGTCTGTATGTCTGTCTGTCTGTTTGTATGTCCAGATACTCCTCCGAGAGTACCCAAAAAACAGTCACACGGTTGACATCTTTATGACCGGCTAGCCATAGGGCGTGTAATATCTCAGAACCGGAAAAGAAAACTGACTCTTCGGGGGTCGACTGGGCACTTTTCTCCAATGGGGGTGACTTTTTTCTCCATTTTCAACGTTGTTTAGTACTAATTTGAGAAAAAAACAATGCCATCATGTATAATTTAAGAAATATGCAAAGTCACGCTTTTAACAGGAAATGACGTCAGAGGAAATCCCTAACGGCACTTTTTTGAACATGAGTTTATAGTGGAGCACGGGTTGCTTAATCCTAACGAAGCATGAGTTTATATTGAAGCAAGTGTTGCTAATCTCTAACGGCACTTTTTTTAACATGAGTCCATAGTGAAGCAAGGGTTGCTTAATAATTAACGGCACTTTTTTGAACATGAGTTTATAGTGAGGCGAGAGTTGCTTAATACCTAACGGCACTTTTTTTGAACATGAGTCCATAGTGAAGCAAGAGTTGCTTAACTCCTAACGGCACTTTTTGAAACATGCGTTTATAGTGAGGCAAGTGTTGTTTAATCAATAACGGCATTTTTTTGAACATGAGTTTATAGTGAAGCAAGGGTTGCTTAATCCTAACAACATTTCTTCTGTTGACCTGATACCATCCTCTCAGGTATTACCTCCTCCTTTTTGAGAGGTGTGAAGTTAGTGTAGTATCAGTAAAATTAAAGTAATAAATAATGATGCTCCGCCATTGTTTTCACTAATATTTGTATACATATTAAATAACGTCTAAATAAGTAAAGTACGAAGAGAAATAATTATGATCCACCACTGTTTTCACTAATATTTGTATACATATTAAATAACGTCTCAATAAATAAAGTAAGAAGAAAATAATTATGCTCTGCGATTGTTTTCACTAATATTTGTATACATGTTAAATAACGTCGACATAAGTAAAGTAAGAAGAGAAATAATCATGCTCCATCATTGTGTTCACTAATAATTGTATACATGTAAAATAACGTCTCAATAAGTAAAGTAAGAGAAATAATTATGCTCCACCACTGTTTTCACTTGTATTTGTATACATATTAAATAACGTCACAATAAGAATAGTAGCAAGAGAAATAATTATGCTCACCCATTGTTCTCACTAATATATGTATAAATATTAAATAATGTCTCAATAAGTAAAGTAAGAAGAGAAATAATCATGCTCAATCATTGTGTTCACTAATATTTGTATACATGTTAAATAACGTCTCAATAAGTAAAGTAAGAAGAGAAATAATTATGCTCAACCACTGTTTTCCCCTAATATTTGTATACATATTAAATAACTTCTCAATAAATAAAGTAATAAGAGAAATAATTATGCTCCGTCATTGTTTTCACTAATATTTGTATACATGTTAAATAACATTTTTTTGGTTTTGAACTCAAAATATTTCTCAGGGCTGGGGGAGATGGAAAAATTAGTTGGGATGGGGATCTGGAGAGATTGAGGGGTCGGGGAAAATTTTAGGTGTCAGGACGAACTTTTTAGGGGTCAGGCAAATTTTTTTTCTCTTATTTTGTTTTGAAGTTAAAATATTTCTCAGGGTTGGGGGAAAGTGAAAAATTAGTTGGGAGGGAGGCTGAAGAGATTGAGGGGTCGGGAGAAATTTTAGGGATCAGGCCAAACGTTTTAGGATCCACGCCAAATTTTTTTGTTTTTTTTTGTTTTGATTTTTGGTTGGGGTTGAGTGAAAAATTAGGCCGATCTTTTTAGTGGTTAGGCCAAATTTTTTTCTTTTTTTTGTTGTTTGGAATTCAAAATATTTCTCATGGTTGGGGGACAGTTAAAATTAGTTGGGATGGGGGGCTGGAGAGAATGAGGGGTCGGGGGAAATTTTAGTGGTCAGGCCGAACTTTTTAGGGGCACGGGCAAATTTTTTTCTTTTTTTTTGGTTTGAAATTTCGGGGAAATTTTTAGGGGTCAGGCCGAACTTTTTAGGGGTCAGGCCAAATTTTTGTCTTTTTTTTGTTGTTTTGAACTCAAAATATTTCTCATGGTTGGGGAATAGTTAAACATTAGTTAGGATGGGGGGCTGGAGTGAATGAGGGGTCGGGGTAAATTTTAGGGGTTAGGCCAAACTTTTTAGGAGTCAGGCCAAATTTTTTTGTTTTTTTTTGTTTTGAACTCAAAATATTTCTAAGGGTTGGGTGTGATTGAAAAATTACTGGGCTTGAGAGATTGAGGGTTCGGGGAAAATTTTAGGGGTCAGGCCGCACTTTTTAGGGGTCAGGCAAAAAATTTTCTTTTTTTTGTTTTGAAATAAAAAATTTCTCAGGGTTGAGGGAGAATGAAAATTTGTTGGGATGGGGGGCTGGAGAGAATGAGAGGTTCTGGTAAATTTTAGGGGTCAGGCCGAACTTTTTAGGGGGCAGGCCAAATTTTTTTTTTTTTTTTTTGAACTCAAAATATTTCTCAGGGTTGGGGGAGAGTGAAAAATTAGGGGGCTGAAGAGATTGAGGGGTCGGGGAAAATTTTATGGGTCAGGCCGAACTTATTAGGGGTCAGGCCAAATTTTTTTCTTTTTTTTTTTATTTTGAACTCAAAATATTTCTCAGGGTTGGGGGAGAGTGAAAAATTAGGGGGCTGAAGAGATTGAGGGGTCGGGGAAAATTTTATGGGTCAGGCCGAACTTATTAGGGGTCAGGCCAAATTTTTTTCTTTTTTTTTTTTTATTTTGAACTTAAAATATTTCTCAGGGTTGGGGGAGAGTGATAAATAAGAGGGTCTGGAGAGATTGAGGGTCGGGGAAAATTTTAGGGTCAGGCCGAACTTTTTAGGGTCAGGCAAACATTTTTGTTTTTTTTTTGTTTTGAAGTAAAAATATTTCTCAGGGTTGGGGAGAGTGAAAAATTAGGAGGCTGGAGAGATTGAGGGGTCGGGGAAAATTGTAGGGGTCAGGCCGAACTTTTTAGGTGTCAGGCCAAATCTCTTTCTTTTTTTTGTTTTGAACTCAAAATATTTCTCAGGGTTGGGGGAGAGTGAAAAATCAGGGGGCTGGAGAGATTGACGGGTCGGGGAAAATTTAAAAGGTCAGGCCGAACTTATTAGGGGTCAGGCCAAATTTTTTTCTTTTTTTTGTTTTAAACTCCAAATATTTCTCAGGGTTGGTGGAGGGTGAATAATTAGTGGGAAAGGGGGGCTTTAGAGATTGAGGGGTCGGGGAAAATTTTATGGGTCAGGCCGAACTTATTAGGGGTCAGGCTAAATTTTTTTTTTTTTTTTTAACTTAAAATATTTCACAGGGTTGGGGGAGAGTGAAAAATTAGGGGCCTGGAGAGATTGAGGATTCGGGGAAAATTTTAGGGGTCAGGCCGACCTTTTTGGGGTCAGGTATATTTATTTTCTTTTTTTTGTTGTTTTGAACTCAAAATATTTCTCGGGGTTGGGGAAGAGTTAAAAATTAGTTCGGATGGAGGAACTAGAGATAATGAGAGGTCGCGGAAAATTTTAGTAGTCAGGCCGAACTTTTTAGGGGTCAGGCAAAAATTTGTTTTGAAGTCAAAATATTTCTCAGGGTTGGGGGAGAGTGAAAAATTAGGGGGCTGGAGAGATTGAGTGATCGGGGAAAATGTTAGGGGTCAGGCCGAACGTTTTAGGGGTCAGGCCAAATTTTTTGCTTTTTTTTGTTTTGATCTCAACATATTTCTCAGGGTTAGGGGAGAGTGAAAAATTAGGGGGCTGGAGAGATTGAGGGGTCGGGGAAAATTTTAAAGGTCATTCCGAACTTATTAGGGGTCAGGCCAAATTTTCTTCTTTTTTTTGTTTTAAACTCAAAATATTTCTCAGGGTTGGGGAAGGGTGAAAAATTAGTGGGAAGGGGGGCTTTAGAGATTGAGGGGTCGGGGAAAATTTTATGGGTCAGGCCGAACTTATTAGAAGTCAGGCCAAATTTTTTTCTTTTTTTTTTTTACTCAAAATATTTCTCAGGGTTGGGGGAGAGTGAAAAATTAGGGGGCTTGAGAGATTCGGGGAAAATTTTAGGCGTCAGACCGACCTTTTTGAGGTCAGGCATATTTATTTTCTTTTTTTTTGTTGTTTTGAACTCAAAATATTTCTCAGGGTTGGGGAAGAGTTTAAAATTAGGTCGGATGGGGGGACTGGAGATAATGAGAGGTCGGGGAAAATTTTAGTGGTCAGGCTGAACTTTTTAGGGGTCAGGCAAAAATTTGTTTTGAAGTCAAAATATTTCTCAGAGTTGGGGGAGAGTGAAAAATTAGGGGGCTGGAGAGATTGAGGGGTCAGGGAAAATGTTAGAGGTCAGGCCGAACGTTTTAGGGGTCAGACCAAATTTTTTACTTTTTTTTGATTTGATCTGAACATATTTCTCAGAGTTAGGGGGAGACTTAAAAATTAGTTGCGATGGAGAAAATGAGGGGTCAGGGAAAATTTTAGGGGTCAGGCCGAACTTTTTAAAGGTCTTGCCAAGTTTTTTTGTTTTATTTTGTTTTGAAGTCAAAATATTTCTCAGGGTTGGGGAGAGTGAAAGATTAGGGGGCTGGAAATATTGAGGGGTCGAGGAAAATTGTAGGGGTCAGACCGGACTTTTTAGGGGTAAGGCCAAATTTTTTTCTTTTTTTTGTTTTGAAGTCAAAATATTTCTCAGTGTTAGGGGAGAGTGAAAAATTAGGGGGCTGGAGAGATTGAGGGGTCGGGGAAAATTTTAGGGGTCAGGCCGAACTTTTTAGGGGTCAGGCCAAATTTTTTTATATTTGGTTGTTTTGAAGTCAAAATATTTCCAGAGTTGGGGGAGAGTTAAAAATTAGTTGGGAGGGGGACTGGAGAGAATGAAGGGTCGGGGAAAATTTTAGGAGTCAGACCGATATTTTAAGGGGTCAGGCCAAATTTTTTTTTTGTTTTGTTTTGAACTTAAAATATTTCTCAGGGTTAGGGGTCAGTGAAAAATAAGGGGGCTGGAGAGATTGGGGGTTCGGGGAAAATTTTCTTTCTTTTTTTTGTTTTGAACTCAAAATATTTCTCATGGTTGGGGGAGAGTTAAAAATTAGTTTGGATGGGGGACTGGAGAGAATTAGAGGTCGGAGAAAATTTTAGGGGTCAGGCCGAGAGAATGAGGGGTTAGGCCAAATTTTTTTCTTTTTTTTTTGTTTTGAAGTCAAAATATTTCTCAGGGTTGGGGTTGAGTGAAAAATTAGGAGGCTGGAGAGATTGAGGGGTCGGGGAAAATTTAAGGGGTCAGTCCGAACTTTTAAAGGGTCAGGCCAAATTTGTCTCTTTTTTGTTTTGAACTCAAAATATTTCTCATGGTTGGGGGAGAGTTTAAAATTAGTTAGGATGGGGGAATGGAGAGAATGAGGGGTCGGGGAAAATTTGAGGGGTCAGGCCCAATTTTTTTGTTTTTATTGGTTTTGAACTTAAAATATTTCTCAGTTGTGGGGGTCAGTTAAAAATTAGGGGGCTTGAGAGATTAGGGGTTCGGAGAAAATTTTAGGGGTCAGGCCGAACTTTTTAGGAATCAGGCCAAATTTCTTTCTTTTTTTTGTTGTTTTGAACTCAAAATATTTCTTATAGTTGGGAGAGAGTAAAAAAATTAGTTGGGATGCGGGGCTGGAGAGAATGAGGGGTCGGGGAAAATTTACGGGGTCAGGCTAAACTTTTTTTTTTTTAGGTGTCAGGCCAAATTTTTTTCTTTTTCTTTGTTTTAAAGTTAAAATATTTCTCAGGGTTGGGGAGAGGTAAAAATTATGGGGCTGGAGAGATTTAGAAGTGGGGGAAAATTTTAAGGGTCAGGCCGAACTTTTAAGGGGTCTGGCCAAATTTTTTTTGTTTTTTTCGTTCTTTTGAACTCGAAATATTTATCGGGGTTGGGGGAGAGTTTAAAATTAGCTGGAGAGAATGAGAGGTTCTGGTAAATTTTAGGGGTCAGTCCGAACTTTTTAGGGTTCAGGCCAAATTTTTTTCTTTTTTTTTGTTTTGAACTCAAAATATTTCTCAGGGTTGGGGAGAGTTAAAAATTACTGGGCTGGAGAGATTCGGGGAAATTTTTGGGGGTCAGGCCAAATTATTTTCTTTTTTTTTGTTTGGAACTCAAAATATTTCTCATGGTTGGGGGAGAGTTTGAAATTATTTAGGATGGGGGGCTGGAGAGATTGAGGTGTCGGGTAAAATTGTAGGGGTCAGGCCGAACTTTTCAGTTGTCAGGCAAAATGTTTTTCTTTTTTTTGTTGTTTTGAACTCAAAATATTTCTCATGGTTGGAGGAGAGTTAAAAATTAGTAGGGATGGAGGGCTGGAGAGAATGAGGGGTCGGGGCAAGTTTTAGGGGTCAGGCCGAACCTTTTAGGGTCAGACCAAATTTTTTGCTTTTTTTTGTTTTGAACTCAAAATATTTCTAAGAGTTGGGGTAGAGTTAAAAATTAGTTGGGATGGAGGGCTGGAGAGAATGAGGTGTCGGGGCAAATTATAGGGGTCATGCCGATCTTTTTAGGAAGTCAGGCCAAATTGTATTGTTTTTTTGGTTTTGAAGTCAAAATATTTCTTAAGGTTAAGGTTGAGTGAAAAATTAGGGGGCTGGAGAGATTGAGGGGTCGGGGAAAATTTTAGGGGTCAGGCCGATCTTTTTAGGGGTCAGGCCAAATTTTTTTTTTTTTTGTTTGGAACTCAAAATATTTCTCATTGTGGGTGGAGAGTTACAAATTAATTTGGATGACGGACTGGAGAGAATGAGGGGTCGGGGAAAATTTCTTTCTTGTTTTGAACTCAATAGTTGGGAGAGGGTAAAAAAATAAGTTGGGATGGGGGGGCTGGCGAAAATGAGGTGTCGGGGAAAATTTACGGGGTCAGGCCTTACTTTTTAGGGGTCAGGCCAAATTTTTTGTTTTTTTTTGTTTTGAAGTCAAAATATTTCTCAGGGTTGTGGGAGAGGTAAAACTTACCGGGCTGAGGAGATTGAGGGGTCGGGGAAAATTTTAGGGGTCAGTCCGAACTTTTTAGGGTTCAGGCCAAATTTTTTTCTTTTTCTTTGTTTTGAACTCAAAATATTTCTCAGGGTTGGGGTTAAGATAAAAATTAGGGGGCTGGAGAGATTGAGGTGTCGGGGAAAATTTATAGGGGTCAGAACGAACTTTTCAGTGGTCAGGCAAAAATTTTCTTTTTTTTTTGTTGTTTTGAACTCAAAATATTTCTCAGGGTTGGGGAATAGTTACAAATTAGTTGGTACGGGGGCTTGAGAGAATGAGGGGTCGGGGAAAATGTTAGGGGTCAGGCAGAACTTTTTAGGGGTCAGGCCAAGTTTTTTTTTTCTGTTTTGAAGCTAAAATATTTCTCAGGGTTGGGGTTGAGTGAAAAATTAGGGGGCTGGAGAGATTGAGGGGTCGGTGAAAAATTTAAGGGGTCAAGCCGAACTTTTTAGGGGTCAGGCCAAATTTTTTTTTTGTTTTTGTTTTGAACTCAAAATATTTCTCAGGGTTGGGGAGTAGTATAAAATTAGGGTGCTGGAGAGATTGAGGGGTTGGGGAAAATTATAGAGGTCAGGCCGAACTTTTTAGGGGTCAGGCCCAATTTTTTTCTTTTTTTTTGTTGTTTTGAACTCAAAATATTTCTTAGGGTTGGGGTTGAGTGAAAAATTAGGGGGCTGGAGAGATTGAGGGGTCGGTGGAAATTTTAGCGGTCAGGCCGAACTTTTTAGTGGTCAGGCCAAATTTTTTTCGTTTTTTTTGTTTTGAACTAAAAATATTTCTCAGGGTGTGGGATGAGTAAAAAATATAGGAGCTTGAGAGATTGAAGAGTCCGGGAAAATTTTAGGGGTCAGGCCGAACTTTTTAGGGGTCAGGCCAAATTTTTTTCTTTTTTTTTTTTGTTGTTTTGAACTCACTATTTTTCTCATGGGGTAGGAAGAGTTAAAAATTAGTTGGGATGGGGGGCTGGAGAAAAATGAGAAGTCAGGGAAAATTTTAGGGGTCAGGCCTAACTGTTTAGCGGTAAGGCCAAATTTTATTCTTTTTTTTTGTTTTGAACTCAAAATATTTCTCATGGTTGGGGGACAGTTAAAAATTAGTTGGGATGGGGGGCTGGAGAGAATAAATGGGTTAGGGAAAATTTTATGGGTCAGGCCGAACTTTTCAGGGGTCAGGCACAATTTTTTTGTTTTTTTTTGTTATGAACTCCAAATATTTATTAGGGTTGGGGTTGAGTAAAAAATTAGGGGGCTGAAGAGATTGAGGGGTCGGGGAAAATTTTAGGGGTCAGGCCGAACTTTTTAGGGGTCAGGCCAAATTTCTTTCTTTTTTTTGTTGTTTTGTACTCGAAATATTTCTCATAGATAGGAGAGAGTTAAAAATTAGTTGGGATTGGAGCTGGAGAGAATGAGGGGTCGTGGAAAATTTGGGGGGTTAGGCCGAACTTTTTAGAGGTCAGCCCAAATTTTTTGCTTTTTTTTGTTTTGAACTCAAAATACTTCTCAGGGTTGGGGTTGAGTGAAAAATTAGGGGGCTGGAGAGATTGAGGGGTCAGGGACATTTTAGGGTCACGCCCAACTGTTTAGGGGTCAGGCCAAATTTTTTTCTTTTTTTTTGTTTTGAACTCAAAATATTTCTCAGGGTTGGGGTGAGTGAAAAATTAGGGGGCTGGAGAGATTGAGGGGTCGGGGGAAATTTTAGGGGGCAGGCCGAACATTTTAGGGGTCAGGCCAAAATTTTTTCTTTTCTTTTCTTTTGTTTTGAACTCAATATTTTTCTCAGGGTTGGGGAAGAGTTAAAAATCCGTTGAGATGGAAGGCTCAAGAGATTGAGGGGTCAGGAAAAATTTTAGGGGTCATGCCGAACTTTTTAGTGGTCTGGCCAAATTTTTTTTTTTTTTTTTTTTTTTTGGAACTCAAAATATTTCTCATGGTTGGGGAAGAGTTAAAAATTAGTTGGGTTGGGGGATGGAGAGAATGAGGGGTCGGGAAAAATTTTAGGGGTCAGGCCGAACTTTTTACTGGTCAGGCCAAATTTTTTTTTTGTTTTTGTTTTGAACTCAAAATATTTTTCAGGGTTTGGGATGAGTAAAAAATTAGGGTGCTGGAGAGAGGGGTTGGGGAAAATTATAGAGGTCAGGCCGAACTTTTTAGGGGTCAGGCCAAATTTTTTCTTTTTTTTTGTTGTTTTGAACTCAAAATATTTCTCATGGTTGGGGAAGAGTTAAAAATTAGTTGGGATGGGGGCTGGAGAGAATAAAAGGTCGGTAAAAATTTTAGCGGTCAGGCCGAACTTTTTAGTGGTCATGCCAAATTTTTTTGTTTTTTTTTTGTTTTGAAGTCAAAATATTTCTCACGGTTGGGGGAGACTTAAAAATTATTTGGGAGGGGGCTGGAGAGATTGAGGGGTCGGGGGAAATTTTAGGGGTCAGGCCAAACTTTTTAGTGGTCAGGCCAAATTTTTTTCTTTTTTTTTTGTTTCAACCTCACAATATTTCTTAGGGTTGGGGGAGATGGAAAATTAGTTGAGATAGGGGTCGTGAGAGATTGATTTGTCCGGGAAAATTTTAGGGGTCGGGCACCTCTTTTTAGGGGTCGGACCAAAAAATTTCCTTTTTTTTTATATTTGAACTCAAAATATTTCTTAGTGTTGGACGAGAGTGAACAATTAGTTGAGATGGGCTTTGGAGAGATTGAGGGGTCGGGGAGAATTTTAGAGGTCAGGCCGAACTTTTTAGGGGTAAGGCAAAATTTTTTTTTTTTTTTTTTTTTTTGAACTCAAAATATTTCTCAGGGTTGGGGGAGAGTTAAAAATTAGTTCGGCTGGGGGTCTGGAGAGATTGAGGGGTCGGGGAAAATATTAGGGTTCAGGCTTAACTTTTTAGGAGTCAGGCCACATTTTTTCTTTTTTTTTCTTTTAAACTCAAAATGTTTCTCAACTAATTTTTTCCTCTCCCCCAGCCCTGAGAAATATTTTCAGTTCAAAACAAAAAAAAGAGAAAAAAATTCGAACTGACCCCTAAAAAGTGCGGCCTGACCTCTAAAATTTTCCCCGACCCCTCATTCTCTCCAGCCTCTTTATTTTTAACTCTCCTGAGAAATATTTCCTTATTATTCACTCTCCTGAGAAGTATTTTGACTTCAAAACAAAAAAAAACAATAAAATTTGGCTTGAACCTTAAAAAGTTCGGCCTGACCCCTAAAAATTTCTCTGACCCCTCAATTACTCCAGACCCCCGTCCAAACTACTTTTTCCCTCTCCCCCAGCCCTGAGAAATCTTTTTAGTTCAAAACAAAAAAAAGAGAAAAAATTTTTTGCCTGACCCCTAAAAAGTTTGCCTGACCCTTAAAATTTTCCCCGACATCTCAATCACTTCAGCACCCCCCTCCCCCCCCCCCACTAATTTTTCACTCTTCCTAAACCCTGGGAACTATTTTGAGTTCAAAAAACAAAATTTTGCTCGACCTCTAAAAAGTACGGCATTACCCCTCAATCTCTCCAGTCCCCTCTCCCAACTAATTTTTGACTGAGCAATATTTTGAGTTCAAAACAAAAAAAAAACAAAAAATTTTGCCTGACCCCTAAAAAGTCCGGATTGACCTCTAAAATTTTCCCCGACCTCGCAATGTCTCCAGCCCCCTCCCAACTAATGTTTTACTCTTCCCTGGGCTGGCCGGTCATAACGATGTCAACCGTGTGACTGTTTGCTGGGTACTCTCGGTGGAGTATCTGCACATACAAACAAACAAACAAACAGACAGACATACAGACAACTGCCCTTTATATAAGAGACTAGCGGGGCTACCCGGCGTTGCTCGGAGTCATAAAGACATATAATTGAAGAAAAATCGCGTGGGTAACATCTTTATATTCAATCTTCTATTTCTCCCCCTCCTCTATAGCCGTCTCTTTATCTTTCTACCTTTCTCTTCCAAGGTCGCCCCATTTCACCGCTACTTTCTAATTTTGCCATTTGCGAAAGCTATTTCTTCCCCACCATTTCTCCTACGTTGCCCAGGGCAATAGTATGACATATTTCTATAAAAAGTACCACATCTATCTGCGCCTTCTATATAAGTACTTATCTCCGCCCCGGTGTTCATACTATATACAATTCAGACCCCCCCCCCTCCCCCAAAAAAATCATTATAATAACTTGTGTTCTTGGTAATCCGTACTTATATTCGGTTTAACATCTGTTTTACATGCTGGCACATGTTGGGGATCTTTTCCAATTACTGTTGGTTCATTGTTTCCACTTTTTTTGTTTGAACTGGATTCAAACTTGGCACACCCAGTGTGCCAGTTTGTGTCGTTAGCCACAGTCACCTCCCATAATAATAATATATAATGTTCAGGATGGGTGGAGATGGGTCAATAGAATTTATCGTTAGCAGACTATTTACAAAATATTTGTATAAAAACATAGGTTTTTTTGACAAAAACCCAACAGCGAACTGCGTTTCGGATCATGTGCCTTCTTCAATAAATGAACACGGTCCACCTGAAGAAGTGTGGATGACACATTGGTTAAAATTTCGAAATAGAAATATCATTATTAATGCTTTCTGATTGTTGATTTTTAACATTTGTTCCGTCTTATTCTATTTCTAGAAACCCAAATATCTTGGACGAATGTGACGTCGATGATAACACAAAGAAAGTTTTACTGGAGAACATCCACCGACGACTGACACCCCAAGCTGTAAAGATTAGAGCAGGTGCGTAAAATGTTTTCTACCCATTTCACTTTCAAAGGATGCAGCATTTTCGCCATGAAATTTAATAATTTGCCGGAATTTGGATTTTTGCTTATTTTCTTTTGATTGAAAGTTTCTAATGAAAACAAAAATCAAATCCTTCCTTATGAATGAATAAGGTGTTTATTACATTTGATTATAACAAACAGGATTTCTACGTTTGGGTTTATGAAATATCAAATTTCTTGAATGGAATGGAAAATCAGGGGGAAATGAATTTGGGGGAAATAAATTCATGTCAATTTTGTTTTTACTGACAAAAATTAAAACCAAACCTTACGGTTGGAGATTCTGGGGATGCTGTGGTTCAGAGACGGATTCTTATGTCGGATTCTCTTGCTGATTAGTTACGCCCAACCTTTTCACTGATCGACTGCTCACTTCTGTGATTCCCTCTACTGACTCGCTTATCTCGACTCTACTCTTTTATTGCGCCGACCTCTACGGGCGGGGGGGGGGGGCGCGAATTCTTGTCAGCAAGAGAACAACAATAAGGGAAGAATGATAATAATTTTTAAAAAAGGAAGTGTATATTTCGCTCTGAGCGAAAAAACGATATTACCTAAATTGCAATTAACATTCGAGGGCAGAAAACAATTAAAAAACCCAGTTCTTATTTTGTTTATACTAGATGATACTAATTCACACTAGCGCTGTATCCCAGGCCCTGCCCTTCGCAGGGCCACTTGATATTGTCGCATCCACTTAATAGGACTTTTCACTTCTACTAATGAAAAGGAAGCGAAAACTTTCTTCGATAATTGACGCTGTCAAAAAGTGGCCACATTATTTAGTATTATGTTTTGTGTTTCTGTTATTCATATATTTGAATACAAAAAGATCAAAATTAAAAGATGTACATCATGTAAAAAAAACAACAATATTTCAGTGTTGTACACAACACTGAAATATTGTTTTTTTTTTATTACCAACAAAGGGAAGTTAAAGGAAGTAAGAAATCTTCCATGAAGATGTTAAAGGAGCGTATTTGCTGGATAAAACCGGTAAAAACACGCCCAATCAGCATTGATTTTAAGGGACCTCTTCCTTCTATTTCAAAAAACCCGACGTTCTGCTGGACTCTGGAACGCCCTCCCGGCTCCCTGACTGCTAACTGATGTTACTTACATGCAGAAATTTGAAACTGATGTAAACAGATATCTCGCTGCGCAAACCTTCACCCTTTTTTCTTAGTAGCCCCTTACGTCTTATGTTTTCTAAAAATAAGACAAAGTGTCTTACCAACGGGTAACTCCCTACTTGACAGGTCCTATTCTTTTGTGTTGCCAAATTCATATCAAAGCAAATCCACAGTGGATGTGAATTTACAGTATACTGTAAATTCCAGTTTATTACAATTATGAAAGATTAGAAAAAAATTACGTCAAAGCAAATCCACAGTGGATGTGAATTTACAGTATACTGTAAATTCCAGTTTATTACAATTATGAAAGATTAGAAAAAAATTACGTCCATTAGTGAAAGATCCCGACTTCTGCATAGGGAGACACAAGCGACCCCTAAGAAATTCGTAACCCAGGTAGTTGATAAACTGGAATGTTTTGTTTTAACCTTAAAGAAATACTAGTTAATAATTTGCCGGAATTTGGATTTTTGCCTATTTTCTTTTGATTGAATGTTTCTAATGAAAACAAAAATCAAATCCATCAATTAATGGATTATGAATGAATATAACAAACAGGATTTCTACTTTTGGGTGAAATCTCAAATTTCTTGAATGGAAAGTTGTTAATCAGGGGGAAATAAATTTGGGGGAAATAAATTCATGTCAATTTTGTTTTTACTGACAAAAATTAAAACCAAACCTTACGGTTGGAGAATTTTCTGGGGATGCTGTGGTTCTTCTGCCAGGACTAGTTGCATTACAATCTGCACAGTCCCACATCTGACCAAGACCAAGTGGTGATGTTTGTTTTCAATACTGCCCCACATTTTCAAAAGGGGACTCCATTCAAATGGCTATATCGAGGTTGGTTACGGGAAGATCATGTATGTGGCAGCAGGACTCTCCATGTCACATCTCTAGAATTTCCACGAAGAAAAAATCATATGTTGGGACTGGTGACAGTCCCAACATATGATTTTTTCTTTCCAAAATATGTCAAATATCTCAAAACAGAACAAATGCAAAACGAACAATAAGTTGTCTATTTTGTGTAATCAAACATGTTTGAAGGTGAAGATGCCAAAATATGTATAGTAAGATTAAAAGGTTTGGCTGATTACGCACTTTTATTAATTTAATTTTTCAAAACGTCCCTATAAAAATAACATTCTTAATTTGATTTCATTTTAAGGTGCCAAAGTGAAATCACACTTTAATTTCTTTCCTTTGCACATCTTTCTTATAACTGTTCGAAAAAAATATAAATTTTGTCTAACACGGGCATAAAATATGACATAACCGATGTGAAGAATTCTACACCGAGCTGTCTAATCACTCAAGCTTTTAGTCCTTACTTTGTGGTCATTTGGCAGATTTTATCTCTCTCTCTCTCTCTCTCTCTCTCTCTCTCTCTCACTCTCTTTCTTTCTCTCTCTCTCTTTTTTTCTCTCTCTTTCTCTCTTTCTCGCTCTCCCAGTTTTGTCTTTGTCTCACGCCATACATCAAAGAATAACTTTCTGATCCCCACACACAACTTTTTTTGTTTATTTCTTCAAAAATGAACTTGAAGCATATCATACCTGATATGGGGGAATTTAATTTAGAATCACTAATTTATAGCCCCCCCCCCCCCCCCCGAAAAAAAATACAGGGAGCTTAGGATCCTACGTCTCAAGAAATAGACTACAAATGAAGCCTCATGGCATCATTTGTCGCTTAATGTTTCTACGAGTGATATTCAAATGTAAAACTTTAGCTACAATCTCTGCCAATCTTCTTGTCTATGATTTTTTATGTCACAAATGAGCTCTAATTGACACATTTAACTTCGTTTCTGATTGGGCAAACCAGAAACGATCTCTCGTGCGAGCATAGATAGGTCCCGGAGTTTATAAAAGGGAGCGCTCACTATTATTTGGCCTTAAACAGCACCCTCCCCCCTTGTTTGCTTTACCCATCCACGTCACTCAGATCAATAACAACACTTTTCTCTTGGCCTGCAAACCTCCCAACATTAGCCACAGCTAATGTCGTTGACAGGAAGACTTCAATATCAAATATGGCGACAGCTTCATGCACGCATATGGACTTATGTCATGCACATACAAACATGAATTCGTACAGACTTTCTCATAAGAACATTCTTACATGAACTATTTTCCTTTTATCATGGACTTTTATTATGGACTCTTCAACCTCTGCTACTTCTCAATTATTATATTACATGGTTAACGAAGATAATCATGAAAAATATTCCAAGGTGTGTAATTGTTGTAGCTGGAAATAATCAAAAATATATTTTTTTAAATTGCTAAACAAATATAATGTTAATGTAGCAAAATCTCTTCTTTTCAATCAATTTTCACATGGTCTACTCAAACCCGATGCAGCCATTGTTTATCTCAAAACAAAACTGTTCAATAATCAAAATTACTGATGTAATTTTGATTATTCTTACAGTTGAATCAATTCAGAGTCAGTAAAAACATTTGGAAACGTCAAGGGAGAAATTGAAAAAGCCTTATACTCGATGATAGTATCAATTTGTGCTTCTGGTAGCCACTCTACATCACGCAAACCAAAACATTTGAAGACCTTTTTCCTTCCACACCCGTGACGTCACCAGTCTGGCCGCTCCTGAGCCGGTTAGTATAGAAGTGTTGGTATAGAAGTCGCTGCTCCAAAGAAGGCCGCGGATGTCAAAGGGGCCGTTCCCACGTTGTGTTTGTTTAGATCAGTAAGTGACCGTCGGTGGGAGGGAATCAGCAACTCGGTATCCCTGTGGAATGAAGGGTCGTAACAGCAGAAGAAAGCATGTAGTTTTCTTGGAAAAAAATTATTATTAACACCTTTAGGGTTCCAACGCAGGTTGGTTAAAGTTCACTCTGTGCTTGGTTTGGATTGGATCGACGGACTTGGTAATTCGGGACACACACGGGATAGACGTGATATCTTCGATGCAGAGACGGATTCTCTTGAACTACGCTCAACGAGGAAATCACAGGGAACGCCCAACGAGGGAATCAACGAGGGAATCACATGGAAAGCCCAACGAGGGAATCAACGAGGGAATCACAGAAGTGAGCAGTCGATCAGTGAAAACACTGATCGACTGCTCTCTACTGACTCGCTTATCTCGACTCTACTCTTTTATTGCGCCGACCTCTACGGGGGGGCGTGAACAACAATAAGGGAAGAATGATAATAATTTTTAAAAAAGGAAGTGTCTGACCGAAAAAACGATATGACCTAAATTGCAATTAACATTCAAGTAATACGAAAACTATTTAAAAAACAAATACGATTTTGAATCGATATTGAATTTGAGATGGGGAGTTCTATGTTTTTTCAGCCCAGTTCTTATTTTGTTTATACTAGAAATATAAGATGATACTAATTCACACTAGCGCTTTGCAGGGCCACTTGATATTGTCGCATCCGCTTAATATTGTCACACATGGACTTTTCACTTCCACTAAAACTTTCTTCGATAATTGACGCTGTCAAAAAGTGGCCACATTATTTAGTATTATGTTTTGTGTTTCTGTTAATTTCATATTTGAATAGAAAAAGGCATGGGAAGATCAAAATTAAAAGATGGGAAATGGAATTACGTAAAATCATGTAAAAAAAAAACAATATTTCAGTCAACAAAGGAAATTCATGAAAATTTTGTTAAAGTAAGAAGTCTTCCATACTCTATTGTTTTAAACAGCGTATTTGCTGGCTGGAAACCCCACATAAAACCGGTAAAAACACACCCAATGATTTTCAAAAAACTGGTACCAACCCGACGTTCTGCTGGACTCTGGAACGCCCTCCCTGCTCACTGTTTTACTGATGTTACTGAAATTTGAAACTGATGTAAACAGATATCTCGCTGCGCAAACCTTCACCCTTTTTTCTTAGTAGCCCCTTACGTCTTATGTTTTCTAAAAAAACAAGTGTTTGCCAAATTCATATCAAAGCAAATCCACAATATGCCAGTGGATGGGAATTTACAGTATCTGTAAGTGATTTAACGCCAGTGGAGAATTTATTACAAAGCGGATGATGAAAGATTAGTGAAAGCAGTGTGACTGAAAGACACGAAGCAGGTAGTAGATCCACAAACCAGAAATCCCGACTTCTGCATAGGGAGACACAAGCGACCCCTAAGAAAGTTGATAAATTATTTAGTCATGGAATGTTTAAAATGACTAAATAATTTTGCATCTCCCTGTCTATTATAATGTTATATTGTGTATATTTTTCGTTTTTATGTTTTTTATTTTTTGTTTCTACATATTTGTTGTTTTTATTTTTATAGTAAATAAATTTATTTATCGAAATAAATTTTTTTTAAATATATAGCAACAGTATATGTAACATAAATAATCCGATATCATCCACGACAATTGTCCCGTAAAATTAGAACTGAAAGTGTGAAAATGCAAATCTAGATACTTTACTTTCAGCTTTCAGTTTTTGATTTTCAGTTTAAAAACAGTGTGATACTTGATTTTCAGTGTGATACTTTCAAATGTACGATTTTCAGTGAAAATAGTGTTGAAAAAAACACTGGAGTAAATAGAAAACGAAAAATATACACAATATAACATTATAACATTATATAGCTAGTATTTCTTTAAGGTTTTATTAAACAAAACATTCCATGACTTTAACCTACATGAATTTAACCTACATATTATAAATAATTTGAGGGGTCGCTTGTGTCTCCCTATGCAGAAGTCGGGATTTCTGGGTCAACAGCAGTTTTCACTTCGTGTGAATTATTTCATCATCCGCTGGCGTTAAATCACTTACAGATACTGTAAATTCACATCCACTGGAAAAATTTGAAAAATTTGAAAAATTTGAAAAATTTGAAAAATTTAAGATGTTTGGTTGGAAAAGTGTGATTTGTAATTTTCAAATTTACTTTCAAATTTAGTTTTTCGGTGTTACATTTAAATCAAAATACGATTTCGAATTGTTAAAAATTAAGATGGGGAGTTCATTTTGCATTTCCCCCCCACACACACACACACTTTGTTTATATTGAATTTTCAGTGTGAAAAATCATGCAGTTTCACACTTGTTAAATTTTCAATGGATTTTTTATTCTCAGTTGGAATCAGTTTTGCATGATTTGAAAATTAAAATCTAGATACTTTCCAATTTTAGATTGTGATTTTTCATTTTCAGTTGGAAAAGCAAATCTTGATACTTTACTTTCAAATGTTTGATTTTCACATTGAAAACCATTTGGTTTTCAATGTGATTTTTGAGTTGGAATCAGTGTGGAAATCCAAAAATGTTTGATTTTTAGTTGGAAACAGTGTTTAAACTGTTAAATTTTCAATGGATTTTTGATTTTCAGTTGGAAACAGTCTGTAACTGCATGATTAGTGTGATTTTCAGTTGGAAACAGAAATGCATAATTTTCAGTGAAAACGCAACAGACTTTCAAATTTTAGATTTTCGGTGTTGAAATGCATTATTTTTCATTAAAAGGGTGGAAATGCATGATTTTCAGTGTTATTCTTTACTTGTTTGATTTTCAGTTGTAATCAGTCTGTAACACTATTTTGTCTTTGTAAATACAATTGAAAATCATAAATCACACTGAAAATTTAACAGTTTAATCAAACATTTGAAAGTTTGCAGTGGCAAATTGAAAATCATAAATTATAAATCTAGATTGGCTTTTCACACTGAAAATTTGTTTAAAACACATCAGTGTTTTAAACAAATTTTCAACTGAAAATTAAAATCAAACTGAAAATAATGCAGTGTTCAAACCGAAAATCAAAAATTTAAATCTAGATTTTGATTTTCAGCAAATCAAAAATCACACTGAAAATCTTGATCTGTATCTTGATTCCAACAGAAAATAAAAAAATCACATTTTAAATCATGCATCACACTATTTTTAAATTGAAAATCTTACATTTGAAAGATTTCATATTGTAAACATTGTAAACATTGTAAACATTGTAATTTGAAAGATTAGCTTTCTGTGAACGTCAACCAAGATGATTTCGTGAAGGCTGTCGACAATAGAAATAAATATTTATTTGAAATAATTATTAACGAGATAAGAACTGTTTTTAAAATGTCGAAATAAAGTCTATTTTGTCTTTGTTTACTAAACTTTCGCCATTATTTAGAGAGAATCTAATCTGTGTCTGTGTATGTGTGTGAATCTCGTAATTAATCTCTGTTGGAAAACGATGGCTGAGCACAGGCGGGGGGTCCCGGCCAACACGAGCAGGATCGCGACCTACACGGGTCGAATCCAGCCGCTGTGGAACTCTTTTTTGTCTCAACTTTTTTGTCTCAATGCTGACAAGAATTCTCCCACCTCTACCTGTGAGAGAATCCTTGTCAGAATTCTTCTGCCACGAGAAGAACAAAAACGATTATATTTAAAAAAAAAAAAGACCTACAAACATATCGTTTTGCAACATTCGAGGGCAATTAAAATCAAAATACGATTTCAAATTGTTTGAAATTAAGATGGGGAGTTCATTTTGCATTCTTGTTTATATTGGAAACCTCATCATATTATATGATGCTTGACTTTGAATAATTCATACTAGGTCCAGCCTTTCGCAGGGCCGCTTAATATTGCCACACATGCAGTCTAACTAAAAATCAAAAATAACACTGAAAATCATGTTTAAAAATCAAACATTTGAAAGTAAAGTATCTAGATTTGCTTTTCACACTGAAAATTTTAATTGTTTTCGTATTAACCTTTTTGC
The DNA here is from genome assembly GCA_963556195.1 of Sepiola atlantica. Taxonomy (NCBI): domain Eukaryota; kingdom Metazoa; phylum Mollusca; class Cephalopoda; order Sepiida; family Sepiolidae; genus Sepiola; species Sepiola atlantica. The sequence goes on along the minus strand of OY744537.1, from coordinate 62,989,867 downwards.
CCTCGAATGTTAATTGCAAAATTCATATCGTTTTTCTTTTTTTTTAAATTATTATCATTCATAGGTGCTGACAAGAATTCGCCCCCTCCCCCCGTAGAGGTCGGCGCATTCTCAATAAAAGAGTTGAGTCGAAATAAACGAGGGAATCACAGAAGTGAAAAGGTTGGGCGTTACGTTAATCGTCTGATTAACGTAACGCCCGTCTCTGAATCACGTCTCTGCATCACGTCTATCGGTCACGTGTGTGTCCCGAATTACCAAGTCCGTCGATCCAATCCAAACCAAAAGAAAATTTATTTAAACTCTCTTCATTTGTGACACTTAAATGAAAAATTTGAAAGGAACGAAAAAAAGATTTGCTTTTCACACTAAAAATTACACACTGTTTCAAAATAAAAAATCACACTGAAAATATTGCATTTTCTCCCAACTGAAACTCAAAAATTTGAAATACATGATTTTTAACTGAATATAGGCATATTCAGTTAAAAATCATGTATTTCAACTGAAAATTAAATGTAAAGTATCTAGATTTGCATTTTTACATTGCTCCAAACTGAAAATCATGCATCAAAAGTTATCAGCGTGATTTTTAATTTTTACTTCAACTTAAAAAAGTTGTGAAAAGCAAATGTTTGATTTTTAAACATGATTTTCAGTGTTATTTTTGATTTTTAGTTGGACTGCATGTGTGACAATATTAAGCGGCCCTGCGAAAGGCCGGGCCTAGAATACAGCGCTAGCCACGAGCTTATTCAAAGTCAAGCATCATATAATATGATGAGGTTTCCAATATAAACAAGAATGCAAAATGAACTCTCCATCTTAATTTCAAACAATTCGAAATCGTATTTTGATTTTAATTTTTAGGTCTTCTTTTCATTTTTCGTTGCACTCTCGTGACAGGATGCTGACAAGAATTCTCCCCCCCCCCTGTCGAGACAAAAAAGTTGAGACAAAAAAGCGGCTGGCAGAGAGCTGGGATTCGACCCGCGTAGATTAATGACACACATACACAGATTAGAGAGAACAACAAGGACATTTTACTTTTTATTTTATTTTGACATTTTAAAAACAATTAATTGTATACCGCTGAGTTGTTTGATTTATTCTTATTGTCGATTTGTTCTGCCTTCACGAAATCATCATCTGCCACTATTTACGAACATGTTTACAATGTGATTTTTGATTTTCAAATCTAGATACTTTTCTAAGATTTTCAATGATTTTGCATGATTTTTATTTTCTGTAGGAATCAGTCTGTAACTTCATGATTTTCACTGAAAATCAAAATCGAGATACTTTGTAAAGGCTTTCAAATTTTAGATTTTCGCAACCGAAAACCTAAAATTTTTGAAATTCAGTTCGAAACAGTGTTAAACTGCATTATTTTTTATTTTAAGTGTGAAAAGCTAATCTTTCCTTTCATTTGATAGATAGAACTGTTAAATTTTCAGTGTGATTTATGATTTTCAATTTGCAGTGTGAAAAGCTTTCAAATGTTTTATTCTCAATGTGATTTTTTATTTTCAGTGTTTCAACTGTTTAATTTTCAGTGTGATTTATGATGTAACTGCATGATTTTCACTGTGTTTTTCAAATTGTAAAGATTTGGAAATCCAAATCTTTACAATTTGAAAAATTTAAGATGTTTGGTTGGAAAAGTGTGATTTGTAATTTTCAGTTGGAACTGCATGATTTTCAAATCTAGATACTTTACTTTCAAATGTTTGATTTTCAGTGTTAAATTTGAAAATAAAAATCTAGATACAAAAGGCTGTCAAATTTTAGATTTTCGATTTTCGATTTTCGATTTTTCCATGTGACTTTGAGTGTTTAAAAATTTTCAGTGTGAAAAGCCAATCTAGATACTTTACTTTCAAATTTAGTTTTTCGGTGTGATTAACATTTCGAATGTATTAACATGTAAAATCAAAATACGATTTCGAATTGTTAAAAATTAAGATGGGGAGTTCATTTTGCATTCTTGTTCTTAACGTTGTTTATATTGAATTTTCAGTGTGTAACTGCATGAAAAATCATGCAGTTTCACACTTGTTAAATTTTCAATGGATTTTTTATTCTCAGTTAGAATCAGTTTGCATGATTTGAAAATTAAAATCTAGATACTTTCTAATTTTAGATTGTGATTTTTCATTTTCAGTTGGAAAAGCAAATCTTGATACTTTACTTTCAAATGTTTGATTTTCAGTGTTAAAATAAATGGTTTTCAATGTGATTTTTGAGTTGGAATCAGTGTGGAAATCCAAAAATGTTTGATTTTTAGTTGGAAACTGTTAAATTTTCAATGGATTTTTGATTTTCAGTTGGAAACAGTCTGTAACTGCATGATTAGTGTGATTTTCATTATCAGTTGGAAACAGAAATGCATGATTTTCAGACTTTCAAATTTTAGGTGTTGAAATGCATTATTTTTCATTAAAAGGGTGGAAATGCATGATTTTCAGTGTTATTCTTTACTTGTTTGATTTTCAGTTGTAATCAGTCTGTAACACTATTTTGTCTTTGTAAAAATTGAAAATCATAAATCACACTGAAAATTTAACAGTTTAATCAAACATTTGAAAGTTTGCAGTGGCAAATTGAAAATCATAAATTATAATTCTAGATTGGCTTTTCACACTGAAAATTTGTTTAAAACAACTGAAAATTAAAATCAAACTGAAAATAATGCAGTTCAAACCGAAAATCAAAAATTTTAATCTAGATTTTGATTTTCAGCAAATCAAAAATCACACTGAAAATCTTGATCTGTATCTTGATTCCAACAGAAAATAAAAAAATCACATTTTAAATCATGCATCACACTATTTTTAAATTGAAAATCTTACATTTGAAAGATTTCATATTGTAAACATTGTAAACATTGTAAACATTGTAATTTGAAAGATTAGCTTTCTGTGAACGTCAACCAAGATGATTTCGTGAAGGCTGTCGACAATAGAAATAAATATTTATTTGAAATAATTATTAACGAGATAAGAACTGTTTTTAAAATGTCGAAATAAAGTCTATTTTGTCTTTGTTTACTAAACTTTCGCCGTTATTTAGAGAGAATCTAATCTGTGTCTGTGTATGTGTGTGAATCTCGTAATTAATCTCTGTTGGAAAACGATGGCTGAGCACAGGCGGGGGGTCCCGGCCAACACGAGCAGGATCGCGACCTACACGGGTCGAATCCAGCCGCTGTGGAACTCTTTTTTGTCTCAACTTTTTTGTCTCAATGCTGACAAGAATTCTCCCACCTAGAGGTGAGAGAATTCTTGTCAGCATCCTGCCACGAGAAGAACAAAAACGATTATATTTAAAAAAAAAAAAGAAGAAGACCTACAAACATATCGTTTTGCAACATTCGAGGGCAATTAAAATCAAAATACGATTTCAAATTGTTTGAAATTAAGATGGGGAGTTCATTTTGCATTCTTGTTTATATTGGAAACCTCATCATATTATATGATGCTTGACTTTGAATAATTCATACTAGGTCCGGCCTTTCGCAGGGCCGCTTAATATTGTCACACATGCAGTCTAACTAAAAATCAAAAATAACACTGAAAATCATGTTTAAAAATCAAACATTTGAAAGTAAAGTATCTAGATTTTCTTTTCACACTGAAAATCGTGCAGTTACAAGTGAAAATTTTAATTGTTTTCGTATTAACCTTTTTGCCCTCGAATGTTAATTGCAAAATTCATATCGTTTTTCTTTTTTTTTTAATTATTATCATTCATAGGTGCTGACAAGAATTCGCCCCCCCCCCCCGTAGAGGTCGGCGCATTCTCAATAAAAGAGACGAGGGAATCACAGAAGTGAGCAGTCGATCAGTTACGTTAATCAGCAAGAGAATCAGACATAAGAATACGTCTCTGCATCACGTCTATCGGTCACGTGTGTGTCCCGAATTACCAAGTCCGTCGATCCAATCCAAACCAAAAGAAAATTTATTTCAACTCTCTTCATTTGTGACACTTAAATGAAAAATTTGAAAGGAACGTATTAAGATTTGCTTTTAACACTAAAAATTACACACTGTTTCAAAATAAAAAATCACACTGAAAATATTGCATTTTCTCCCAACTGAAACTCAAAAATTTGAAATACATGATTTTTAACTGAATATAGGCATATTCAGTTAAAAATCATGTATTTCAACTGAAAATTAAATGTAAAGTATCTAGATTTGCATTTTTACACTGCTCCAAACTGAAAATCATGCATCAAAAGTTTCAGCGTGATTTTTAATTTTTACTTCAACTTAAAAAAGTTGTGAAAAGCAAATGTTTGATTTTTAAACATGATTTTCAGTGTTATTTTTTATTTTTAGTTGGACTGCATGTGTGACAATATTAAGCGGCCCTGCGAAAGGCCGGGCCTAGAATACAGCGCTAGCCACGAGCTTATTCAAAGTCAAGCATCATATAATATGATGAGGTTTCCAATATAAACAAGAATGCAAAATGAACTCTCCATCTTAATTTCAAACAATTCGAAATCGTATTTTGATTTTAATTTTTAGGTCTTCTTTTCATTTTTCGTTGCACTCTCGTGACAGGATGCTGACAAGAATTCTCCCCCCCCCCTGTCGAGACAAAAAAGTTGAGACAAAAAAGCGGCTGGCAGAGAGCTGGGATTCGACCCGCGTAGATTAATGACACACATACACAGATTAGAGAGAACAACGGCGAAATAAACAAGGACATTTTACTTTTTATTTTATTTTGACATTTTAAAAACAATTAATTGTATACCGCTGAGTTGTTTGATTTATTCTTATTGTCGATTTGTTCTGCCTTCACGAAATCATCATCTGCCACTATTTACGAACATGTTTACAATGTGATTTTTGATTTTCAAATCTAGATACTTTTCTAAGATTTTCAATGATTTTGCATGATTTTTATTTTCTGTAGGAATCAGTCTGTAACTTCATGATTTTCACTGAAAATCAAAATCGAGATACTTTGTAAAGGCTTTCAAATTTTAGATTTTCGCAACCGAAAACCTAAAATTTTTGAAATTCAGTTCGAAACAGTGTTAAACTGCATTATTTTTTATTTTAAGTGTGAAAAGCTAATCTTTCCTTTCATTTGATAGATAGAACTGTTAAATTTTCAGTGTGATTTATGATTTTCAATTTGCTTTCAAATGTTTTATTCTCAATGTGATTTTTTATTTTCAGTGTGATTTATGATGTAACTGCATGATTTTCACTGTGTTTTTCAAATTGTAAAGATTTGGAAATCCAAATCTTTACAATTTGAAAAATTTAAGATGTTTGGTTGGAAAAGTGTGATTTGTAATTTTCAGTTGGAACTGCATGATTTTCAAATCTAGATACTTTACTTTCAAATGTTTGATTTTCAGTGTTAAATTTGAAAATAAAAATCTAGATACAAAAGGCTGTCAAATTTTAGATTTTCGGTTGAAATGCATTTTTTTCCATGTGACTTTGAGTGTTTAAAAATTTTCAGTGTGAAAAGCCAATCTAGATACTTTACTTTCAAATTTAGTTTTTCGGTGTGATTAACATCTCGAATGTATTAACATGTAAAATCAAAATACGATTTCGAATTGTTAAAAATTAAGATGGGGAGTTCATTTTGCATTCTTGTTCTTAACGTTGTTTATATTGAATTTTCAGTGTGTAGTTACATCATGCAGTTTCACACTTGTTAAATTTTCAATGGATTTTTTATTCTCAGTTGGAATCAGTTTGCATGATTTGAAAATTAAAATCTAGATACTTTCTAATTTTAGATTGTGATTTTTCATTTTCAGTTGGAAAAGCAAATCTTGATACTTTACTTTCAAATGTTTGATTTTCAGTGTTAAAATAAATGGTTTTCAATGTGATTTTTGAGTTGGAATCAGTGTGGAAATCCAAAAATGTTTGATTTTTAGTTGGAAACTGTTAAATTTTCAATGGATTTTTGATTTTCAGTTGGAAACAGTCTGTAACTGCATGATTAGTGTGATTTTCATTATCAGTTGGAAACAGAAATGCATGATTTTCAGACTTTCAAATTTTAGGTGTTGAAATGCATTATTTTTCATTAAAAGGGTGGAAATGCATGATTTTCAGTGTTATTCTTTACTTGTTTGATTTTCAGTTGTAATCAGTCTGTAACACTATTTTGTCTTTGTAAAAATTGAAAATCATAAATCACACTGAAAATTTAACAGTTTAATCAAACATTTGAAAGTTTGCAGTGGCAAATTGAAAATCATAAATTATAAATCTAGATTGGCTTTTCACACTGAAAATTTGTTTAAAACAACTGAAAATTAAAATCAAACTGAAAATAATGCAGTTCAAACCGAAAATCAAAAATTTTAATCTAGATTTTGATTTTCAGCAAATCAAAACTCACACTGAAAATCTTGATCTGTATCTTGATTCCAACAGAAAATAAAAAAATCACATTTTAAATCATGCATCACACTATTTTTAAATTGAAAATCTTACATTTGAAAGATTTCATATTGTAAACATTGTAAACATTGTAAACATTGTAATTTGAAAGATTAGCTTTCTGTGAACGTCAACCAAGATGAAATAAATATTTATTTGAAATAATTATTAACGAGATAAGAACTGTTTTTAAAATGTCGATATTTTGTCTTTGTTTACTAAACTTTCGCCGTTATTTAGAGAGAATCTAATCTGTGTATGTGTGTGAATCTCGTAATTAATCTCTGTTGGAAAACGATGGCTGAGCACAGGCGGGGGGTCCCGGCCAACACGAGCAGGATCGCGACCTACACGGGTCGAATCCAGCCGCTGTGGAACTCTTTTTTGTCTCAACTTTTTTGTCTCAATGCTGACAAGAATTCTCCCACCTAGAGGTGAGAGAATTCTTGTCAGCATCCTGCCACGAGAAGAACAAAAACGATTATATTTAAAAAAAAAAAAAGAAGAAGACCTACAAACGATATCGTTTTGCAACATTCGAGGGCAATTAAAATCAAAATACGATTTCAAATTGTTTGAAATTAAGATGGGGAGTTCATTTTGCATTCTTGTTTATATTGGAAACCTCATCATATTATATGATGCTTGACTTTGAATAATTCATACTAGGTCCGGCCTTTCGCAGGGCCGCTTAATATTGTCACACATGCAGTCTAACTAAAAATCAAAAATAACACTGAAAATCATGTTTAAAAATCAAACATTTGAAAGTAAAGTATCTAGATTTTCTTTTCACACTGAAAATCGTGCAGTTACAAGTGAAAATTTTAATTGTTTTCGTATTAACCTTTTTGCCCTCGAATGTTAATTGCAAAATTCATATCGTTTTTCTTTTTTTTTTAATTATTATCATTCATAGGTGCTGACAAGAATTCGCCCCCCCCCCCCCCCGTAGAGGTCGGCGCATTCTCAATAAAAGAGACGAGGGAATCACAGAAGTGAGCAGTCGATCAGTTACGTTAATCAGCAAGAGAATCAGACATAAGAATACGTCTCTGCATCACGTCTATCGGTCACGTGTGTGTCCCGAATTACCGTCGATCCAATCCAAACCAAAAGAAAATTTATTTCAACTCTCTTCATTTGTGACACTTAAATGAAAAATTTGAAAGGAACGTATTAAGATGTAATTTTTAGTGTTAAAAAACACTAAAAATTACACACTGTTTCAAAATAAAAAATCACACTGAAAATATTGCATTTTCTCCCAACTGAAACTCAAAAATTTGAAATACATGATTTTTAACTGAATATAGGCATATTCAGTTAAAAATCATGTATTTCAACTGAAAATTAAATGTAAAGTATCTGGATTTGCATTTTTACACTGCTCCAAACTGAAAATCATGCATCAAAAGTTTTCAGCGTGATTTTTAATTTTTACTTCAACTTAAAAAAGTTGTGAAAAGCAAATGTTTGATTTTTAAACATGATTTTCAGTGTTATTTTTGATTTTTAGTTGGACTGCATGCAATATTAAGCGGCCCTGCGAAAGGCCGGGCCTAGAATACAGCGCTAGTATGAATTAGCTACGAGCTTATTCAAAGTCAAGCATCATATAATATGATGAGGTTTCCAATATAAACAAGAATGCAAAATGAACTCCCCATCTTAATTTCAAACAATTCGAAATCGTATTTTGATTTTAATTTTTAGGTCTTCTTTTTTAAAAAAACATTTTTCGTTGCACTCATTGTTCTTCTCGTGACAGGATGCTGACAAGAATTCTCCCCCCCCCTGTCGAGACAAAAAAGTTGAGACAAAAAAGCGGCTGGGATTCGATCCGCGTAGGTCGCAATCCTGCTCATGTTGGACGGGACCCAACAGAGATTAATGACACACATACACAGATTAGAGAGAACAACGGCGAAATAAACAAGGACATTTTACTTTTTATTTTATTTTGACATTTTAAAAACAATTAATTGTATACCGCTGAGTTGTTTGATTTATTCTTATTGTCGATTTGTTCTGCCTTCACGAAATCATCATCTGTATGAACATACTGCCACTATTTACGAACATGTTTACAATGTGATTTTTGATTTTCAAATCTAGATACTTTTCTAAGATTTTCAATTTAAAAATAGTGCATGATTTTTATTTTCTGTAGGAATCAGTCTGTAACTTCATGATTTTCACTGAAAATCAAAATCGAGATACTTTGTAAAGGCTTTCAAATTTTAGATTTTCGCAACCGAAAACCTAAAATTTTTGAAATTCAGTTCGAAACAGTGTTAAACTGCATTATTTTTTATTTTAAGTGTGAAAAGCTAATCTTTCCTTTCATTTGATAGATAGAACTGTTAAATTTTCAGTGTGATTTATGATTTTCAATTTGCAGTGTGAAAAGCTTTTATTCTCAATGTGATTTTTTATTTTCAGTGTTTCAACTGTTTAATTTTCAGTGTGATTTATGATGATTTATGATTTTCACTGTGTTTTTCAAATTGTAAAGATTTGGAAATCCAAATCTTTACAATTTGAAAAATTTAAGATGTTTGGTTGGAAAAGTGTGATTTGTAATTTTCAGTGGGAACTGCATGATTTTCAAATCTAGATACTTTACTTTCAAATGTTTGATTTTCAGTGTTAAATTTGAAAATAAAAATCTAGATACAAAAGGCTGTCAAATTTTAGATTTTCGGTTGAAATGCATTTTTTTCCATGTGACTTTGAGTGTTTAAAAATTTTCAGTGTGAAAAGCCAATCTAGATACTTTACTTTCAAATTTAGTTTTTCGGTGTGATTAACATCTCGAATGTATTAACATGTAAAATCAAAATACGATTTCGAATTGTTAAAAATTAAGATGGGGAGTTCATTTTGCATTCTTGTTCTTAACGTTGTTTATATTGATTTTTATATTGTTTATTTTGTTTATATTGATTTTTCATGCAGTTACAACTGCATGAAAAATCATGCAGTTTCACACTTGTTAAATTTTCAATGGATTTTTTATTCTCAGTTGGAATCAGTTTGCATGATTTGAAAATTAAAATCTAGATACTTTCTAATTTTAGATTGTGAAAATCAAATCTTGATACTTTACTTTCAAATGTTTGATTTTCAGTGTTAAAATAAATGGTTTTCAATGTGATTTTTGAGTTGGAATCAGTGTGGAAATCCAAAAATGTTTGATTTTTAGTTGGAAACTGTTAAATTTTCAATGGATTTTTGATTTTCAGTTGGAAACAGTCTGTAACTGCATGATTAGTGTGATTTTCATTATCAGTTGGAAACAGAAATGCATGATTTTCAGACTTTCAAATTTTAGGTGTTGAAATGCATTATTTTTCATTAAAAGGGTGGAAATGCATGATTTTCAGTGTTATTCTTTACTTGTTTGATTTTCAGTTGTAATCAGTCTGTAACACTATTTTGTCTTTGTAAAAATTGAAAATCATAAATCACACTGAAAATTTAACAGTTTAATCAAACATTTGAAAGTTTGCAGTGGCAAATTGAAAATCATAAATTATAAATCTAGATTGGCTTTTCACACTGAAAATTTGTTTAAAACAACTGAAAATTAAAATCAAACTGAAAATAATGCAGTTCAAACCGAAAATCAAAAATTTTAATCTAGATTTTGATTTTCAGCAAATCAAAAATCACACTGAAAATCTTGATCTGTATCTTGATTCCAACAGAAAATAAAAAAATCACATTTTAAATCATGCATCACACTATTTTTAAATTGAAAATCTTACATTTGAAAGATTTCATATTGTAAACATTGTAAACATTGTAAACATTGTAATTTGAAAGATTAGCTTTCTGTCAAACCAAGATGATTTCGACAATAGAAATAAATCAAACAACTCAGCGTTATTTGAAATAATTATTAACGAGATAAGAACTGTTTTTAAAATGTCGAAATAAAGTCTATTTTGTCTTTGTTTACTAAACTTTCGCCGTTATTTAGAGAGAATCTAATCTGTGTCTGTGTATGTGTGTGAATCTCGTAATTAATCTCTGTTGGAAAACGATGGCTGAGCACAGGCGGGGGGTCCCGGCCAACACGAGCAGGATCGCGACCTACACGGGTCGAATCCAGCCGCTGTGGAACTCTTTTTTGTCTCAACTTTTTTGTCTCAATGCTGACAAGAATTCTCCCACCTAGAGGTGAGAGAATTCTTGTCAGCATCCTGCCACGAGAAGAACAAAAACGATTATATTTAAAAAAAAAAAAGAAGAAGACCTACAAACATATCGTTTTGCAACATTCGAGGGCAATTAAAATCAAAATACGATTTCAAATTGTTTGAAATTAAGATGGGGAGTTCATTTTGCATTCTTGTTTATATTGGAAACCTCATCATATTATATGATGCTTGACTTTGAATAATTCATACTAGGTCCGGCCTTTCGCAGGGCCGCTTAATATTGTCACACATGCAGTCTAACTAAAAATCAAAAATAACACTGAAAATCATGTTTAAAAATCAAACATTTGAAAGTAAAGTATCTAGATTTTCTTTTCACACTGAAAATCGTGCAGTTACAAGTGAAAATTTTAATTGTTTTCGTATTAACCTTTTTGCCCTCGAATGTTAATTGCAAAATTCATATCGTTTTTCTTTTTTTTTAAATTATTATCATTCATAGGTGCTGACAAGAATTCGCCCCCCCCCCCGTAGAGGTCGGCGCATTCTCAATAAAAGAGACGAGGGAATCACAGAAGTGAGCAGTCGATCAGTTACGTTAATCAGCAAGAGAATCAGACATAAGAATACGTCTCTGCATCACGTCTATCGGTCACGTGTGTGTCCCGAATTACCGTCGATCCAATCCAAACCAAAAGAAAATTTATTTCAACTCTCTTCATTTGTGACACTTAAATGAAAAATTTGAAAGGAACGTATTAAGATTTGCTTTTAACACTAAAAATTACACACTGTTTCAAAATAAAAAATCACACTGAAAATATTGCATTTTCTCCCAACTGAAACTCAAAAATTTGAAATACATGATTTTTAACTGAATATAGGCATATTCAGTTAAAAATCATGTATTTCAACTGAAAATTAAATGTAAAGTATCTGGATTTGCATTTTTACACTGCTCCAAACTGAAAATCATGCATCAAAAGTTTTCAGCGTGATTTTTAATTTTTACTTCAACTTAAAAAAGTTGTGAAAAGCAAATGTTTGATTTTTAAACATGATTTTCAGTGTTATTTTTGATTTTTAGTTGGACTGCATGTGTGACAATATTAAGCGGCCCTGCGAAAGGCCGGGCCTAGAATACAGCGCTAGTATGAATTAGCTACGAGCTTATTCAAAGTCAAGCATCATATAATATGATGACGTTTCCAATATAAACAAGAATGCAAAATGAACTCCCCATCTTAATTTCAAACAATTCGAAATCGTATTTTGATTTTAATTTTTAGGTCTTCTTTTTTAAAAAAACATTTTTCGTTGCACTCATTGTTCTTCTCGTGACAGGATGCTGACAAGAATTCTCCCCCCCCCTGTCGAGACAAAAAAGTTGAGACAAAAAAGCGGCTGGGATTCGATCCGCGTAGGTCGCAATCCTGCTCATGTTGGACGGGACCCAACAGAGATTAATGACACACATACACAGATTAGAGAGAACAACGGCGAAATAAACAAGGACATTTTACTTTTTATTTTATTTTGACATTTTAAAAACAATTAATTGTATACCGCTGAGTTGTTTGATTTATTCTTATTGTCGATTTGTTCTGCCTTCACGAAATCATCATCTGTATGAACATACTGCCACTATTTACGAACATGTTTACAATGTGATTTTTGATTTTCAAATCTAGATACTTTTCTAAGATTTTCAATTTAAAAATAGTGCATGATTTTTATTTTCTGTAGGAATCAGTCTGTAACTTCATGATTTTCACTGAAAATCAAAATCGAGATACTTTGTAAAGGCTTTCAAATTTTAGATTTTCGCAACCGAAAACCTAAAATTTTTGAAATTCAGTTCGAAACAGTGTTAAACTGCATTATTTTTTATTTTAAGTGTGAAAAGCTAATCTTTCCTTTCATTTGATAGATAGAACTGTTAAATTTTCAGTGTGATTTATGATTTTCAATTTGCAGTGTGAAAAGCTTTTATTCTCAATGTGATTTTTTATTTTCAGTGTTTCAACTGTTTAATTTTCAGTGTGATTTATGATGATTTATGATTTTCACTGTGTTTTTCAAATTGTAAAGATTTGGAAATCCAAATCTTTACAATTTGAAAAATTTAAGATGTTTGGTTGGAAAAGTGTGATTTGTAATTTTCAGTTGGAACTGCATGATTTTCAAATCTAGATACTTTACTTTCAAATGTTTGATTTTCAGTGTTAAATTTGAAAATAAAAATCTAGATACAAAAGGCTGTCAAATTTTAGATTTTCGGTTGAAATGCATTTTTTTCCATGTGACTTTGAGTGTTTAAAAATTTTCAGTGTGAAAAGCCAATCTAGATACTTTACTTTCAAATTTAGTTTTTCGGTGTGATTAACATCTCGAATGTATTAACATGTAAAATCAAAATACGATTTCGAATTGTTAAAAATTAAGATGGGGAGTTCATTTTGCATTCTTGCGTTGTTTATATTGAATTTTCAGTGTGTAACTGCATGAAAAATCATGCAGTTTCACACTTGTTAAATTTTCAATGGATTTTTTATTCTCAGTTGGAATCAGTTTGCATGATTTGAAAATTAAAATCTAGATACTTTCTAATTTTAGATTGTGATTTTTCATTTTCAGTTGGAAAAGCAAATCTTGATACTTTACTTTCAAATGTTTGATTTTCAGTGTTAAAATAAATGGTTTTCAATGTGATTTTTGAGTTGGAATCAGTGTGGAAATCCAAAAATGTTTGATTTTTAGTTGGAAACTGTTAAATTTTCAATGGATTTTTGATTTTCAGTTGGAAACAGTCTGTAACTGCATGATTAGTGTGATTTTCATTATCAGTTGGAAACAGAAATGCATGATTTTCAGACTTTCAAATTTTAGGTGTTGAAATGCATTATTTTTCATTAAAAGGGTGGAAATGCATGATTTTCAGTGTTATTCTTTACTTGTTTGATTTTCAGTTGTAATCAGTCTGTAACACTATTTTGTCTTTGTAAAAATTGTTTGATTTTTAAACATGATTTTCAGTGTTATTTTTGATTTTTAGTTGGACTGCATGTGTGACAATATTAAGCGGCCCTGCGAAAGGCCGGGCCTAGAATACAGCGCTAGTATGAATTAGCTACGAGCTTATTCAAAGTCAAGCATCATATAATATGATGAGGTTTCCAATATAAACAAGAATGCAAAATGAACTCCCCATCTTAATTTCAAACAATTCGAAATCGTATTTTGATTTTAATTTTTAGGTCTTCTTTTTTAAAAAAACATTTTTCGTTGCACTCATTGTTCTTCTCGTGACAGGATGCTGACAAGAATTCTCCCCCCCCCTGTCGAGACAAAAAAGTTGAGACAAAAAAGCGGCTGGGATTCGATCCGCGTAGGTCGCAATCCTGCTCATGTTGGACGGGACCCAACAGAGATTAATGACACACATACACAGATTAGAGAGAACAACGGCGAAATAAACAAGGACATTTTACTTTTTATTTTATTTTGACATTTTAAAAACAATTAATTGTATACCGCTGAGTTGTTTGATTTATTCTTATTGTCGATTTGTTCTGCCTTCACGAAATCATCATCTGTATGAACATACTGCCACTATTTACGAACATGTTTACAATGTGATTTTTGATTTTCAAATCTAGATACTTTTCTAAGATTTTCAATTTAAAAATAGTGCATGATTTTTATTTTCTGTAGGAATCAGTCTGTAACTTCATGATTTTCACTGAAAATCAAAATCGAGATACTTTGTAAAGGCTTTCAAATTTTAGATTTTCGCAACCGAAAACCTAAAATTTTTGAAATTCAGTTCGAAACAGTGTTAAACTGCATTATTTTTTATTTTAAGTGTGAAAAGCTAATCTTTCCTTTCATTTGATAGATAGAACTGTTAAATTTTCAGTGTGATTTATGATTTTCAATTTGCAGTGTGAAAAGCTTTTATTCTCAATGTGATTTTTTATTTTCAGTGTTTCAACTGTTTAATTTTCAGTGTGATTTATGATGATTTATGATTTTCACTGTGTTTTTCAAATTGTAAAGATTTGGAAATCCAAATCTTTACAATTTGAAAAATTTAAGATGTTTGGTTGGAAAAGTGTGATTTGTAATTTTCAGTTGGAACTGCATGATTTTCAAATCTAGATACTTTACTTTCAAATGTTTGATTTTCAGTGTTAAATTTGAAAATAAAAATCTAGATACAAAAGGCTGTCAAATTTTAGATTTTCGGTTGAAATGCATTTTTTTCCATGTGACTTTGAGTGTTTAAAAATTTTCAGTGTGAAAAGCCAATCTAGATACTTTACTTTCAAATTTAGTTTTTCGGTGTGATTAACATCTCGAATGTATTAACATGTAAAATCAAAATACGATTTCGAATTGTTAAAAATTAAGATGGGGAGTTCATTTTGCATTCTTGTTCTTAACGTTGTTTATATTGAATTTTCAGTGTGTAACTGCATGAAAAATCATGCAGTTTCACACTTGTTAAATTTTCAATGGATTTTTTATTCTCAGTTGGAATCAGTTTGCATGATTTGAAAATTAAAATCTAGATACTTTCTAATTTTAGATTGTGAAAATCAAATCTTGATACTTTACTTTCAAATGTTTGATTTTCAGTGTTAAAATAAATGGTTTTCAATGTGATTTTTGAGTTGGAATCAGTGTGGAAATCCAAAAATGTTTGATTTTTAGTTGGAAACTGTTAAATTTTCAATGGATTTTTGATTTTCAGTTGGAAACAGTCTGTAACTGCATGATTAGTGTGATTTTCATTATCAGTTGGAAACAGAAATGCATGATTTTCAGACTTTCAAATTTTAGGTGTTGAAATGCATTATTTTTCATTAAAAGGGTGGAAATGCATGATTTTCAGTGTTATTCTTTACTTGTTTGATTTTCAGTTGTAATCAGTCTGTAACACTATTTTGTCTTTGTAAAAATTGAAAATCATAAATCACACTGAAAATTTAACAGTTTAATCAAACATTTGAAAGTTTGCAGTGGCAAATTGAAAATCATAAATTATAAATCTAGATTGGCTTTTCACACTGAAAATTTGTTTAAAACAACTGAAAATTAAAATCAAACTGAAAATAATGCAGTTCAAACCGAAAATCAAAAATTTTAATCTAGATTTTGATTTTCAGCAAATCAAAAATCACACTGAAAATCTTGATCTGTATTCCAACAGAAAATAAAAAAATCACATTTTAAATCATGCATCACACTATTTTTAAATTGAAAATCTTACATTTGAAAGATTTCATATTGTAAACATTGTAAACATTGTAATTTGAAAGATTAGCTTTCTGTGAAAGATTAGCTTTCTGTGAACGTCAACCAAGATGATTTCGTGACAATAGAAATAAATATTTATTTGAAATAATTATTAACGAGATAAGAACTGTTTTTAAAATGTCGAAATAAAGTCTATTTTGTCTTTGTTTACTAAACTTTCGCCGTTATTTAGAGAGAATCTAATCTGTGTCTGTGTATGTGTGTGAATCTCGTAATTAATCTCTGTTGGAAAACGATGGCTGAGCACAGGCGGGGGGTCCCGGCCAACACGAGCAGGATCGCGACCTACACGGGTCGAATCCAGCCGCTGTGGAACTCTTTTTTGTCTCAACTTTTTTGTCTCAATGCTGACAAGAATTCTCCCACCTAGAGGTGAGAGAATTCTTGTCAGCATCCTGCCACGAGAAGAACAAAAACGATTATATTTTAAAAAAAAAAAGAAGAAGACCTACAAACATATCGTTTTGCAACATTCGAGGGCAATTAAAATCAAAATACGATTTCAAATTGTTTGAAATTAAGATGCATTCTTGTTTATATTGGAAACCTCATCATATTATATGATGCTTGACTTTGAATAATTCATACTAGGTCCGGCCTTTCGCAGGGCCGCTTAATATTGTCACACATGCAGTCTAACTAAAAATCAAAAATAACACTGAAAATCATGTTTAAAAATCAAACATTTGAAAGTAAAGTATCTAGATTTTCTTTTCACACTGAAAATCGTGCAGTTACAAGTGAAAATTTTAATTGTTTTCGTATTAACCTTTTTGCCCTCGAATGTTAATTGCAAAATTCATATCGTTTTTCTTTTTTTTTAAATTATTATCATTCATAGGTGCTGACAAGAATTCGCCCCCCCCCGTAGAGGTCGGCGCATTCTCAATAAAAGAGACGAGGGAATCACAGAAGTGAGCAGTCGATCAGTTACGTTAATCAGCAAGAGAATCAGACATAAGAATCCGTCTCTGCATCACGTCTATCGGTCACGTGTGTGTCCCGAATTACCAAGTCCGTCGATCCAATCCAAACCAAAAGAAAATTTATTTCAACTCTCTTCATTTGTGACACTTAAATGAAAAATTTGAAAGGAACGTATTAAGATTTGCTTTTAACACTAAAAATTACACACTGTTTCAAAATAAAAAATCACACTGAAAATATTGCATTTTCTCCCAACTGAAACTCAAAAATTTGAAATACATGATTTTTAACTGAATATAGGCATATTCAGTTAAAAATCATGTATTTCAACTGAAAATTAAATGTAAAGTATCTAGATTTGCATTTTTACACTGCTCCAAACTGAAAATCATGCATCAAAAGTTTCAGCGTGATTTTTAATTTTTACTTCAACTTAAAAAAGTTGTGAAAAGCAAATGTTTGATTTTTAAACATGATTTTCAGTGTTATTTTTTATTTTTAGTTGGACTGCATGTGTGACAATATTAAGCGGCCCTGCGAAAGGCCGGGCCTAGAATACAGCGCTAGCCACGAGCTTATTCAAAGTCAAGCATCATATAATATGATGAGGTTTCCAATATAAACAAGAATGCAAAATGAACTCTCCATCTTAATTTCAAACAATTCGAAATCGTATTTTGATTTTAATTTTTAGGTCTTCTTTTCATTTTTCGTTGCACTCTCGTGACAGGATGCTGACAAGAATTCTCCCCCCCCCCCTGTCGAGACAAAAAAGTTGAGACAAAAAAGCGGCTGGCAGAGAGCTGGGATTCGACCCGCGTAGATTAATGACACACATACACAGATTAGAGAGAACAACGGCGAAATAAACAAGGACATTTTACTTTTTATTTTATTTTGACATTTTAAAAACAATTAATTGTATACCGCTGAGTTGTTTGATTTATTCTTATTGTCGATTTGTTCTGCCTTCACGAAATCATCATCTGCCACTATTTACGAACATGTTTACAATGTGATTTTTGATTTTCAAATCTAGATACTTTTCTAAGATTTTCAATGATTTTGCATGATTTTTATTTTCTGTAGGAATCAGTCTGTAACTTCATGATTTTCACTGAAAATCAAAATCGAGATACTTTGTAAAGGCTTTCAAATTTTAGATTTTCGCAACCGAAAACCTAAAATTTTTGAAATTCAGTTCGAAACAGTGTTAAACTGCATTATTTTTTATTTTAAGTGTGAAAAGCTAATCTTTCCTTTCATTTGATAGATAGAACTGTTAAATTTTCAGTGTGATTTATGATTTTCAATTTGCTTTCAAATGTTTTATTCTCAATGTGATTTTTTATTTTCAGTGTGATTTATGATGATTTATGATTTTCACTGTGTTTTTCAAATTGTAAAGATTTGGAAATCCAAATCTTTACAATTTGAAAAATTTAAGATGTTTGGTTGGAAAAGTGTGATTTGTAATTTTCAGTTGGAACTGCATGATTTTCAAATCTAGATACTTTACTTTCAAATGTTTGATTTTCAGTGTTAAATTTGAAAATAAAAATCTAGATACAAAAGGCTGTCAAATTTTAGATTTTCGGTTGAAATGCCTTTTTTTCCATGTGACTTTGAGTGTTTAAAAATTTTCAGTGTGAAAAGCCAATCTAGATACTTTACTTTCAAATTTAGTTTTTCGGTGTGATTAACATCTCGAATGTATTAACATGTAAAATCAAAATACGATTTCGAATTGTTAAAAATTAAGATGGGGAGTTCATTTTGCATTCTTGTTCTTAACGTTGTTTATATTGAATTTTCAGTGTGTAACTGCATGAAAAATCATGCAGTTTCACACTTGTTAAATTTTCAATGGATTTTTTATTCTCAGTTGGAATCAGTTTGCATGATTTGAAAATTAAAATCTAGATACTTTCTAATTTTAGATTGTGATTTTTCATTTTCAGTTGGAAAAGCAAATCTTGATACTTTACTTTCAAATGTTTGATTTTCAGTGTTAAAATAAATGGTTTTCAATGTGATTTTTGAGTTGGAATCAGTGTGGAAATCCAAAAATGTTTGATTTTTAGTTGGAAACTGTTAAATTTTCAATGGATTTTTGATTTTCAGTTGGAAACAGTCTGTAACTGCATGATTAGTGTGATTTTCATTATCAGTTGGAAACAGAAATGCATGATTTTCAGACTTTCAAATTTTAGGTGTTGAAATGCATTATTTTTCATTAAAAGGGTGGAAATGCATGATTTTCAGTGTTATTCTTTACTTGTTTGATTTTCAGTTGTAATCAGTCTGTAACACTATTTTGTCTTTGTAAAAATTGAAAATCATAAATCACACTGAAAATTTAACAGTTTAATCAAACATTTGAAAGTTTGCAGTGGCAAATTGAAAATCATAAATTATAAATCTAGATTGGCTTTTCACACTGAAAATTTGTTTAAAACAACTGAAAATTAAAATCAAACTGAAAATAATGCAGTTCAAACCGAAAATCAAAAATTTTAATCTAGATTTTGATTTTCAGCAAATCAAAAATCACACTGAAAATCTTGATCTGTATCTTGATTCCAACAGAAAATAAAAAAATCACATTTTAAATCATGCATCACACTATTTTTAAATTGAAAATCTTACATTTGAAAGATTTCATATTGTAAACATTGTAAACATTGTAAACATTGTAATTTGAAAGATTAGCTTTCTGTCAAACCAAGATGATTTCGACAATAGAAATAAATCAAACAACTCAGCGTTATTTGAAATAATTATTAACGAGATAAGAACTGTTTTTAAAATGTCGAAATAAAGTCTATTTTGTCTTTGTTTACTAAACTTTCGCCGTTATTTAGAGAGAATCTAATCTGTGTCTGTGTATGTGTGTGAATCTCGTAATTAATCTCTGTTGGAAAACGATGGCTGAGCACAGGCGGGGGGTCCCGGCCAACACGAGCAGGATCGCGACCTACACGGGTCGAATCCAGCCGCTGTGGAACTCTTTTTTGTCTCAACTTTTTTGTCTCAATGCTGACAAGAATTCTCCCACCTAGAGGTGAGAGAATTCTTGTCAGCATCCTGCCACGAGAAGAACAAAAACGATTATATTTTAAAAAAAAAAAGAAGAAGACCTACAAACATATCGTTTTGCAACATTCGAGGGCAATTAAAATCAAAATACGATTTCAAATTGTTTGAAATTAAGATGGGGAGTTCATTTTGCATTCTTGTTTATATTGGAAACCTCATCATATTATATGATGCTTGACTTTGAATAATTCATACTAGGTCCGGCCTTTCGCAGGGCCGCTTAATATTGTCACACATGCAGTCTAACTAAAAATCAAAAATAACACTGAAAATCATGTTTAAAAATCAAACATTTGAAAGTAAAGTATCTAGATTTTCTTTTCACACTGAAAATCGTGCAGTTACAAGTGAAAATTTTCGTATTAACCTTTTTGCCCTCGAATGTTAATTGCAAAATTCATATCGTTTTTCTTTTTTTTTAAATTATTATCATTCATAGGTGCTGACAAGAATTCGCCCCCCCCCCCCCCGTAGAGGTCGGCGCATTCTCAATAAAAGAGACGAGGGAATCACAGAAGTGAGCAGTCGATCAGTTACGTTAATCAGCAAGAGAATCAGACATAAGAATACGTCTCTGCATCACGTCTATCGGTCACGTGTGTGTCCCGAATTACCGTCGATCCAATCCAAACCAAAAGAAAATTTATTTCAACTCTCTTCATTTGTGACACTTAAATGAAAAATTTGAAAGGAACGTATTAAGATTTGCTTTTAACACTAAAAATTACACACTGTTTCAAAATAAAAAATCACACTGAAAATATTGCATTTTCTCCCAACTGAAACTCAAAAATTTGAAATACATGATTTTTAACTGAATATAGGCATATTCAGTTAAAAATCATGTATTTCAACTGAAAATTAAATGTAAAGTATCTGGATTTGCATTTTTACACTGCTCCAAACTGAAAATCATGCATCAAAAGTTTTCAGCGTGATTTTTAATTTTTACTTCAACTTAAAAAAGTTGTGAAAAGCAAATGTTTGATTTTTAAACATGATTTTCAGTGTTATTTTTGATTTTTAGTTGGACTGCATGTGTGACAATATTAAGCGGCCCTGCGAAAGGCCGGGCCTAGAATACAGCGCTAGTATGAATTAGCTACGAGCTTATTCAAAGTCAAGCATCATATAATATGATGACGTTTCCAATATAAACAAGAATGCAAAATGAACTCCCCATCTTAATTTCAAACAATTCGAAATCGTATTTTGATTTTAATTTTTAGGTCTTCTTTTTTAAAAAAACATTTTTCGTTGCACTCATTGTTCTTCTCGTGACAGGATGCTGACAAGAATTCTCCCCCCCCCTGTCGAGACAAAAAAGTTGAGACAAAAAAGCGGCTGGGATTCGATCCGCGTAGGTCGCAATCCTGCTCATGTTGGACGGGACCCAACAGAGATTAATGACACACATACACAGATTAGAGAGAACAACGGCGAAATAAACAAGGACATTTTACTTTTTATTTTATTTTGACATTTTAAAAACAATTAATTGTATACCGCTGAGTTGTTTGATTTATTCTTATTGTCGATTTGTTCTGCCTTCACGAAATCATCATCTGTATGAACATACTGCCACTATTTACGAACATGTTTACAATGTGATTTTTGATTTTCAAATCTAGATACTTTTCTAAGATTTTCAATTTAAAAATAGTGCATGATTTTTATTTTCTGTAGGAATCAGTCTGTAACTTCATGATTTTCACTGAAAATCAAAATCGAGATACTTTGTAAAGGCTTTCAAATTTTAGATTTTCGCAACCGAAAACCTAAAATTTTTGAAATTCAGTTCGAAACAGTGTTAAACTGCATTATTTTTTATTTTAAGTGTGAAAAGCTAATCTTTCCTTTCATTTGATAGATAGAACTGTTAAATTTTCAGTGTGATTTATGATTTTCAATTTGCAGTGTGAAAAGCTTTTATTCTCAATGTGATTTTTTATTTTCAGTGTTTCAACTGTTTAATTTTCAGTGTGATTTATGATGATTTATGATTTTCACTGTGTTTTTCAAATTGTAAAGATTTGGAAATCCAAATCTTTACAATTTGAAAAATTTAAGATGTTTGGTTGGAAAAGTGTGATTTGTAATTTTCAGTTGGAACTGCATGATTTTCAAATCTAGATACTTTACTTTCAAATGTTTGATTTTCAGTGTTAAATTTGAAAATAAAAATCTAGATACAAAAGGCTGTCAAATTTTAGATTTTCGGTTGAAATGCATTTTTTTCCATGTGACTTTTCCATGTGACTTTTTTCCATGTGTGTTTAAAAATTTTCAGTGTGAAAAGCCAATCTAGATACTTTACTTTCAAATTTAGTTTTTCGGTGTGATTAACATGTAAAATCAAAATACGATTTCGAATTGTTAAAAATTAAGATGGGGAGTTCATTTTGCATTCTTGTTCTTAACGTTGTTTATATTGAATTTTCAGTGTGTAACTGCATGAAAAATCATGCAGTTTCACACTTGTTAAATTTTCAATGGATTTTTTATTCTCAGTTGGAATCAGTTTGCATGATTTGAAAATTAAAATCTAGATACTTTCTAATTTTAGATTGTGATTTTTCATTTTCAGTTGGAAAAGCAAATCTTGATACTTTACTTTCAAATGTTTGATTTTCAGTGTTAAAATAAATGGTTTTCAATGTGATTTTTGAGTTGGAATCAGTGTGGAAATCCAAAAATGTTTGATTTTTAGTTGGAAACTGTTAAATTTTCAATGGATTTTTGATTTTCAGTTGGAAACAGTCTGTAACTGCATGATTAGTGTGATTTTCATTATCAGTTGGAAACAGAAATGCATGATTTTCAGACTTTCAAATTTTAGGTGTTGAAATGCATTATTTTTCATTAAAAGGGTGGAAATGCATGATTTTCAGTGTTATTCTTTACTTGTTTGATTTTCAGTTGTAATCAGTCTGTAACACTATTTTGTCTTTGTAAAAATTGAAAATCATAAATCACACTGAAAATTTAACAGTTTAATCAAACATTTGAAAGTTTGCAGTGGCAAATTGAAAATCATAAATTATAAATCTAGATTGGCTTTTCACACTGAAAATTTGTTTAAAACAACTGAAAATTAAAATCAAACTGAAAATAATGCAGTTCAAACCGAAAATCAAAAATTTTAATCTAGATTTTGATTTTCAGCAAATCAAAAATCACACTGAAAATCTTGATCTGTATCTTGATTCCAACAGAAAATAAAAAAATCACATTTTAAATCATGCATCACACTATTTTTAAATTGAAAATCTTACATTTGAAAGATTTCATATTGTAAACATTGTAAACATTGTAATTTGAAAGATTAGCTTTCTGTGAACGTCAACCAAGATGATTTCGTGAAGGCTGTCGACAATAGAAATAAATATTTATTTGAAATAATTATTAACGAGATAAGAACTGTTTTTAAAATGTCGAAATAAAGTCTATTTTGTCTTTGTTTACTAAACTTTCGCCGTTATTTAGAGAGAATCTAATCTGTGTCTGTGTATGTGTGTGAATCTCGTAATTAATCTCTGTTGGAAAACGATGGCTGAGCACAGGCGGGGGGTCCCGGCCAACACGAGCAGGATCGCGACCTACACGGGTCGAATCCAGCCGCTGTGGAACTCTTTTTTGTCTCAACTTTTCTGTCTCAATGCTGACAAGAATTCTCCCACCTAGGTGAGAGAATTCTTGTCAGCATCCTGCCACGAGAAGAACAAAAACGATTATATTTAAAAAAAAAAAAGAAGAAGACCTACAAACATATCGTTTTGCAACATTCGAGGGCAATTAAAATCAAAATACGATTTCAAATTGTTTGAAATTAAGATGGGGAGTTCATTTTGCATTCTTGTTTATATTGGAAACCTCATCATATTATATGATGCTTGACTTTGAATAATTCATACTAGGTCCGGCCTTTCGCAGGGCCGCTTAATATTGTCACACATGCAGTCTAACTAAAAATCAAAAATAACACTGAAAATCATGTTTAAAAATCAAACATTTGAAAGTAAAGTATCTAGATTTTCTTTTCACACTGAAAATCGTGCAGTTACAAGTGAAAATTTTAATTGTTTTCGTATTAACCTTTTTGCCCTCGAATGTTAATTGCAAAATTCATATCGTTTTTCTTTTTTTTAAAATTATTATCATTCATAGGTGCTGACAAGAATTCGCCCCCCCCCCCCCGTAGAGGTCGGCGCATTCTCAATAAAAGAGACGAGGGAATCACAGAAGTGAGCAGTCGATAATCAGCAAGAGAATCAGACATAAGAATCACGTCTATCGGTCACGTGTGTGTCCCGAATTACCAAGTCCGTCGATCCAATCCAAACCAAAAGAAAATTTATTTCAACTCTCTTCATTTGTGACACTTAAATGAAAAATTTGAAAGGAACGTATTAAGATTTGCTTTTAACACTAAAAATTACACACTGTTTCAAAATAAAAAATCACACTGAAAATATTGCATTTTCTCCCAACTGAAACTCAAAAATTTGAAATACATGATTTTTAACTGAATATAGGCATATTCAGTTAAAAATCATGTATTTCAACTGAAAATTAAATGTAAAGTATCTAGATTTGCATTTTTACACTGCTCCAAACTGAAAATCATGCATCAAAAGTTTTCAGCGTGATTTTTAATTTTTACTTCAACTTAAGTGAAAAGCAAATGTTTGATTTTTAAACATGATTTTCAGTGTTATTTTTTATTTTTAGTTGGACTGCATGTGTGACAATATTAAGCGGCCCTGCGAAAGGCCGGGCCTAGAATACAGCGCTAGCCACGAGCTTATTCAAAGTATTCATATAATATGATGAGGTTTCCAATATAAACAAGAATGCAAAATGAACTCTCCATCTTAATTTCAAACAATTCGAAATCGTATTTTGATTTTAATTTTTAGGTCTTCTTTTCATTTTTCGTTGCACTCTCGTGACAGGATGCTGACAAGAATTCTCCCCCCCCCCTGTCGAGACAAAAAAGTTGAGACAAAAAAGCGGCTGGCAGAGAGCTGGGATTCGACCCGCGTAGATTAATGACACACATACACAGATTAGAGAGAACAACGGCGAAATAAACAAGGACATTTTACTTTTTATTTTATTTTGACATTTTAAAAACAATTAATTGTATACCGCTGAGTTGTTTGATTTATTCTTATTGTCGATTTGTTCTGCCTTCACGAAATCATCATCTGCCACTATTTACGAACATGTTTACAATGTGATTTTTGATTTTCAAATCTAGATACTTTTCTAAGATTTTCAATGATTTTGCATGATTTTTATTTTCTGTAGGAATCAGTCTGTAACTTCATGATTTTCACTGAAAATCAAAATCGAGATACTTTGTAAAGGCTTTCAAATTTTAGATTTTCGCAACCGAAAACCTAAAATTTTTGAAATTCAATTCGAAACAGTGTTAAACTGCATTATTTTTTATTTTAAGTGTGAAAAGCTAATCTTTCCTTTCATTTGATAGATAGAACTGTTAAATTTTCAGTGTGATTTATGATTTTCAATTTGCAGTGTGAAAAGCTTTCAAATGTTTTATTCT
This sequence comes from Sepiola atlantica, assembly GCA_963556195.1. Taxonomy (NCBI): domain Eukaryota; kingdom Metazoa; phylum Mollusca; class Cephalopoda; order Sepiida; family Sepiolidae; genus Sepiola; species Sepiola atlantica. Next base: position 62,964,344 of record OY744537.1, on the reverse strand, counting down.
CAATGTGATTTTTTATTTTCAGTGTTTCAACTGTTTAATTTTCAGTGTGATTTATGATGTAACTGCATGATTTTCACTGTGTTTTTCAAATTGTAAAGATTTGGAAATCCAAATCTTTACAATTTGAAAAATTTAAGATGTTTGGTTGGAAAAGTGTGATTTGTAATTTTCAGTTGGAACTGCATGATTTTCAAATCTAGATACTTTACTTTCAAATGTTTGATTTTCAGTGTTAAATTTGAAAATAAAAATCTAGATACAAAAGGCTGTCAAATTTTAGATTTTCGGTTGAAATGCATTTTTTTCCATGTGACTTTGAGTGTTTAAAAATTTTCAGTGTGAAAAGCCAATCTAGATACTTTACTTTCAAATTTAGTTTTTCGGTGTGATTAACATCTCGAATGTATTAACATGTAAAATCAAAATACGATTTCGAATTGTTAAAAATTAAGATGGGGAGTTCATTTTGCATTCTTGTTCTTAACGTTGTTTATATTGAATTTTCAGTGTGTAACTGCATGAAAAATCATGCAGTTTCACACGTTAAATTTTCAATGGATTTTTTATTCTCAGTTGGAATCAGTTTGCATGATTTGAAAATTAAAATCTAGATACTTTCTAATTTTAGATTGTGATTTTTCATTTTCAGTTGGAAAAGCAAATACTTTACTTTCAAATGTTTGATTTTCAGTGTTAAAATAAATGGTTTTCAATGTGATTTTTGAGTTGGAATCAGTGTGGAAATCCAAAAATGTTTGATTTTTAGTTGGAAACTGTTAAATTTTCAATGGATTTTTGATTTTCAGTTGGAAACAGTCTGTAACTGCATGATTAGTGTGATTTTCATTATCAGTTGGAAACAGAAATGCATGATTTTCAGTGAAAACGCAACAGACTTTCAAATTTTAGGTGTTGAAATGCATTATTTTTCATTAAAAGGGTGGAAATGCATGATTTTCATGCAGTTTAACAGTGTTCAAACCGAAAATCAAAAATTTTAATCTAGATTTTGATTTTCAGCAAATCAAAAATCACTGAAAATCTTGATCTGTATCTTGATTCCAACAGAAAATAAAAAAATCACATTTTAAATCATGCATCACACTATTTTTAAATTGAAAATCTTACATTTGAAAGATTTCATATTGTAAACATTGTAAACATTGTAAACATTGTAATTTGAAAGATTAGCTTTCTGTGAACGTCAACCAAGATGATTTCGTGAAGGCTGTCGACAATAGAAATAAATATTTATTTGAAATAATTATTAACGAGATAAGAACTGTTTTTAAAATGTCGAAATAAAGTCTATTTTGTCTTTGTTTACTAAACTTTCGCCGTTATTTAGAGAGAATCTAATCTGTGTCTGTGTATGTGTGTGAATCTCGTAATTAATCTCTGTTGGAAAACGATGGCTGAGCACAGGCGGGGGGTCCCGGCCAACACGAGCAGGATCGCGACCTACACGGGTCGAATCCAGCCGCTGTGGAACTCTTTTTTGTCTCAACTTTTTTGTCTCAATGCTGACAAGAATTCTCCCACCTAGAGGTGAGAGAATTCTTGTCAGCATCCTGCCACGAGAAGAACAAAAACGATTATATTTAAAAAAAAAAAAGAAGAAGACCTACAAACATATCGTTTTGCAACATTCGAGGGCAATTAAAATCAAAATACGATTTCAAATTGTTTGAAATTAAGATGGGGAGTTCATTTTGCATTCTTGTTTATATTGGAAACCTCATCATATTATATGATGCTTGACTTTGAATAATTCATACTAGGTCCGGCCTTTCGCAGGGCCGCTTAATATTGTCACACATGCAGTCTAACTAAAAATCAAAAATAACACTGAAAATCATGTTTAAAAATCAAACATTTGAAAGTAAAGTATCTAGATTTTCTTTTCACACTGAAAATCGTGCAGTTACAAGTGAAAATTTTAATTGTTTTCGTATTAACCTTTTTGCCCTCGAATGTTAATTGCAAAATTCATATCGTTTTTCTTTTTTTTTAAATTATTATCATTCATAGGTGCTGACAAGAATTCGCCCCCCCCCCCCCGTAGAGGTCGGCGCATTCTCAATAAAAGAGACGAGGGAATCACAGAAGTGAGCAGTCGATCAGTTACGTTAATCAGCAAGAGAATCAGACATAAGAATCCGTCTCTGCATCACGTCTATCGGTCACGTGTGTGTCCCGAATTACCGTCGATCCAATCCAAACCAAAAGAAAATTTATTTCAACTCTCTTCATTTGTGACACTTAAATGAAAAATTTGAAAGGAACGTATTAAGATTTGCTTTTAACACTAAAAATTACACACTGTTTCAAAATAAAAAATCACACTGAAAATATTGCATTTTCTCCCAACTGAAACTCAAAAATTTGAAATACATGATTTTTAACTGAATATAGGCATATTCAGTTAAAAATCATGTATTTCAACTGAAAATTAAATGTAAAGTATCTGGATTTGCATTTTTACACTGCTCCAAACTGAAAATCATGCATCAAAAGTTTTCAGCGTGATTTTTAATTTTTACTTCAACTTAAAAAAGTTGTGAAAAGCAAATGTTTGATTTTTAAACATGATTTTCAGTGTTATTTTTGATTTTTAGTTGGACTGCATGTGTGACAATATTAAGCGGCCCTGCGAAAGGCCGGGCCTAGAATACAGCGCTAGTATGAATTAGCTACGAGCTTATTCAAAGTCAAGCATCATATAATATGATGAGGTTTCCAAACAAGAATGCAAAATGAACTCTCCATCTTAATTTCAAACAATTCGAAATCGTATTTTGATTTTAATTTTTAGGTCTTCTTTTCATTTTTCGTTGCACTCTCGTGACAGGATGCTGACAAGAATTCTCCCCCCCCCCCTGTCGAGACAAAAAAGTTGAGACAAAAAAGCGGCTGGCAGAGAGCTGGGATTCGACCCGCGTAGATTAATGACACACATACACAGATTAGAGAGAACAACGGCGAAATAAACAAGGACATTTTACTTTTTATTTTATTTTGACATTTTAAAAACAATTAATTGTATACCGCTGAGTTGTTTGATTTATTCTTATTGTCGATTTGTTCTGCCTTCACGAAATCATCATCTGCCACTATTTACGAACATGTTTACAATGTGATTTTTGATTTTCAAATCTAGATACTTTTCTAAGATTTTCAATGATTTTGCATGATTTTTATTTTCTGTAGGAATCAGTCTGTAACTTCATGATTTTCACTGAAAATCAAAATCGAGATACTTTGTAAAGGCTTTCAAATTTTAGATTTTCGCAACCGAAAACCTAAAATTTTTGAAATTCAGTTCGAAACAGTGTTAAACTGCATTATTTTTTATTTTAAGTGTGAAAAGCTAATCTTTCCTTTCATTTGATAGATAGAACTGTTAAATTTTCAGTGTGATTTATGATTTTCAATTTGCAGTGTGAAAAGCTTTCAAATGTTTTATTCTCAATGTGATTTTTTATTTTCAGTGTTTCAACTGTTTAATTTTCAGTGTGATTTATGATGTAACTGCATGATTTTCACTGTGTTTTTCAAATTGTAAAGATTTGGAAATCCAAATCTTTACAATTTGAAAAATTTAAGATGTTTGGTTGGAAAAGTGTGATTTGTAATTTTCAGTTGGAACTGCATGATTTTCAAATCTAGATACTTTACTTTCAAATGTTTGATTTTCAGTGTTAAATTTGAAAATAAAAATCTAGATACAAAAGGCTGTCAAATTTTAGATTTTCGGTTGAAATGCATTTTTTTCCATGTGACTTTGAGTGTTTAAAAATTTTCAGTGTGAAAAGCCAATCTAGATACTTTACTTTCAAATTTAGTTTTTCGGTGTGATTAACATCTCGAATGTATTAACATGTAAAATCAAAATACGATTTCGAATTGTTAAAAATTAAGATGGGGAGTTCATTTTGCATTCTTGTTCTTAACGTTGTTTATATTGAATTTTCAGTGTGTAACTGCATGAAAAATCATGCAGTTTCACACTTGTTAAATTTTCAATGGATTTTTTATTCTCAGTTGGAATCAGTTTGCATGATTTGAAAATTAAAATCTAGATACTTTCTAATTTTAGATTGTGATTTTTCATTTTCAGTTGGAAAAGCAAATCTTGATACTTTACTTTCAAATGTTTGATTTTCAGTGTTAAAATTTATTTTAACACTGAAAATCAAACATTTGAAAGTAAAGTATCAAGATTTGCTTTTCCAACTGAAAATGAAAAATCACAATCTGGTTTTCAATGTGATTTTTGAGTTGGAATCAGTGTGGAAATCCAAAAATGTTTGATTTTTAGTTGGAAACTGTTAAATTTTCAATGGATTTTTGATTTTCAGTTGGAAACAGTCTGTAACTGCATGATTAGTGTGATTTTCATTATCAGTTGGAAACAGAAATGCATGATTTTCAGTGAAAACGCAACAGACTTTCAAATTTTAGGTGTTGAAATGCATTATTTTTCATTAAAAGGGTGGAAATGCATGATTTTCAGTGTTATTCTTTACTTGTTTGATTTTCAGTTGTAATCAGTCTGTAACACTATTTTGTCTTTGTAAAAATTGAAAATCATAAATCACACTGAAAATTTAACAGTTTAATCAAACATTTGAAAGTTTGCAGTGGCAAATTGAAAATCATAAATTATAAATCTAGATTGGCTTTTCACACTGAAAATTTGTTTAAAACACTGTTTTCAACTGAAAATTAAAATCAAACTGAAAATAATGCAGTTTAACAGTGTTCAAACCGAAAATCAAAAATTTTAATCTAGATTTTGATTTTCAGCAAATCAAAAATCACACTGAAAATCTTGATCTGTATCTTGATTCCAACAGAAAATAAAAAAATCACATTTTAAATCATGCATCACACTATTTTTAAATTGAAAATCTTACATTTGAAAGATTTCATATTGTAAACATTGTAAACATTGTAATTTGAAAGATTAGCTTTCTGTGAACGTCAACCAAGATGATTTCGTGAAGGCTGTCGACAATAGAAATAAATCAAACAACTCAGCGTTATTTGAAATAATTATTAACGAGATAAGAACTGTTTTTAAAATGTCGAAATAAAGTCTATTTTGTCTTTGTTTACTAAACTTTCGCCGTTATTTAGAGAGAATCTAATCTGTGTCTGTGTATGTGTGTCTGTGTATGTGTGTGAATCTCGTAATTAATCTCTGTTGGAAAACGATGGCTGAGCACGGGCGGGGGGTCCCGGCCAACACGAGCAGGATTGCGACCTACACGGGTCGAATCCAGCCGCTGTGGAACTCTTTTTTGTCTCAACTTTTTTGTCTCAATGCTGACAAGAATTCTCCCACCTCTACAGCATCCTGCCACGAGAAGAACAATGAGTGCAACGAAAAACGATTATATTTAAAAAAAAAAAAAAAAGAAGACCTAAAAACATTCGAGGGCAATTAAAATCAAAATACGATTTCAAATTGTTTGAAATTAAGATGGGGAGTTCATTTTGCATTCTTGTTCTTAACTTTGTTTATATTGGAAACCTCATCATATTATATGATGCTTGACTTTGAATAATTCATACTAGGTCCGGCCTTTCGCAGGGCCGCTTAATATTGCAGTCCAACTAAAAATCAAAAATAACACTGAAAATCATGTTTAAAAATCAAACATTTGAAAGTAAAGTATCTAGATTTGCTTTTCACACTGAAAATCGTGCAGTTACACACTGTTTCCAAGTGAAAATTTTAATTGTTTTCGTATTAACCTTTTTGCCCTCGAATGTTAATTGCAAAATTCATATCGTTTTTTCGGTCAGAGCGAAATATACACTTCTTTTTTTAAAAATTATTATCATTCTTCCCTTATTAGGTGCTGACAAGAATTCCCCCCCCCCCCCCCCCCGTAGAGGTCGGCGCATTCTCAATAAAAGAGTAGAGTCGAGATAAGCGAGTCAGTAGAGGGAATCACAGAAGTGAGCAGTCGATCAGTGAAAAGGTTGGCCGTTACGTTAGTAGAGAATCAGACATAAGAATCCGTCTCTGCATCGAAGATATCACGTCTATCGGTCACGTGTGTGTCCCGAATTACCAAGTCCGTCGATCCAATCCAAACCAAGCACAGAGTGAACCAACCTGCCTTGGAACCCTAAAGGTGTTTCTTCTCTTTGTTAATAATTATTTTTTTCCAAGAAAACTACAAACTTCTTTCCTTCTGCTGTTACTATACCGAGTTGCTGATCACCTACTGATCTAAACAAACACAACGTGAGAACGGCCCCTTCGACATCCGTGGCCTTCTTCGGAGCAGCGACTTCTATACCAACAATATCACGTGACTAACCGGCTCAGGAGCGGCCAGACTGGTGACGTCACGGGTGTGGAAGGAAAAAGGGCTTCAAATGGTTTGGTTTGCGTGATGTAGAGTGGCTGCAATGGCAGTACCAGAAGCACAAATTGATACTATCTGACTTTTTCATAAGGCTTTTTCAATTTCTTCCTTGACGTTTCCAAATGTTTTTACTGATTCTGAATTGATTTAACTATAATTACAGATCTAATCTTGTCTAATTCATGTTTGTATTTAGTAAGAATAATCAAAGTAATTGATGCAGCACAGCTTTGTTTTGAGATAAACAATGGCCGTAGATCTGCATGTGAAAATTGATTGAAAAGAAGAGATTTTGCTACATTAACATCATATTGTTAATTGCTAATTTAAAAAAATTAATTGCTAAATATTTTTGATTATTTCCAGCTACAACAATGTTGTCTACATCAGCTTACACACCTTTTGGAATATTTTTCATGAACTTATTGATTATACGATTATACGATGAGAAATTAAATGATCCTGTAGAATATGACGGCTTATTTTAGCATTTAAAACAACTTTATTGGCCATCTTCGTTAACCATGTAATATAATAATTGAGAAGGTTGTTAGTAGCAGAGGTCTGGACGAGGAAAAAGGTTGAAGAGTCCATAATATGAATGATAAATGTCCTGTTTGTAGAGAAAGGAAAATAGTTCATGTAAGAATGTTCTTATGAGAAAGTCTGTAGGTACTAGTTGTTTAAAGGCAGGCCGAATTCATGTTTGTATGTGCATGTTACAATGACATAAGTCCATATGCGTGCATGAAGCTGTCGCCATATTTGATATTGAAGTCTTCCTGTCGACGACATTAGCTGTGGCTAATGTTGGGAGGTTTGCAGGCCAAGAGAAAAGTGTTGTTATTGATCTGAGTGACGTGGATGGGTAAGCGAACAGGGGGGGGGGGGGGGGCTGCTGCTTGAGGCCAAATAATAGTGAGCGCTCCCTTTTATAAACTCCGGGACCTATCTATGCTCGCACGAGAGATCGTTTCTGGTTTGCCCAATCAGAAACAAAGTTAAATGTGTGAATTAGAGCTCAGCTGAATGTTGTGACATAAAAAATCATAGACAAGAATATAATGGCAGAGATTGTAGCGAAAGTTTTACATTTGAATATCACTCGTAGGTTGATTTCCTTTAAGCGACAAACATTAAGCGACAAATGATGCCATGGATATGTTACCATTAGCAGGCTTCATTTGTAGTCTGTTTCTTGAGATTTTTTTGAGGGGGGGGGGGGGCTATAAATTAGTGATTCTAAATTAAATTCCCCCATTACCTGTAAGGGAAAAGCAAAGAGTGATAATCTACAATACCTTTTTCTTTTCATACTGAAAGTATCAACTGATATGCTTCAAGTTCATTTTTGAAGAAATAAACAAAAAAAAAGCAAGTTGTGTGTGTGTGGGGGTCAGAAAGTTATTCTTTGATGAAACAAGTCTTCTACCTCCCTCTACCAGCATCGTTTGACAAAACTGGGAGAGCGAGAAAGAGAGAGAAAGAAAGAGAGAAAGAGAGAGAAAAAAAGAAAGAGAGAGAAAAAAAGAAAGAGAGAGAGAGAAAGAAAGAGAGAGAAAAAGAGAAAGAAATAAAATCTGCCAAATGACCACAAAGTAAGCTTGAGTGATTAGACAGTCTTTGCTTTAAAAAAAAGCTATTTTTGGATTTAGAAGAAAAGCGGAATTTTGCTATTTCTGATTTACAAAAGTGGATCCCTAATCAAAAAGATAAAATAGCAAATTTTTGTCATAAAGTGAACTTAGAATTTTTACTAAGACAAAAAACATTTTTTTTCTCTACAGTATATCAACCCGTTTTGCGTTATTTAATGAAATATTCACTGTACAAGTTATTATTTTTGCCCATAGCTGAGAGGGAATCAGGGGTTCATACCTTTTCCAAGGATTTGAACTCTACATAGTTTTATGTAAAATTAAATGTAAAAATGAAAAAAGGACACAGTTTTTATATTTAAAGATTTTTAATATGAATACCTCAGGTGGCAGATTCATCATCAAGGTGCAAACCATTTTGGAAGCAACAGATTGAAATGTCGATGATGAGAAAAGGTACGTCATCTCGTGTTGTGTGTCGCCTCTACTGCAAAAGAGTCAAGGTGTGTTTGCAAAACCCACAAGTAAATTGAATCGTCTATGATCGCGTCCTTCATTTCTTGGGGGCTTCTTCTTCTTCACTCACACTACCGTAGTCATCAGAATCTTCGTCACCTGAAACATCTCGGTTCTGTTCTTCGAGGCGCTCCAACTGTCGAGCCAGTTCCTGTTCATCAGTATCAGAAACCACTTTCGGCTGAAAAGAAAAATATGAAAAATACACATTATATAATAATGATATGATGCAGCTTTTTGTCCGTAGAAAAGACAAAAGGAAGACAGGGGTTCCTTTTATTAAACACTTAGTCTGAATGCTGAAAGTTCAATATCTGTACAGGGCAGTAGATTTTCATTTTCGACTATCACCGCAGAAAATCACCACTATCCGAGAAAAAACACATGATGTAAATAGTTGTTTGAATGTGAATAAATTTTATTGTGATATAAAAATGTTGCTGCCTATTTTTGAACACTTGACCAATTTGTTTGAAAAATGTAACATTTCTCTAAAACGATCTTTGACAGAATAGATAAGATTACAAATCAGAGATTGCCGAAGTGGGCAGTAAGCAAAATTATTTCGTCAAAAGTTGTTTTTTTTCCCTTACAATTATCATTATTTAAGAAATCAGTATGCTAAGTAAAAAATAAAATGTCATACTTGGTTCAAAGTCAGATGTAAATGTCCGAATACCGGTTTGTATTATGCTGATGTGATCGTGACAACCAGATCAAACAGCAAGTCTGCAGATGCCAACATACTGGTGTTTTTATTATTATCATTTTTGTAAGTTATATAACTCAACAATAAAATGCATCTGTTCGTATTATCACCAACGAGTTAGTCTTAATATGTGCACAGGGAAGCTTGTGCTGTCGCACCCAAAGATAGATGAAAATATCACTTTATTCTGTAATATCTGCAGTATTGTAATTGCCCAATTCAATTTTAGATGAATCAGATTTGAGTGCTATGCATGGGTAACTATTCACTACACCATAAAGATGCACATAGCAAAGGAAATTTAAAAACACCCGTTTGTTTTTTTTACTCGCAGCCATCGCACAAGTATATTTCAAAAGGATTCTTTATTTTGATTAATTCAACAGAAGCGTTGTTTTCCTTCTTTCGCCAGGTAAAAAAAATACTATTCCGGCGCAGCTTCAGGAGACATGTCACAAATGTCAGAGTCAGCCTGAGTGAAGAATGTGTATCTCAACACAATCTGCTGTTATGTGATCTCAAGGCAGAAGCTTCCCGCAAATGCAAACACCACGCATAAAACTGTGGAAGCTGAAGGATCCAATCATTCAGGCTAAATTTGCTGAGAGATTTGTTTCTTCACATCGGGATACACGGGCAGTGAGTGTTGAAGAGCACGGATGGATTGAATGATGCAGCGACGGAGGTGTGTGGAGTGTCATCCAAGCACAATTGGAGGAAACAAACCTGGTGGTGGAATGAGATTGTTGATTGTTGAGAGAAGAGGCGATGCTACAGAGCATGGAAAACAGGAGGTAGTAGAGAAGCATACAATGGAGCCAAGAGATTTTTCTCAAAATAAATCCCAAGTCAAGTGACATTTACAAGCTCGCAAAACAGATGTCTTGGGTGAAAACGGAACGACTGGATGATGAAGGGAAAAAACAGTCATGGAAACAGCACCACGAATGCTTGCTGAACGTTGAATTTCCATGGAACCCCGATGAGCTGACTTATGAACCTCCTATAGAAGGTCCTAGTACCCCCATTACCCAGGAGATGATCACTGAAGCAATCCGTAAAATGGGAGCTGATAAAGCAGCTGGGCCATCTGGTATAGTTGCTGAGATGCTCAAACCAACCGGTGAACTAGGGACCAGTTTGGTGCATGAACTGATTGAAGCCATCATCAGAGAAGGATGCATACCTAAGGAATGGGAAGACAGCATTATAGTAAGTCTGTACAAAGGTAAATGCGATGCATTAAACAGAGGTAACTACCGTGGACTCAAGCTCATTGATCAGGTCATGAAAGTCCTGGAAAGAGTTATTGAACAAATACAGATTCCTGATATGCAATTTGGCTTCATGCCCGGTAGGAGCACCACAGATGCAATTTTCATCATACGCCAAGTCATGGAGAAACATCTAACAGCAAACAAACCACTGTACATGCATTTGTAGAAAGCTTTTGACCGTGTCCCCAGAAGGGTATTCTGGTGGGCCCTGCGAAAGCTGGGTGTTACTGAGTGGTTGGTTCAGGTGATAACGTCTATGTACACCAATGTACGTAGTCGGGTACGAGTCGGTAACAGCTACAGCGACGAATTTGAGGTTAGAGTAGGCGTCCATCAGGGATCTGTCTTAAGTCCCCTTCTATTCATCATTGCTCTATCACTGGAATTCCATACTGGCTGCCCGTGGGAGCTGCTATATGCCGATGACCTAGCGATCATTGATACTTCACTTCAGTCACTCAAGGAACGTCTGGATAGATGGAAGAGTAGCATGAAGGAGAAAGGTCTCAGAGTCAACATGGATAAAACTAAGGTCATGATCGCAGGTCCAAACCTCAGCTTACTACAGAAAACAGGAAAATACCCGTGTGCTGTATGTCTGAAAGGAACTGGCAGCAACTCAATCATCTGCACTCACTGTTCAGGTTGGGTCCACAAAAGGTGCAGTGGCATAAAGGGCTCTCTCAAAGCAGATCCTCACTTTAAGTGCTTTCGTTGCGCCGGCACGGCAAGACCAATAGATGGCAGACCACTGACGGAGATGGATACTGGTGACAACAAGCTGGAAGTAGTGACAGACTTTTGTTATCTTGGAGATGTGCTGTCATCAGGTGGAGGCTGTGAACTCGCGGTAGCTACACGTTGCAAGTGTGCCTGGAAAAAGTTTAGAGAGCTGCTACCAATCCTGACAAACAAACACCTGCCAACAACTACGAGAGGGCGTGTATACTACTCATGGCTCAGAAACTTGGGCTGTCTCTGCTGGCATACTAAGGAAGCTGCACCGTAATGACAGGGCAATGGTCAGATGGATCTGTTTGGTGAGGCCTGAACAGTACGTTTCTTTTGAATCCCTGCTCTTCACAGATCGACTTGAAAAGCCTTGCGGATATCATGCGGAAGAACAGACTGCGTTGGTTGGGTCACATTGAGCGTAGCAATGGCTGGATTGCTAAAGTCCGACAGTTGAATGTGCCAGCAGAGAACATCACCACTGGCAGACCCAAGTTGACGTAGTCAAACATGATAGGAAGGCCATGGGTATGGATTCTATCAAGCCTTGCCAAAGACAGGAGTGGAGAGGAAGACTTAGATTTCGAGACTAGATAACCAGAGGATTAATTGTGGCCTGATTCAACAAATAAACCGGTTGATGATGATGAAAGGAAACCAGAAAGACTCGAAATAACGAAGGACAAGGGCGCCTGAGAATTCTTACCTGCATTTGAATGTTGAACATGCCACCCATACTTTCAATGGCCGTTTTAACCACTTCAGTTGCCTTTTCAAGAGCTGCTAAACCTTCTATTCTTTCCAATGTTTGAGTTGTCATCACGTACAATGGAGGAGCAATAAGGTTTATCTAAAACAAGAAATATAAGATTGCTATGAATTTTGAACACGTTTACTAGGTTAAATATTGTTAATTATTACTTATTACTATTCAATATAGATGCATCTGTGATTGTTGAATGCAATTAATTAATAATCGAAACATTCTATAGAATTGCAACTGTCAATTCATCCTAATGCAGACACAAAAACAACAATGAAAATATATCAAAAGACCCAATGCTGCTACAAGTTGAAATTATGACAAAGTGTAAAAAAAAAAAAAAAATTCCTGAGGTAAACAAAACGGTTGAAAACCCCTCGAAGACAAAAACTTAAATTCATCTCAAAGACACGGTTAAATTTGTTAGGATTTATTTTTCAATATATTTTGATTTCTAACCAGAAAAATCAAAAACGAAAAATTTGAAAAATTATGGCGAAAGAAAAGACAATTTGCCTTACTTTAATTGGCATATCTTCTGTGGAAAGTTCTAGTCCTTTGGTAAGGGCAGCCTTTACTGCATCAACTCCTTCATATTTGTAACAAGCAACTTCAATATCTGTAATGCAAAAGGAATTTAGAATTAATTTTTCAAATCATTTATTTTTTTCAACCTATACAGAAAAGTATGTGGCAACAATTGTTTAAGATACCCAAAATGACCCACATACAAAAACAAAAATCATTTAACAAACATTATAATTTTTTCTCTTTGGGTTGGGGTTAATGAACAGTAGTTTTATTTTCATTTTTTAAATCATCATCATGGTCTTTTAAGACCATGATGATGATTTAAATTTTTTTTTTTTATTTCACTCTTGGTGGAGAAACCCCTCCCTGGTTTATTTCCCCCTTGTTTTATCCCTGGCTAGGCACGGCCAAGTAGGACCTAGTTGACTAGCGAGGTCATCTCTCCACCGGGTTTTTGGCCTTTTCTTCGGGACCAATTCTGTCGCTCTATATGTCCACCTGTTGTCTGTACATCTCGAAAGGTGACCTGCTCATCTATGTTTTGCCATTCGTATGGTAGTGATGATGCTGTCTGATCCAGGTGTTTCTTTTTCTATCACGTAAATTGATGCCGAGCATAATGCGTTCCATTTAGTATTGTGCCACTCTTAGTTTTTCTATCGCTGCATTATTAAGTGCCCATTTTTCGCTACCATGTCATAACAGGCATGATGTATTCATTACACACTTTTTGCTTAATGTGGACTCTTCATGATGTTGTTTACTTTGGAAAAGGCGCAATTCGCCATTTGATTTCAGCGTCACTTCTCACCATCTTTCCTAGGTTGTCAACTTCCTCAACATTTTCACCTTTCACTATGACTGGGGCTTTTGCGGCATATTTGTTGAACATGACCTTGTTTTTTCGAGTGTGCATTTTCAGACCAACAATATGGCTAGCATTGTGAATGTCGTTAAGAATCCCTTCTAACTCTTTAGGTGGGTGAGTTGTGACAATGATATCGTCGACAAATTCTAGATGAGCAAGGTAATCTTTGTTTATATTGATACCTCTGCCTTCCCAGTCAATTTTATTGATCACCGAATCTTACATGGATGTAAAGAGGTTAGTAAACTGTTGTCACCTTGTCTGGCGCCTCTTTCTATATTGATCTTTTCAGTATCCCGTTGGAATTTTAAAATTGCTGTCGCTTCGTCCTAAAATCCTGATACAGGTTGATGTAAGCGCTGTTAATTCCTTGACTTTCCAAAGCTGTGAACATTCGATGGAATCAAATGCTTTTTCATAATCGATGAAGGCTCGTTAGCTTTCTCTTGGAGTTGACTTACAACTTAAATGTGGTTCATGGTGGAAAATCCTGGTCGGAAACCAGCTTGTTCTGTCAAGTGTGTTTTGCATCCTTTTAAGGAGAATTTGGGAAAATGCATTGTAACAACAGAAAGTAGACTTATTGATCTGTAGTTTTTAATATCTTTCTTGTGTGGAATGGTAATTCTTCCAGTTGCTAGGCATTTTGCCTTTAAGGAATTTGTTGTATAGGCTGGTGAGAATCTGTGATTGGTTCATCCCCCACCTTGGAGAATGTCTGCTGTAATTCCATCTTCACCTGGAGATTTATCTCTCTTTAGTCATTTGATTGCAGACTGAACTTTGAACCTTTGGAGAGGGTAGCGTAGCAGCCCTCACTGTCTGTAAAGGGTTGATCGGGGATCTCCTGGTTTTGTAGAGCTCGGTGTAGAATTCTTCACATCTTTTGATTAACCGGTTTAATATTATCTCCTAAATGTCATATTTGATGCCCGTGTTAGACAAAATTTCAAAGTTTAGACACATATATATTTTTTTCGAACAGTTATAAGAAACATGTGCAAAGGAAAGAAATTAAAGGATGTGGATATCATGGTGTGATTTCACTTTGGCACCTTAAAACCTTAAAATGAAATCAAATTAAGAATGTTATTTTTATTGGGACGTTTTGAAAAATTAAATTAATAAATAAAAAGTGCGTAATCAGCCAAACCTTTTAATCTTACTATACATATATTTATATTTTGGCATCTTCACCTTCAAACATGTTTGATTACACAAAATAGACAACTTATATTTGGCCTATTGTTCGTTTGATTTAAGTTTTGCATTTGTTCTGTCTTAAGATATTTGACATATTTTGGAAAGAAAAAATCATATGTTGGGACTGGTGAATTCGTGGAAATTCTAGAGATGTGACATGGAGAGAAGTCCTGCTGCCACATACATGATCTTCCCATAACCAACCTCTCCACTCAGTAAACATCAACTCGATATAGCCATCTGAATGGAGTCTGAGTCCCCTTTTGAAGATGTGGGGCAGTATGACATGGCCTTCATTGAAAACAAACATCACCACAGTTTGAGGGAACTTGGTCTTCATAAGATGTGGGACTGTGCAGATTGTAATGCAACTAGTCCTGGCAGAAGAACCACAGCATCCCCAGAATATTCTCCAACCGTAAGGTTTGGTTTTAATTTTTGTTAGTAAAAACAAAATTGACATGAATTTATTTCCCCCAAATTCATTTCCCCCTGATTTTCTCGTAGACTAGCAACTTTCCATTCAAGAAATTTGATATTTCACCCTATAAACCCAAACGTAGAAATCCTGTTTGTTATAATCAAATGTAATAAACACCTTATTCATTCATAATCCATTAATTGATGTGGGAAGGATTTGATTTTTGTTTTCATTAGAAACTTTCAATCAAAAGAAAATAAGCAAAAATCCAAATTCCGGCAAATTATTAAATTTCATGGCGATGTCATTAGAATGTACGAAAATGCTGTGAAAGTGAAATGGGTAGAAAACATTTTACGCACCTGCTCTAATCTTTACAGCTTGGGGTGTCAGTCGTCGGTGGATGTTCTCCAGTAAAACTTTCTTTGTGTTATCATCGACGTCACATTCGTCCAAGATATTTGGGTTTCTAGAAATAGAATAAGACGGAACAAATGTTAAAAATCAACGAGTCTTGTAAGATTTATTAAGATTATAAAACCAACAAGTTTTAAATCAGAAAGCATTAATAATGATATTTCTATTTCGAAATTTTAACCAATGTGTCATCCACACTTCTTCAGGTGGACCGTGTTCATTTATTGAAGAAGACACATGATCCGAAACGCAGTTCGCTGTTGGGTTTTCTGGCATGTCAATCCTTGGTCATTTTTTTTTTGTCAAATCATAGGTTTTTATACAAATATTTTGTAAATAGTCTGCTAACGATAAATTCTATTGACCCATCTCCATCCATCCTGAACATTATATATTATTATTATGGGAGGTGACTGTGGCTAACGACACAAACTGACACACTGGGTGTGCCAAGTTTGAATCCAGTTCGTTTAACAGTAACACTTAGGATGTTGACAACCTTCATGTGGTCCCTCCTGTCAGTACCTGATGTCTATCTAGAAATAATTCCAACTAGAAAGATATCGAGGAAACCAATGGCAATAGAATCATCCGAAATGAATGAATGAATTATACTAAATCTAGGCAGTGTAGGGAGAATGTGTGCAGAACAAGAGACTGTTGGTTCAGTCACATTGAAAGAATGGAGAGTTCTAGGGTTAGTAGAGATAGAACAGTTGAGGTAGCAAGATCAGTTGGCAAGAACAGGCTATGGAAAACAGGAGGGAATGATAAGGATGGATTTGAGAGAAAGAAGGATAAATAAAGATCTGGACAGAGATAGGTTAGTTTGAAAGTCAATTTTTGAAAGCCGTCCAACACACGCCAGCATGTAAAAAAGTCACCAAATCGGTTCTTGACATGTACTCCTCCGAGTGAGAATGGACCTAGGAATAATGGCAACTATGGGGTGACTCAAGATTGTGGCCGTCACCACCAAATACATAAAACTTAGTAAAAATAGAAATATCAGCACTGATGAATGTACAATGTTGCAAAGAAAAACAAAGCAAATAATGCAAAAAGAAAATGTGAACAATTGTTACTAACGTGACAGCAAGTTTAAAAGCATCATAAGAAGCGCCAGGTTTCTTGAATTTCTCATCAAAATACCAAGCAGTTTTCATGTAGAGTTCAGTTAATTGGTCATTGGTGGTGTAGCCGAGCAGTTCACCAACATGCCTTAGAATGCTATTCACCTGGGGGGGGAAAAAAACAGGGTAACAAACATGAAATAAACCCACAAAAGCTGATATGACATTACGGATATTGTTGATTTTGGTATTCTGCTTGTGATTATGTCGAAACATAATACAGAAATTGAACAAAAGTTGCTTACATTTTAGTTAGAAGGTGGGTTCCCCAATGCTATTAGGGAATGAGTAACAATAGATCAAATTGGTGATTTCATAGTCTACGACAGTATCCATCAAGCCGATCACAAACAATAAGAATTTGGAATTAATGAACCACATAGATGAAAGTGGCAATTTAAAAAAAAACAAAAACAAAAAAAAACTGAAAATATTTTTTTATTGATATTAAAGTGTTGAAACTTTATTTTGACTGTTTTACCATCGCTATTTTTGAACTAAAAATATAACTAACTAAAATTTAAAGGCAAATTTTTACTCATTGAAATTATCACTAGCCAGTAGTTGGGACAGAATTATTTTGCACTTATCCTTTTGTTTATATAGGGATCAGTTATCTACCCTTAGTTCCTGTGTTATTGTAGGTGGCTGATATACAAGTTGACCCTAATAAAAGGATACATCTGTGTAATATGTTGGTCCCATTGAGTTCATTTATGCTGTCTGAAATACAAAGATGAATATCTACATTTATTTCAAATTTAAGGTATATAAATATGTAATTTGTTACATAAATCTTTTGCATTTGAACAGTATGTGCTTGACTGATTTCAACGTATAACGTCTTTCCATAATAGGTATGCGGAGAAGTTACTATTGCGTGGCCGATACAGGTTCCAGAGGTGTTTCATATGATGGAAGTTCAGAGTTTGTTTCTAGGGTATGTGCCGCACTGCCCTTTCTTAACAATAAATCTGCTCTTTCATTTCCCTTAATCACAACCCTTTCTTGGTATTCAAGCTAAAACCATCTACTTTTTCACAGACAGTCCACTGCCGCCATTTTGTTTTCGATGTTCCAGACTTCATATTGTTTAACAAATGCTTGGATTTCTTAAGAGTTCTTAAACAGAATTTTCAAATCAAAGCTTTGAAACCATCATATAAGTAGTATTTGTACCTTTTTGAAACAGGAGCAAGGATTTGTCAGTGAACTTTTCGTATTGAGAAAAGACCATGGGTGACAACTCTATTCACAGTGACAAGGTGGTGGATAGCCGTTTTGTTAAATAATAAAAAATGGCATTCATGTGGAGCTGAAATGTCAAACATTTGTCCTTTAAAAAGTTACCTAAACGTCACTAACCCTTATATGCTTAATTTTTTATATGGGTTTGAAATAAATTTTATTATCAAAGATACTGATTACCTATTTAGCGATTGTGCTGATGCAACATCATACTAGCATTCCCAGCCTGCTGCCAATATCGTGCGACATTTGTGATTTCATACCTTAATGCGTTCAAATCGCAATTTCTCGCTTATTTCTGGTCCAATTTTAAAAATATATACATGGTTGGAAAGAAAATAAAAAAATCTTTCCGAATATGTAAGTTGTGTGTGCCTTTATCCATTGAATTATTTTTACAGCGAGTTAAAACGGTTTTTACTTAAAACAGCCGAAAATCAAAAATATGAGCTTTTTTTTAGACTCAATTTTACACGTTCGTTTGCTTTCCAAAGTTAAAGCAGACAATATTTATCAATATTCTTAAAATTCTACAACCAATCAGAACACACCTTAAACTACAACTAGGTAGTTATTTTTTTTTTCTTAGAGCATTTGAAGGCGAAATACAATATTTCTTCTCAACTGACATTTCTTCAAAAATTATAAGGTACGCATCTTATTCGCAAATATTTTTAAATAGAAAATAGATTTAGAATTATTTTTATATATAATATGTGAAATTTGAATAATATTTAAATAGCCGGAAAGTTTGTTGAACTTTTAGTTTTGGAAAAAAACGGACTGAAAAATTACGCGTTATACTCGGCCGAGTGTAAACAAACACGCAGCCTTCGCGAGTGTATTTTTCATGACATTTTCATTTCCACGTTATACATAAATATTAAGAATCCGACATTTTAACGTCAAAAAAGTTTATGAAACTTTAGTTTAAAAAAAAAAAAAACGGACTGCAAAATTATGAGTTCGTATATTATGCCGAATGTAAACATACTCGTGGTATATTATTATATTATTAGGATTT
Source organism: Sepiola atlantica (assembly GCA_963556195.1). NCBI lineage: Eukaryota > Metazoa > Mollusca > Cephalopoda > Sepiida > Sepiolidae > Sepiola > Sepiola atlantica. Next base: position 62,945,518 of record OY744537.1, on the reverse strand, counting down.
ATTTTTGGCCAGACAGAGATGATGTGCAAGAAGTAATTATTCTGAAAATTGGTTTGTTCCCAGAATGGTAGATTATGGAAAATTCCATGCCATGAAAATGTTCAAGATTTTTATAAAAAGTTTTCTGCTTTATATTTTTGAAAAATAAAATCTATACTAAAATTTGTAAGTTATTTGTACTTTGAATGAATTTTTATTTGTGTGAATGAGTCTCAAAACCAATTCATACGGCAACAAAATAATGTAATTTTATGTTTTTTTATCATTTTATGTATTTTTCCCTTGAAGATGAATAGTGAATATATATTGAAACTAATCCTAAGTCCTAGTGGCAAGCCCCCCAATTCTACAAAAAGCCCATTAAAACCACACAGTCTTAAACAAAAAAAGCAGACCCCCCCCCCCCCCATAAAGAAAGACGCACAGAATTTATTTCCCATGGAAAAAAAAAATTGATAACTGTCCTAAAACGCTATAATGGCGCAAAAATGTTGAATTATTTTACATTAAATTTATGGGAAACTAATCCCACTCTAAATTCTAAATTGTTTTTTCTTTCTGCTTAGTTTTCAAGGTGTTCACACGTAATTGCCCCTGACCCTACCACTAACACTAAGTCCGAGTGGCAAGCCCCTCTTCCTTCCACAAAGACCTTCTTGAAACTACAAATAATCCCCCCCCTCCCACCACCCAAAAGAAAACAAATGAGAGACCCCCCCCCCCCCAAGAAAAACGCACAAGATTCATCTCCTATAGAAAAAAAATGATTACCTGCCCTAAAACGCTATAATGGCCCTGAAAGATAGGATTATTCTACATTAAATTTATGTGAAACTAATCCTCACTCTAAATTCTAAAATAATTGTTTTTGTTTCTTTCTTTCGGCAAAGTTTTTCAGTCTTCACATGTAATTGCCTAAAAGAAAAATGTTGAATAATCTTGTGATAAAGTAATAAGTAAAAAAAAACGCTAATATTCGTACCGTTATTCTCTAAATAATGGGTTACAACATAGAGATACATAAAATCTGAGTGCAGAATCTGAAAGAACATACAATTTTACATAATAATGCCAAGTTTTATCAAAATTGCTCCAGTAATTTTGTCATAGTTTCTTTAGAAACTATGACAAAATTACTGAATTTATTATGAATGGGTCCGTGATTTCAAGTAATTTGTGCGTTAAAATGACGTCAACTTTTAACCCCAAATTTTAGACCTTTAAATTCTCATAATTTTTGAACCACTAGGCATATTTGCATAGTTCAAACAGTTTTGAACTCCATTTACTGAGCTCTTAATAACTATTGCGATTAAATAACAATAATTTAAAATAAAAAAAATCAACTGGGAATGCTAATCATACTACTACTTACTCACACTTGCCAACAGGCTCGTTGAAGATGTGAAACAAGTTGCAGTTTGACACATTTTCATTGATTTTATTATATTAAATAGGCATTTTGTTGGAATGTGTGATATTTGAAACAAAAAGCATTTAAGGGTTAATCAGCATTGACTATAAAACAAACTGACTTCTAAACAATGTATTGGTAATATCTGCCGTGACAACACAATGCAATAACAAATAAAAACACTTTTTCTCACAAAATAGTTTAATTTTTAAATGTAATGCAAAACAAGTACTAATATATCATTTTTTTCTCCATAAACAATGACAGCTTTCTATGAAAATCCATGGTGTGGCTGCAGTTGTATACTTGTGTACAGGAAGATGAAACAATGCAAACTTGATTCTACATGTGCACAAACTTTAAATGCTATTTTTTCTTTTAGTTGATAGAAAAAGAAAACGACTTACTGTTTTGGCCTTGGCATATTTCTCTTCACATTTGGCAACTTCTTCTGGAGAAACTCTTCTTTTGGACAAATCAATGTAACCTAAAAAGAGAAAGAACAAAAGTCAAAAAAGTAAAAGAAAGAAAAACGGTTTTCTTTAAATAAAAAGTGAATCTGGAATCACCAAAGAAATTAACTTGCCCAGAGATAGGGAGAAAATCGGTAAGGGAAGAAGGAAAAGAGGGAGAAGAGGGGAAGAAGTCAAGTATTTTATTAAATATTTTTTTTTTAATACCTTTGTCTTTGTCAACTCTGATGACGACAACACACTCATTCCGTCCAACTCTAATAAGTTTATTGATAGAACGAATACGTCTCCTGGACAATTCACTGAGTAGGATCATGCCTTCAATGTCATTGTACTCTAGCAAATGCACATAGGCTCCCATCTCAGCAATGGAACGCACAGTAACCATAACAACATCCTCCACTTCGGGATATTTTTGACTGTAATAACGACACAATAAACCCATTTTCAATGGTCTGCAAAGGAAAAAAAAATATTAAAAAATCAAGCATTTTAAAATATAAATCAAAAACAAAAAAAGTGGAAACAATGAACCAACAGTAATTGGAAAAGATCCCCAACATGTGCCAGCATGTAAAACAGATGTTAAACCGAATATAAGTACGGATTACCAAGAACACAAGTTATTATAATGATTTTTTGGGGGGAGGGGGGGGGGGTCTGAATAGGGCATTTTTCAAATATACTAGCTGGCGTTGCCTATTCGCTAACGCACTGCAAAGTTTCTAGGTCATGTGATTAAATTAACGAATCAGATTTACTACTCATATGACAACAAGAGCAAACCCTGTCACAAATAAGTATTAACGTATGTGAAAAATATCAACATTTTAAAAACATTCATCATAATATTCGGTTATGCTGGCATGTGTTGGATGACTTTTAGAAATTGATTTCCAAACTAACCCATCTCCGCCCAAGTCTTTATTTATCCCCATTTCGTTTTCTTTTGCCTTTCCCTGTGAACTGAACCGGCTACCGCTATTGTTTTACATAAACTAATTCAAGAACTCTCATCCATTTTTTCAACGTGGTCATACCATCGAAGTCTCTTCTGCACACATCTCCCTATACTGTCCAAATTTAATTATCCGAGGTCATCAGATCTAAGCCTGTGTCACATCACACATCCATCGTATCATTCTCATATCATTTCTCTCGGTGCAACACATGTCCTCAACTGGCCCGGTTTCACTTCTATACATCTATACTGCGTTCACATGCCTGATAGTTTCTTCCCTTGGTTGACAGTGGTGACACTGCTGGTTAGTAATAGAAGTTTGCTTAACTTATTCCATCCACTCCTAATTCTTGCACCTGCTCTACCCTGTGCTCCAATGGAAAGAAATTCCTTAAACAAGATTTGTTTCTAACTTGATCATACCTACCTCTATACAAACTTATTCTTTGGCCATTACATCACATATTTCCTTGCTAAGTTTTGTCAGCATTGAAATCTGACCTTAAAAAAATAAATAAATCTCTGGTAAAATGTTAATAAATATTCAATCACAAGTTAAGATGTGACACTGCAAGAATATGGACAGAGAAATACCAAAGAAAACATAAAACTCACGGAAGTAATGACATCTTAGTCAATGAACCTCGGAACTAAAAATGACAAATCTTTGAATTTGTCGAATCAAAAGAATTCGTTATTATAGATATGCTTATTAATATGACTATCCTTGTTGTATGGATAATGCCAAATAATAGTCCTAAGGGGTGGTAAATCATGTTGAGAACGTTTTGATAACCTCCCTTCTGATCAGCCAAAGAACTTTGAGCTGCCATCATTAAAAAAAATGTGTTCAATAGATTCACATACTGATCAGAAAGTGGGCAATGTCTTTCTTTACACATCTACACCAGTCGTAAAAGTAAAACAAAAAGAATTAGATCAGAATATTAAAGGGAGGTAATTGACAGAATTGATCTCCCTTTAGATAGTTTTTAACACCTTAAGTGGCAAAGACGAGTAGGGCAAAGTTTAGACATAAGGTTGTTTTTTTTTGTGGGGAATATCCAACTCCAGAAAAAAGGGCACTCTGGATAAAAAAAAAAAAAAAAAGGTTGAGGATTTCTTCTCTGGCTAAAGACTGATAGTACACTTTGAATTAGATATTTGCTAAAAGAATAATACAATTTAAACAAATTAGGCACACCCCTTAAAAAAGGTGTCTATCACATCTTAACTAAACAGATTCTGTCCAATTCATCCAAGCACTGTTCCTTTCTTTCTTTCACCATTGGTCTATAACTTTCAGTTCAGCAGTCACCACAACAATATCACATTTACTCTATGGGGCTACCCTACACAAAATATCCCCAATCATTGGACTATAATTTTGCTTATAATTATATATTATTATTATTATTAATTTTTCATCTTGTTTTTAGACATATCGTGAAGGACTTCCAACTTTTTCTGTCTGTTGCACGTATGAAATGGCACGTGCCGTCCTCCATCAACTGTTCCCATCCATGTCTTAAACGGCCTACCATGTGGTTTTGGGCCATCGATGTCAATGTGAGACACACTTTAGAGCATTTTGGATGACTGACGGCGGCCAACGTAGCCAAACCAGTTGAGAGTGTGACTGCCAATTTTCTCCATCCGATTCGCTGCAGCCAGGATCGTGTCGTTCTGACGTTTCATCGTTGACCATGTTTCGCAGCCATACAAGAGTACAGATCGGACATGTGTGTTGTATACTGCCACTCTCGCATACAATGGGATCTCTGCATTTTGTTAAATTGTTTACAGCTGCCTGAAGACTCTCCATGTGGCATCTGTCTTATAATTGTGTCAATTTGTCCACTGGAATCAACTGTTACCTAGGTAGGTGAATTTATTGATTCTTTCGACACCTGTAACAGCACTTTCCATGGGAGGCGGATGTCGACACGTAGCACTGGCAGGTTGCTGCACCCTTTATGACACCACTTATTGCATGTTCAGGATTGGAGTTCTAGCCAGTTCCAAGCTTACAGATGCTGCTTGTGGAACAGATATCATCTCTTTAGCATCAGATATCATACGCTTTGGCTGTCATATTAACCCTGAAACTGCCCCTTTCAAGCGCTGATTTCTACCTGTTAAATGCTGTACTCACTTCTGTCTCACTGATAAGAATATCATGAAGCAGCATTTTGCAGATTTTTGTCAGCTCGTCAAGCACGATTATAAATAAGAGTGTGCAAAGTACTGATCCCTGGTGCACTCCTGTTATTTCTAGGTGGTCTGAGAGCACACTAGTGGTCAATTTGCGGTAGAGTCTGGAAATTGCATTCACTAATTGCTTGGGTCCAGATGATAACCTTTCTTGGCACCTTGTCAAAGGCCTTTTCCAGATCAAGCTGCTTTTATTTTGGAGAAATTTCTCGTTGAGTTGCGATAGTAAAAAAGGAGCACTTGTCGTAGACTTCAGTGCTCGAAAGCCGCACTGTTGTCCGTCTATTTCAATCAATGTGTGTGTTAGAATACAAAAAAAAAACAAGTGAATATGAAGCTATCTTTAAAAAAAATTAAAAAATTGTTCACTCTTTTCCGGTTTGTTGAGAACTGAAAACAAGAGAGTTGATCTTTAAATGGGAGTGTGTGTGTGGGGGGGGAATTAAATAGAGGTGGAGTTTGGGAGTGGATGGTGTCCTTTCAAGATTAAAATAAAACAATTATGGGGACGAAGGTCAAAATAAAAGTGAGGATTGGATTTTGATCAAAATTGGAATAAAGGGGGGGGGGGGGGGGGAGGGGAAATTAATTTTACCTGTCCTGAGACGGGCATTTTTTAGTTCAATATAAACATAATCCTGGTTCTGAATATTTTTTTTTTTTATATCATCTTTATAATCTATGACTAAAAATATCTGAAAATTACAAATGCATATTTCACAATTAAATAATTTCATTTGTCACTTTTAAATGGAAAATCTGCACTACGAAAAGAAATCATGAGCGATCATGCTGGTAAGCATCTGCTGTAGAAATAGGAAAAGGTTGGCTTTTTCTTCTTTCCATAAAAAAATTTGAAAACTTAGTATAATTTGAGTTCCATAGGACCACTTTAACTGTCGATATTGGTAACCTTCACAGGGCCCCTTTACGAGGAAAAAGAATTAGAGAAACCAAAATCAAGCATTTATATAAATTACATCTTTAATCATGGCCTGCGTTCAGTCTTGAAAGACAATGGATAGCTCCTGTAAGTGTGGCTGCGCGTGTAATTGTGAAGCACGGGTTGCACAATTCTCCAACTACACCTCTCCTGAATCGACACTGCTTGATTCCAGTGGCAAGGCAACTGGAAACTATGCAGAGGTAAGCGGAGAGCACATACAACACCTTGTATTCCCAAATGGTCACCCATTTTAGTACTGACCAGGCTCAATGTCGATTAAATTTTGTGATCTAACGGGAACCGGTGTGCCAACGTGATTGTGCCTGTACAATATCTTTGATCAATGATATGTGATTAACAGAAGCTGCCGATGTTACATTATAAAATAATTTCTAAAAAATAGGATTTTTTCTCTTTTTTAAATTAATATATGATCCTGATCTCAAAGGACATTTTTAAAATATTTTCATAATCAGTGAATCAAAATGTTATAAAAACTATTTTCTTAAATTACAATTATGTTCATTTTTTGCCTTCTTGTTAGACGTTTTGTGAATGACTTCCAGCTTTTCCTGTCCGTCGCCATTTCGCTTGAGCCAGGATCAGGTTGTCATCAACTAATCTCTATTATGTCTTAAGCGGCCTACCATGTGGGGTTTGAGCCATTGAGTTCAATGTGAGACACACTTTGGAGCATTTCAGATGACTGCTGGTGGGTGATGTGGCCAAACCAGTTGTGCAATGTACTTTCTCAGAGTGAGACTGTCAATTTTCCCCATCTTGCTGCAGCCAAGATTGTGTTATTCTGACGTTGACAATGTTTCGCAGCCATACAAGAGTACAGGTTGGACATTTGTGTTGTATGCTGCCACTGTAACATACAATGGGATCCATGCATTTTGTAAAATTGTTTACAGCTGCCCGAAGACTCGCCATATGGCAAATATACGTAGTCTTATAGTTGTGTCAGTTCGGCCATTGGAATCAATTGTGTTACCTAGATAGGTAGATAGGTGCATATTTAATAATCTGACAAATAATTTCATTTGCCACTTAAATTGAAAGATACTTAACAAAAAATTTAGATTTATTTATTCGATTGTATGAAAAATATATTTATTTTTCATATAATCGAATAAATAAATCTAAATTTTTTGTAAGTATCTTTCAATTTAAGTGAGGAAAAAGGGGAAAAAGCAGATCATTCAGAAACGACAGAATTGATTTGACGTTTGCCTAGCAGAATTGGCTTTCACAAGTTTTGAACAAACTTTAAGATACTGCAGGTATTTAGTCATTTCCAAATTGGTCATCTACTAATGTATTACATAAAAATAATACCAGTGGTGAATAAATAAAAAAATAAAAAATTGTTTCCATAAAAATATAAACAATTCTGATCCCTTCAGTAATGGGCAAATTCAGGGTAGATTATTTGCGATTTAATTTCTTTACTATCTATTTACCTAAATATATTTTACATTATACTAAAAATAGCAATATACAAAATCAGGATTAAGACCTAAAATATTTTATATTTTGTCTATCTTAACTTTTAAAACGCTGTGACCCAGCAAAGAATTCATGCATCCAGAAGTTACAAAGATCCTGAATATCTCCAAATGAGCAATGCCATCTCAATCTAAAATGAAAAATTCCAGTTGATTGTTAAAGAAAAAATTGTTTTAACACTTTTTCATTGGCAAAAAATCTACACTTAGGGTAGGATCAATATATTTTCAAAATACTGTGGATTAAATTGATTCACTGAGTGGCATTAGTTTGTATATCAGTGTTCACTTGAGTGCTTTTCTGAGATGGAGATGGATGAAAAAATATTTTGTCAAATGTATTGTATAGATATTAAAAATGGTGACAAAAAAAAAAAAGAAAAGAAAAAAAAAAAAAGAAAAGAAAAAAAAGTGGTATAATTGATAATGAAAATTCTGACATTATCAAAGGTTTTCCAGTGCATTTGGATTCAGGCTTTTAAATTGAGTCATTTTTTTTTCCTTCACATTTTCTATCCAAAATTTCAAAGTAATATTACAAAATTTTTGGCCGTTTTAGGAAGCAACAGTGACAATAGTTATATTTAAACAAACGTAAAGCTTATAATTTCTTTTTTGATTTACAATTTTTAAAACACTTTCTTTTATTTGTTTATTTCTATAGAATAATGCAATGACACCATTCCTATATACATTTTTATCATCTAAATGAACAAATGCGAAAGTTTGGCCCATTTCTTGGATGAACGGTAAAGTCAAAACTGTCTATTCTTAATCAATTTAACTTATTCACTAGGTGCACCATCTGCTTTATATACCGTTTACAGAGGTGTGATATCAGATTTGTAAGGTTAACTAATTTGCATATTGGTTTTCTTAAAGTTAACTTATTAATTAATTATTATTTGTTATTGTTTTTTAATGCAATGATTTTTTTTTTATAACAAATGCTGTTTGCAATTTTCTTTTCTTGACAAATATTTAGTATTTGTGTTCAAACGTTTCCTAACGTCGTTCCAATGTTTCAGAAAAATCGAGTCGGTCGCTCTTTCTTTAAAGCGACCGACTCGATTTTCCTAAATTACCAGTGAAATGGCAAATTTGTTTCTTTCATGCTGTTATTTCAGTCACAATTAAATGTTTCAAAATTACCAAAATGTTAACGTTTCGTGTTTGAAAAGTTTATTATTTTAAACTAGCAGGGCTACCCGGTATTGCCCGGGGGAATAGTAATTTATTTGTATCAATGAGAATTGATTTCTTACTGTTGTCACACGCGAGGTTAATCTTACTGTAAACCGAACCAACTAATTGAGGTGAAACTTACAAAAAAAAAACACGAGTTACATCTTACGCAATGAAGAAATATTCGAGTAAAGTTAGGAAAAAAAAAACGCGAGATATGTTTTACTTAAAATAAACTAATCTCATCTCTCCTGTTATTGTTTTTTTATTGTTTGAAGCAATAGTTTCATCGATAATAAAAGAATAAATGAGATGCTGAGAAAACATTATGCACAAAATATAAAAATTTAAATAATCAACAAATTAGGCACAAGGCCATCAAAAGTATGGAGAAAATGGAGGTCGTTGGTCATCCTTGGTCAAAAGTTATAAATTTTTTTTATCTTACTCTTAACTAGAATTATCTTAGTCACCACAATACCACATTTACTCCTACTTAAAATATCTCCAAATTGTTGAAAACATTTTTTTCATAAATACATTTATTTACAGAAATTCATTCGATTAAAATGGGAAGTGGGAAGTGGGAAAAGGGCCAAGAAACTATAAAAAATTGTTTTTACGACAAAGAATTTACAAAAGAATGACCCCCCCCCCCAAAAAAAACTGATTTAATCTATTATATCTTTTAATGGGAATACATTAGTGTAGTATCGGTTCTGTTGTCATGGAACGTCCTCCCAGGAATTACCTCCTCCTTTTTTAAGGGGGTGGAGGTAATCCTCCCAGGTCTTACATCCTACTGTGAGGGAGGCCTAATGTAGTATATGTTCTTTTGTCATGATACCATCTTCCCAGTGACTACCTTCTTTTTTTTGGGGGGGGAGGGGAGGAAAAGTGATAGTGTAGTATCTTTTCTGTTGCTATGATACCATAATCACGGGCATTACCTTCTGCTTTTATGGTGATATTTTCCCAGGTATTACCTCTTATTTTGGAAGGGGTATTGTAGTACCTGTTCTGCACAATCCTACCAGACATTGCTCCTCCTTTGAGGATTAGTGTAGTATATGTTCGTTATTACCTCCTCCTTTGGGGATCAGTGTATGTAGTTTGTTCATCATTATTTCATCCCAGCCTAGCAAAATGCGACCGGATGAGCATATATTTGCTAGTATATTTATATTAACCATAACTTTCCATTTAAAAGGATCCACACCTGAACTAATTAACCGATCATTTTAAAACACAGCTGCTAGGTGTAAGGGGTCCAAATGTGGGCTATATTTAATTTTATGCAAAGAGGGTGGAAGCACTTAATTTTTGTGAAATTTTAACAATAGATATCAGACATCAATTAATAAATATTCCAAAATTTCAATTTCTTTGGGGGTAATTAAAAGGGTTTTTAGGGGGCATAATATGGGTACACCGTCCCATTTGAAAATCTAAATATTTCAGATTTGCAGAGAATTTGATCCATAGTCATTAGACACCAATTAAGCAAGATTCCCTGAATTTCAATTTCTTCTTAGCCTCTTTAAGCTTAGGCCTTACATTTTAGACATTTTTTAGAACTAAAAATCATGTAGTGGATTTTGATCAAAATTAGAATAAAGATTTAAGACGAGGTTTGGTATCATATCTTGATTTTAATGTTTGTAAGGGACATAAAAGGATGCAAAACTGTTCTTAATTTTACCCCTCCTAGTACAGGTATTGTTTTAATTCTTAATAATACTAAATCATGCCAAGCTTACCATCTCCATTCACAAAATATTGTAGATGAATGCTTCTTTTTTATATCACCCAATTGTCCGGTGGGAAAGAGTCTAGTGCAGTGGTCGCCCACTGGTGGTCAATAGAAAAATTGGGATATTATTTTTATGAAGCTTCAAATCGAAAAATAACAAGTAACAAAACGTTATGGATGGTATACATGTTCAAAATCTTATGTAATACGACATCATCCAATCATAGTATAACCTAACATGATTTGCAAAGCCATGTTCAATACTCGTTATTGAATAGTATCTTATCATTACTGTTGATAACTTGTTGCTGGATCGTTTACTAGTATATTTTTCTACAAACATGGCATAACAATGGAGAAAGAGATAGAATGCAATTTTAGCAGCGAAGTATGGATTACAATGCCATCCAAAATGTTGCGACAAATATCAACTTCCAGTTGGTGTGCTGCAAAACATTGGAACCATGAAATTGTAAGTAAACACAGAATCGGGAGAACTAAGCCCAAGAAGTTGAGGAGGAGGATGCCGAACGGGATTAAATTTTGAATACATTGAATAATTCTTTTAAGAACTTCATCTTAATAAAATAAAAGTTTCCGATTATTATTATTATATCAATATCCCTTTTCTAAATTCATATTAGTGGCCTGCCAAATTTAAAATTATACATTTAGTTGTTCAAAAGGTTTGCGACTGCTGATTTAGTGAACATAAGTGTTACAATTTACATGATGGTTTTTAGTTCAAATTCTGTCGAATAAAAAACTGTAAAATGTTATATAAATGACTAAACTTTCTGTTAAAAGTTTATAGACTTTTACACACATGCCAAATTGCATTCATCATCATCTTCGGTTCAACGTCTGTTTTACATGATGGCATCTGTTGGACGGCTTTTAGAAATTGAATTCCAAACTAGCACATCTCTGGCCAGGTAGTATTTATCTCTCGTTCTCAAGTCCACATTTATTATTTCCTCCCATGTTTTCCTTGGCCTTCCCATGTGAACTGAACCTGCTACCTCAATTGTTCTACATCTACTAACCCAAGAACTTGCACCCATTCTTTCGAGTGGCCATACAATCAAAGTTACCTATTTTGCACACATCTCCTTATAATGTCCAGATTTAATTTTCCACTGGACAGTATAGAGATGTGTGCACAACAGGCGACTTAGGCTATGTTGAAAGAATAGATGAGAGTTCTTCGGTTAGTAGTATTTTAGAACAAATATCTTTGTATAAAAGAAAAATCAAACATAAAATTACTTTTTAATTCAGTACCTACTGTGGTAAAACTACACTTGTTTGGATATACTTGCTGCAGTTAACCAGAATTAATTATCTGGATTTATTATTGTTGCAACAGTATTTACCCTGATTGGGTTGAGCCGGTTTCTTCCCTGGCATGCACAATGGCGGCTCATACACAGTCGTCCTGAGCAAGGTCGCACAAGATGGCTAACTAATTGTGAATCCACCGTTGAAGACCAACCATCTAGTTAAGCCAAATCCCCCTTGATGACTGTCGTTCAGGTCTTTAGCTGTCCGACGTGCTTGCGCCAGCGAGGTAAGGAGCCACATGTCTGAACCATCGAAGATAGACGAGACTTAAGATTGAGGTGTTGGCAATGCAAGATGCGGTGGAGGTAGTCATTTTGAAAGATTTCCAACT
>OY744537.1:62920148-62923186 GCA_963556195.1 Sepiola atlantica | reverse complement strand
TGTATATATATATGTATATATATGTATATGTATATATATATATGTATATATATGTATATATATATATATATATGTATATATATGTATATGTATATGTATATATGTATATGTATATATATATATATGTATATGTATATATATATATATGTATATATATATATGTATATATATATATATATGTATATATATATATGTATATATATATATGTATATGTATATATATATATGTATATGTATATATATGTATATGTATATATGTATATGTATATGTATATATATATGTATATATATGTATATATATATATGTATATATGTATATGTATATATATGTATGTATATATATATATATATATATATATATATATATATTTATTTATTCTGGTACAGAAAAATTAGTACAACATTCGTACCGTCGGTTTCAAGCACGGAAGGTCTTACCCATCCGGCTCTCTTCAGCTTCTGTTGTCATCTGTTTTGGAAATGTGAGGTCACATGACACTCTTGTTGGGACGCGTAATTTGCTCAGTGTGTTGTGTGTGTTTGTTTAAATTTGAATTTAGTGTAATAAGACCGTTGAGATTTAAAACACGAGGGAATTCAAGATTAAAGGGAATAAAAAAAGGGGGGGGGTAAAAAATATATGAAAAAATATATATATATATATAAATAAATATAAAAAAACCTATATATATAAAAAAAACATCTCAATACTAAGAATAAAAGAATAAAAAAATAAAAAGAGAAAGAGTATAAAAAAGTTATAACAAAGAATAAAAAAAGAATAAAAAAAGAATAAAAAAAGGAATTAAAAAATAATAAATAATAAGAAAATATAGAGAATAAAAATGTAGAGAATAAAGAGTGAGAGAGAGAGAAAGAATAAAAATAGAAAGAATAAAAATATATAATAAATAAAATAAATAAAAATAAAAATCAATTAAAAATGAATTTAAAGATTAAAAAATATTAATAATAATAAAAAAATATTAATAATAATAAAAAATAAAATTAAAAATTAAAAATTAAAAATTAAAGATTAAAAACAAAAATAAAGAAAGGGTTTCTCTGAAATTCCCGTGAGCCAAATTATGAATTTGTATCATTAGCCGTTATATTTTTGAAGGTATGCGTTCTAAAAAACGGTTAGTAAAAATCTTTTCCCCAGATTGGGGTGATTTTAATGAAGAAATTCGGATCTAAGGGAGCTAACTTAGTTGGAAATATGAAATATTTGAGTTTGTTAAAATGGGTTTGTAGATTTAGATTAATAAGTTAAATGATAAATAAATTAAATATTTTTGCATTATTGTATTTTGGTGAAAGTCGAAGTTTTTGCTCTTGGAATTTATGTGGATATAGTTTGTTTAAACTAGTAACTGATAAATAAATTAAATATTTTTGTATTTTTGTGAAGGTCGGAGTTTTTGCTCTTGGAGTTTAAGTGGATATAGGTTGATGAGGTATTTGTTCGTTTTTATTGTGTTTATATTAGTAGAGGGGGGGGGTAGTTAGACATTATGTGAATCGGTCAGACCAGTTTATAAGTAATGCTTGTCTCTTGTGGACACATCCCCTGAATATTTCATCGCGGACATTTAAACAGGCTGTATTCGGATCGATGATGGCCTTTGAGATGTGGTATTTTTCAGCGTCACATAGAGGACATCTGTTTATGGCTGGAGAGAAGGATGGTTTTCTCTCAATTATTTTCCATTTGATGGTGAAGGGTGTATTATCTTCTTTAAGCTGCCATATTCGGGTTGCGAGTGCCGTATTAGCCTTGTTTTTGTATCTGAAGGAGTTTCTGTGTGCGTATAGCCTTTGTTTGAAGCTTCCCTTCGTCATCCCAATATATTTTTCTGCATTACTGGTATTCTGGTCTGTGACGGTTGCTTCATAAATGATTGAATTGATTTTGCAATTTCCCTCCAGGGGGCAGTTGTTTTTGTCTTGGCATGAGCAGCCTGCGTTTGTAATTGTTTTGGGTTCTGCAGAGATAATTTTTCTTATTGAAGGGGCAGTGGAATAGCTGACCTTAACAGAATTTCTGTTAAAAAGTTTGTGTAATTCATTTGTGGGTGGGAAGTGTTTGTCGAGTAACTTGAGGAAAAGTTGGCCTACCTTTGTTTTGGTATTGGTCGAATAGGGTGGGGAAAACCAGATCACCGATCTCCTTCTATTGCGGGTCCCCCGTGGTTGGTCTCGGTTGGGGGTGTATGAGATTTCTTCTCTGAACCCGCTGTCGCGGAGTGCTTTGTTGTAATATGGTGCTGCTTGGTTGAAAATTTCGGGACTGGATGAGAGGTTTGAAATTCTTTGGCTAATATTATTGATTAAATTTTTAAAGATGGTGGGGGGGTGGCAGGATCCCTTGTGTATGTATTGGAGTGTTTCATTGGGTTTGTGGAAAGGTTTGTGTGTATTGTTTTTAAGGTTCAGTGTGGTATCTAGGAAGTTTACTTGGTCTAAATTTGTTTTAATGGTAATTTTGAAGCCGAGATTATGAAAGGTGTTTGTTAATTCTTTTCTAAATCTATCTAATGTGTTTCCGTTGTGGTTGCGTGACAGACAAAGTCCGTCATCTCTATAGAGACCAAAGAAATGGTCTGGAAATTTATTTTGGAGTGTATCTAATATAAGCAAGCCGACTTAGTCACAGATGTCTGCACTGTCGTAGGCCCCCATTGCAACATCAAATGGGTCCTCTGGGTTTGATTTTTTAACCCAAGCCCTTCCCTCGAAGAAGAGAAGGGTTTGTCTTGCTTGCAGTATTGTGTCCCTTTCTAGTTGACTGATGTTTGTGTGTGAAAGTGCAAATGTTAAGGCCTTATCTAGGGTGTCTTTTGTAATGGATGGGTAGAAGTCTACTATATCTAATTGTGTGAATTTGCATCTGTGTTTATCTTGTATGTTATGGAACCAATTTAGGACTGAGTTAGTATTGCCCCACAGACTTAGGTTTATTTTTTCCTTAATTTTATTAACTATATTTTTAACAATGGATTTGCTTGCTAGTCCTAGTTCGCTTTTAGCTGGGT
>OY744537.1:62905148-62907648 GCA_963556195.1 Sepiola atlantica | reverse complement strand
TGTGTTCCAAGTTACTGTTGGTGATAGGTTATTGTTGTATAGTTCCCAGTAATATATAGAAAGTGAGGTTCTTTTTTGATATGTAGGGTTATTAAAAGAACACTTATGTCCAGTATATCTTTCTTTGAAGGTATTACCAGCCATACCTATGTAGAATTTTTTCAGGGTTGGGTTTTCTTTAGTAGAGATGGTTGCTTGATATACTGATTGGGTTATTTGGCAATTATGTTGTAATGGGCATTCTTTTTTGTTTGTGCAGTTACAGGCCTTGGTATTTGCTGTTTTAGTTGCGGTAGTTTTTTCATTTAGAATTTTGTTGTTATGTTTTTTTATTATTTTTTCTAAATTTTCACCACAGCTATAGCTTAATTTGAGGGTGTTTTTATTAAAGATTTTATGCAGTATATTGTTGGGAGGGAAGTGTAGATTGATTAAGTCTAAGAATCTTTTACCGAGTTTGGTTTTAACCATGTTGTTATATGGGGGTGTGAACCAGATAATTTTTCTACCCCTATTTTTGCGTCTGTTGTTGGGAGGTGTAGGTTTGGCGAAATTAATTTGGGTGTTTTTGTATCCACTTTGCTTTAACGCTTTATTGTAAAAGTCCTTGTGTTTGTTGAAAAATTTCTTCATTAGAGGAGTTATCACTAATTCTTTTTTCGATTGATCTGGGGATGTGTTGAATAATGGTTTTTGGGTGGTTAGAGAGTGGGTGGACATAGATCGGGTTGCATTGTCTTTAGTATACGGTTAATAAGTTTCTTTATCTAAGTTGAATGTTACGTCTAGAAAATTAACTATTTTAATGTTAGATGTTATTTCTACTTTGAGATCTAATCTTTTCATTTCTCTAAGGATAATTTTTTTTACTCTTTCACATTTTTGTCCATTTGAGTTCTTTACTATTAGTAATCCGTCATCCCTATATAGGCCTATATCTTCAATGCTAATGTTTTTTGTGAGATTATATAGTATGTAAAGACCAACTAGATCAGTGACTTCTGCTGAGTCCAGGGAACCCATAGAAACATCAAAAGATCCAAATTGATTACTTTTAGTCCATTGTTCATGTTTACAGATTAGTACTGTATTTCTGCATTTTCTAATTATATTGATTTCATCTACAGAAATATCAGATAGAAGTGTGGCAAAATCGATAACGTTTTCAAAAAGTTCTTTAGATATAGATGGGTAGTAGTTAATAATATCAAACTGGATGAATGAGCAATCAGTTTTATTTACTATTTTAAGGAACCAGTTTATTGTATCTGCAGTGTTTATCCATTGATTAAGTTTATAGAATGTTTTTATCTGCTTATTTATTCTTTCTAAAATTTTTTTTACTAATTTTCCCTATTTCCTGTCTTGTGGGGTTAATAAGTCTAGTGGTTTGGTTTAGTTTGGAAGTCAGATTTGTGATCTTTGAGAAGAATATATGCTTCTTTTTCTTTTAGTTTACTTACTCTATCGCTGATCTTAAGTTTATCTGTGATTAATTTTACTATCGGTATTGATGTTGTGGACTAAAATTATATTAGATTTTTTGTAGTTTTTTGTGATGTTATTGTCAAGTAATTTGTAGGAATCTTGTGTGGTTAATTTGTAGAAGTTTTGAGTTTTATCAGCTTTAGTTAGTATATATTTTGACCTATTAATTTCCTTAACTATTTTGTCTATTTTCTTTTGAAATGGTTTTTTTTTGTGGTGAAATGTGATGTCCCTAACAATATTCATTAAATCCATTTCGAACCCGTCAAGCTGTTCAACGTGGGGTGCAGTTCCTTGATTTTTAAATCCATAATAATCCCTCGATTCGTTGCATGTAGATCTCTCCAGGAAAAAAGCTAGCTTTCCACTTCATCCTCCTCAAAAGTTCTTCAATCTTCATAATAAGTATAAGAAGATAGTTCCGTTTGTTGGTAGTCGGAATGTTTTTTAAGGAGGTATTAAAATTGGTTTTTTCCATGTATGCGAATTAATAATCCACGGTTTGGAAAGTGCTCAACAGTAATGGAGCCAAGATAATAATGGTAATAATCCAGGTGAAAAATATCCACAGGGTGGTAATCCAGAGAATTTTAACCGGGTTTATAAAAAGTGCTCAATATCAAAATAGAGCTTTATATATGATAATTTTATTTACACAGACATGTACAAAATCTGCGACACTGGCATGTCGATGTTATCGATCAACAGTTACTATAAACTGAGATCTCATCAGGCAGAGTTAGAATCCGATCTTAACCTCAGATCATATTTGGAGAGAATGAAGTGGAGGGATAGAGAAAGAGAAGAAGAAGGAAAGAAATTTAACATTTCAAAAATTAAAGCCGTTAAAAAATTAAAATTAAAAAATCAAAAATCTAAAAATCTAAGAAACAAAAAACAAAAATCTAAAATCTAGAATCTGAAACAGACAGGGCAAATAAATAAATAAATAAATAAATAAATAAAAATATAAAGTGGAAAGAGGAACAAATAATGATGAGGGGAGAGACAC
>OY744537.1:62740148-62842648 GCA_963556195.1 Sepiola atlantica | reverse complement strand
ACAAAAAAAAATAGATCCATTGCACGTTTAGCCAAATGTAAATGTTATTTAAAACTTAAGCTTGACAGACTGAAGGAAATGTTATTTTAAACTTAAGCTTGACAGACTGAAGGAAATGTTATTTTAAACTTAAGCGTGACAGACTGAAGGAAATGTTATTTTAAACTTAAGCATGAAAGACTGAAGTAATTATTATTTTAAACTTAAGTGTGACAGACTGAAGGAAATGTTATTTCAAACTTAAGCGTGACAGACTGAAGGAAATATCATTTCAAACTAAAGCGTGACAGACTGAAGTAAATGTTATTTTAAACTTAAGCGTGACAGACTGAAGTAATTATTATTTTAAACTTAAGTGTGACAGACTGAAGGAAATGTTATTTCAAACTTAAGCGTGACAGACTGAAGGAAATATCATTTCAAACTAAAGCGTGACAGACTGAAGTAAATGTTATTTTAAACTTAAGCGTGACAGACTGAAGTAAATGTTATTTTAAACTTAAGCGTGACAGATTGAAGGAAATGCTATTTCAAAATTAAGCATGACAGACTGAAGGAAATGTTATTTCAAACTTAAGCGTGACAGACTGAAGTAAATTTTATTTCAAAATTAATCGTGACAGACTGAAGTAAATGTTGTTTCAAACTTAAGCGTGACAGACTAAAAGATATGTTATTTCAAACTTAAGCGTGACAGACTGAAGTAAATGTTATTTCAAACTTAAGCGTGACAGACTGAAGGAAATATCATTTCAAACTAAAGCGTGACAGACTGAATTAAATGTTATTTGAAACTTAAGCGTGACAGACTGAAGGAAATTTTATTTCAAACTTAAGCGTGACAGACTGAAGTAAATGTTATTTTAAACTTAAGCGTGAAAGACTGAAGTAATTATCATTTGAAACTTAAGCGTGACAGACTGAAGGAAATGTTATTTGAAACTTAAGCATGACAGACTGAAGTAAATGTTATTTGAAACTTAAGCGTGAGAGACTGAAGGAAATGTTATTTCAAACTTAAGCGTGACAGACTGAAGGAAATGTTATTTTAAACTTAAGCGTGACAGACTGAAGGAAATGTTATTTCAAACTTAAGCGTCAGAGACTGAAGGAAATGTTATTTCAAACTTAAGCGTGACAGACTGAAGTAAATGTTATTTCAAACTTAAGCGTGACAGACTGAAGGAAATGTTATTTCAAACTTAAGCGTGACAGACTGAAGGAAATGTTATTTCAAACTTAAACGTGACAGACTGAAGTAAATGTTATTTTAAACTTAAGCTTGACAGACTGAAGTAAATGTTATTTCAAACTTAAGCGTGACAGACTGAAGGAAATGCTATTTCAAAATTAAGCATGACAGACTGAAGGAAATGTTATTTCAAACTAAAGCGTGACAGACTGAAGTAAATGTTATTTCAAACTTAAGCATGACAGACTGAAGTAAATGTTATTTCAAACTTAAGCGTGACAGACTAGAGGAAATGTTATTTCAAACATAAGCGTGACAGACTGAAGTAAATGTTATTTTAAACTTAAGCGTGACAGACTGAAGTACATGTTATTTCAAACTTAAGCGTGACAGACTGAAGTAAATGTTATTTTAAACTTAAGCATGACAGACTGATATAAATGTTATTTCAAACTTAAGCGTGACAGACTGAAGTAAATGTTATTTTAAACTTAAGCGTGACAGACTGAAGTAAATGTTATTTGAAACTTAAGCGTGACAGACTGAGGAAATGTTATTTCAATATTAAGCGTGACAGACTGAGGAAATGTTATTTCAAACTTAAGCGTGACAGAATGAAGAAAATGTTATTTCAAACTTAAGCGTGACAGACTGAAGGAAATGTTATTTCAAACTCAAGCGGGCCAAACTGAAGTAAATGTTATTGCAAACTTTAGCATGACAGACTGAAATGAATGTTATTTTAAACTTAAGCGCGCCAGACTGAAGTAAATGTTATTTCAAACTTAAGCGTGACAGACTGAAGGAAATGTTATTTCAAACTTAAGCGTGACAGACTGAAGTAAATGGTGATTCAAACTTAAGCGTGACAGACTGAAGTAAATGTTAATTTAAACTTAAGCGCACTAGACTGAAGGATATGTTATTTCAAACTTAAGCGTGACAGACTGCAGTAAATGTTATTTTAAACTTAAGCGTGAGAGACTGAAGGAAATGTTATTTCAAACTTAAGCGTGACAGACTGAAGTAAATGTTATTTCAAACTTAAGCGTGACAGACTGAAGTAAATGTTATTTCAAACATAAGCGTGACAGACTGAAGTACATGTTATTTTAAACTTAAGCGTGACAGACTGAAGTAAATGTTATTTTAAACTCAAGCATGACAGACTGAAATAAATGTTATTTTAAACTTAAGCGCGCCAGACTGAAGGAAATGTTTTTTTCAAACTTAAGCGTGACAGACTGAAGGAAATGTTATTTTAAACTTAAGCATGACACACTGAAGTAAATGTTATTTGAAACTTAAGCATGACAGACTGAGGAAATGTTATTTCAAAATTAAGCGTGACAGACTGAGGAAATGTTATTTCAAACTTGACAGACTGAAGTAAATGTTATTTGAAACTTAAGCGTGACAGAATGAAGAAAATGTTATTTCAAACTTAAGCGTGACAGACTGAAGGAAATGTTATTTCAAACTCAAGCGGACCAGGCTGAAGTAAATGTTGTTTCAAACTTAAGCATGACAGACTGAAATGAATGTTATTTTAAACTTAAGCGTGACAGACTGAAATAAATGTTATTTTAAACTTAAGCGCGCTAGACTGAAGGATATGTTATTTCAAACTTAAGCATGACAGACTGAAGTAAATGGTGGGCGGGGGTGTATGCGAAGATAAGTGGGTGAGTGTCATTGAGATCTGAGAGAAAAAATGGATGTCATCTATGAATTGGGATTACATCCATTTTTTCTCTCAGATCTCAATGACACTCACTCACTTATCCCCGCATACACACCCACACACAGACATCTTCGTTCTCCACGAATCTTAATTTTTATAACTTACTCTTTCCCTCACATTCTTAACATATGTAGCCGGTCAAACATTCTCACTTTTCAAAATATTTCAAATATTTCACACCTATCACAACAAATCTCCCCTTTCCCCCTCACCCATTTCCCCTTTCAACCACTTCTCTCGCACTTTCACCCTTCCACTCTTAAATCCCCTCATTTTTTTCAAATCCTATCTAAAACCGTGACGCTTACCTATCCACCAAAATCACAGAGCCTACCCCTCCTTTTCTACTCATCTTCCATTCATCTGCATACACCCCCCCACACATCTTCATTCACCATGACCCCAAACTTTCCAACCTACTCATCCCTCACAGTCTTTGCCGCAGCCACCTGGTCAAACATCCCACCCTCCTCTTTCCCCACCCCTATACCCCTTCACTCACTGCTATCCACATTACTCCCGCTAACCCCAACCCTCCACTTTTCACTTACAACCATCCACAGTATCCCTGCTCACCCCCACCCTTCCACTTTTTTCACTCAGTTTCTTCAACATTTATTTTCATTCCTCGCAACTGACTTCACCAGGTCCGGACGTCGGTCCCTACTGTTTTCCAGTAGTGGCTACTATTTCGTCCCTTCAACCCATCATGCCAACCCTATATGTCCACGTATTTGCATGACATTTTTCTTTATATTATCATCCTGAAGAAGTCTTACAAATAAAGACGAAACGTTGATGAACACATAAAAACTTCCTTTTTGGTTTTTCCTTTTTCATTTCCCATATATATATATAAAATGGATGAATCAATGACATATTCAAATAGTTAAGTTTTCCATTTAAAAAATTCTTTAAAAAATATTTCATTAATATTTCGTATGACTATTACATAATTTTGGCAAAAAAAGAGATTTGATGTTAGTATTATTTGTTTAAAGTTCTACTTTGAAAAAGAAATACTTATTAATGTAATAGACATACTAGTTTTAATTGAACAACCACAGATATAAATTTACATGTGTTAATATATGTACATATCTATATACACACACCCACATGGCAATATACATATGTATCCATACATGCACATAGAAACACCAAAAGTGTCAAAATGTACCATGTGTAACGAATGTTTAGTTTAGGCATGTAAGATAAATATATATTGTGTAATAATTTTTTAAAAATGAAACCAATTTTGATGTGAATTGCGCAATTTAAGGTGTAGATTAATTACTATTTTAGTCACGTAAATCCCAATTTCGTATGGAGCTAGAAATGCAAAATAAATCCGAGGTGTCGGTCACTAAATACTGTTTGAAGCAAGTATGAGTGGAAAAAGACGAAACTATGATTATTTGGTATGAATTACGTGTAAAATATCTATTATTAAAATACTGAGAGAATGCAAATAGGTCACAGTCAGTAGCAGTTTTAGCGACGCCGGTCTGTATTCCTTTTAACTATGGTGAGTTAAATAAAGGGACGTTATTTGTCATTATGAAAATATACTTAAAAAATCAAAGAATGCTGATTTAAATCGTATGTGAGCAGAAAGAAATGTACGTATCTTTGTAATGTTTATTGGCTGCAAAAATGTAAACACGTTTTGTTTTAAATTGTTGTGAATGAATATATATATAGAGAGAGAGAGAGGGGGGGAGGTAGAGAGAGAGAATGGACGGTTATAATTGGGGAATGTAAAGAAGAAAAGAAGACATCTTACGTAAAAAAAAACAACCCACAAACAAAAAAAGAATACCTAACGTGAAAAGGAAAACACAAATGTTTGATTAATGTTAGGTTTGGTATGGATGGTCAAAAGTGAAATAATGAACTTGTGTTGTCTGTTAGTTAAAATAGTGTAAGGTTTGTAGGGAAACTGATATTATGTGCTTCTATGGAATTTGTATCAACAATTGAATGTTATTGAAATGAACGCTGCAGTTCGTTTTACGCGGTATTTGAAAAAGATTTTTACGCCTTAAAGGTGTTATGTATGAAATTGTGTAAGTGTTTAAGTAAAAAAAATGAAATTATACCTGAAGCAAACGAAGAGTGATACGGGAAATGTCTAAAGTTGATTCGCTGAAGAGATTGTAGCCGTCATTTTGAATCACGGAACACTATAAGTAATTATGTTTGTTAAATGTATTCCGTAAAAACCGGAATGAGAATAAATCTATACGTAATAGTTAGAAATAATGTAATCTGATATTCTAAAAAATCAGTGGAATTTGACGCAGATATCAGTTATTTGCAAGACATTTTCTTCTCTTTCTTTCCTTCTTCGAAATACAGGCTTTTATTACACTTTCATCTGTGTTGTGTTCCTTTCTTCTCGTCGGTGTCACAATATATTTCATAGCACATACCTAATTGGTAAATCCCAATAACAGTCAAATAAAAAGCAATCATGTCAGAAAGCGCATATTGATTCAGGCTGTGTGTTTAACCAAACTACGGAGTTATCTTTTCCTCATTATTTTTTTTGGGGGGGGGGGGGGGATTTTGTCAGGTTTTGTGGTTCTTACGAATTCTTTTAATTTTCACTCTTTTGTTACATATGTAATAAACGATGTTAGATTTTATGCCAGTATAACTATATTAAAACACTTATTTTTCACTTGCCCAGCCCACAAAACAACAACCGGGCAAATTTATTCTCAGACACTTATTCTTCACCACCAACGCCTCCCACACCAATTAAAAAAAAAAAAATTAATGCCACTGCAGGTCTGGATATTAGCGTCTTATTAGTTGTTGATGGTAACCCGGAACGTGAATACCTCATTCGATGCATGAAAATTAATAATTTTTTTTATTCAGATAATTCTTATGACAAATAGACAAGCCATTTTGTTATTTTCGACTTCATTAAAAAAAAAACTTTTCTGTAACAAAAAATATATTAATATAAAGAATTTTTGCCGGAGCTTCAGAATATAGACTGCATCGTTTCTGCCAATTTACTTCCCTGCATCAAAATACTATGTCTTCTGTCCGTATATCTCTGTAAATTCTAAGGTTAAATAATTTTCATATTAATTTGTAAAAGGATGTGTCATTAATTAACTATTTTTTGTTTTGTTTTGTTTTGCTTATAATATAACACATACTTTTGTTTACGAATAATTTTTATTTCATTGGATAAATGCTGTGATTTTTAGGGTCAACCAAAAGATTCCCGGGCAACATCAGATAGAGACAGCTAGTATGTAATAAAAGAAAGCCGGTCTGTCAATTTTGGTCATCAGTAGCTTCTTTAAAATCTTTTTTTTACAAATCAGTCATGTTTATCATTGAAACTAAAAAAAGATCTTGGCAACGGCTGGTAAGAACAGCTAGTATATTCCTTAATAAAGTAATCCATGTGCACTTGTGTTTCACAGTCTACCGATCTTCAGCGTGGCTGACATTGGCAAGATTCGAACCCACGACCACATTATCAGGAGTCTAGAATGTTACCTGTGGGCCATAAGGGCTTGCCTGAAATATGTACGATTTTTTATTGCTTAAATAGTTTAGATTTGTTGTTGTTTTGTTTTCCTTGGCGATAATGACAGATAATGTTAAGTTCACTTCCTAAGTGATGAAAGTTTCTTCTCTTTACATATATTATATTATATGCATTGCGTCGCCCCCATTATGTGACGTATTTATTTATTTATAAAAGTAACAAAGCTTAACTATATATATATATATATATATATATATATATATATATATATAAGAATTATTGGTAATTAAATTATGCTATTGCATTATCATGCAATCTTCTTAATTCATTTAATATGGCTCAAATCAAGCTGTAAAAGGAATTTTTATATCAACATTTCACATAAGAAGCTCAATTTCTGCAAAAAGTAAGAACTTATATAATTGTATATCAATATATGTACAGAAAACATTTTCACCAGAATTTCAAATTATTTTGATAATATTTATTAATAATTAGCAGGATCCCTAGAAATTTTTTCTACATCTATATGTATAATTTACTGATTTAATAATAATAATATTCCATTTGAAATAAGAAATGTTTCTCAGTGTCAACACTATTAAGAAAAAATGACACTTTTTTTTTCTTCTGCAAAAATAATTGTCATCGTCAGCTAAATACTCTTTAAATAAATAAAACGAATATGTCTCTTTTTTATATATTTATTAAACATTGTAACAATTTAATTCTTTTTAAAACAATAAATGTTCTCTGTCTTCTTACGGTAAAAATAATCGTCAGCTAAATATTCAACACTTACATTATATATGCTAGTAAAAATATGCAACCGGAGGAGGGGGAGCATATTATTGCTAGTATTATTTATTTTTCATTTCACAAACATTATTTTGCTACACAAATGCAGACATACAAACTTATATCTTGCAAATGTATATAAGATAACTCCAATAACAATCTTGCGTGGTGTAAACGAAACATTAGCACATTTTATGAAATAAGAAAGAACAAACAAAAATATAATGTAATAAAATCAATGAAGAAACTTGTTTGAAAGTTGACTGTTTATTTATTGAATCGTTTATGTAGTAAATTCTCCCAAAGAGATGATAGCGAGTTAGCAATATTTTGCAATATAAACTGAAAAAGAATCATCACAAGTCCTCAAAGATTGGCAAGTTGCCAAACTGTTATACCTCTGTACTCAAGGGAGAAAGAAAAAATGTATAATAATAGTAAATAATAGTCTCATTCTTTTAAAATATTCTGTCTTATTTTCTCAAAGATTTTTTTTCATATTACATTTCCACATATTAAGTTCAGCAAATTTTAAGAACATTCAAAAAAGAAATTTTAATTAAAAAAATATTTCAAAATATTAATTTCAGAATTAAAAACGATATGCAAATGTCAGTAATTATTGGCAATAAAAAAAAACTATTTAAAGATCAATTGCTTTATTTAAAACACACAATTTTTATGTTTAAACATGCTTCATGCTTATTTATTTATTTATATACTAGCTGCCCCGACCCGGCGTTTACCGGGAGTATTTGTGCTTTCATTTTTATTTTGCAACAAACTATTATTTAAAAATTTACGTTAAGAGGTGGGTTTTTTTAATTTATAAATAATAATAGGTCAAGAGCCGGCGTTTCATTGATATTTTTTCTTTATAAAAACGAATTAAACATTATTGTAGTCAGCATAAAGCAAATGCAAGTTTTCACGGAATATAATAGAAAAATCGATGTGAATAAGTGAACAGATTTTATTTAAAATGATTAGTATGAAATCGATTTGAATAATAAAATGTTGTTTTTAAAGAACACAGACGGAAAATTTTCTGTAATTGATTAGCTATTCAGAATGAAATATTGGTTTTCTAGGATGCAAGCTATCGCTGTCTAACTTTGAGAAGTTGACTGACTTAACTCTATATATTATATATATAATGATTATCTAAATTCC
Source organism: Sepiola atlantica (assembly GCA_963556195.1). Taxonomy (NCBI): domain Eukaryota; kingdom Metazoa; phylum Mollusca; class Cephalopoda; order Sepiida; family Sepiolidae; genus Sepiola; species Sepiola atlantica. The sequence continues at coordinate 62,834,221 of OY744537.1, read as the reverse complement.
AATAACCAAAATTCAGTCTTTTCTCATATCATTTATTTTTTTCAATGGCAGAATTGACGATGATCTTACAATTGTTTCACAATGTGCAATATGCTACAGTTAAATGCAATAACACGTTGATCTTCAGAAACCACAATGAAAGGCATATATAAAGATAACAAATTATGCATAAAGTTCATGGAAAAGACAGAAAGCCGACAACACTCACGCATGATCCCCCTCATAATAGGACGATAGAATTCCAATCAAGATGCCATCTTGAATCTCAATATATCCATATATATGATAAAGAAAGAAAGTGTTCCCATGTAATGGAAATTGAAAAAGGAAAACCAAAAAATATTATTTATGTTTATGTATTCATTAACATTTCGTCTTTATTATATGACTTCTTCAGGATGATTGTCCGAAGAAAACATCACACAAGTACAGAATGTTTGGAATGGATAGGTGGCGGTGTCTGCCACCTATCCATTCCAAACATTCTGTACTTGTTTTTTGGTTTTCCTTTTTTAATTTCCATATACTTCACATACTATAATGAAGAAATAGCACTGTCCTAGTTGATACTAATCGCCTTCTAATTAGCTTAGATCTGCTATTTGTGGTGTTTTCCACTTGGTATTGAGAGTGGACGAGTCCATTACAACATCTCCCCTCTGTAAGATAGTCTCTCACACAAACAACTGTATTAAGAAAGTTTCATATAGCAACTCTAATTATAGTATCAAGTCCATTTTTCATATTTCCTTTTTTAGTATTTGATTCATATGCCCCTGATGGATACATAAATCAAATAAATAAACTTGCTAACACGTTTGACAATATTTCCAGGTTCCCATTTCTATTTTCCTGCATGATAAATCCTGAATAACACTTGTTTCATCCTTAATTATTTTATTTATTCTTTATCCCGTTGACAACATTTTATCAAAAACAGTTGTTATTTTACAATTACATTTGTTCTGTCAACGACGTCCTCTTCCTGTCCTGGTTCATCACACACCCTGGGCGAGTTAAGCTGGCGTCCTTGGAAATGAGAATATCGAATTCACGAGCAGTAACATGTGTATCCTGTTCAGGCAAGATTTTAACGTTAGTTTTTTTGTAGGGAGGTGTCACCGTCCTCCCACATACAACACCTGGTATTCCCTAATGATCACCTATCTGGTACTGACCAGGCTCAACGTCGCTTAACTTCGATGATCTAACAAAAATCGGTGTCTCAATGTGATTATGTGTGCTGTATCTGGGTTAGGTGTTTTGTTTGTAAACAGCAAATAAGTTTTTGAGTGTTGCTTCTTCTATTCCCCTTTCCTCTCTTGATTTCCTCAAAGCTCTTTCAAATGTATCCACAAATCTCTCAGCATGGCCGTTTAAACTTGGGTGATATAGGGCGGGGTCAGTACATAGTTTACTGTTTATTCCTATCAAAACTCTTCAAACTCCACTTCCGCGAATGGTATCCCATTATCGTATCTGGAATTCCGAACTTAGAAAACAGCTTTCAAAGTATTTTAATAGTGCCCCTTGCTGTAGCTTTACTACACTTTACGACCTCTGGCCACAGTTTTTTGGGGGCTTACATAGTCACTATGTAATCTGACTTGTGTTGTATTGTTACTGCAGATAATTTTGCTGAAAATGCGAAGTCTTAACGATTTCATACAAGATATTCTAGTGCGATATCCAGTGCGAGCATCCATGGAAGGCACGCACTGTGATTGGTGGTATCATGTCAGGTGGTGCGCTGGCACGTTGTGAGTTGCTTCACTCCATGTGTAATTTGAAAGTTTCACAAATGAAGAAGCAATGTTGTCTAATTAAGAAACTTGCATTTTGCGAATTCGAACTGGATTATATAACAATGTGGAAGCAACCATTATTGTGTGAAAGGTAAAGGTGCACTTGTTTCTGTTGGCTAGTTTATTTGCATTTAATCATTTTTTTTCATAACTATAATTGTGTTTAGAAATGAAAACAAAAATAAATAATTATTAAATTAATCATTTTTTTTATTTTATACCCCCCCCCTTCACTCAGCAGTCTAGCAAAAAAAAAAAAGAAATAATATTACAAAAGAATATGTGTCTATATTCTGTCCGAGGCAATGATGAAAAAGAATACATCAGCTTTGTGGGTGTGTCTTGTGTAGTTTCTGACTTTTAGGTGGGCACGCACACACACACAAACAGACGACTGCCCTTTATATAATAGATTCTTACATGCCAATTGTAACTGCTGCTTTAGTATTATTAAACTGTGCTAGTATTTAGGAGAGATAGAGAAAATGCAGATTATTTTGGCTATCCATAACTATAAAAGTCTGATTTCTATAAATAAATGGACTAGAATTCAGGAGAGATGGAGAACATTGTTATTTTGGCCATCCATAACTATAAAAGTCTGATTGTAATAAATAAATGCATGTAAGGATCTGATCGCTTTGGCTTGATCAAAATAAATGAACATAGAAACAAAATTAAAATTTAATCTTCTCTCTAAAAACGAAAAAAATAAAGTCTATGCATTAATTAAATTTTAAAATTTTCAATTAATAACTTTATGTTTTTTTTTTAGAAGAAACAAAAAATGGACGCTTCCATTAAAATAACCATTGGACTTGTTCAAATTTTATTATTTCCTATTTTAGTCAAAGAAATAACTTGTTCAAATTTTATTATTTCCTATTTTAGTGAAAGAAATAATTTAAGCTAAATAGAAAAAGAGAAAACTTTATTAATTTTCTGTGTATTTTTAAGAATAATCAGTACGCTGAAAACGCTCAAAAAAACAAATATACAACAAATAAAAGTAACTGTCGTCGATAAAAGTTAATTTAAACGAATAGGCTATATTGCCGGTCCCGGCAAAATAACGATTCCTGCGTTATTTTGCCGGTTCATGTATATTTAACTAAATTGTTAAACATACAGTGACGCCCGGCACAATAATGAGTCTTACGTTATTTTGCCGGCTCGTGTTTATTTAACTATAAATAACTTTTTTTTTTATTATTTAAATTATTTTTTTTGTATTATTTAAAACTTTATCAAACGAAATTTTATTTATGATTTAAAACTTTGCCTGATTGTTTTTTTATTTTTTTTTATTTAAACCTTTGCCTGATTGATTTTTTTGTTTGTTTTTAATTAATCTTTGCCTGATTGATTTTTTGTATAATTTAAAACTTTATTAAGCGCCAATATATTTTAAAATAACGATAAGATTAATTTTTACTTCCGGTTGATTCGATTAGGAGTGAACTCTTCAAAATTACGACTTATTTTATGATTTCATTGAAAGAACATTTTAAAATAGAAACTGTTTAAATCCAGTGATTTTCTGTATATTTTAACATTATCGAAGTTTTTCTTCATAAAGAAAATCAGAATTTTACATTAAAATCTTTCCTTTGTAATGCACATTTTTAACAAGTAAATGTTACCAAAGGCAACATAAATTATTCTTCTACCTGTATAAATTTATTTGTTTATTTGATTATTTATTTTTATAAAAAAAAATCATTTATCAAAATAAATAATAAAATAAACAAATAAACTTATACAGGTAGGTAGAATAATAATTTATGTTGCCTTTGGTAACATTTATTTGTTGCTTATTTTTTTCTTTATATATAACTTATATATAACTTAAGGAAAATTTCAATTACTTAAATCGAGAGCAGACTTAGTAATGTTGGGAAAATTCATCAACATTAATTCTATTATGAAAAGTAAGCAGATATTTCTTTAACCGACACAATAAGGCAGGTCGATTTTTTTTTTATTTCTTTAACCGACACAACTAATGATGAAAACAAATTGTTTTTAAATATTTGCCCTTATTTATTTAATTACCTTTTCTTTCGCAAGGCCATAACAATTAGGTTTAAAAAAAAAAATGAACCGGCATAATAACGATCCCTTTACATTAGTAAATAATTATTGTGCCGGGCGTCACTGTATGTTTAACAATTTAGTTAAATATACATGAACCGGCAAAATAACGCAGGAATCGTTATTTTGCCGGGACCGGCAATATAGTCTCTTCCTAATTTAAAACTGACCTGTGATATTTGTTTGTATTTATAATCCGTGTCAATTGCTATTTATTAGGAATCAATATTTTCGTCATAGAATCATTAGGCACGAACAAAATGGCGATCGTTCGCCATCGTCTTCCTGAGATTTGTACGCCTCGCTTTGAAATCATTTCCAGGTTTTTTTTTAATGGGACTCATAATCTATTTTTAAAAAATTTTTTTTTTTTACGTATTTCAAATCAAAGAACGAAACGAAAATACATTGAAGCAAAAAGAATAATATTATTAATATATTGTTTTTTATTGGTAAATTTATAGAAGTGCACCTTTCGTATTTCGACCCCTAAAAAAAAAAAGTTTCTACTTTTTTGGGTAAATTACATGTTATAAGTTATACGTAAAGTGAGCACGCATTTCTTGGCCACCGAATCTCACCTCTCGTAAATTACATGTAAACAGCCATTTTAAATGTAAGGAGGGGGGGTGGGGGATCACTTTCCTATATAAGTTATACGTAAAGTGAGCACGCATTTCTTGGCCACCGAATCTCACCTCTCGTATTTCGACCCCTAAAAATAAAGTTTCTACTTTTGGGGGCAAATTACATGTAAACAGCCTCAACAAATATCCGCGCGCGCGGATATTTGTTGAGGCTGTTGAGGCTGTTTACATGTAATTTGCCCCCAAAAGTAGAAACTTTATTTTTAGGGGTCGAAATACGAGAGGTGAGATTCGGTGGCCAAGAAATGCGTGCTCACTTTACGTATAACTTATATAGGAAAGTGATCCCCCACCCCTCCTAACATCTAAAATAATAAAAATTTTCATAATTTTGCACCATTGGAACTATTCTAAAATAGAACATTTTTCGAAGAAATAACAATTTGAGAAAAGCAACAGTATAGTGATAGAACATTTATTGAAGAAAAATAAAAATTTGAGAAAATCAACAGTATATATATAAAAAAGGCGAAAAAAGACGTTTTGCTTATGAGTCCCAGTAAAAAAACACACACACACGCCATAACCCGTGACCTCAAGGTGAAGGCTGCGACGAAATCGAGGCTGGATCGGCGGACATTTTGTCTGGTACAAATACATGGTGAAAATAAACAAGAATTTTTTTTTTACATCTATTACAAACCCATTTATAGTACGTAAAAACACAAACAAATTTCACAGGTAGGTAGGAAATTATCTCTTCTCGACGTAGGTTAAACTCACTTGTTGCATATTTATTTTTATAACCCCGTTCTCGTTCGTTTTTTGGACCCCGTCCGCGACTACTGATCATTCGGTGCTTCTTGCTTAAAATGCCGAAAAAAAGATTTCTGTGTTTTTTAAAGTTGAAGAGGTAAATAAGGGGCAATAACTCTTAATTTTATTTTTGAGCCAGACTTTATCCTGAATTGTTATTTTGAGCCAAAATTTATCGTTAATTTTTAACAAGACTGATATTATCTTCAACTGGAATTATGGATTTGAAATTGTTCCAGTTCGAAGATGTGCTATATTTCACGTCAGAAAAAGCAAAGCAGATAGATTTTTTGCAAGCGCATGGTCTTATTTCAGGAGAAGAGACCTGTAATTGTGGGCATGAAATGCGACTTAAAATAAAATCTTAATTTTTCCATTTATGTATACATTGTTGTTCATTTATTACTAAAAAATTTTCAAAATGATAAATTTCCCATTTACGTATAATTTGTTGTTCATTTATTACTAATTAATTGAATGTCGCAGTAAATTACGTTACATGTAATAACAACAGGTGATAAGAGTTATTGCCCCTTATTTACCTCTTCAACTTTAAAAGACACAGAAATCTTTTTTTCGGCATTTTAAGCAAGAAGCACCGATCATTCTTAAACATCCCCAATTTTCTTTTCGGTTTAGCCCGCAAGCTACACTGCTGCGATAGCTTTTGTAGTTATTTAAAGGAAGAAGAATGTTTAACATCTATATTGCTGCTCAATTATCTCTCCTCAGTGGACATGTTAATACAAATCTGAAAACCTGTTAGTCTAGACAGGAGTGATGAGAAGAGATTAAATTGGTGTTCCCCTTCGAGCATAAGAAATCCATCTTTTCTGTCCTCGGCTAGCGAATGAGAAATCCTTCTAGACTGAGGCGATTTTAATTTTTGTTCCCATCAAGAGTGCTTCTTTTTGTGGAGCTGAATTTTCCCCCACATTAAAAGCCGACCTTGTGTTTAACTCTACTCTTGTGGGGAGGCAAGTAAATAGGAACAATTGAGCTGTGTGTGTTGCGTTTGGTTGATGGCTGTTCAAATCTAAGGAACTGGACACTAGAAACAAAATAGGGAGTGAAATTTCAACTTTAGTAGCAACTTGTTATTAAATTGTAATATTTTTTATAGTAACTTTATATTAGTAACACTAGCAGAGAGAGAGAGAGAGAGAGAGAGAGAGAGAGAGAGAGAGAGAGAGAGAGAGAGAGAGAGAGAGAGAGAGAGTGTGTGTGAGAGAGAGAGATCTGGTTATGCCAGATGATCTCTCTCGCCATACACGTGGGAAACCACTTCTCCATAACTTTGTCAGATTGAGATAGTAGAACATAACATTTTATGAAAATAAAAATATTTATTGAAAAAAAAAAGTTGTAAAATATTTGAGGCATACAATCACGGAGTTGACCCCAGGCTTCATCAGGGCATCACCAGACCCCTGAAAGAGACTGTCTAGCTATGCCAGATGATCTCTCTCATCATAAATATTAAACTGATGATAATCATCATCATCATGATTTATTATAGAGTGGAGGATTTGTTAAACAATATTGGAAAAAAAAATCAAATTGTGTGTTAGATTTACTTTTACGTCTTTCTTTCACACAAATTTTCAATGCGAGAAGAAATGTAAAAAAAACAACTTTGTTTCATATTTAAAAATCCCATAAATTATTTTGAAAGTATCAGTTACTCCCCGTCATTCGTTTCGGCTGAAATAACTTCTTCAGGTCCGTCTTTCCAAACGCGGGAACCTGGACGTTATTTCGAATTGAACTCATTAGATAATCAATGGGGGTAGATTGTTATCATCCAGTCAGCTATAACTGAGTAGAAGTCATGGCTGTTGGAATGAGAACAATCTACCCCCGTGGTTAAATAAAGGGTTCAGTTCGAAATTCCATACAGGTTCTCGAGTTTGACTAGAAGGTTTGAAAAGATGAGTCGGATATTACACCAGGCGAAACGTTATAAATATTACAACAATGATGAGAATAGTCGTCTGAATAATCCAAATCCTCATCTCAGAAATTCTGAAACAATCATAAATTTTTTCCTACATCGAGGGGGGTAGGGAGGGGACGACCGGGAAGACACATGTTATACGATGTTCATTTTTAAAAATAAATATACAAGTCAAATCTTATCATATTTTATTCAAACATGTATAGGTTAGGAACAAGATAATTAGTATTGAAAACATCATTTCGTATAATTTACACGGGTTCCACTAGTTAACTAGTTTTACCCAATTGGCATTAACCAAGAGTCTTTTAACTTTCATTTTTGTTTCACTTTTTTAAAACTTTGACGTTTGTTTTTTTTTTACCAAATTATTATTATTATTTAAATAGGGTTACGAAAGTTAAATTTAATCATTACAATATCATTTGGTTCTTAAATTATTAACTGAACCAAATTGGGTACCCTTATAGCTGACGCACCATGTTTCCGTGACTTCACATCGTCACCGTTTGGGCAGGTTACGGAAGCGCGCGAGAGTTGACGAGGTGAAAACTGCCAAACGCTAAATTGAAGACTGGCAGTTGATAAATTACGACGAAAGAAAATCAAACTAAAATACATATATACAAATAAAGAACGATCAAACCATAGCTAAACAACTGTTAGTAATTAGATGTTTATTTTTGTTCTTTTTTGGTTCCCATTGTTAATCAAATGTTTTTAAATAAAATGTTATTTTGTTTGTGCATCGGAAAGTTTCAAATGATGATTTTGTTTGATTTGTTAAGCAAATGTTATTGTTTTTGTTCATTTTTTTCCAATATTTTTTTTACATTTTTTTCTTGTTAACACTGCAACAACTGTTTCTAAGCAATTTTTTTTGTTTTCTTTTCTTATTTTAATGAAAACAAACTGTTTACAAGCAAATGTTTCTTGCCAAGAAATTCTTGGTTAATAGTTTCGTCAACCCTCGGATGCTTCCGAAACTTGCCCGAACGTTGACGACGCGAAGTCACGGAAATATGGTGCGTCAGCTATAAAAGTACCCCAAATTGTTATAAAACTATAATCAATTTTGCTAAGATAACGTTGTTTTAATTTCTATTTATAAAATGATTGGGTGTAAATAATTTCCCAAAATGCAATGTTTTAATACGTGAGGATTTGCTAAGAATGTCAAAGCTAGACAATTTAAATACTTCCAAATTTCTTTCAGATTTCGAAGGGTCACGAAGTAATTCATTCTTTTCTTTTTTTTTTTAATTATTAACAGAATATTAAATAAGTAATTTATAGATAAGCCGAAATGCATTCTGATGATTGTAGTCAAGAGAAGAAAGAGAGAGCCGAATTCCTTTGTAAAGGTTTTATTCACAAAAGTAAAACTCTATTTATCTACTTCCCACAAAGTAGAATATGACACAAGGTCGGAAAGTGGGAATTTGCACTCTAGAGGAAGAGTACCGAGGGTTCCTTAAAAATTGCCTGAGCAGGGCGCCTCAGACAGTAAGCAATAAACTTACTCCTCCCCAAAGAGGGGAGGCAAAGCCGGGGAGTGATGACCCCCCCCCCCCCAGAACTGCACAGGACACACCCATTGACCGGCGTAAATCAAGACCCGAAGGCCAAGACAATACCAGTATGTGGTGCAGTATCCATCGGAACAGATCTCGACCAAAAATGACGAAGCATTTATAGTCAACGCCTGACGGAAGAGTTCATTCAATGGGAGGAGGGATTAAGAATATTACACTTTCCCCTTCAAGTCTATTTATTTATTTATTTTTTTTAACTCCTTTTTATTTATTCATTTTTTCTCATTATTTATTTATTTATTTTTTTGTTTTACCTTTTTCTTTTTAACCTTTTTTTTTTTTAATGTATTTTATTCTATTATTTAAATTTTTTTTTTTCTCTAATGCCTTATTTAGTAACAAAAAATTTCCGTATTCTGCCAGATCTTCGCAGTGGCTCGGATGGCATTTCGCTCTCAACTGGCTCCACACGAGGTGTTTCTTCTATCTGTTCAGAATATTGTGTATTTTCTTTTTCACTTTCTGGCTTACTTACGGGTGGTATGCAAACATGCTCTAACGTGTTGAGTTGGGAGCCAAATCTCTAACGTTGACGGTAGTTTCGATGCCAGAAGGTAGTCGTACATGGGCATAATGAGGATTGATCTTCAGTAACGTAGCAGGTGTAACCGGAGGGTCATATTTACTCGACCTAATATGATCTCTGATGTATACTTGGCCTGGTTTTGTCCACAGGGGAATAGAAGTACCAGAAGTGGATTTACGGCTGTACTTAAATAGTCTATCGTGAGGGTTCGTATTTGTAGCTGTGCAGAGCAATGATCGAATTGAATGTAGAGCATCAAGTAGAATATCTTCCCAACAGGATAGTCTCATATTGCGAGAATGTAAAGTTACTTGTATGGCCTTCCATAGTGTGCCGTTTAGTTTCTCAATTTGGGCATTGCCTTCCGGGTGATATCTACTCGTCCTCGAAGTCGCAATGCCTTTCCCATGTAAGTAATTTGTAGTTTCCTCTGACAGAAAATCAGTCGCTCTATCTGTGTGAATCATATCGGGCATACCAAATATCGCAAATAGTTGATTGTCATATCTTTACATGGAAATGCAAAGGGAAAACGAGAGTATTCGTCGATTATCGTAAGTAGATATTTGTTACCATGTGTGGACGTAGGCAGTGGTCCCTTGAAATCCATGTTTAATCGCTGAAACGGTAGTATTGCTTTTATGAGAGTTCCCTTTTTACCGGTAAAGAATTTGGGTTTTAAATACTGGCAAGACGAGCACGAATTAGTTACACCTTTTATTTGGTCGAGTGAGAAAGGAAAGTTTCTTTCTTTGCAAAAATGGAATAGTCGTGTAATTCCTGGGTGGCATAATTTTGAGTGTAAAAAAGTTAATAATATAACTTCTTTATAAGAAATAAAATAATTTTTATCCACTAATTCACTATGGTAGCAGTTACTGCTATTTTATTCTCTTTCCAATCATGTAGATTTTAATATTTTTAAAAATTCTTTACTTTCTTTTATTATTATTATTATTATTATTGTAAAGGTACCCCACCCGCGTCACAGAGCCAGTTATAAACATGTACCCCGCTCGTCGTCTGTGTATCGGTGCTCACGCCTCTGATTCTCTACACAGAGATCTTGCCAGACCATGAACACTCTTTGGAGGAAATTCGACATATCCTTTTTTTATTGCCACTACGACAGTGGCAATAAAAAAAGGATACGTCGAATTTCCTCCGGTCGGATGATGACGATGATAGCTTTGTTGAATCTGTGAAGGCAAGGTTATTCAAGCAGAACAAATCAACAATAATAATGCAAACAACTTTTTGTATGAAAAGTAATTATTAAACAATTAAAGGAAAGAATTGATTTTACATTAGCTCAATGTCTACTGTATCGTAAAAACTGTCCTCTCTAGGTTGTCTCTGTGCGTGAATTCATTTACAACGATTATTTTCACAAGTTGGACTAATTAAGACATTAATTTATGTTAAGAAAACGGTGGCTGAGTCCGGGCTCTGACTAACACAAGCCGCGAGGATCGCGACCGTTCGGGCCGCGATCCCAGTTTGTTCAGACTTGCTTTCTCGCCTGTCTCTCGGGAACTGACTATTTCACACCCTTTCCTCCTCCAACATATTTCTCTTATATCCTTCTTCCTCTCTCGGGGGTGGGGAGGGGCGCGCGATACGGACAATTTGGATTCCTCTTTTAGACTTTATCTCTATAAAAAACAATTATTCTTTCTCTTTCTGTCTCCCACGTGTTGACACCCCACCAGCCCACTGGTGATTAAGATTCTGCCCAAATTCCAAAAGCATCTGGTAAGCGTGCCTCATTGTGTGGCGATAATTAGAGTTGACAACCTATGTGACTTTTCCAGCCATCCCGACGCTATTTTCTCTCCTTGTTTAGATAGTCGATCCACGCTGGTCTTATATCTCAACCTTGTTTCTACGTAGGGTCTAGCATCATCACCAAGATGCATACTAGTGCGCCCCTAGGGTACTCGATCCCCGTCGGTCTCGATCGCAGTGTCATATTATCATCAGTTATTAAGATTACGCCTCTCCTTATCTCATAAAAATTAAATTTTCATATGTGATTATTCTTTCCGTTCTGTTTTACTATCATCAGTTATTACTAAGATTAAGCCTCACCCTCTATGCTCATGAAAATTAAATTTGCATATGTGATTATTGACGTACGTTCACTTTTGTTATAGATATAATAATATTATTATCATAAGTCAACTTCCACTACCTATATTAACACATTTAAAACCATTTATTCCTGTTTTTAAAGTCATTAGGTTTGTGTATAGAATGCTATCAAGAAAGCATGGAAAAAATGTTTTACGTAATTTCACTTTGAAAACATTGGAAGGTATTGCTGTCGCCTTCAGAACCTTTGCCACGTTCAAGAAAAGAGAATCTTGTTTCATTATATTCTGATGATTTAGAAGTGTGCCCTGTTCGAGATTTTTCATCATTACTTAAAACATTGCATCTCAGAGATCGCACAACAAACGCCTTGCAATGACCCTTTTTGGGGAGCTGGATTTTTCCCACATTAAAAACCGACCTTGTGTCTGCCTTCGTGGGGAGGCAAGTAAATAGGAACAGTTAATCACCATGGAAACAAGACAGAATTAATACTTTAACATTAATGAACATTAACTTTTATGTATTATTTGGATTATGTGGACTAATCTTCTTATCTTGGTTGTTAGTTTCACAACGTTTCGGCCGATGTAACCTCTGACCTTCTTCATGTGCAACTTTTCAAACTTGGGAATCTATGGACCCGTAGTGCAATGGATAAAGATGTTGAGTAACAATCGGTTCTACAGGCGATAATAACTAATAATAAAATAAAAATTAAATTTACTTAACACTTCTACCCAGTCAAGACTGACGAAACGAGAACAATCTACCCCTGTGGATTAAATAAAGGGTTCATTTCGAAATTCAACATAGATTCCAGAGTTCGAAATGATGCACCTGAAGAAGATTGGAGGTTACATCGGCTAAAACGTGAAACTAATATCCAAGATGAGAATAGTAGTCCGAATAATACAAATTATCAATTCTCATCTAAAATATTCCGAAACATCAATATTTGTGTTAGATTGACATTCCTGATATAAACATCTTTTCTCATAGTGAAAATAGAAATTGTTCCTATTTACTTGCCTCCCCACGAGGGCAAAGTTATACACAAGGTCGGTTTTTAATGTGGGGAAAATCCAGCTCCCTGAAAAGGAGCAACCTGGATTGAGACAAAAATAAAAATTGCTTCAGTCTAGGATTTCTCCTTCACTGACAGAGGACAGGAAAGATGAAGTGTAATACCGGAACAGACACTACATTTTACTCCTAGCCAAAAAGCCAATGAAAATGTGAATATGGAAATTATGGCTTCTACGTTTTATATTATACTAGCAGGGTTACCTGGCATCACCCTGGGCCATTAAAAACAAAATAGAAGAGGTTAAGAAGTGTAACATATTTCTATTAAACATTCTATCTCTCTACCTTTCTCTCTTCCTCCTCCCCAGTTTTCTTTCTCCATCTTTCCAACCCCCTCTTTCTCCTCCACCCCACAAAATAAAACTGAGGAGACCTCTAGGGTGCTACTGAAACCACCCAAATAAAATTACGGAGGCCTCCAGAGCACTACTAAAAACCACTCTTTCCTAGTTTCTTGCCACCCCCTCCTTTCTTTTTGAAGTCCGAAGAGATGGTTAAGAAATAATAAATAAAATGAACATTAGAAAGAAAAATTATTTTCTTAAAAATTAATTATAATTAATAATTAATGTACATGAAGAATGAAAAAGTAGACTGTGAATTTGAGACCATTTTTCGATTGTATACGGTTCCAGCGTCCCAAATTTATCTTTCAAAAGACCAGCAATTTTATACCGTGCTATTACCAGAGCTCCCATGGATGCAACAAAAGATACTGTGAAATTGCATTTTTATCGCCTATTAACATCTTACAAAATCAGAGTTTGGAGTCTAATTTTTCCAAATGTAGGAATCGCTCTACGCAGCATCTATCACTTATTCATGATGACCAATCGTAATGGAGGAAGATCTATTTTTTTTTCAAATTTGAAGAGAATCCAGAATGAACAGTGAATTACCAAAGAGAAAAACGAAAAACAGACGAAATCATTAAACATCAATGAGCATTAAACAAACTTTTATATGAACAAAATCCTGACAATGTCCGTAAAAGATTCAGAGATAAAAAAAAAAATCCTTTTCTGTTTGCACAAACAAGATAGTTGACAGGGGATCTAAATCGCCTCCAACACTTTTAAATGAAAAGAGGAATAAATCGAGATTTAAAAGGTGTAACGATAAGGACAAACGAAACAAAAGGGTATTCACCCTGGGTGGAGGAAGTTTCTAGGGAATATTAAATTCACAAGCAGTCCCCAGGTGCATCTATATCCCGGTCAGAGAAGATGACTAGGTTAGGGTTAGGTGTCGACGTCCTCCCACATCGTATTTCCAAATGGTCACCCATATGGTAATGACCAGGATCAACGTCGCTTAACTCTGGTGATCTAACAAAAACCGGTGTGTCAACATGATTATGCCGTATAAAAAAAGAAGATACACCTACAAACGGTTGTGTAATAAAAACACGAGAATGATATAGTTTATGAAGAAAACAATTTGATGGAGACAATTTACTCAAATAAACTTGCTTTTATTATCTAATTTTTTTTTTAATGTTGTACCCATGAACAGTTTTAGATTAATATAAATAATAATAAAAAAAGCTATTGTCTTCTTTCAGAATTTTTACAAACGTGCAGCTAAGTAATTCTGTATGTATTGAAAGAGACTAAGTGAGTATTTGTATTTGAATGGAGATACCGCAATCGAATAAGAGTTCGTAGTACGGAGTTAAGATTTTTTTTTACATCATTTTGACTTTCATTTGTTACTCGGCATTGAGTTTACAAGAGAACGTTAAGAAATGATGAATAAAATCCGGAGTTAGTGTAATAATTTTGAAATGAGTCAGCATTTTCTTTCCAAATTAGTACATAATAAGATTACATATGCCTAAACAAAAGATCCCCCTGATGAAACCTGGCCCAGTTGACCCTCAAAGGATAAATAATTTAAAAAAAATATTAGATATTATTCACCCAGGGCAACGCTGATCAAGAATATACCAACAACTTTGTGGTTACAACAGCTATGTGTCATAGTGCAATGTTATGTGTGAGTGAATGCTGGGCTCCCACTAATTCAGTCTTTCTTGAGGATGCTGAGGAATGACAGGACTATGGTTCGGTAGATTTGTGGTGTGCGAATTGACATCAGAGTTAGTTCTGACTCTCTGCTATTGAGGTTGGAGATAGTGGAGCCAGCGCTATATTGCAACTGATTGCGATGATATGGACATGTTGAATGAAGCTCTGGTTGAATAAACATGTACAGACATCTCAATTGAGAGGAACCGAGGAAAGGGCATTCCGAAGAAGACTGAGTGACTGAGTCAAACAATGACAAATGGAAATCAATGTAAACGATAGAATTGCATGGAGAAAGTTAATTTGTGCCGCCATGGTCAACATGCAACCCACATCTGATGCGGAAAAGACATGCTAACCGAAGAAGATGAAGACAAAGAATCTGTTAATATCCGGACATTTTATATCAGCAGTTATTGAAGAATGAGAAGGCATGGACAATCTCTATAGGAGGCATGCACATTGTTCCAGGTCAAGTACTTCCGTGTATACTCACTGATCTTACACCACACTCTTCGAATTCTGAAAATATTTAGATTAACGTATAAAGCTGCATTTTTTCATACTCGTTGCAATCAAGACCAAGTACAAAAAAAAAATAGTTTTTTTCTTCTTTTAATTCACAGGAGATTTTGTTATAATTTGGTTGAAGATGGGGTAATGGTAAAGGTATGAAAGGAAAATCCAAGGAATGTGGGAGTGGGAGCAAAAGTGGTAAAAAAAAAGAGTTATGAACTGCTGATTTATATATACTTTATTATTTTTCTTTTTTTCCCATTTCTTTTTAACCTGAAAAACTTTTAGGCTCATATGAAAATTGAAAAAAAAAAAAAATGGTTCAATGGTAATTGAAAATTTTATCGTGAGCTAAAAAAGCTCACGATAAAATTTTATGCAAACATTTTTTAGGGCAGCCTTCAGGTGTCCGTCGAAAAAAATTTTTTTCGGGGTGGGAGCAACAATATTAGTGCGTAATTGGGCACAATGGAAACAATAAGATTTGAACTCGTTATCGCCGATTCTATAGTAAACGGTGGTGTCCATTATACCCATCACGCTTATCGCTCTTTATGAAGAATTTTTAATTTTGTTCTTTTTGCATTATTTATAATCGTTCCAATTCCTTCACTTTTGGAATCATTTCTTTGAATAAAGTTCCCAGTGTGTTGCGAATTTTGGTAGACACCTGAAGACGGGTCGACAATAATTCAATCAAAACTTCTTTTTTTTTTTAATATAAAAATCCAAATGATAACACTAGTCTGAACATGACTAATGCAAATAATAGTTCATATATATAAAAAAAAAATTTTCAACAAAGATTGTCAGTGGAAATGCTTGACTGACTGCTATAGGCAAGAGGGCAGGAAGAGGAGGAAGAGGAAAAAGAGGATAAGGACTACAAGACAGATAAATAAAGCACATAGGTGATGTACTGGCTAACGGAGGGTGTGGCATGGTTACACACAAAAATAAATAACTTTAAAAGCTTAGAAATTGATAATTTTTTAAAATTAAATATTTATTTTTTTAAATTGTAATAAAAAAAAAGATTTTATCAGTTATCCAAATCATTAATTAATGTTAGCGATGAAACAAATGCATGAATGATTGGACGGATGGATGAAACAGTAAAATTTGATGAAATTGGTCTGCTTGGAATTTTTAAAAAAATGAGGTGGTGAGTGGGGCTGAGGAAAAATGAAAAAAATGTGTGTGTGTGTGTGGGGGGGTCATTGTTAACTTTGTTAGGGTTAGGACTCAAGATAAGTTTTCTGTGTGTGTGCCCCCCCCCTCTCTCATCGTGTGGTTAGTGCATGAGGCTAAAACATGATTCATCTTACTGATTGATATCCCCAGATTAAAACCTTTGTTCTTTAAAGTTTAAAACTTCTAGTTTCTCGCTCAAGTAGGTACTGCTTCACAATAAAAAAAACAACCCTAAAATGTAAATCCATACAATTAGCCTTATAATTTACTCAGGAATGAAACACACAAACGTTTCTGTGTAACTTACTTACCATAAGTATATTTTATACTAATATATATATATATATATATATATATATATTATATGTAGACATGTTCGATTTTCTTAGTGATCCTTTCAAAATTCCTGATATTTTAGGCTTGAACTTGTTAATACAGTGGTCATATTGTTCTAAGACCCAAGTATTTGGGGCTGTTTACAGCTCATCTTCAAAGGTTTAATGTTAAGGGTGGGTAGGAGTAACATTTTACTTTTGCATATTTATAGATTTTTTATTTTATTAATATTTGTTAAAGGCATTTGAAAGTTCATCTGAATATTCATAATTTATTTTATTAATGGTGGACTTTTTAATCCTAATGTGAAGGTTTTCAAGAATTTGCAGATTTAGGGGAAGAATGTTTTTTTTTAATGTTGGGCTATTGAACTATGAAGAAAGGAAAAGGTGATAAATCAGAATCCTGTTTTATTTATATAAGTTCTGGAATAAATTGGCTTTGAAACAATTGTAAAAGAACTTTTGCTATGAATTGACTAAAAAAGCTTTCTTTTAAATAAATATATATATATATTAAGCTCCGTTTATTGTATGATGGGCATTGAGCTTCTATTTTTTTTTCAAGTTTGAA
Organism: Sepiola atlantica; assembly: GCA_963556195.1. Lineage (NCBI taxonomy): Eukaryota > Metazoa > Mollusca > Cephalopoda > Sepiida > Sepiolidae > Sepiola > Sepiola atlantica. Next base: position 62,817,009 of record OY744537.1, on the reverse strand, counting down.
CCTAATATTCCTTTCCAAAAACTTGTTTTACTTGAAGGAAGTATTTAAATAAAAAATATATTATAATTTAATATATATGTATGTATATGATGGGTTAAATTAAAAAAAAATTATACTGAAAATATAGCATGTAATATTTTGTAAAAATAGAGCAGTAAGAATGTCTATGGTCTTGGAAACTGTTTCTATGTTAGTACATTTCTTCAGTATTCAAACCTGAATAAATAAAACTAATCTTTCTTTTCAAATTTTATGTGAATAAATTATATATATAGCAACCCCACAGGTCAAAGAATGGCTACCGACAGCATTATGACATTATAACTATAGTTAAAACTCTAGAAAACCCAGGAATTTCATCCCACCTCAAGTTGAAACCTAAGGTACCATGTTAATCTTAACTTCTGTAATATTATAAATAAATAAATTAATATTAAGTTCTCATAGAATAATTGAGCACTCTATTGGATTTCTTTCCACCCAATGAAACCAAGAATTGTGTATGTGTGTGGATTAATTAATCAAAAAGACAAGTTTTTGTAAACAAATATTTACATAATATCTATTAACCTGGAAAATTTGTTTATTTTGAGGCCAAAAATATTGAAATTGTTGATAGGACTCGAACCTGCAAGGCTAGCCAAACCATTCAAGATTTTCAATTTTCTAGGTCAGTAGATATCCTAAAAATAAATTGCTTACAAAATCTTGTCTATTCAAATAAAATAATGTTCAATAAACTCTACAGAAGTTATTAGAAGAATTAACCCAATTTGTCAGAATTCCATCTCCACTTATCGTGTTTTGTGCGTGCATGCGTATACACATACATCCACTTTCCAACGGCATGTATGATGATTTATATGAATAAAATTATATGAAACAACTTCCTCTGTTTTTCTTGTATCAACGTAACTTTGATAATTATGTACTGAATTATTTTTTTTTCATTTACTATTAATCGAATGAATCTACTACATAAATAACCCCGAAAACCCCAACTAGCAGTTAAATCTCACCTCTTCAATGTAAAGGTTCTCAGATGCTGGAAGACTTTCTACCCTAATACCTTCTTTCCTCAGACGGCTTGAATTTCCTTTCTGCTTCTTGTTTCCTAACTGTACCAACATGCAGAAATTTAAATGTAATGTCAACAAATATCTTGTTGCACAACTCCCCACTTAGGATGTTCCCTATAAATCTAGCCCCTAATTACAGTAGCCCTTTACGTCTCAGTGGCAATATGTCTTATTTAGGGTGAATAAAAGTTGTTTTTTGTTTAAAAATGTATTGGCTTAAACTAAGACGAAATTAAAATTTAAAAAAATCCTATTTCGAGTTTCATTATTATTCAGTCTCCCCCCCCCCCTGGCTCGCACACAAGACTGACACTCAATAGCCAATCCCTCCCCCTGCATTCTTCACGTAATCAGCACCCCCCTTTCTATCGGCTTGCTTGCTGATTTGGCACCTTTGGTTCTTAGTATTTATAGATTTAGAAATTTACAAAATAACAACCTGAAAGTATTTATGCGATTTAAAAAGAAAAAAAATGCAAAACCAAAATGAAAGTAAAGACTCCCGCGCAACACCGGGTAGATACAGCTTGTAAAAAAAAAAATAAAGTTAGACTTCTTTTTTTTTTTTTTCTAAATGCCTGCCTAGTGTTTTTCAAAATAATTTATTTAATGCTAATATTTGTTTTTAAAAACAAGTCCCGACTTGTTTTTAAAAACAAATATTAGCATTAAATAAATTATTATTGTTTGTTTTTTTTTTTGTTAAAATTTATTTGCTAACATGAATAATTTTCAAAATCATTTTCTGTTCTCAATGGTTTTTTTTATTTTACACACTCATCGACAAAATGTTAAACTTCTTAAATTAAAATCTTTTTTTAAAGCCTTTTTTTTAACAATAAAAATAAATTAGAGGATTAAAATAAAAGTCTAATTAAAGTGTTTAATTTTTTTTAGTTTCTACACATTTCATATAAAAAGAAAATTTAATCATTACTAGATTATTTTCTTGACCCTTTTATCGTGTCACAGCTGAATCGTGACCACATCGACACCTCCCATTCTGCCGATCGTAATTCAAATTTAGCAGCGAGAAAATCGGTCGCCAATCATGCCACCACATGCTACAAGTATCTAGCTATCGATTGGTGTTATCTATCTTCCTCCCACGGCGGGAAGATGTGACACGGTCAGGAAAGTGGGATTTGAAGCCAGCGCCCTAGAGGACGAGCACTCTGAACGAACAAAAATTGCCTCAGGCGATTAGCAATAAACTAACCCCTTCTCAAAGGGCGAGGAGGTAAAGCCTAGGAAGGTGGACCCCCTAGAAATGCACAGGACCATACCTCAGACCGACAGAGAACAAGCTATCCTCAACAATGGCCTAGACTGTGCCGGTCTGATTTTGGTATGAAATAACCACGGAGGTCAGCTATCGATTGGTATTTAGCAAGAAATCTGCGATCAAAAATAGTGAATTTTTAAAACATTTTTTGGGGCAGACCTTTTTCTAACCATAGCTTATTAAAATGTATGTTTCACTGTATAGAAATACTTTTCATCATTAGAATCATCGGTTTAACGTCTGTTTTACACGCTGGATGGCTTCAAGAAACTAACTTCCAAACTAAACTATCTCTGACCAGATCTTTATTTATCCATCCTTATCACATCTTCTCATGTTTACCTTGGTCTTCCCCTACGAACGGTCCCTGCTAACTTAACTGTTCTAATCCAAGTACTCTCATCCAGTCTTTTAATGTGATCAAACCAACAAAGTCTCTTGTTCTGCATACATCTCCTTATACTGTCCAGATTTAATCTTCCTCTCAGGTCAGGCCCATTTTATGACTCACATTGTGCATCCATCGTAAGATTCCTCTCCATGCAACACATGTCCTCAACCAGGTTTCACTTCCATACATTATTACACTATGTACACATGTCTGATAGACTCTTCCTTTGGTCAACAGTGGTAACACTGTCAGTTAGTAATGGCAGAAGTTCCCTGAACTTCCTCCACTTACTCCTAGCTCTTGCTATCACACCAGCATCAGCTACTTCCTGTGCTACAATGTAACAAAATTGTGGACAGCCTCACCAGCCACCTGACCTACCCAGGTAATTTGTCAATTTTGATAAAAAAGAATTGTTTTTACAGAGTTGGAGAGTTGAGAGAATATAATTTACTTGCAGTGAATTGAAATAATTTTTCTGCTTCTTTACTGGTCTTTTCAATAAGGGCTCCTGAGCACAGGCCCTGTTTCTTTAAACCCTTATTTAAAATTAATAGGAATCTCATGGTGTCATATTGCAAACAAATTGCTTTTTTTCTCTCAAGAAATTTCAACATAATTGTACATATCATTATATATTGTAGTTGAATTAATCTTTTGGTTTATATAGAAAAACAACTGGTTTTGAAAATGGCTTTATACAACCAACATTTAAGAATCTCTATTCTTTTTACAGACGATCATTAATTACCGCAGTGTAAGATATTGAACGGATAAATCCGCTAGTATATAATTTAGTAAGTTGAGAATAACAGGAAATGGGACAGTTGAGCGGTTAGTAGAAGTCAACTCACTGAATCCAGGTTAAAAATTACTTAGGTTGTGAGAATGTATTAAAAAATAAATATGACCTCACATGGCTCAAAGAGAGAGGGAGATATAATGGGCAATCGGGTCAGTTTGGAAACATGCAAAGCGTTGGATGTATTAGACATGGGCTGACAAGATGTAACTAATTAGTGATTTCGATCTTTTTCTCTGCCCCCCCCCCCCTCCCTTATTGGTCAGTGATTTGGAACGAAGATCACATGAAATAAATGACTCGCTTTCTTCCATCAGCATTGTGTAGAGTTAGTCTTTTTAAAGGTACAAATAAGAAACTTTAATTAAAGGACAGTCATTTCATCAGTTCAGGAGGATCACAGCAAAAACGTGTGCAAGAAGAACAACCACAGAATGTGCATGAAGGTATGAATAACCATTGTGACTATTGATGTTTCCATAGAGATGACGGAAAGTTGGTTTCTGCATGTATGACACAAGGTTGAGTATGCAACAGCGATTTCATCTGGGAACTATTTTTTTTGGGGGGGGGGGGGTTAGAGAATCACAATGCCATTGAGATCAGGGATAAATTCGAAATGGTACAATCAAGGAAATATGATGCTTTGATCTCTTTGTAACTGGCGTTGAGGATTGATCAAATCCTCTTTTATAATTGTCCGCTCCTAGTTCTTGATCACCAATGTCCAAGAGTTATTATTAGTGCTGTGACGTAAGGTTCAAATATGACACCCTGTTATAATAAAATATGTAATAAATATAACAAACACCATCTGCTTGGAGGCAACACGCATCTGTCCTGGATAGGGCAGACTATTTGCATGACTAACCACTGCCTGCCATACCAAGCCCTTCATAGACAATTGAGAGATTGTAAATGGGTGCTGGAGGTTTAAGAAAAAAAAAAAAGGAAAAGGTCTTTAAAGAGGACACAAAAGACCTCCTCAAGCTAGTAACAAAGTGTAGTATTTGTTCTGATACTACACTTCATCTTTTTTGATGCAATGAAAGAGAAATCTGAGGCAATTTTAATTCTTGTCCCAATACAGAGTACTATTTTTTAGGGGTCTGGATTTTCCCCATTAAAAACCGACCCTGTGTCTAACTCTACCCCTGTGGGGGAGCCACGTATATAGGGACCTCAAGCACTACATCATAAAACCCATCAGTCTTGAACCATTGGCTTTCAACGGGTCAGTTTGTAAAGTCGCTTGTACTTACATAACAGATCAAATATAAGCTACATTTAAATATTGGAGGAGTGAAAGATATGCCGAACGGCTTCAGTGTGCCAACATGCTACCTGCGGGCGAGTTTATGGCTCACATATTGGCTTCATGAACAATCAACAATATTAACATGCCTCTTCCTACTACGGAGCTAGCGTCATCATCAGATACAACACACAGCTGACCAAATTGAATCTATTAGCATGACCAGTTCTTGCATGTCTGTTAAGCAAAAGGCTGATACATGTTTCAAATTGAATTCAAATTTTAGCCAGGAACAAAGAGTAGTATCTGTTCTAATGCTATACTTTCTAATTTATCGAAAAAATACTGTTAGCCAATATAATTTGCAATTTACTCACCACTAAGTTTATGTCTATTACTCTCGTTGTATGCTGTGACCCCCCCCCCCTCTTATGTTATACAGTGTCTATCACTCTCGCTTCAGTGACTATCTCTGTTTATTAACATTTAAAGGTAATAAAACTAACTATAAAACAGAAGATTGGAATAGTCCATTATAACCAATAGGGGATATCACCACAAGTATTAATAATATAAATATTATTAATACTGGAGCTGGAGAGAAAAAAAAAAGAGAGGGAGATATAGTGAATGAAAATATATTCATTTTAAATTTTATCTTTTTATATTTAACTGGTTTTGCAAACTCACTTTTTCCTGATTCAAACAATCTAAACTAATCTGAGCTGTATACTGATGACCTAATGGGTCACATCTTTCTAGTATATACGTGTGTGTGTGTTTTGCTGGGTACCAATGAAAATTCTGTTCTGATGATGATCAGGTGTTTGAAAGATTTTATGTTTCATTATATGACTTAAAATAAACATTGCCTTGAAACGACTGTAAACAACTATATCTTTGTGTATGCTCTTTATTTGGAACTTGATTTGAAAATGTTTTAAATCATCAAAAATACGTATATAAATTCAGCTCCATTCCATTGAATATTAAACTACTAGTGTTTGCAAGTTGATAATTGATCTTGTGCTAACTCAAAAAGAGTTTCCTATTTAATCTAATTTGAAATTTTGTGTATTCTGAATCCAATTAATATGTTAGTATAAAGTTGGTATTTATTAGCATCTAATGCACGATATAATTTTTGTAGAATAATATGGAAATTAAATAGCTATAAGAATAATGTGGAAATTAAATAGCTACATAAATTTTATGTTTCGATCTCAAATCTTATCAGATTATATTAACAACTTACAGACTACAGAGGGAAGAAAATAACTGCCTCAAATTGCCAAATTTGAAACAGACCAACAACATGAATCTGCTATCGACCATCACTTACTAGACAGCCCAGAATGTGCATGAATTATGAAGATGGCTCAATCTTTTTTTAACTTCAGTGTTTTCAAGGCTATTTACATAAAAAAACGTAAACCGGTCCCGTGAAAATAAAAAAGAATTTGTTTCCATTTTGAAATTATTCAACTAATATTTTGACATCGCTTGACATATGAACATTCCATAGTTTCCCCTCAAATTATTTTAACATTATTTCTTTGAAAATCAGGTGAAAATAGCTATCATGGAATTTTTTTTTTTTAATTTCAAAATATTTTTATTGTAAAATATATGTATATATTGTTTAGATTGATCTACATATCACAGCAAGTTAAACATTGAGAATATTTTTTTCAACTATTTTTTTTTGGTGAAACTTAAAAATTTACTTTCTATTAAATGTATTAGCAAATGAAATGATTGCATTCTAACTGAAGAGTATTCAAATTGTAATGGGTGAATATTTTAAATAAATAGGTTTGTTTTATTAAGTCATTTGGTTCTGAAGAGATCGTTGGGTCAAAATCTTAGCATGCCTATGTAAGCCATATAATATATATTGATAGCTGTGTGTATTGGCTTTTAAAATCAACTAAAAGGTTTCAGATTTACTCTTATATAGTGATAGATGCCTTCTCAGACGGAGCGTTATAATAATAATTGAATATATTATGTTTTTTTTTAATAATTGGTCATGACCAATAGTTTCACGCCATGAGCAATCATCAGATGATTCAAAAACGGAATTGAATGTCTTCAGTGCTCTGCAGTAAATTTCTGCAAAATGGTTATGTGAAACAGGAAGTACACAAAGCACCTACAACGTGTTTGTGTCATCTGATGATCATTCAGGCGTGAAATTCATGAACGATAAAAAAATAAAAAATAAAATTTATTCAATCTCTATTTATATAAAGTTAGATATATTTATATGTTTATATATTTGTATGTACAGGATTCACTCCTAAACCAATCATTATGAATTTTGGAACACAGTTGCTAGGCATAAGGGTGGGTAATTTGGGATATATTTAGTTTAATTTAATGTTATGCAAAGAGGGTAAACAGTACGTAGAAGCATTTTGTGAAAATTCAGATACCTTCAATTTTTGTGACATTTTAACAATAAGTATTAAACATCAATTAATAAATATTTCCCAAATTTCAGTTTCTTTGGAGTATTTTAAATTTTTTAGGGGGCATAATATGAGCACAAACTTTCATTTGAAATTTAAAATATATCAGAATTGTACTGAATTTGATTCAAAGTCATTAGACACTAATTAAGAAAGGTTTCCTGAATTTCAATTTCATCTTAAGACCCCTTAAGCTGAAGCTTTAAATTTTAGACATTTTCTAAAATCAAAAGCATGTAATGGATTTAGATTAAAATTGGAATAAGGATTCTAGACATAAGGTTTAGTATGATTATCTTGATTTTAATTTTCATAAATGAACATAAAAGTGGTACATAAGAATTAATTTTACCCGACCTGGGATGGGTATTCTTCTAGTATATATATATATATATATATATATATATATATATATATATATATAGCTCTGTGCGATCGATTCAGGGTGACGTCTTGATTGAAATTCTGTCATCTCATTACGGGGGGGGGGGGGGTAGGTGTTGTCTGCTTTCTGTTTTTTCCATGAACTTTATGCACGATATAATATCTTTATAAATGCCTTTCATTGTGGTTTCTGAAGAGTAGTGTGTAATTGTGTTTAATTGTAGCATGTTGCGAAACAATTGTAAGACTATCGTCGATTCTTCCATTGCAAAAAATAAATAATATGAGAAAAGACTAAATTTTGGTTATTGGAATTTAAATAATCATATATATATATATATATATATATATTATATGTGTGTGTGTGTGTGTGTGTATGCATATGAGAAAGAGTAAGATTAAATAAAAGCAATATTTTGAGAACCAAATCACTTGTAAGATACACACTAATATTTCATTGTATATTTTGAAATTGACTTGTATTTTATCATTCAATCTAAGTACCTCAGCCAGTGAGAGATATGATTTCTTATCGCAAAGCATTGATAATGCATTCAGTATTTCTTAGATGAGGTGTTATGTAACGATCGCAACAAGAAATCCATTCTTATAAAATGCTTTGTAGATAACAGCGATTTGATCGACACAATATTTACTTCCTTCTCACCACAAGAAGATATGACACAAGGTTAGAAGGTGGGGAAAAAGCCAAAGTTTGTGGAGATGCACTCTGACTATGCAAAAATAGCCATGAATAGACCCGCTGGCATTTCCTGGTAGGGGCGCCTCAAACCATCAGCAATAAATTAAGCCCTCCTCACAACTGAGAAGGTAATGCCTGGGAGAATACACTTCCTAAGACTGAACTGGACCATACTTTATCTTGATAGAAGAGGGTCTGAAGCTGTCACGACAGCACTTGCTCTGTTGGATTGATAGCTGAGGCGAGTATGACATCAACTAAACTTGTTGCAGATACGAGACTGAGACTAGGAATATCAAGTATCAAATAAAGAGATCTGTTCAGTAAAATTTGTGTTGTCTAACTAAATGGTTAAATTGCTGTCTAACTAGATGGTTAAATTGCTGTCTAACTAAATGGTTAAATTGCTGTCTAACTAGATGGTTAAATTGCTGTCTAATTAAATGGTTAAATTGTTGCCCTAACTAAAAATAGGAGGTGCTGAATCTTACTATATGATAGACTGAAAAATGGGGAAATGTCAAGCTAATGATTTTCTATGAAATAGGAAAAGAATCAGATTGTTCACTTTGATTATTTCCCCTTCCCAAACGGAAGTTTGCTGCTGTTTGGAACACATCCATTATCTCCCCTGTTTTCAAGATTTTGACATTATTTCTTTGAAAAGTCAGAAGAAAGTAGCTATGATGTAATTTTTTTTTTTTAAATTTAAAACTATTTTTATTGTAAAATATACGTATGCAGTGTTTAAAGGTTTTATCCACGTATCACAGCAAGTAAAATATTTTGAGAAGATTTTTATTTGAACTTTCTGAGATTTTTTTAAAACTCTTCTCTTTCAACTGCAAGGGTTAGGGTTAGGGAAACCGTGACACTTTACGCTTAGTATCAGCACTGTATTTTAACAACTGACAACTTGAATTGTATTTGATCGGCAATTTATATAATTCAGATACCCTAAAACAAAACACAAAAATTTCAAAAGTCTCGACTATAGTTCAAATATTATCAAAGGATAATTATGATTCACAACAAATGTAAGCTTTCAATAATAAAAAAAATTATTATTATGTCAAAAACACTTGTTGGAAGCAAAGCCATGAAATGCATTATTAACTTGAGTAGTGGAACCCATGGAAATGCCACAGTTGTATCCTTCATTTGTTGTATATTGCTACCGTGCTTAAAAATATTTCCATTCTATAAACATCCTGTGCGAACGCGGACCCCATGATATCATTGTACCACCTTTGTTCAAACTGAAACATACTTATCCAAGTACTCTGGTTAACGTAGTTTCAGAATATATCCGGTTATGTTTTTTAAATATTTTTATTTTGTTTTTGTTAATTTCTAACCGTTTCCCTTGTGTACTCCTCATCGTCATTAATCGTCACTTAACTGTTCATAAAACTGGAAAATAGATTTTGTTTTGTCTCGGTTTATGGCAAATCAACCGTTTTCAGATTATGTAATGCCGAAACACAATACCTATTATTGTAAACGATCCATTGAATACCAGTTGCTATTTTTTTTACTCATAGCTGGTGAGGGGGGTTATAGCTTTCCCAATTGTATTACAATGAAAGAGAATGAAATAGATCCAAATAGATTTTGAAACCAACCGAGCCAATCACATAGTCCGTATCAGTATCCATTACACTACTTAGCCCCCGCCCCCTCCCCGAGATTTAAAACTAATATATCAATGAAATAATATTTATTTATAATTTATTTGAAGCAAATTAAAAACTCGGCATATAACAAAAAATGTATTTTTTGCAGTGAAAATAAATATAAAAGAAAAAACAATTTGGGAGTGCGGGATTGGCCTCATGGATACTGCCGCAGACTATGAAATCGGCCATGTCATGGGAAAAGTATGAACACACAATATCCCCCCTCCCTCTTCCCAGTCAAGCTATTGGTAAAGTATACAATGAATCAATCATTGACAATAGGTAATGTGTTTTGGCAGTAAATGGCTTGATATGACATAATACAGAGAAATCAATGTACACCAAAGGTCCAATTTCTAATTTTAAACAATTGGAGAAACTGGGCCTGATGAAAAGTAGGAGATCATTATAAAGAGGACAAAATGAAAAAAACATGTCAAACGCTGCACCATGCTCACATCACCCCCACATGATTGTAAAATAAACATATGTAAGCAACATAATACTTATTGTGTATATATAAAAGGGTATGGTAGTTTGCTTGAAGCATTGTTGATAAATAAGTATATAGGTATTTATGAGAAATGAAAAAACCAAGAGATATATTTTTATATATTCATCAACGTTTCGTCTTTATTGTAAGACTTCCTAAGGATGATAATTTGAAGAAAAATGTCATGCAAGTACATCGAAATTTTTGGTTGACATGATGGGTTGATAAGGAAAAGTAGTAGCCGTGGCTACTGTGAGCGCTGAAGGAGAGTCCAGGCATGTCCACCCAAAATTTCGATGTACTTACATGACATTTTTCTTCAAATTATCATCCTGAGGAAGTCTTACAATAAAGACGAATCGTTGATGAATATATAAAAAAATATTTCATGTTTTTTTTCCTTTTTCATTTCCCATTACGTCGGATTACTCTCATCCTTCCTTTCTCATAGGTATTTATGCAATGCGAAAAAAAAAAAAATTGGAGCCGTGATGAACAAAAACAAATAATTGAAACAGTGTATGTGGTATTTTTCTTCAAAAACTTATATATTTATCTTTCAGTAAATCTTTCTAATAGAATCCAGGATGGTGAAAAATATTTTGATGTTTTCGAATAAATAGATAAGTTCTTGAAGAAAAATATTGTTGATATTGTCTTCAATTATTTGTTTTTGTTCATCTCTTTTATCGTTCCTATTTTTTTTTCTGCATTGCATGCAGCCTTACTAAATACATATATGCATATAAGCATAGCCAAAAATAATATATTTTTATAGAGCAATTGGTTGAACATGTGAGTTGTCAGATGTGTAAATTATATATATATGTATTTATATGTATGTATAGTTAACATTGAAATTTATTTCTGACAGTATATTATGTATCATACTGCTGTTTTGTTGACACTCATGTTTGCATAAGTCATACCATTGAATAAACGGTTAAGTTATTCCATGCAGCTGGGAATAAACAACAGAAACAACAAAGCGAAACCCTTTGTTGTCTTTGTTTGTTTATTCTCAGCCCCATCGACTAATTTGACCATTTATTAAGTGGTATTACTTACGCAGACACAGACTGCCAACAAGAAAATGCTGTGATATATATATGCAATTATTCCAGAAATCAAGAAAAAAACTTTACATAAAAATCTTTAAATGAAAAATAATTTTTATTTTTTATTATATTTATTTCCTGTGCATATTTTGGAGGGGGGGGGGGATATAAATTTTTTTCTTTGTATACTTCATTTTGATGACTTTATTTTGCTAACAATCACGGATTTCTGTGTGCATTCATTTATGTATATTATACATGTTTGTATACATAAATACATGGATAGATTCTGGTTACTTTGATAAAAGAGAAAACAAAAATGGAAAAATTTATATTTAGTATTATCTATTACAAACAGAAAAAAGAAAGCAGAATCTGGAAGAAGACGGAATATTCCACAAATAAGATAAGGCTGAGAGGGAGGGCAGGAAAAAGGTGAACAAAAAAACTTTAAGAGCCACTATTTAAATATGAAATAAGGAATTTGATGGGTTCTTTTTTCTTATATGTATATATATATATGTATATTTCTTTTTAATCAAATGTAAACATTTGTTAATAAAAATAAAATAAAATATAGTTAATGACATATCTAGTGAGATGAATCTTTTTTATGGATGAAGAAAAAAATAAAAATAAAGTGACATCTATTGGGAAAAAAAATTATAAAAAATTTAAAATATGAGATGATGAGAGTGATTCTCAGGAACACAAAGTCTATGAAGCCAAACCTCGAAGCTAAAATAGTAAAAACAAATATTAAAAAAATGGATCAAATAGATTTGAGGCACCCCAGAATGGACACATTTTGTCTTAACACCAATTTTTTTACTTTTCACTTCCGGTTTTATCACTTATGATAAATTAATAGTTTTTATGGTGAAAAATCCAATATTTAAAAAAATATTTTTTAATGCAATCCAATATTAAAAAAAATATATACCTTTTTCAAATTATGTGACACCATCTCTGCACAACATCTTTTTATTTTAATATTTGTGTGTTTCGTTTTTTTATACATTTTGCCTAAATAAAGTATGTAAAAAATGTTTGTTATAAATCTCCAAAGTTTACAAAACAAAACGCTTTGTAAATATAACTGTTTTTTTTTTTAAATTAAAAATTTGCATATAACAAAATGTGTTTGTAAATAAAACTATATATTTTTTAGGCTAATAAAACTTTTTGTAAATTAAATCATTTTTTTTTTAAATATGCCATATTGTTTTCTCATAATTATACCGGAAGTAAAAAAAAAAAAAAAAAAGAAGCAAAATTTGTCCTTTTTGGTCATTGCTCATTCTATCCATTTGATCCAAACAACAATTAAGGAGAAAAAAATAAGATTAACAATCTTTTTCCTGGATCATTTTCATTTGTTTTGTTTTCTCTAGAATTCTTGTGACAATCAATGGGAAACAGATTTTTTTTCTTTCTTATTTTTTAGAAATAACATATCACATTCTGTGTATAAGTTCTGATAACAAAACAGAACCAAAAGATTTGGCAAAATATCTTGAGTGGCATCAAGTCAAATCTTGTCCACATTTATTAAAGAAAAATACTTTTAAGCTTGGAGAATTTATATATACACAGTGTTTGGTAAATCGATGGCATAACTTCAGGATTATGTTCTATATGTGCAAACAATTACAAAAAGTTCCACAGGTCCAGAAACGTTTGGTTTCTGAGTTATAGATCATTGAAACAAATACTGATCAACAGTCTTTATTATAAAAATCTAACACATACAATATGTGTGTTATTTCTACATATGCGATAGATAAACACAATATCTGTGACAGGATTACAGATACAATAAGCCTGGGCCTGGTGTTGCCAAATAAACCAACAAAACCATGAAAGAATGACACTAAACAAATATAAAAGTCATAGGGCTCAGAAGAAAGATCTTAGTGTCATGATCAGCATGATACCGATGATAAATCGGTTGGCATCCTGCGAATGTTGGCCCTTCTTATTTCAGATAACAGAATACAACAGGCAGAATACAGTTAAATAAATATGATGAGCACAAACAAAAGACCATGCAGAGAAAGAAATTGACCATAAAGAAAATTATACTAGTGATGGAGTGCTATTATAAAAGCAATCCCCACACACAGAGGCTCATTTACACATATAGAACATACTCCCAAAATTATGCCATCGATTTTCCAAACACCTTCTATATATATATATATATATATATATATATATTTTAAAAAAAAAACAATTAAAAAAAAAAGCCTGATTTTCTTTTTTTAAAATAAAATTAAAAAAGTTTTTTTTTTAAAAACAATATGGAGTAAAAAAGAAATGTAAACAAATTCATTATTTTTGTTTTCTTTACAAGGCTTTGAATAATTTACACACATTCATCTAAACAGGTTGAGTCCTGGCCAAAGGAATATCAGTTTTATAAAGGGAACAAGGAAATAAAAGAACAATGGCCGACTCCACCAACGCATACATACGCAAGCAGTCAGACTGCACATGAAAGACATTAATCACTGCACTTGGTTATTAAAAAAAATGTTTATATAATTTTTTTAATGGTCTGTTTCGTTATTTATTTTTTTAATGTGCAGTCAGAAAAAAAAATTTCATTAAAATTCATTTTCATGTCTCAGTTATCTGCCCTTGGTTCTGGACATACCTGTCTGATTTCAGTGCCCTGCTGGAGGAAAACAATTAGTTCTTAATTTTATTTAATCTTATTTTTCTCGATTTTTTTCCCAAACTCTTTCTCCTGTTCATTTTTATTCGCACTCCACCAAATAAAAAATAAAAAATTATTGCCACATTATTTTTTTCTAAAATCAGAAATTCAAGAAAAGAAAAATGAAGATCGGCTGTAATAGCCGAGGCGAGTGATAGAATTTGATAGGAGAAAGAGCGCTGGGCAAGAAGCAATTTGCTTGTCACCAGGGGGCGCCTGCGTTTTTATTTTGAATGTTAGCTAGGCAGTGCGTTCAACAGCAGTTCTTCATTGGTTGGTTTCGTATGTTGTCAATAAAGCAGCATCGACAGGTTCCATACATGATGGACATGTGAAAGATCGCATCAGCCAGTCATCAATACAGTCTCTGTGATAAGTATGCATGCAGGGCAGGTACCGAAGGGCATCACCAATTATAAATTCTCCCATACATATCACACACCTGCAAAGAGATGAATTCATAGAATATAGATAAAGTTATTGAATAAATTTGTAGAAAATTTAGATGTAATAAAAAAACAACTTGTAGATTTTTTTAGGTCGCTTAAATTACTTTACCCCCCCCCCCCCCCCCCTGCTGTTTTATTTTAAGGACAAATAGTCGAAACTCAGTGACAACCTTTACATATATTAGGCTGTTCGGAAAGTTTGTGCCGATTTTTAGTAGTTCCTGTTTCAACACATTGACAGATATAGTATACTTACATTTCCGGTTAGAGAATACTTCTTAAGAAAGAAAGTTAAAAATTATTTAACTTGTGTTCATTTTAAAGCCCTTTGAAAATGGAAAATTGTAAGACTCATTTTAGGCACTTGATGCTTTTCTATTTTCATAAAGGAAGAAATGCTTCGCAAACAACAAAAAAGATATGTACAGTGTATGGTGAAGATGCTTTAGTTGGCAGAACTGTACAGAAGTGGTTTGCAAAGTTCCGAGCTGAAGATTTTAACCTTAACTGATAAAGAAATCTCAGGCAGACCATCCTCTACAGATGACGACCAAATCAAGACATTAATTGAGAATAACCCACATTACACAACACGAGAACTAGCAGAAATATATAAATCCATCATTTATGAGCATTTGATTAAATATTTTTAACTTTTTGTTTCCTTTAAAATTCGGCACAAACTTTCTGGACACCTGATAGATAGCACCTGAACGTTAAAATGAAAAAAAATATTACGGCAGCTAGTATCTAAAGTTCTAAAATATTAGTTTTTTTTTTACATTTAAATTTCTCATTTTTTAGTATCATTTCCTAATAAGAACTGCTTTTTAAAAAGTTTTTTTTTTTTTTACATTTGAACCTTCAAGGTGGTATCTTTTTTAAAGGTGGTCACTGAGTTTCGACTATGATTACAATAAAAGGTATTTCGTCCTTGAAATGAAAAGGGGGTGGGTAAAATAATTTAAATGACTTATTAATCTTATTAAGATCTATAAGTTTTTATTTTTATAAATACTTTATATTAACATTTATTTATTAATTAATAAATACTGAAAATTTTATTAGGATCGGATAATTCTCTGATTTTTGGTGGCTTTTTTTTGTTTGGTTAAAAAAACTTTCACTTTCCTTGCCCATCATTAATGTAATACTTATGTCGATGAGTAGTGGTCGTCTATCTCTCGAGGACCGAAGAGACACAAATGACCAATGTCCACTTGGGTAAAATGCGAACGATATGTAGAAGTAGCTGAAAGAAAAAATCAGTTGAAAGCCAAAATGATGAACAAGAAGCATTTAGTTAACTGGAATAATATATATTTGATTATGTGATGGGCTAGAGCAAGGGACAGCAACCTTTTAGAGAGAGGATGGGCCAATTGGTTATGCAATGAAAGGCCATGTTATTTAATATAATGCAAATAAATTTTCTCGGATCTAAAATCGCTCAGTCCAAAAAGCTGTCTTTTTTGAAGATATAAATAAAAATAAGAAATTTAACTTGATTTTATCATTATTTTATTTATTTTTTATTGTTTTCAATGGAAATCGCTTCAGACAAGGCATGAAGCCACTTGATATAAGGAGCTAACAAGAACGAAATATGATTATCGCAAAGACCGGAGATGCTGATTAGCCTTAGTATAGAAAAGACCAAGGCTATAGGTAGGAGGAAAACGGTCAGCAGGAAGAGAGTTCAACAAGCCTGCAGTGCAGTTCTTGGAAAGAAGCTACTGGAATAGGAGGCTGCATTACAATGAGGTATTAAAACAGCGAATTGATGGACACCACTTGACCAATGAGTCAAACGAGCTGGAAAAAAAGAAGCAGGGAATAGATCAAACAATTCTGAAGAACACATACCATAATAGTATTTATAGAAAATACTGAAACTAGCAACATCATATCTGTGAGAGAGAGGATGCAGAGAAGAAAGGGTGGGGGCCCAATCAAATTACAGATACGTTTCTGCGCCTTATCAAGAACCCTCAAATAAGACAGAGATTCACCAGCCCAAATATGACAACAGTATTTCATACATGGTCTGATAGTAGATTGGTAGAGATAGAGAATAGCCGCAGGTGTAAGAAAGTGTTTGGAGCGATAGAGAGAACCAATATTAGGAGAAGCAGAAATTCGGGGCGATTATTTCATGCCAAATTCAAACCGGCAGAGTCTGGGTCATGCTGGTTATGACCTGGTTCCCTGTCGGGTTGAGGTATGGTCATGCTCGGTTCGAGGAGGTACACCCTCACAGGCTTTACCTTCTCTCCCTTTGAGAATAGGATTAGTTTATTGCTAATCGCCTGAGAATGCCGATGGGGCTGCCCAGGCAATTTTTGTTCGGCCGAGTACTCTTTCTCTAGGGCGCTGGCTTCAAATCCTGCTTTTCCGACCTTTCAGTCACATTATCCCCGTGGTAGGGAGATAAATAATGCACAACTACTAATACAATAAAAAAAAAATGCAATTTTGTTTTCTTCAAACAAAATCCTGCGGGAATTAGCAAATTATTTAACACGACACTTGTTTCTGCTTGTTGTGTGATAACTTCTTCACGTCAATTGAAATATTTGTCGATGATAGGAGCAACACATCCTTCAGGTGGTCATCACGCAACCTTGTTCTTAAACGACTTGGTGTATTTCATTTTAGAAAACAGCAGTTCACAAGTGTATACTGTTTGGTTGGCGGCGCTGTCAAAAACCACCTGAGGACTGGATTTGACCCACATGCTGGGGGGAGGGGGCTGACCGCTGGCCGAGAGAATGTGTTACATATTTTTTGGATAAGTACTAAGAAGTGTTTGTTTCAGATAGTCTATTACTTGAGACGTAGGGACATTTTCGAACAGTATGGTGAGGTTTGGTACGTGTTAGTGTTTCTTGCAGATATTTCTATATTTTTTACAGTCAATTCGAATATATTTGATTCGGAATAGTTGATCACAAAAGGTGCGCCGAGGTGCAGTTTCTGCTTTTAGTAAGTATGCGTGTTACATATGTATGCCTGATCCTGAGTCTGATCTTATCTTCGGTCGGATAGGTCAACGTTTTCTCTTGTTGATTCTCATCTTGATTGATGTTCGTATTTGTATAGAAGTTATTGTCATTTGATTTCCTCTAATGCCCAAATGGCTGGGAAGCCAGGCCAGGACTACCACTGCTCATCAGACAGTGGTACTTTTCCAATATTCCATGTGTGTAAGGATGATACGTGTTTCCTTTCTTGCTGCCAAACTAGAAGAATCTGAGAAAAATATGTATTTTCCCTTTTTTGAGCCCTTGGTCATTTCTTGCGCCATTTTTTATTATGGTATGTGGTTGATGTTCGTACAATTTGTTGTTCTCATGAATTATTTGTCTAAGAATGTGAGAAGATAAAAAAGTTGCCATATTTAAAAGATACTCATAACCTGTTAGGTAACAGCCACTTATTTATTCTACTTTGATCTCATTCGAAAATTCATAAACTTGCATAACTAAAAATAATGTCTCTTTATTTCTATATTATTATTATTATTATTATTATTATTATTATTATTATTTTGCTATCTAATTTACATACATGTTTGTGGTGTATACAGTAAATTAGATGATGATGCTGAAAAAAAAAGTTATTCTTTCTCTAAATGCTCACAGAGACATTAAGAAATATTAGAGAATGGTTGAATCAACATAGAGTAAGAGAGAGGAAAGAGAAATATATAGATTGATAAGAGTGACTTGTTCAGTTAATTATAAATTATGGCAAACAATTAAAACAAAATGTTCTTTCAAACATAACTCAATCCCAGAAATAAGATATATATTTTAGCACATATTTTGTGTTATTAAAGTATATAACAAAAAACGCTTTAGGGAAAGAAACTTTAAGTCACATTTAGTATAATCATAGAAGACATTCCTGAAGACATCCCATTCCCAGAGAAGCACTTTAACTCAATATAACCCTAACCCCGAGTTTTCATGTTTGCATCACATACTGATATAAAACACGATGTCATATTTTCTGTCTGGTTATTTTTTTTTTATTACCCTTAGACAAAACAGATATATAAAATTATTAAGTGGACCAAACCTTTATTCTAATTTCCGACCTGGTAATAAGTAGGACTATTTATATGTTGCTAGTCAGCACTTGATCACTTGAATAACATTTTAGTTTTTTTTAATATTTAGAAGTGACTCAATACAATTAGTTGTTTATATTCATATCATTATATGAATATAAACAACTAATTGTATTTACTCGTGTTGCCCGGGTGGAACTCTTGGAAGTAATACAAATTTATCTTTTAATTTCTGAACTATATTGAGATGAATGATTTTAGATATTAAAAAAATATTCTGGAATTGAATGTTATTATGTTAAAAATGCATATTTTAATTAAATTGAAATTAAAAATATATTGAATAATTTTTTTTGTTTAAATAAAAACACAAAATCGATTTTATAATTGTTTAATTAAATAGAAATTTTGTAGAGTTTGAGGAATATCAACTGTAATGAACAATTACGAATACTTTCCCTATTCTAAATTATCTCCCCTTTGGAGAACTCTCCTGTTCGTCTTAACAATATAAATAGCAGCATTAATATTGTACTGACAGTTTATGCCGAATAAAGCTTTCTTAAGTTACGACTGTTCTCGTTTGTCATTACAATTTATTCGCCATAAACTCAACATGGAACAATTAATGCGCCCACAACGGTTCGACGTGAAACCTGACACTTCTAGCTCTGAAAAACGTTGGACTCATTGGCGAGTGACATTTGCAAACGTTTTGCAAACATTGCATGCAGAAAATCCACTACGACAGATAAATAAACTCTGACTACTAACCAACTATGTATCTCACACGAAATTATTATGGATTGCAGTACTTATGAAGAGGCTATCGAAACATTACAAACCACTTACCGAAAGCCCAAAATGAAATATTTTCGCGATATTTACTTGCTACACGGTGACAACAAAATGACGAATCTTTGGATCAGTTTTTAAAGGAATTACGAACTCTTAGCAGGGATTGTAACTTCCGGGCAATGTCTGCCGAAGAAATTCGAGACGAGCACATTATGGATGCTTTTATTAACGGACTCCAAAATGTGCAGGTAAGACAAAGACTGCTCGAAAACAAATGTCTGGACCTCAGAACAGCTTACGAACAGGCGTATACATTCGAAATTGCTCAAAAACAGTCGGTGTTCTACCTGCAGTCGGATACGGTTGGTGCTGCTTTGAACAACACACACTCTTGTTGTTCGCCCCCCTCTTGTGTGAATTCTTCTCCGGACCCATCCTCTGTGACTTCTTTCTCTAACCAGGAAATTCCGAGCACTGCAAACCTTTCAGAGTTGCCTATCACCGCTGCTTCCACAGGTCGTAAATGCCACTTTTGTGGGTTAAGTACACACCCTCGTTTTTCTTGTCCGGCCAGAGATACTAGCTGTCACAAGTGTGAGAAGTTGGGACATTTTTCTAAGGTGTGTAGGTCTACCAAAAATAATGTTTCGAAAAATTCTATCGCCTCTCTCATGGTAGCTACTATAACAGTTGCGTCTCCAGACTCCCTCTCGAAAAGTATAATGCGGGTTAAAATTAATGGCGTTTCTACTGATGCATTAATTGACACCGGCAGTTCTAGTAATTATATTAATTTTAATATTGTAACAGCTAATAACTGGAAAATATAATGCTTCTTTATCATCACAAGTAGTTGGATATTGTCTGGTCAATTTACTTTAAAAAAATATTTCATACAAAAACATCAAACTTTTGATAATGAAAAACCTTTGCAGTGACGTGATACTGGGGCACGATTTTCTTCAGCATCATTCTCGTATTGAGATTCCTTTTGGAGGACCCAAACCAGCCCATAGCATTTGTGGTCTAATGGCGGTCAATGTTCAGTACCCATAACTCTTTAATAATTTATCTCAAGACTGCAAACCTATAGCGATGAAATCTAGACGCTACTCACTTGAGGATAAAAAGTTCATAAAAACTGAGATTATGAGAATGCTTGGTGAAGGAATCATTGAAATGAGTGAGTCTCCATGGAAGGTCTAAGTTGTAATAACATCTTCTGAAAACCAAAAAAAAAAAGACTAGTAATCGATTACTCTCAAACCATAAATAGGTTTACCCTACTGGATGCTTACCCTCTACCACGGATAGATGAAATTATAAGCGAAATTGCCAAATATAAATTGTATAGCACACTAGACCTCAGAGGTTCCTATCACCAAGTGGCTATCAAACCAGTCGATCGACCCTACACGGCTTTTGAGGCGAATGGCCGCCTCTACCAGTTTAAAAGGATACTATTCGGAGTAACGAATGGTGTTGCCAGTTTTCAGCGAATTATGGATAAAATAATTAGCGATGAAAAATTGGAGGGCACCTTTGCCTACATTGATAATGTAACAATATGTGGACAACTATGCAGTCCATAATCGTAATCTGAAACGATTTATGGCGACGATTGAAAAATACAATCTCACACTAAATAACGATAAATGCGTTTTTAGTGTAGACACCATTAATTTACTAGGGTACACCGTAAGCAAAGGATCTATGTCACCAGACCCAGAACGATTGAAGCCGCTGCTAAAACTGCCAATACCTAATAATATGCATGCCCTAAAACGAGCCCTTGGTATGTTTGCACATTATTCACAGTGGATTGCTTCCTTTTCAAGCAACATTCACCCATTGGTACAAACGGACAGTTTCCCTCTCTCGCATACAGTAGTGGAGGCTTTTAAGAATATTAAAAAGGATATAGCCAACGCAGCAATTACAGCTATAGACCCCACTATTCCTCTGGTGGTGGAGACAGATGCATCTGATTATGCAATTTCTGCCTCTTTAAGGCAATCCGGACACCCTGTCGCTTTTTTTTTCAAGAACCTTGTCGCGCTTAGAAAAGCGACACTCGGCAATTGAAAAAGAGGCTTATGCTATAGTGGAAGCACTCAGAAAGTGGAGACATTATTTGATTAGACGACGTTTTCGACTAGTTACTGACCAAAAATCCATCGCAATTATGATCAACACCAGGACAACAAGCAAAATCAAAAATGATAAAATAGCAAGGTGGAAAATAGAACTCTCCTGTTTTTCTTTTGATGCAATCTACCGACCTGGTAAAGAGTGCTGCGGTTGACGCACTATCGAGGGTATGTAGCTCGATACCCAACAAGGATGAGCTTCGTACTTTACACAATGAACTGTGCCACCCAGGAATAACACGAATGACACATGTGGTACGAACCAGAAATCTACCATATTCATCGGATGATGTAAAGAAAATGATAAAATCGTGTACAATATGTGCAGAACATAAACCACAATTCTTCAGGCCTAAAACCGGGACACTGATAAAGGCGACTCAACCGTTCGAGAGAATAAACATCGATTTTAAGGGTCCATTACCATCTAATAATGGGAATCGTTACATTCGACGAATATTCACGATTCCCTATTCGCATTTCCTTGTCCAGACATACCAGCGAAATCAGTGATACGGTGCTTGTGCTCTTTATTTGCCATTTTTGGTATTCCAGCCTACATCCATTCAGATCGTGGAGCCTCTTTTATGTCTGACTAACTCAAACAGTTTCTTCACGAACGAGGAGTAGTCACAAGCCGGACGACGCCGTACCACTCTCAGGGAAACGCCCAATGTGAGCGCTATAACGGTATAATATGGAAAAGCATACAACTAGCGGCCGCGAACCGCAAATGTCCAATTACTCATTGGGAAAATCTCCTCCCAGAATCGCTGTACGCTATTAGGACGCTCTTATGTACAGCCACAAATGCCACGCCTCACGAGAGATTTCTTCCATTTTAACGAAGAAGCTCGGCTGGAACTTCGCTTCCTTCACGGCTCTCTAAACCTGGAACGGTTCTTCTGAGACGTTTCGTCCGTCATAGTAAGAATGACCCATTAACGAACCCAGTGGAACTGATTGAGGCGAATCCGCATTATGCATTGATACAACATTCTGATGGAAAAGAATCCACTGTTTCCCTTAGAGACCTTGCACCTGCAGGGTATATACCTACACTCAATATAACCCCCGAGGAGACGCCTATATCTCAAGACCCTTCCACCTCGGCTGAAGGTCAAGCTGCACCATATGACTCATCTACGGACTCAGCGCAACCATCAGATACGGAGTCCATAACATCTGTAGAAAGCCAAAGTGCTCAGAACGAGCCAGAAGTGAACGATCATCCACTTGCTCCGAAACGAGCTCATCCCCAAACCGATTCAGAACCCCTATCTTCAGAATCACAACCACCCGCATGCAGAAGGAGACGGATTTATACTCACTCAGGACGGAGAGAGAAAATCGACCCCTGCGTATTGTCAGACTCGGAAACCCAGAGTCCTGATTCTATTCCCGATACCAGACTATCGAGGCGTTCCAACAGAACCAGCAAAAAGCCCGGTCGATGGAACGACTTCGTTCCCTTATGATTGAAACAGAATGGGAGGGGGGGGGGGTGAATGTAATGAACAATTACAAATAATTTCCCTTTTCTAAAATATGTCCCCTTTGGAGAACTCTCCTGTTCGTCTTAATATAAATAGCAGCATTAATATTGTACTGACAGTTTATGCCGAATAAAGCTTTCTTAAGTTACGACTGTTCTCGTTTGTCATTACATCAACCATAACAAATAAAATAAATTGAAATTTTAATAAACAACAATTATTATTGTTGAAACTAATGTTATTAAACAGTAATACAGATTTTTTTTACTGTATTTTTTTAAGGTTATAAAAGAGTGGGATGAGATAATCCTCTCACAGTGTCAAGTCCTCTTACTGCTATCAGGATCACCAGGTTCCAATATTTCGTAGGAGACATACATTTTAGTTACACAGCTTGTAAACTCTACGAATGCTCAGAAATATAATAACCATTCACATTTTTTTTTACCTCAAGGCTTCTGCTTTAAGTTAAAGAAAACACTGAATATTATTTATTCATATTTTTCTTTATTAATAGATTTATAAATATTACAGTCACACATAAAAAAAACAAGCTACATAAGATACATTCGTACATCTGTTCACGCTTTTATTACACTTACACGACCCCATATGATCTAGTTCGCTTTATATTGGCGATGCGTATGGGAGGCTCGTAAAAACTTTGTGTTTCGCTTACTTTACACCATTCCTTACTTAATTTAACATGCAAGTTAATACTTCTATATTTCTTATTATTCAATTAATTACAGTTTCATTTTTATTTTACATCTACTTCAATCAACAGTTATTCTGTTGGATATTTTACCATTCCTTCAATGTTATTTATTCATGCTGAAGTTATGGACGTCTTATGACTCTACTTGATACCACTACTATTACCACCATCATCATCATCATTATCTTTGGTTGAACGTCCGTTTTACATGCTGGCATGCGTTGGACGGCTTTAAGATATTGACTTTCAAACTAACATATCTCTGGCCAGGTCTTTATTTATTCCTTTCTTTAAGTACATTTTTACTGCTTCCTATGTTTTCCTTGGTCTTCTCCTGTGAACTGAACCTGTCACCTTGACTGTTCTACATCTTCTAACCTAAGAACTCTCATCCATTCTTTCAACTTGGCCATACAATCGAAATCCCCTGTTCTGCACACATCTCCCTATATTGTCCAGCTTTAATCTTCCTCTGAGGTCATCAGAACTAAGCATGTCTTTAAGACTCACATTATACATCCATCATATCATTCTCATATCATTTCTCTCCATGCAACGCATGTCCTCAACCCTCACTGGCCAGGGTTCACTTCCATACATCATCCCACTACATACACATGCCTGATAGACTCTTCCTTTGGTCGACAGTGGTAACGCTCTAATAATACTAATAATTACTTTACATTTAAACATATTAGTAACTTGGTAACAAAAAAAGCAAACATTACTTTTAACTTTTTTTTACTATTTCTATCTTGAAGTATTAAATGAAAAAACTTTGCCAACTTCCATATGATGATGATGATGCTAGAACTGCTTTCTGTTTGTTTTCCTATGATACTACTACTAACAATAATAATAATCATATGCTTTAGTAAATAGTAAAAAAGTAGAATTTATTGTGATGACGTTGCTAATAATTGCTACTTATGGAAAGTAAGCACTTCGTATACATGGGGTTAAGGGATGGGACCAAAAGATTCTTGGATTCCTTAATTTTCCACGTTGAGACACGGGTCATGCTAGTATATACATATATATATATATATATATATATATATATATATACAGGACCGGCGGGACAGTTATAAAAGTGAGGGGGGGGAGGGCTCTCCTAAAAAGTGGGGGGGGGGGCGGTTAAACACATGCATATATAACTTCATTATTGATGACCGTAAAGGGGGGGGGGTCTGGGAAAAGTGCAACCGAAACATGTATGCACATATGTAACCAATAATGTTTGTATAAATAAAAATTTATACTTATATATATATATATATATATATATAAAATATAAAATATATAAAATGAAGTAATAAAATAAGGTGTCAATCAAATTTTATTAGAATTCAAAGTTCAAGCAAAGTATCCTTAAGTCCTTAGCTCATGAGTTTTCAAAGATAATTCTTCAAGCGGGCTTAAACAGGAAGTAAAACAGACATAATTTCAGATCTATTAAACTCATTCTGAGATGTAGACAATTTAATATCGCCTTCTGTTCGTTAGGGATTTGTCATGTCTGGTTGAATCGCTGGGGAGAGAAGATTACTTATTTTTTTCGCTTTGCTGGCAAGATGCGACCGGGATTCAGTCTTATTTTGCTCAATTCAGATTTAACGGGTTTTCTAATTGAACAACAAACTTTGATTTGACTTGGGTTGCACATGTCGGGATTTTGGAACTTTGATTGGACTTTTTGTATTATTTGATTTATTTATCATTAACATTGAATATTGACACATTTCGCGACTGGATAACTTTGCCAGCCCCTTCAATTTCACGTATATGGACTGCTGTTTATAACTTGGAGTAATGTCTTTCCTGATTATGCTTCTCAATTTGTATGACCTGGATGGACTGTATAGATTCAACAAAAAGTATGTTC
Source organism: Sepiola atlantica (assembly GCA_963556195.1). Lineage (NCBI taxonomy): Eukaryota > Metazoa > Mollusca > Cephalopoda > Sepiida > Sepiolidae > Sepiola > Sepiola atlantica. The sequence continues at coordinate 62,791,113 of OY744537.1, read as the reverse complement.
TTGGGTTGATATGTTTGATGTTATGTATTTTTATGTATTTGTGTATATAATTTTATATATTTTCAAAGCATAATTTTATTACCTGTAGTAGTATAACTGCGGTAATGGTCCTCTGAAGAGAAGAATTATCTTTGAAAACTCATGAGCTAAGGACTTAAGGATACTTTGCATTCTAATAAAATTTGATTGACACCTTATTTTATTACTTCATTTTATATTATAATATTAATGCTCTATTCAGTTTTTATCCGGATGTTTCACTAATTATAAGATATTAGTTGACGCTTATATCTTTTGTTGGATTGCTTCATATATATATATATATATATATATATATATATATATATAAGAGAGAGAGAGAGAGAGATATGCACACACACACACACACACACATACCTACCTAACTTTATAGAGAGATGAAGCATATACACAACACATATTATAGTTGTTATTGTGATTTAAAAAAATTTTTTTTAACATAGTTCACCCCAAACAAGGCAGGACGCCATTGTAGACGTAAGGGGCTACTGAGAAAAAAGAAGATGGGAGAAGGTAGGGGCAGTCAACCTAGATTGGGATCTGTGCAGGGAGATGTCTGTTTACATTAGTTTTAAACTTCTGCATGTCTGTACTGTTGGGGAAACAGGGAGCAGGAAGGGAGTTCCAGAGGCCAGCAACACGAGGAAAGAAGCTATTTGAGTAGAAGGCTCTCCGACATCTGGGGACCTCCACAGTGAATGAATGAGATTTAGTTGATTGTCGAGTTAGTCTAGTGAATTTACGTCGAGGGGGCACCAGAGTAGCCAGTTCATCGGAGCATAATCCATTGAAGTATTTGTAAAACAAGCACAAGGATGCTACATTGCGGCGATGGGACAGAGGCTGATGGTTGGTTGACAGTGAGGGACTTATTAGGTTGGCGATTCTTTTTTGGACCTTGTTAAGGAGGGAGAGACTAGTAGATGATGCACCAGCCCAGATGTGACAACAATACTCCATGCATGGGCGGATGGTGGCTTTGTAGAGATACAGGATAATGTCAGGTGAGAGGAGTTTACTAGCACGGTAAAGGGAGCCAACCTTCTTTGCGGCAGCCTTGGCAATGTCTTCGATGTATTTGTTCTAATTCATGTTACCTGTGAAGGTTAGGCCGAGGAGTTTGAATGATAAACTCTCAGGTAGGATGTTATTAGCCATGACAATCGGTGGTTGGAGAGGTTCTTTGTAGTTATTGAAGGAAAGGAGCTTTGTCTTAGCGGCATTAAAAGTTACCAACCATTTGTGACCCCAATCCACTACAGCCTGGAGGTCATTTTCTAAGGATTCAGCCAATGCCTCGGATATAATTGTGTCGGTTTTGCCAACATGGCGAGAGTAAAGCGTGGTGTCGTCAGCAAATAAACCAATCTCAGACACTGTGTCATCAGGGAGATCGTTTATATAGATCAGGAACAACAGAGGCCCAAGGATAGATCCCTGGGGTACACCAGCATTTATGTCATGTTGCTTAGATGAAAGGCCATCAAGGACAACCTGGATTTTTCTTTTGTCTAGGAAGGATCTGATTATATTAAGTAATTGCCCAGTAATACCGTATGAGCGTATTTTCAGGAGAAGCCCTTTATGCCATACCTTGTCAAAGGCCTTGGATATATCAAGCGCCACTGCCCTAGCTTCTCCTGCCTTGTCAAGTGTATGATACATGCGTTCAGAGATGACCGTTAGGATGTCCGCAGTAGATCGTGCTTTTCTAAATCCATACTGGCGGTCAGATAGAAGTTTACCATTATCTAAGTGCCTTACTATCGCTAGATTGATTAAGGATTCAAAGATTTTAGCAAAGATCGGCAGCAGACTGATTGGGCGATAGTTGTGAGGATCGGTTCTATTCCCAGAACTCTTGTAGACTGGTACCACAGAGGCAATTTTCCAGCTATCAGGGAAGCAAGATTCAGCTAGGCATTTATTATAGAGTTTGGAGAGGACAGGGGCCAGTTCAGCAGAGCATTTCTTTATTACTAATACTGGTATAAGATCAGGCCCACAAGCTTTGGAGGTGTCAAGGTTTTTTATGATGTCTCTGACCTGGGATGGGGTGATGACCAGGTTATCAAGTGTGGATTCGGTCCGCAATGGGAATTTGGGGAGGATTGGTTTGGTTGTTTTGTTTTACGGCATATCAACCTTTTTCGGGTTATTTAATGCCGAATCCAGTCATTTTGGTTAAAAAAATTTTTTCTTCAAGTTCTTTATATCTTCAAATATTTATTCATGGTGTTTGGGTTCGTTGTTTTGCAGAGGAAAATTGTTGTTTTTGTTTTTAGCTTTGCAGAACATGATTGAGTTTTGCAAAGGGAAAGGGGGAAAAACAATAACACCAATGTTTGGTGCATTTTAAGTCAGGAAGCAGGTATCTTCAGACCGCCTGATCTGGTAGCACCAGTTGTTATTATGGCGATTATATTTTAAAATAAGAATAAGAATAAAAACATTTTCTATTTACTTTAGTTATAGATAAAAGTAGTACTTTGCGTGAACAATCTTTAATGTTTACACAGAGCAAGGATTTTAAGCTTCTTTTAAATAAATCTTTTTACACTGTATTAGCAGTCAATGTGAAAGAAAACTCCAATGCCGCACAGAAAATACGTATATTAATGAAAGTTTTTGATAGAATTTCATTTTCAAATTTCCTTTTAAATAATTACTTCAATGTTACTATTTTTGTTTCAACAGCTAAAGCCAATTGCTTGTGTTTAAAGTTCATTTTCTATCAATTTAGTGCACATTTAAGACTAAAATAACGATAGAAGAAAAACTATTCGACAAATTAATCTTTCATTTTCATGAGAAAAATCTCTAATGAAAATGGCCTTTCAAATTAGAGATAAACGTTTGTTGAAAGAAAATGGAAATAAAAACGAAAATAGACAAACGTTTAGAAATAACAAGATCATTTAAAGCGGAAGAAGAAGAAAAAAAAGGCAATCGTTTAGAAGAAAGAAAGAAAAAATCCGGAAAATATAAAATTATTTTAATCTTCTGTTTGTGCAAGTTACATTTAACTCTAACCATTTTCAAATTGAAAGAAAATAATCAATAGTTTTTTCTTGTTTGTAGGATGGGCAGCAGAAAAAAAATAGTTTAATCTGTGAAAAGTACACAAAAGATTGAAAAGCATCGAGCAATAGACAGAAGAAAGAAAGATTGCACAAAAGTTTACCGCCATAAATAAGATTTAAAGCAATACAAAAAAAACATGTTTTGTTTAATTAGCTTCTAAATGCAACAACAGTTAAAGATTTACTCACAGTAAAAGAGAAACAATCTTGTTTTCTACTTAACAAAGACTGTTTAGATTCATTGATACAAGAAGGGACACCCGTGAAAATTAATTTCTTTTAATGGAGTCGTTATGTCATGTAGCCTTAAGAAATGCCTTCATATCATTAATAGACAATCTACTCATGTAAATACAAAGCTATAATGAATAACATGTAATTACAACGCTATGAATATGGCATAATCATGTTCACACTTTGGTTTTCATTAGATCACCAAAGTTAAGCGACGTTGAATCTGGCCAGTACCTAACGGGTAACCATTTGAAAATACCAGGTGCTGTATGTGAGAGAACAGTAAAACGTTGCTGCAAAAAAAAAAAAAAATACAGCCCTGAAGATGCCTTTTGCAAGTACTTCAGTATAAGCTGTTAATCCACACATATATTGATACAACGGAACAACCGCCTTCTTGGTGGAAGTTCCGTTCTTAATCATGTGGCAAAGTTCTCCAAAGAGAGTATACAATCGTTTAGTTAGAAATAAAAAATACAATTAATAAATAAAAACATATTTTTTTATTACTTACATATCATAATAATAGGTAGAAAGTTTGCTTTCTAGAATCTATCTACAATGTTGTTTTAATCAAATCATGTAAACTTCCGATTTATTTCTTAGCAATAGCATATTGTCCAATAAAGTGATTCTTCTCCTGCTGATTCCCAGCCTTTTGGGCTGGGATCAAAACGTAGTATCTTTGCAGTCCTTGGTTAGAGAAGGAGGCATTATTTTTAAACACTACTGTTTATTAGAAAACAAGTCAGCCATTTTAATAGATTACTTTGTGAAATAAAAATTCTATTTAGAAACAATTTATTAAAAAAATTACTTTACTGATAAACCCAATCCACTATAATGAATTTTTGTTTCTTAGAAAACAAGTCAGCCATTTTATTGAATTACTTTGTGAATTCTTTTTATCTTGCTTTAAATTAATTTGCTATTCGTTATGTATTATTAAAACAACGTTAACTTAACTCCCAGGTTAAGCCGGATAGGGATAGTAATATTTGTTTCTTGTAATAGTTTAATATAGTATGTCTGTATTATGTGAGCTGTATTAGGCTATAACAATAACTTATTGTCTTTTTAAATTATTTTCGAACTGGTTTCCTCAACTTTAGCCCGTTTTGACCTCTGACCTTCCTCAGGTGTCTTGTGTTGAACTTGGGGACTGTCATGGAATTTTGGATCCAACCTGTTATATTGAATAAGAGACACCAAGTATGTTGGTTAAAGTGTGCAAGGTATCTTGAGGTTCTGAGTTCCAACTTGAGCAAAGAAAGCAAGACGATTTAACAATAAGGTCTGAAAAATGAAAACTTAACTGTGTATCCCTAGAATTCTAAAGGGTTGTGTTCAAAATTCCATAACAGTTGCAGAGTTCGACACAAGGCACCTGAAGAAGGCCAGAGGGGAAAAAAAAGTCCGAAACCTTGTGGTAGCAACAACCAAGATAAGAAAAACAGTCCAAAAATAATGAACAACAATGATGAAAATTACTCAACAAAAGAATACAGACAAACACTAACTTACTTTAACATTATTTTGGTTAAAAAGCTTGAGTAATAGGATAGAGTTAGCAGAATGCCTTTTAATTAGCTACAGGAAAATTTGTATAGGAGTGAAAATCGAAAACATGCATACAAAAGAAAAACAAACAAAAGTCCTACTCTCGAATTTATTAACAATACTCCAAAACACACGGAATATTGTCAATGGAATAACCTGACACAAACGACATCAACTCAATCTTTCATTTTTTTCTCTCGCTGAACACTCGACGTGGTTCGCAGCTCGTCTCATCAAGCACTGCTTTACTTTATTGCTGACTATTAAAAAAATATGCTTCACTGTCTAACACAAACACCAAATTTCGATTCTAATAAGACCCCTGATGCAATCCTCTACATATATATTCTTAATTTTATAAATTGGTTTGGTTGAGTATAATATCTTTGTGGTGAGAGGGTGGAAAAATAAAGTTAATTCCGTCCATTGAATAATGGAGTCGAAGCAAATTCATTTCTTTACAAGTTTGAATCTGTAAAATTTATCTGACTGCAAAACGATACACAATGAAATATGCCCCCCCCCCCCAGCTTAATAATGACAGATTTGGATATTTTTTAATGTTTTAACCATTTATTATGTATCACTTTCTCTTTTTAATTGGATTTTTTTAGATTTTGTTATTTAAAAAATAAATAAATAAAAACAAACCATTCAATTTGCAGATTTCTTGGGTTGGAGTTTAACCGTTTAAAATTCCAGAGGTTGAACCGTAAAAAAATAAAGACAGTCGCCACTTAATGACCCATTTTTCCTTATGTATCATTAAAAAAATAATTAATTCTTTAGATTTCATTCATTAAAAAAATTCAAACGTTGAATTAAAAGAACTTTTAAAAACTTGACTGAACATTTTAAAATTAAAACAATATAGAATATTTTTATGCATTCAAAACAGCAGGGTGCCTTTAAAAGTAGTAACTTACAATTCATATTTCAATCTAGATTGAAATATGAATTAATAACACCGGTTGTTAATGAGTGATGGTAGGAGTATTATTTTTTGAAAAAGTAAAAATTCATCAATCGTCTGTATAAGACTAATAAATAATAAAATATCGATCAGGATTAAATATTAAAATCAATTGTAAATACAATTTTTCTTTTTTAAGAACATGGATCAATATTTGTCTTAACTGACTTGTGAAACAGAAGTACTTACCGTGTATTAAAAAGGCTATTAATGTCAAAGAAATGTCGAATAGACTGACTCTACTTTATATATACGATGAAAAATATTGATCTGAATACATAGTTAATGTTTTTGGTGTCACATGAATAATGATTATACGAATGTGTTTCTGAGTATTGTCATGTTGACTGCGAATAATGTTCTATGTTTTTGACATCCAATCCGATATTCCTTTATTCTGTGAATTTGAAATGTGTAAAAAGGTATATGGAATAGACAGTCTGAACGTCCGGAAGAATGAAAGCGTAGTTCTAGGTAGCATTCGTTACTTAGGTTGCAAATCTATAGTAGCTAACAGAGAAAAAGAATAGCATAAAAAATGAACCACAAACAGTGTTTTTCTCAAAAACATAATCCCATAAACAACAGTCTCTGGTGACATTAGGGGATGTGGGAGTAGATGTTAGTTTGAAAGTAAAATTACCTCCGACCTCCTCTGAAAATAGCTGTGTTCAGAGAAGGTGTTCAGCCAGAAAAAAATGTAAGAAAACTTGAAAGAGAACGAAACGAACATATTTTCTGAACACATGCATCAGGAATTGGCCTAAGTGGTTGGCGGAACAGATTAGTACATAAAGGTTTTGGGTCGAAATCTAAACTGGTCAATGAAATAGGGGAAATTGACTTTACTTTATTATATAGATATATAAATTATTACTAGTGGAAATTAAAATTTCTCAAGAGTCTAATTTGAGTGTCTGGACAACTGACCCCACAGTCCTGTGCAAAACTCACATTAAATTCCAACAAAAAGAAAATGGTAAATGCATCTTGTAAAATAACTTCATTAGTCAGTTGATTAACATAAAAAACCATGGCAACTTCAACAAATATTAATAAAGGTTGATTGACTTTGATTAATGAATAGTTTGATGTTAGATTTAAAAAAAAAGATTTGAGTAATTAATTTAATTACTAATTAGAAGGAATAATATTCTAAAATAAAAATGCTAAGAACATTTGTTGATCCCCGTTGTTTGAGACAATGGATACTCTCTGAAAAGGTATATCTGTGATGAGGAGTTTACAGTAAAGCAAAGGTTTCATACTAACTACATTTCTCCTGACATTCCTTAAGTCCAATGATGAGGAGAAATAAAAAACAACTGAAAGTTATGTTGTTATAAGTGGAGATGGACTGGTGTTATTTCAGAATGTCCTTGTAGACTAATTGCTCTACTAAGGCTTAAAGTCAGGTCTACCCTACTACTTCATGCCATCCTTAAAGATATTAGAGAAAATGACTTTATAACCTTTGTATTCTCAAATGGTCACCTCTCTGAATATTGACCAGGCTCAATTTTGCTTAACTTGTGATGGTGATTCATCAAGACGTTTAAACAAGATATAACCGCAATAATCGCTCATTATCAGATGATTCTATTGTTAGCATTGGTTTCCCTGAGATCTTTCTAGTTAGAATTCTTTCTAGAAAGACATAGGGTACTTACAGGAGGGACAATGTGAAGGTTGCCAACATCCTGAGTGAAAGTGTTTGAAATTTTAAATTGCACTAGCTGTTAGTTACCCGGCACTGTCCGGGAGTGTTTTTACTTGCAGTTTGTTTTGCTTTGCATTTGTTTAACTGTGTCGTTTCTTTTTTCTATTTTTTTATTTTTAAATCTGGTCTTCAGCTGGTATTAAACATAATTCTAAATTTCGGTAATTATTTTAGTATTTGGCTCAGCTTTGCTGGCACAAAATCAAATAAGTGTGCTGTGATCTAATTTCTTGTCATAATCGAAATGTGTGAGTGGGATGCATATGTATGCAGTGGAACCTGGCCTGTGAGAGTTGAGGACATACGTTGCATAGAAAGAAATGATATGAGAATGATACGATGGATGTGCAATATGAGTCTTAAAGACATGTTAGTTCTGATGACCTCAGAGGAAGATTAAATCTGAACAATATAGGGAGATGTGTGCAGAAGAGTTGAGGTAGTAGATTTAGTTCACAAGGGAAGGAAAACATGAGAGGAAGTGATAAAGATGGACTTGAGGGGAAGAGGGATAAATAAATCCCTGCCCAGAAATAGATTGCTATAGAAGTCTATTTCTTAAAGCTGTCCAACACATGCTAGCATGTAAAATGGACGTTAAAGTGAATGTGATGATGATGATGGATATCAAAAGATATATGTAATAATCTGACAGTATTATCTTCACAGGACAAATTAGTCCTCTTCGTAATGACTATCTAATCAGAACTATTGTGACAATGTAATTGTCTGAGATCAACATTTTTTGCATGCGTAGATACAACTGTAGTTCGAACGTGCATAAAGAAAATGATAGTTTGAAAATTAAAACGAGTAAAGATTTAACTAAATAAGCATGTTCTGTTTAGCGTAGAATAGATACCCAAGTATTTATCTCCCTTTGCCAGCCCTTTTTTCTATGGCGAGTCTTCTGGTGCGTTGTCACCGATCTATTTAGCTGCTTTCTTCACGAAGCCTCATTTTCTATCTCTTTAAATATCCTGACATTTTAAGCATCGACGGTAGAATTATTGCCTTTCTTCCCTCTAAAAATAGAATTAAATAGTGCTAGTATTATTTTTTTTAGTATCATTTCTTTTATCTAAACGAACTTTGTTTACTTTCTCCCCACGTGTTACCCTTATTTCTCGTCGCTTGTAACTCGCCTATTTCCAAACATAATTTGTATTTTTTTTTTCTAGCATTAGTTTATGCTCGAATATTTTCTATTCTGTAATTTTATTAAGCTTACGGTTCTTTAAATTTTAGTAAATTCCTTGTCTCTGCTTTGTCTCCATTTTGTATTTATGTGTTTCTGAAGCAATGTTTTTATTCCTTTTCAGTTTTACCTTTGTCGATGAACAATAAACCTGTGTCTAAAATATACCATGCCTCAGAGTCTTGATTGTCGGTAAGAGTTTATGCTAGCTGCCGACATTTGCACATATTTCTATGAAACATATGCATCCCGGAGAAAGCACAAAGCATAAGGAAAGATACAAACTAAAATATTAAATGGCTTAGAATTAAAGAAGTACCCTTCTCCCCCCGGGGGAGGGAGGTACACAATGTTGATATTTTACTTAGGATTCGGTTGGGACTATCTGGACAGTTAAAGTCAAAATTATTAATAATAATTGAACAAATTGCTTACTGTTTTTTTCTTTTCTTTGCATCTTAGCCTAAAAGTAGAGCCATTGAAATAATGTGTTTAAAAAAAGAGACCCCCCCCCCTCTCTTTAAGGCTTGGTGGTCGAATCAACCAGTGAGATCCTATTTAGGTCCCACCCTTCTCTGGACCCTTGTTGGAGCTGATAAAGTGGCTCAATTCATGTGTATTAAAAGATAAAGTCTAGCAGTTAAGAGGAAAGGGGCAGGGAGAGACTTAACTGAATTTCAGAGGGTCTCTTTAGTGTCAGCCAAGTCAGTTAGGCCCAGGAGGTTTCTGACAAAATACATCACTGAGTCTGCTCTGGGTATCCGGGTAGGGTATCCATTCAGAACAATATGTCTTAGCAGCCTATGATAAATATCATTCCCACTTAGAAATAAGAAATTATTTTTTAGTGGCCATTCGACCTTGAATTTGATAGAGATATTTTGAAACCTTGCAACACCTTAGTTATTACCTTGAATTTGATAGATATAGTCTTGGGTGTTGCAATCATCATCATCATAATCATCATCATCATATTCGGTTTAATGTCCGTTTTATATGCTGGCATGTGTTGGATGGCTTTTAGAAATTTACTTGCAAAGTAACCTATTTCTGGCCATGTTTTTATTTATCTCTCTTTCTTTCAAGTCCATTCTTATTACTTCCTCTCATCTTTTTCTTAGCCTTCCCTCTACCAACTGACCCTGCTACCTTAACTGTTCTACATATACTATAACCCAATAACTTCATCCATTCTTTCAATGTGACAATACCATATATAGTTATTTGACTATATTTTGAACTTTGCAACACCTAACTATTCCAAATAAAAGTTAAGTTACCAACAGTGTTTGTCAGTCACGAATCTTGTTTCCAGACCATCCCACTTGTGGTCTGCACTGAAAAGATGAGAGAATTTGTTTACGACAACTAAGTAAGTCTGATTGCTGTCACAACCAACCATCATTGAAACAAAAAAGTGGGCTGCTAAACCTGTTCATCTACAGATAGGTTGGACGGCATAAAACGAGAAGGGGTACCGGATTACATTTGGTGCAGTTCGACCAGGATATTGACCTTTTGCCAGAGAGAGAAAAAGAGAGAGAACGTGGAGAAGACACAGGGTACAGTAGGCACAGGATGGGGTGGACTTCCACTAACTCATTGATACAAAGAAAATATTAGGCGGAACGAGAGACAGACCGATCAAAACAGAGTTTCTTTCCAAGAATTTCCCACCTGTGGAACACATTACCATGGGGCTGCTTCCCTGCAGACTACAACATGGCCGTCTTCAAATCTAATGTCAACATAAACCGTCCCCATAAGTAATCAAACTTTATTCATTAATCATTTTTAATCGCTTGATATATTCTTCATCATTAAACACAACAATCCATCCATCTCAGTGCATGGTCCACCATGGTTTGGGATGTAGTGCAATCCATTAATCTCATTAACCCTTATTCTCAAATAACTTTTGGCCTTGATATGTGGTGACTCATTAGTAAAAAGAAAAAAAAAGCTATAATTTGTAAAGTTGATACTTAATTGATAGGAATCTGAAGATTTTGTTAAAAAGAATAATTAAATAATAAAAGTTTTAGAAATTGGTGCAATGTGTCATACACATCCACCTAATAAATGATTGTTATATTACATAGAAGATCAAATCACGTGCATGACTAGTCATAAGATTTAAAAAAAAATGTAGGTCAATGTTAATAATGTGACAATATATTTTATTATAAACACACAGTAGTTGTGTTTTTTTGTGCCTGTCAAAGTAATATGTACATATTGAGTCCATTTTGGCTTTGTACTGTTTACATTATATATATATATATATATATATATATTACAGCTGTTCACATGGGGTTGTGATGAAATGGACAAGTGGTTAAATTAAGACATGTGACGGTTGAATAAATAAGATATTACATAAATACTAATCTAATGGCAAAATTATGTTGAAACACTTATTCACTTCTCAAACTACTCAAGTTAAACAATGTTAACTAAGTTTACTTAGTTAATACTTAAATGGGTAACTTCTTGAAGCTGTAAGCAAACCCTCCATTCATATATAGCAATGGATGCCCGCCTAACTGAGAGTGACAAACTAGTTTCCTGTCACAAGGCTGGTTGCAGTTAGCTACAAAAATCGAAGATAAGCATCTATTTGATCCATAGGACTTCCGATGATCCTTGAGAGCTTTATTATGAGCCAGAGATCTGATGTTGTGATGAGAAATAGTCAAATTGATAAGCAAAAGTAAGTGATTTGCTGCAAAATTAAATGTATTAATTGGTTGTTTGTAATATGAAGTGATTTGCTGATTCCTGTTTGCAGAATGTTGAAAAGACAAGCTGAAATTGATTTCTCTGTCTCTCTCTCTCTTATATATATATATATATATATGTATGTATTATATTAAAGAAAGTCAAGTTCAAATATTTTAACTTAGTTGTATCACAAGGAGACAAAAAGATCACTTCAATTATATAAATATAGAATAATGAAGCATTCCAAATCTCTATGATACAAATGAATACTGCAGGTCAAATTTAACTTCATGATTAGGACTTTAAATTTCATATTCTACTGAGTTATATATAGTATAAATTTTTATTTATACAAACATTTCTCTTAAGGTCTGAGGAAGTTGACTCTCTATTGGAGAGGATAACTGAAACACGTATGCACATGTGTAACTAATAATGTTTGTATAAATAAAACTTTATACTAAAAACAGCTCTACGTGTTATTGAGCACTTTTTATATACACTGAAATTTCAATGGATTAATATCTATAGAAACAAATATATTACATGTACTAAATATATATATATATATATATATATATATATATATATATGTAGCAATAGATAAAGTGAAAGAATAAAATTAGGTACAAATCAAATTTTCTTACAATTCAAAGTTCAGGCAAAGTTCTTTAAAGTCCTTAACTCATGAGTTTTCAAAGAAAATCTTCTCCTCAGAGGACCATTACCGCAATGATATTACTGCAGGTAATAAAAATTAAACTTTGAAAAATATATAAAAAAATATATATAGAAAAATACATAAATGTATATACAACATCAAATATATCGGCCCAAAACATACTATTTAGTGAAACTATACAATTCATCCAAGTCAACAAGTCTAAAATAGCTCCAGGCAAGACATCCAAGGTGTTGATTAAAGAATAATCCAAATGGTGAATGGTAGTCCAGGGAAACGCTTAATGGAGTATCATCACGCCGGCCAATACCCCGTCTCAAAGACGGCAGGGATAGCCCCATGAATCGTGGTCGCAGTGGAGGGGAGATAGATTGAGGCACTGGTTGACACTGGCTGCTCAACTACCATGGTTCGAAAGGGCCAGGTGGGGGTAGCAGCACCAAGGCATTCGACGGCACGGAGGTGAAATCTCGTGGGACCAGCACTGTTTGCATCAACATAAGAGGACGATGACTGACTATAGAAGTATTTGTAGTCGATCGTCTGGTGCCTGGGGTAGAGGCAATCCTCGGCATGGACGTACTCTGACGGATGGGGGGCGTCACTGTTGACACAAATGGACACGTTGAGTTCGGTGACGACCACTGTGCGGCGGGTGCGAACCCGGAAGCCTCGCCATGTGATGGAGGTGGAGTGGCTGAGTGCGAGATCAGCGATCAAGACTTCATCGCAACATTTTGCGATGGTAGGTGGACTGCCAGATGGAAGTGGACGACGGGGCCTCCGTGCCTGCAGAATCGAGTCGGGAGGTATGACACCAAATTAACGGAGTCACAGGAGACGAAGTGGAGAGGTGGATCAAGGAGGGGATTCTCGTGCCATGGAAAGAGAAACTTAAAGGAGGTCTGTTACCTCTCATGGCGGTGATCCAGCCGACCAAGGATAAGGTCTGCCCCGTGTTGGATTACAGGGAACTGAACAAACATGTGTCTTGCCATACAAGGGGTGACGTCATAGACGTTTGTGCAGAAACCATGCAGAGATTGAGACAGAAGGTTGGGGCGTCCACAATTGTTGATCTGAAGTCGGCGTATCTGCAAATCTATGTCGAGCAAGATCTCTGGAAATATCAGCTGGTACAATTCAAGGAGAAGACGTACTGCTTGACGCGTTTGGGTTTTGGGTTGAATGTCGCGCCAAAAATCATGACTGCAATACTAAAGCGGGTGTTGAAAGAGGAGGAGGACGTAAATGAAGCAACCGACTCCTATGTAGATGACATACTGCTGGATGAGACAGTGGTGCCAGCACCAAGAGTAGCGGAACAGCTCAGAAGGTTTGGTCTAACAGCAAAGGCCCCTGAGCTGTTAAATGGCGGTGCGGCTTTGTGACTCCACTTAGAGGAAGATGCAATGGGAGAGCTGCGGTTCACGAAAGGGAACGCTATTCCAGAGGTCACGGACAGAATGAGCAGGCGACAATTGTTCTCGGTTTGCGGGAAGTTAGTGGGCCATTACCCTGTAGCTGGGTGGCTCAGAGCAACCTGCAGTTATGTGAAGAGAAAAGCAGAAGGAGTGAAATGGGAGGACAGCGTTGGCGAAAATGTGGTGGCTGTGATGCGAGATGTCCTAAAGGAGGTGGATAAGGAGGACCCAGTGAGAAGAAGGCGGAGAGTCCCTAAGACAGAAAAAGGGGTCGTATGGTGTGATGCAAGTAGCATTGCCACTGGCATCGCAGTTGAGATTGGAGGTGAGGTGGTGGAGGACGCGGCCTGGCTTAGGAAAGCGACAGACTTCTCCCACATCAACGTAGCCGAGTTGGACGCAACTATCAAGGGCATAAACCTGGCATTAAGGTGGGGACTGAAAGAGGTGGAGCTACGTACAGATTCAGCGACCGTGCTGAACTGGGTGCAGGCGGCTGTGACAGAACAGCGGAGACTAAAGACAAAAGGTGCTTCGGAAATGATCATCATGCATAGAGTCGGGATCCTACAAGAGTTAATCGCCGAATTTGGATTGAAAGTCAGTGTTTCGTTCATACCTTCCGCCAAGAATAGGGCAGACAGCCTAACGAGGGTGAGAAGAGGGTTGATGGAAGCCTTGGACGAAACGACAGAGAGTGCTGATGAAACATGCTGCATGACCCATGAGGAAGTCAAGGACCAGCACTCTATGCACCACATGGGAGTTCACAGGACTTTGCATCTAGCCCGCAAGGTAGATCCCAGTGTTGCGAGGGAGGTCGTGCAGAAAGTAGTCCAGCAATGCGTGCGGTGTCAATCAATAGATCCGGCACCGGTGTCACATCATCAGGGAGAGCTCCAGGTGGGCGAAAATTGGAAGAGACTCGCCATTGATGTCACCCACTATCAAGGGGCTCAATATCTAACCATGATTGACTGTGGACCAAGTAGGTTCGCGATTTGGAGGGAGTTGAGGAGAGAGACGGCTAGTGAGGTGGCAAGCACAATGAATACAGTGTTTCTGGAACGTGGACCCGTAGACGAAGTCTTGATGGACAATGGGGCGGCTTTCCGATCAGGAACAGTCAGAGAGATGCTGGAGAGATGGAACATCAGACAATACTTCAGAGCCGCGTATAGGCCGGAAGGAAACGGCATAGTGGAAAGGAACCACAGGACCATCAAAGCGTTGGCTGAGAGAGGGGGAACCGCACCAGGAGAGGCCCTGTTCTGGTACAACATAACTCCCAAATCAGGGCAGGTGAGGGAGATGGTGCCACAAGAACAGATATATCGATATGTCTGGCGGCATCCAAGCGTTCCGCCACCGGAACAGAGTCGAGCAACCAGGAGCACAGCGCGACTAGAAGATGAAGTGTGGGTAAAGCCGCCTGGTGCGCGATGTACAACACAATGGGCGCGGGGAACAGTTACAGCCAGGAATTCGGGCAGTAATGTGTCTGTCGATGGCGTGCCAAGACATGTCGTGGACCTAAGACCTGTGGAGAGGCATGAGACGGAGTTGCGAGAGAGGCCAACAGCGACCGATCTGAATGGAGGTGTGCGTGAAGGGTCACCACGGAGATCACAGCGAAGCCGGCGACCTCCAGTGTGGACTTCAGACTATGTAATGTGATCAGAGATCAGGGGGTGATGTTGTATATTTGAATGAGACGACGACAAACGTACAACTTACCTCGTGTGGGGAGCCGGGCACAATGAAAGAAAAGAAAGAGAAGGAGCAATGCGTTTTTATGGGAAGGAAGTACTTCCGGCGGAAACGGAAGTACTTCCGTCGGAAACGGATTATGGGAAGGAGGCTGCACTATAAGAGCAATCAATGTTTGGGTAAGAGCGGGGGGGGGGGCAGTTGCCTGAGAAACACGTAGTGCCGTCATCTAAAGTGATAGAAGGAAGAAGAGAGAGAACGAAAGGGAAGAAGAAGAAGGAGAGAAAGAGGAATTTATTTTTATTTCGGGTTGCTACCTACTGCCCGAAACTTAAGAACACTTCCATACATTACATTTCAGTATTCCCAGAGAACTTAAGAATTTGGTAGGAATACTTGTACACATTTCACAATTACAATTTGGGTAACGTTTTCATAAACAAAGTCGTTTGAGATCGTATTAACTATTACAGATTTAGCAGTCCATAATAATTGCCTTTGTGCATTCGGTTTATTTTATGGCAGTAATTACTTACTGCTTTGTCGACGTCTTGATAACGGAACTTTCTTTGCTGATGCACATAAGTCAGTCGAAAGCTGATTTTAAAAAATCGTAAGTATTGCTTATTGATGTTTTTCTGTTCTGTAACAAAACGTGGTGGTGGGGTTCATTTTAACTGCTGATTATAGGAACGTTGTGATTTCGTATTATTTTTTCTTTAATCAGATATTTCCGATTACTTCATTACAACCAGAAAATGCATCAATTTTACTTCAATAAAACACAAATCAATTTATCAAAGACTACAATTATTATTTTGTATTATTTGGATCTTTCAGATGATTATTTGATTCTTTCAAGATGAGAACAGTAATCCAAATAATCCAAATTATCAAACCTCATCTCAAAAATACTGAAATACAATTATAAAGGTAATTTATGATTATTCGCTTCATAGTTTTACATTTACATTACATTTTGAAATGTTTATTTAATTTTTCATGTTATATCACATTTACTTTTTGGACAGTATCGAGAGGTGACTTCATTGGTTTGGTCACATTGAAAGAATGGATGAGAGTGCTTGGGTTAGTAGATGTAGAACAATCGATGCAGAAGGGCCAGTTAGCAGGGAGAGGTCAAAGAAACATGCCAGCATGTAAAACTGAATATAATGATGATGATGCTCAAATACTGAATGGAGTAAGCAATTAAATTTTATGAAAATGGACAAGCGAATTAATTAAAGATAGAGAAACAACAAACCAAAGGCAAAAATAAGAAATACAAAAATATAATCAAGTAATAGAAAATAACTAAAATCTTATGATAGTATCTGTGAAAGGTAATTAAAATATTTAAAATATCATTTTTGCTGATTAATGGGTGGTTTGTCAAATAGCCATTTCTGCAATTTCATACAAAGTCTTCATTTATTTTGATAATAATCATTAAGGAAAAACATTTTTCTTTAAGAAAGTATTGTAGTTTGCTTGAAGCATTGTGTGTCGTGTATAGATAGCTTTTAGAAGGCTCTGATAATGCAAAGGTACGAACACTGGTTGAAAGAATGGATGAGAAAAAAGGTGATAAAAAGACACTACGTAGTAATTTTCTATTTATATTTTACTGTTTCATCTTCGATCAATAGCGATTAAGTAATGGAAAACATGTAAAAGTTCTGATATTTTGAGGATTACCTTCTCTTTAAATCATCCCCATTTCACAGCAGTAGGGGATATCGTGTGTTGGTCAGAAATAGGTTTAGAATATTTTTCTTTGTTTTTTTTTTTCAATTCTATTTTTATGTTTCAGAATTTTTTAAGATGAAAATTGATAATTTATATTATTTGGACTACTATATTATTTGGAATCTTGGTTGTAATTTTCACAACGTTTCAGACCTTCTTCAAGTGCATCTTGCCGAACTCTGGAATTTCGAACTGAACCCGTTATTTAATCTACGGGGGTAGATTGTTCTTGTTCCGTCAGCCATGACCTGGTAGAAATGTTACGTAATTTTTATTTTATTCTCAGTATCGCCAGTAGTGAGAATTGATATTTCTACATCCAGAAGACTATTACTTAAAACTGATTGTCACTCAATGCCTTTATCCCTTGCACTGCATGTCAATGTGGCAGTGTTCTGGAGGTTGAAGGTCAAATCCTCAATACAGGCAATAATAGCTGATAATACATATTCTATTTTTGTCGGATATTCCTTCGCAATCGTCTTAGTGGTTTTATTCCCATGTGTGAACTGTATCTGAGTTGTGATCTTGGATTTAATCTAAATGGCTGAAATCTGCTTTGATCGATTAATTGACTATGAATGCTATGAAGTCAAGTTAACATTCACCATCACCGACCATGTTTGTATGTTGTTCATATATTCCTATGGCCTTTAATTATCAGTACTGAATGAATGCTATGAAGTCAAGTTAACATTCACCATCACCGGCCATGTTTGTATGTTATTCATATATTCCTATGGCCTTTAATTATCAGTACTGGATGAATGCTATGTAGTCAACTTTACATTCACCATCACCGGCCATGTTTGTATGTTGTTCATATATTCCTATGGCCTTTAATTATCAGTACTGAATGAATGCTATGAAGTTAAGTTAACATTCACCATCACCGGCCATGTTTGTATGTTGTTCATATATTCCTATGGCCTCTAATTATCAGTACTGAATGAATGCTATGAAGTCAAGTTAACATTCACCATCACCGGCCATGTTTGTATGTTGTTCATATATGTCTATGGCCTTTAATTATCAGTACTGAATGAATGCTATGAAGTCAAGTTAACATTCACCATCACCGGCCATGTTTGTATGTTGTTCATATATGTCTATGGCCTTTAATTATCAGTACTGAATGAATGCTATGAAGTCAACTTAACATTCACCATCACCGGCCATGTTTGTACGTTGTTCATATATTCCTATGGCCTTTAATTATCAGTACTGAATGAATGCTATGAAGTTAAGTTAACATTCACCATCACCGGCCATGTTTGTATGTTGTTCATATATTCCTATGGCCTTTAATTATCAGTACTGAATGAATGCTATGAAGTCAAGTTAACATTCACCATCACCGGCCATGTTTGTACGTTGTTCATATATTCCTATGGCCTTTAATTATCAGTACTGCTGCCATATCTGGAGAGGTGCCACTCAGAACACTTTTTCTTACTATTACAGAGTACAAAATCAACTTCACAATCTAGTCTCTTCTCTACAGCTCCTTTTTCACAGAAGAGACAGTGTTAGTCTTTCTCTACTCTATCATTATTTCCATGGAAGGTGCTTGACTGAGCTCTAATCTCTGCCCCCCCCCTGCAAGACATTCACAGCAAGAACTCGCCCTTCTACTACCATTGCCAAGAACTTTCCTTTCTTCCTCTGTATGTCAGATTTTCAAAGTCAGAACCAAATAGCAATCCGTCTGAGATATCTCTATTTGATTCATGCTAGCCTATTTTTTCGTTAGTTTCTCCCACTATGTTATCGTTTGCTTCAGTTTTTTCCTGAAAATGCTTATTCCGGTTAATAAAACTATTACAATGGAGACAGATTTCTGGGATGCCAATGTCAATCAGCATAAAACCAAATGATACCATAATAAGTAAATTATATTTTAACATAATATTTACAAAATTAATCAATAATTTGCTACCTAAAAAAATTACAAATTACACTTTTCGTACAGTATTTTCACTATTCTCTGTGGACCTGCTTTCCTGTTCAGGCTAACATTCGGTAAGTACCTTCTCTTCTATTTCGGTTCTTAGCTAATTGTTTTTTTTTTTTGTACATATTGCACATTTATTCTAATGTCTGAGTGCGTAATTAAAAGTGTATTTTTCTGTTTACCATGCACTGCTATTTTGATCTAATCTAACAGATAAAGTTGTATTTCAGGTTTGTTTAACGTATTTCGTTTTTAATTGAAAAAATATTGAATTTCAAAATGAAGATTAGAATTGTTAATAAAGAGCTCAGGGCTGGAAAGGTAATATGCTGTTATTGAAGGATACATGGTTTATTCATTCAATTCTGGGCAACGCCGAGTTGTATGGCTGGTTTCAAATAAAAATATTAGTCTGGCATTATTTAAACTCATTTCTCAAAATTCTATTTTGAAAACAGGAAATATATTTTGAAGGAAAATATTTGCTGTGTATGCTTAATTCATTCTTACTCAAAAATGGTGCACAACGTTTCTATGTTTTTAGGCCGTTGTCCAGGAGCTAAAACGAATTGAGAACTATTGATCTAGCTCAGCAGTCGCCAACCTTTTGGGCTTCATGAACTACTAAATTTATAAGTTTAAATTTGGCGCACCACTAATATGAATTTAGAAAGAAGAAAAAGCTACATGCATTCATATAATAATAATAATAATAATCGAAAAAAATATTATTAATATAAAATGCATTCATTGAAAGTTGTAGTGTAATTATTTGAATAAAATTTTTTTTTAATTTGAAGTTTATTCAAGTATTACACGTTTTTTAGTGTGACATTTGTTCCTGTTTGTTTGAAATGAGGTTGTGAATATTTTACTATAATGACATTGTAGCAGCGAAGTTTACCCTTCGGTGCTCAAAATGAAAATGCTTAAACTCATTTCAGCACACACGACTTTGCGCACGCATCCGCCAGAATTAATAAAAACAAATAATAATATTCTGAACCAATCAGTGGATTTTTCTGAATTTATAGAAATTGTCCTTTTGGAATCACCTCGACCCCATATAAGGCCAGATTTTTCCTTCCATGATAGAGCAAACATTGACGTTTCTCCAGCCCCCATCACCCCTCTGTCGGACCTTGGGAAAGTTGGAAACGCCTTTTCTAAACTCACGCACATATAGCCACACTGACACAAACGCACTATGCATTAACATTTTCACTGTCTTATGCATACACACACTAAAGACGACACCCACACACTGCTTGAATCCCCTTTTAATGTCGTCTGCTGATTGAAAACAAATTTATAAACTTAACCATTTTAATACTTCTTACATTTATCACTGAACTTTCTAATATGAAAACAAATGATTATTGACTCTATTTAATAACTTTCAATGAAATGTAATTTATGTAATTGAGTGAGGAAGTTTTGATTACGATTTTTCAGAACTGTGGATAATTCACAGCCCTTCAGCTTCCTCGATATCTCAACTAATGATCCCCGCTTGTTCTGCAAGGACACTCAAATATGAACAATTATTCTATGTTTTCACATCTTCCATTTTAAACATATATAAAATATCTCTTTTGTGAACTTGTGCTTTTGTATTCTTTATTTTGTTTGTTTATCATATAACATTTTTCTCACTCTCTCACACATTTGAATATTACTTAAAACTGTTTTTCTTTAAAATGTTTCTATAAAACTCGGCTCTCCCAAAATCTCCCCCCCCCCCCAACTGGAACCCTAAAAAGGGTCCTCCAAAACGTTACTGCAAGGTAGAGAGCTGTGTTTATTTCAAGTCGAGTCTGATATGGAGCTTTAAATATTGTTGAAAATGAAATCAAAATTTTCATTGCTTTTTTATAGAGTGATGGGTATTCATATTTTTTTTATAGAGACCTCAAAATGAATCTTGATAAGGATGACTGGAATTTAGCTTTGAGACTGTCATCGCAAGATACACCGATAAAGGCTTTCTTTTTTATTCATACTTAAATTGCATTGTAAAAATTGAAATAAGGTTCCACCAATGGTCAGTGAACACCCGGTTGATGACTACTGATCTAGATTATGGCATGCAGTCGCTGTTTAGACAGATTAAATCAATCTACAGAGCTATTTAGATGGATTAAGTCAATCTACTTCATCAGCATTCAATGTCCTCACAAAAGAAAAAAGCTTTTAAACAAGTGTAAATAGACTTACTCCCGAGCCTTCTTGCTGCCATCATAAACGCCTGTTGGCAAATGGTTGATCAGCCCTAACCGTTGTGCAATTTTGATTTGTTCTTCTTCTGTTAAAAGGTTGGCTGGTCGACTAACATTTGGAGAAGGGTGGTACACTGGAACACTTTCCTAAAAAACAAAGAAAGGAGACAAAATATAATAATAATAATAATAATAATAATAATAATAATAATAATAATAATAATAAATATAGAGCTATAAATATTTGGGAGTTTTGGAAGCAGACACAATCAAATCAATAGAAATGAAAGAGAAGATTATAAAAGAATACCTGAGAAGAACAAGAAAGCTCTTAGAAACAAAATTATATAGCAGAAACCTAATCAAAGGAATAAATACCTGGGCAGTATCACTAATAAGATATTCTGGACCATTCATAAACTGGACTAAAGAAGAACTCAGGCACCTTGATCAGAGAACTAGAAAATTAATGACTATGCACAATGCACTACATCCAAAAGACGATACAGACAGACTCTACGTGAAGAGAAACGAAGGGGGAAGAAGACTGGTAAGTATAGAAGACTGTGTGGACGACACTAAAAAAGAGCTGGAGAAATACATAAACCAGAACACAGAAAGGCTGATTACCGCAGCAAGAGATACCGTCCCAACAAACAACGCAGGAAGCATCGAAACTGGACACAAACAGACAAGAAAAGAAAAATGGGAAGAAAAACAACTACATGGACGCTTCATAAGACTCACAAGAGAAGAAACCAACGCAAATAGCTGGACATGGCTAAGAAAAGGAAACTTGAACAGAGAAACGGAATCTTTACTGATGGCTGCACAGAACAATGCGATTAGGACAAACTACATTAAAGCTAAAATAGATAAAACCCAGGAAAACAATAAATGCAGACTGTGTGGACAAAGAGACGAAACAGTAAATCATATAATAAGTGAATGTAGCAAACTTGCTCAAAAAGAATACAAGAACAGACATGATTGTGTTGGGAAAGCAATACACAAGGAACTGTGCAAACAATTGAATTTCGAATATGCAGACAAATGGTACAAACATAAACCAGAAACAGTACTGAAAAACGAAAAACACAAAATCCTCTGGGATATGGATATACAAACAGATAAACTCATACAAGCAAGGAGACCTGATGTTATTATAATAGACAAAAAGGGAAAATCTTGTAAAATCGTAGACTTCGCCGTTCCAGCAGACCACAGAGTGAAGATCAAAGACACGGAAAAACGAAGTAAATACACAGTAATTGCCAGAGAACTGAAAGGAATATGGAGCATGAAGAAAGTTAGTATAATACCAATAATTGTAGGAGCACTAGGAACAATCCCAAAAAACCTGGAGAAAAGACTGGGAGAAATTGGAATCAAAGGGACTATCGAAACCATACAAAGGATGGCAATGATCAAAACAGCTGCAATCTTAAGGAAAATCCTCGAATGCGGAAACTAACACACATAAGCTACAAAGGCTAACCAGTCACAAGGAATTTACAACGGAGAAAACAAAACCACACAAAGAACACCACAACAAGAGCCAAGGAACAGAAACTGCAAGAAACAGCACTTCATACTCTCCCTCCCCCCCCACCAATAAATTACACCGGCCTCAGCTATCACTACACAAAAATAAACCAAAGAAACAGAAATTACAAGAAACACTATAAGCCCCCGAAAAAAAAAATATTAAAAAGAATTAAACACTTTTTTTTTTAAATAAGGAAAGAGAAAAGGAAAAAAATAAGGAATTGAAAGGAAAAAAAAAAAAATAAAATAAAACTTTTTTCTTTTTTTAAAATTAATTTAAAGAAATATTATTTTATTTATTTATTTTTTTAACTGGTGCCGGCCTAGGCTGACACCAGACAACATATTTGTAGAGGGTCGAGGAGGATAAGAAGACCGAGGAGGGACAGCACAAACCAGACCTCCACTGGAAAAGTGCAGAGAATGCTGAGACCTTGGGGAGGTTTATTGCCACCCAAATCCCAGAGAAGACCAATTGTCCTTACCAGCGAGAAATCAATAGTAAGAGGCTGTTGCGATACCGCATCGTTATTGAAAAGAGGTGAAGAATACTGGAAGTCTGGGGAGACTTGTTGTCGCTCAGACTCCAGGAAATACCACTGGTTGTTGTCGGTGAGCAATCACTGACGATGATCTGTGTGAGAACTCCTAGTGAGTACAAATAATAATAATAATAAATTGTAAAAGCACTAGGAATAGTTACAAAACTGGAAAAAAGACTTGGAGAAATTAGAATTAAATGGCGGATTGACACCATATGATGCACGGCTTTGATGAAAACAGATGAAATATTAAGGAAAATTCTTCAGTGCAGAAACCAACCCACATAACCAGATAACACCGACCAACCACAGATAAGTTGAAATAGAAATAGAACAAAAAATAGAGAAAGAACATCACACGAGCCCAAGGGAACTGAAACTGCCAGAAATCCCATAAACTGAATTTTGGTTGCAGTGCAAGATTGTCCAGTGTCAGGAAGATCTCAATTAACATTGAGATGCCGATCAGGGGAAACCAGATATGTCTTTTGGTTAATTGATGAAGTGTATCATACGTGGCTGGTAAAATACCGGAGCTCCTTGATTATAATATAGCAAAAATTCCAACAACGACGAAGGGCACTTGGAGAGAGCTGGGAAGTACACTATCCGAAACATTATAAAAATAGTCAGAACCAAAGTGAAGCAAATAGTATGAAATATGTAATGGTAAATAACTACAATATCTTTGTCAAAAATATCAAGCTGAAAAAAAAAAGCAACAAAAAAAAGCAACAAAAAAAAAACAAATTGAAGTTTTCTTTTGTACTTCTTCATGATAAATATTAATCAAGTATCTTTAGCAATTAAATTTGTCTACGACTTTTGTCTAATACAATGCATACAAAAACGTACTAACTCATACTTGCACATATGTTTCTTAAACATGCATGAAAAAGATATGTGAAATCTAGAAATGTTAAAAAGTGTAAAAGGACTGACTAATGCAGAAAGCTCTGATTAGTTGAGCAGTATCACATGTTGTGGAAGGGGCATATTTGAAATAGTTACAGTTAAGTTAATCAGTTGGTTAATGGTAGTGTAAGCATCAGTTCGGCCATCAATAGGCTCTCTCCATGTCTAGCCCAAAGGGGAAATATTAATAAAGGCTCCTTAGAGTACCATGTTGTATGAGTGTTCATATATCCATTATTTCTGGTATATGTATGGTATACTAATGCCAAATTACCATTATTATTGACGTTCCATGGGCACACATTTTATATCAAGATACAGTTAGGATGACTTTACAAAATCATCACAAAGATCTGCGGGAATAGGAAAATAGCAGCCTCCTGTTAAAATCCAAGTCAAAAGAAGGAAGTGGAGCAGACCCCATGAAAACCTGTTTTTAACATTACAAGAAAGACTCTCTGCTGGACACCTAAAGTGAAGCAAAAACAAGGCATACCAAAAACATGGAGAAGGTCCGCATATGGTACACAGGAGAGAACTTCAATCCATTGCTAAAGATCAGAATAGATTGAGAACTTTGTTTATACCCTATGATCTGAACTCAGAATCGAGAGGATTAGGTTAGATTATATCAAGATATCAACAAAAAAAAAACAAGAAAAACAAAAACATGGCTGACTAAAGTTGTTTAAAAATAATATGAGAATTGATGAAAAAAATCACAAACAATTAAATAAATGACCAAACACTTGTCAGTGTCAATTTTTTTAATTATTTAATAATGAGTCATTGCTTATTAAGGCTAAAAGCCACTCAAGGATTAGGGTTAATAAAATGGATAGGTTGAATGATTAAGAATATTATGAGAGGATTTAAAATGATAAATGGAATAAACAAAGTTTGATTACTCATGAGGACGGTTTATGGCAAGTATTTGTTTACATTGGATTTTAAGATGTAGGCTGCAGGGAAGTAATTCCGTAGTAATGTGTTCCACATATGAGAAGTTCGTGGAAAGAAACTTTGTTCATGAAAATTCTGTTTGATGTTAGGCACATGGAGGAAGAATGGAGCGTTCTTTGAAGTTATGGCAGCAATACAAGTTCTTGCTGTGAATGTCTTACAAGGCGGAGCCAGAGATTGAAGCTCAAGTGAATGCCTTCCATGGAAATAACAATCAATGAAAAACAATTGACTGTGATGTTAGTTAGTACAGTAAGGTTGTTGAGAGATACCAATAACTCTTGTTATCCAAACAAGATCATATGTTAATTTTGGTCAGATGTAAAAAGTAGCAGCAAGGATTTGTGAGAACAATCTCCTAATGGCCAAGTAGGAACAGGGAATTTCCTAGTAAATTATGATACGACCAACTAACCAGCGATTATTGTGAAGTTGAGTTAATACAATAATAGAAATATTCTATGTCGTTTATGGTCATTAGTTCAATCCATCGAAGGAGACGGCACTCATCACTGTCTACCAGTGATTGAACGCCATAAGTCGGTTTTGTTCTCTGTCAAGACAAATATTTCAACAGCCCCTATACTACAATCGAACCAAATTGGTTCCATATTAAAAAAGAATCTGCATAGAGGATAAAGGTGGATTCTTTTTATCTTCATTTTTACTCTCACACAGCATGAATGCCTAACCATTGTTTGCTTTTGTATTAAGTATTGATACGTGAGAAGAATCACCTTCAAACAAAGGCATTCAATCATTTGAATGGAGAAAACAACTGTCAACATTAAAGATGCATGAGACAATCAGCGCATGCATCTAAATAAGTCTGTTCAAATGCATGTGGGCAGTGGCGCCTGCCAATTGTATTCTAACAAATTAATTAAAATGCTGATTTTTAAGAGAGGCTAAACTATTCTAACTACATGCAGTATAAAACATGTTATTTTAATGTCAGTCAGTCAGTCAGTCTCTCTCTATCTCTCTCTCTCTTTAAAACTAGCGCTGAAATACCCGTCCAAGGACAGGATCATAATACTGAGACATTCTTGAAACATTTAATAAGAAAATATTATGGGATGGAATTCAAGATAGACGCTACTGATCATAGTCTAGCCAAACATTATCAAATCCATTCTAATCATAGTTAAATCCTTCATTGTATTACGTTTTAAATAATACTAATAAAGAGAAAATCTATCAGGCATGTTTGCATAGTGTGATGATATACGGAAGTGAAGCCTGGCCAGTAAGGGTTGAGGATATGTGTTGCATATAGAGAAATGATATGAGAATGATACAATTAATGTGTAATGGGAGTCTTAAAGACAGGCTTTAATGTGACGACCTCAGAGGAAAATTAAATCTAGACAGTATAGGCAGATGTGTGTAGAACAGGAGACATCATTGGTTTGGTCATATTGAAAGTATGGGTGAGAGTTCTTGGGCTAGTAGATGTAGAACAGTTGAGGTAGCAGGGTTCGTTGGCAGGAGAAGGCCAAAGAAAATATAGGAAGAAGTGATAAGAATAGATTTGAGAGAAAAAGGGTTAAATAAAGACCTGTCCAGAGTTTGAAAGTCAATTTATAAAAGCTGTCCAACACATCTCAGTATTTAAAACAAACGTTAAACCAAATATGATGAGAAAGTCCAACCTCAAACTACTTCAGAGCAATAAAAACAAACTGCTATAGTAAAAATTTTTTTTAAAAAGAACAAAATAGGGGGGGTGGCAGCGTCATAATTTTTGCTTTCCCTCTATTTTGTCCTTTAGTCCTCACATTCCATGAGCGATGTTCGTGACAAAGGGGGGAAATTTGCTGTTTCTGGGTTGGTTGTTGTTTTGAGTGAGTAGTATGTGAAGATTTCTACCCCCTGTACCTGGTACGGCATTTACCCTGGCCAGGTTGAACCGGCTTCTTCCGAAGGAGGAAGTTTCATGAGAGTATCAATTTCACAAGCGGTCCCAAGTTGCATGTATATCCCGGTTAGGGGAGATGACGACGTTAGATTTTTGCAGGGAGGTGTCGACGTCCTCCTACATACAACACCTGGTATTTCCACCCATTGATTAATAAAAACTAAAAGAAAAAACGAATGCAAACAAGAGAAAAGAACAGAAAGAAACAGAGTTAGAAAATGAGTGGGAAAGAAAAAAAACAACTTTCCTATTCAAAAACTCGATGCAAATAAAGAGGGAGTCAATTCCTAAAATGTTTGAATCTTCCGAATGAATGAAATCCCAAATTTCTCTAACATTATCGTTCATGAATGCAAGACAAAAATAAATCCCAAAATATTAGTAACAATCAACTATAATTTCTAAACACAGATTTTCACTGTATTAATTTATGTAAGGTCATGGGTCATGCTGGAATCCAATCAAAGCTGATCGAGAGTCTGCATTTAAAAGATTATCAGATAAAAATGACCTTGAAAGATCAGATGGTATAATAAGTTATTGACCGGATTCAAATAAATCCTAGTATCCCCCTCCTCCCGTTCTCTCTACTACAAAAAACAAAGCTCAGATAGATCAATTGACTTTACAGCCTTATTACGACTTAATCAAATTCGCATCAACTGTTTTAAAAGCTAAATATATCCAGCAATAATATGGTTTGGTTTTGTCCTTTTTATGGTGAATCAACCTTTTTGAGGGTTATTTAATTTTTGTCTTCCCCCTAATGAGTAATGATGAAAAATGCTCCCAATATCACATAAGGTTTTTCCCATACTTCAAACAAACGTTTATTTGTTAAAATTTAAATCCTTGCTATTAAAGTCTTGCTAACTCTACTTAAGCTCTACATAGGATCAGTTTGGTATGTGCTCTCTCCCATATTTAGTATGTTTTTAAGAGCTTTTTTTTTAAGATGCCTCCACAAGTATTTCTACAAGATGTCGATTGCTCAGTTCATCTGACACACTTAAGTTTGAAAGGCTATCAGTGATGAACGCGATCTCCTTCATGGACGTGAACCAACAGTTCAACGACTGAAGTCAATAAGTTTTCTCAGCCATGTCAAACCCCTAATAACATCTCAGGAAGAGATCAGACTACAGCTGTAGACCAGACGGCAAGACAATGCCCCCCCCCCCACCCTACTGACATTGGAATCTCCCTCGGTTCAGAGGCACCCTGGCTCCAATGGAAAACACTTAACTGCCTAAAAATGAGAATGATATGATCAAAAGTTGCTATAAGTATATGGAGCTACAAAACTCACGCAACCATCTGTGAATGTAAAGAGGTGGACAATACGATGCAACACTGACTTGTCTGCCCTTTACTGACCAACCAGTGCAGCTTGAAAGATCTTGCAGAGTACAAAAATAACACAAAGGACTGCGTAAAAAAGTGTGAAACTGTTGTATGACCACATGCTTCAAAGACACGCAAAGACAAAGTTTCTTATTTTAGATGCATCCCAGTATCTCTTAAGGAGGTACTGTCCGTCAGCCGATCTGTCATTTGAGTCAGTATTTATATAATACTGCATGAATAGTAGAAAATGGACCTTGGGTTTACTTTTGACAGCCTCATAACTCTCGCCCCTGCCTATTTTATCCTTTGTTCTCACATTCCATGAACGATGTTTTTGACAAAGGGAAAAGAATTGCTGTTTTCTAGATCGGTTATTGTTTAGAGTGGGTGGTATGTGGAGATTTTAAATCATCTCATAGTATACATCATCATTCAACTGTCAATCTATCCATCTCATTATTCCTTATCCTCAAGTGTTTTTTTTTCAACATCGATAAATGATGACTCATTCGTAAAAAAATAAATAAATAGATGAATAAAATAGGATTTTCGTTGGTCCGGATGGATGTGTAATGTGAGCCTTAAAGACAGGCTTAGATCTGATGACCCCAGAGAAGGATTAAATCCGGACAGTATGGGGAGATGTGTGCAGAACAAGAGACTGATGGCATAGAACAGTTGAGGTAGCAGGTTCAGTTCATAGAAGCCAAGGAAAACATGGGAGGAAGTGATAAAAATGGACCGGTGGGAAAGAGGGATTAATAAAAACCTGTTAGAGATAGGCTATTTTGGAAGTCAATTTCTTAAAGACATCAATCTAAAACAGACTTCAAACCTCATACGATGATAATATCATTGCGTTTAAATTTAAAATAGCATTTTCGTCACAGAAACGCATACATATCTGCTCTTGTTTTCGGTTTTCTCCAAACTCATTTTTAATCAGATGAATTTGAGTAACAAAATATTCTTTTAAAAAAATGAATTTAAAAAAAACTGACAGAGCGGTTGGTCATGATTTACAGCAGGATTTGAGCTCATTTTGTTAAGTGCAGGCAAAAACAGTGTGCAGCATTGCCATTGGTTTCCACAAAGCAGCCAACCAGTCTAACAAGATCGACACAGAAGAAGGAAAGAAGGTAAGTGGCTAAATAAGAAAAAAAAATGAGTCTATTCGAGATTTGTTTCAATCCATCTGTTTTCATTTTTGTTTTTTTTGTCAGACTATTATCCTTATCTTTATTGTCTGTTTTCATAAGGCTTAAATTGGCATACTTGTCAGATGATGAAACTGTTTTTTTTTTACTTTTGACTAATCACACTTTACAAATACAAGTATTTGGAGAGGTACATATCAACACCACACCTGACTAGCTGATTTGATGACTCAACTCTCAAAGGTGACTGTTTAATTGATGTAATGGATACCTGTGTGGACTATGGGATTGGCGAGGCAGACTTAAAATACTGTTGGGAAAGGTGTGCATTCACAATTTCGCCCCCTATTGTGTTCACTTAATCATATACAACAAATAATTCACTGAACGGATTGCATTTCGATATTAAATAATATTAAAAAAAAATAGGTTGATATGCCATTTAAACAGACAAATTAAACTGAAATCAAAAATGGTGGATTTACAGGGTGCCCACCCCTGCCTCCCCCTAAAATGCCACCCATGGAATTGTTAATAAAATTCACAATCCTTTCTGCAACCATATTTGGTACAAATAAACTTCAATCTATACCTGACTTGTCCACCAAGTTTCAGTCATGAATGTCCAACATCGTTAAATTATAAGCCCACTATTTGGTATAAATAAACGTTAGTCTATGTCTGACTTGTCTACCAAGTTTCAGTCATGAACGCCCAACAGTCTTTGTTTTATCACCGTTCAATGGTATGTGGAGACACTTTAGTGATCATCTATCTCATCAGTAGGAGGTGATATTTGTATAACTACAGGATGACCCAAATTAAATGCCACCCACAGAATAGTGAATAACATTAACAATCCTTTCTACAATATAATTTTTTTCGTAGAAATAAACTTCAATCTATGTCGACTTGTCTACCAAGTTTCAGTTATGATTGTCCAACAGTTTTTATTTGATTGCCGTTCAATGATAAGCACACCTGGATATGACGTGCAAAATTGTCAATAACTCTGACACATCCCTCTCTTTGGCACTGCCCTAATTTTGGCTGTGGTAGCCCTCTTCAGTTCAGGAAAAGTCTTAGGATTGTTTTGATAGGCATTATCTTTGAGATAATCCCACAGATAAAAATGGGGGGGGGGGAGGGTCTGGTGAGTGTAAAGCCCATTCAGAATCATGCCCCCTACTGATGAGACAATCACCAAAGTGTCCGGCCCCCATATCACTGAACAGCGATAAAGTGGCATGTAGTATAGAATGCCATGAACATAGCATAAAAGGTGGATATATGAAGAAAATTGTTAAACAAGAACACTTGAGGATGCCCCCCCCCTCCTCTGTCAACGCCCAATAATTCTCCACCTGAACATCTGACTTGATGACTCAAATATAAAAAATTTCGTACAAATTTTTATAGGGTTTTCAAAATGCAAAAAACTAACTATAATTGCCTGTTAAGTATCTCTACAGCAAATCACCACCACCACCACCATCATCATCGGTTCAATGTTTGTTTTACATGCTGGAATGTGTTGGGCATCATTTAGAAATTGACTTCTAAACTAACCTATCTCGAACTAGGTCTTTAATTAGCCTTCTTTTTCTCAAATCCATTATCACTTTCTCCCATGCCTTCTCCTGCCAACTGACCGTGATACATTAAATGTTCTACATCTACTAACCCAAGAACTCTCATCCATTCTTTTAATATGACCAAACCAACGAAGTCTCCTGTTTTGCACACATCTCCATGTGCTGTCAGATCTAATCTTCTTCTGAGGTCATCAGATCTAAGCCTGCCTTAAAGACTCACATTACACATCCATTACATCATTCTCCTCATATCATTTCTCTTCATGCAATGCATGTCCTCAACCCTCATTGGCCAGGTTACACATGACTGATTGACTTTTCTTTTGGTCAACAGTGGTAACATTCTGCTACCTCAACTAACCCAATCATTTTCATCCATCCTTTTAACGTGATCATATTATCAAAGTCTCCTGTTTTGCACACATCTGCATATGCTGTCCAGATTTAATTTTCCTCTGAGGTCATAAGAGGAAGATTAAATCTGGATAGTATAGGGAGATGTGTGCAGAACAGGAAACTTCCTTGGTTTGGTCACATCGAAAGAATGGATGAGAGTTTTGGAGTTAGTAGATGTAGAACAGTTGAGGTAGCAGGAAGATGAAATGTATAAACAACTGAACAAATAAGGAATGGCCTTAGAAAATATTTTGGGAACCAAGGAATGTCATATTATAGATCAAGAAGAATTTGTGTACACAGATGGGTCAGAGGAAACATGTTTCTGGAATTAAAAATAATAATCTAACAAGATTCAAAAGGATACAGCCGTATATAGAAATCCTATGAATTATTTTGAATTTCTCAATTAATCACACTCTTTTGGGGTTGGGGTGGGTGAGGTTGGGTGTATCGAACTCACAATTTAAATGCTAGAAGTCGAAACTAATACGAGTAGATAATCTCGGCAGAAACGTGAAAAGTGAAAATTTATAAATAACAAAATCCAAGTTGCTTAAGACATGCGTATAATATGCCAAAAAAGAACATATTTAAAAGCATTGTGTATCATAGTAAAACTACTGCCAGTACCTACCTACGTTACTACACGTGGAACATATATATTGATTCTGTGAAATGTTTGCAAGTATAGTTGTTATTTACTTCCTTCTGCAGGAAGATGTGGTACAAGGTCGGAAGGTGAGGGGAAAAGTCAGCGCTCCTGAGAAAGCACTCTGGCTCAACAAAAATAGCCATGAACAGACCTGTTGGCGTTCCAACATCCATCTGGACGATCGGCAATAAACTAACCCCTCCTCAAAGAGAAATGAACATGACTCGGAGAATGAAACTCTGAGGACTGAAGTGGACCATACCTCATCCCAACAGAAGATGGCATGGAACTGCAATGGCAGCCCCATGTCGTTCAGATTGATTGGTATGAAAAAGCCGTGGGGACAGCTAGTTGTATGGAATGACTAAAATCCAGTAATTACTACAATAACAGGTAACTATAGACCAGCGGTTGCCAACCTTTTGAACTTCGTGGACCAATAAATGTATTATTTGAAATTTGTCGGACCACTAATACAAATTTAGAAAAAAAGGTCAAGCTAAATTATTCAATGTATTCAAAATTTAATTAAAATTTACTTCATCCCATTCGGATTCCTCCTCCTCAACTATTTGTGCTTGGTTCTCTTGATTCTGGGCTTGCTTACGATTTCATGGTTCCAATATTTTGCAGTTGTGGCAACATTTTCTATGTCGTCGTAATCCATACTTCACTGCTAAAATTACATTCTATCTTTTTCTCCACTACAGTAACTAATTATCAACAGTAATGGTAAGAAACTATTTGGTAACAAATATTAAGTTATACTATGGTTGGATGATGCCACATTTGTGTACGCGTATATTTATGTTTATTTCAACATTACATCAATAATGCATTTTATTTTTACTTTTGTTCATCCCAAACAAGGCATATTTCCACTGAAGCGTAAAGGGGCTACTGTGATAAAGGTCAGATTTATAGGGGAACAACCTGGGTTGGGAGTTGGGCAGAAAGATGCTTGTTTACATTTAAATTTCTTGGTATGTGTTGGTATAGTTGGGGAAACAAGATGCAGGGAGGGAATTTGAAAGACAAGTGACCCGAGGAAAGAAGTATTAAAGTAGAAAATCGTCCGGCATCTGGGGACCTCTACAGAGAAGAGGTGTGATCATTTTGTTACTGGACATATTTAAATCTGTAATTTTACAAGAATGTCTCACTTTTTTTGCGGACCATAAAAAATGTAGCATGGAACTCCAGTTGTTTCTGGATCACCAGTCGGCGATCACTGCTATAGAGGTGGTTGACTGTAGTCAAGGGCAACCCGAAGGCTCCCTTTTCATTGGCTACTACACCGAGATGTAGAGGAGGGCACCACTCTTTTCCTAAGATTACTCCACTTACCCTTGATCCTAGTGCTGAGTGTTTAGGAAGAGGGCATCAAGTACCATTTTCTTTTTAGTCTTTGGTATGACTGGACCAAGGATTGAACCCCAGTCTCCCGGCAATTAGTGAACACTCTAACCATTATGCCAAAAATAAAATTTAGACATGCTTTCAAATAGATCTTAACGGATAGTTTAACAAGGTGTTGTAACCGAACATTCAGGATTTACATTTAATAAAAACCTTTCACTAGATGTGTTTATTTATCTCCTCTACAGGAGGGGTTTTGAAAAGCCAGCACACTAGGTGAAGTGCACTTTGGCCTACAAAAAATGCCCCCAGCAGCCCCATCGGCATTCTCTGACAGGGACGCCTCAGGCGATTATCAATAAACTAACCCCTCTCTAAGAGAGAGGGGGTAGAGCCTCGGAGGGTGTATCTCCTAGGACTGGACCACCTCCTCTAAGTTTCTCTTAATTTGAAGGCTACCAGAGGTTGGTGTTTGTTACGTAAAGACGAGAGTTATCTCCCGTTGACTTAAGTGACTCCCACCGTCACTCTTGACGGCAACCTCCCACTACTTGTATTACTGCTATATGTAATCAGTGTAAATAAATTCTTGTTATGTTCGCACGTGTCTCGACTCTGTTAATGAATGCTTCTATAACAAGTTACTAATATGGCTTTATTTATTACTCACCTGTATCAACCCATAATATAAAATGGTGTCAGAATAAAACATCGAACCGTCAACACTCACAGCCGTATATAAATATTTTCAAAAAAAAAAAAAAAAAAAAAATGGAATTTTTACCACATCCAAAAGAATTAAATTTCTCTTCGGATAATCTCGGACAGGAATGGGAAACTTGGAAAAACCAATTTCAATTGTTCCTGCAAGCTACAGAGTCGGACAAAAAACCGGAGAAGGTGAAAACTTCAATATTACTGACCTGTATAGGAACCGAGGGAAGGAAAATATATTATACGTTTAACTTTGAAAATGACGAAGAGAAGCTAAACTTGAAAAAAGTTATAGAAAAATTTGATGCGCACTGCCAACCAAGAAAAAACCTGACGTTTCTCACATATCAATTTCTCACATGCAAACAGAAAGAAACACAGAGATTTGATGAGTACGTCACAGAACTACGGCAAAAGGCAAACAAATGTGAATTCGGTGACCTCACTGAAAGACTAATAAAAGACATTCTAATTTGTGGCGTTAATGACAACATGTTGAGAGAAAGAATGCTCAGAGAACCTTCACTGGATTTACAAAAGGCGATACAAGCAGGCCTGAGTGCTGAAGAAACGAAGAGACACTCCAAGATAATGGCTGCATACGAAACAGAAAATATCGCAACAATTCGCAATCCAAAGAAAAACAGGCTGTCGTCCAAAGTCATGTTCAAACGTGAAGACAAAAAGCCCGCGAAAACACAACAATGGATTGAGACATGCACCTACTGCGCTGGGTCACATCAGAAAGGAAACTGTCCAGCATACAATAAAAACTGCACAAATTGCGGCAAAAAAGGACACTTCGCTCGAATATGTCGAACGAAAAAGAAGAAATTATATAATGTCGGACAATCACACAATTCAGACCACGTGGAGCAAAATCAGTTTAACATGGACGCCATATTGAAAAAAAATGTAGACTCACTACAAACTGACAAATGGAAAGTAAAGATTCGAGGCAACGAAACACTAATCAACTTCAAAATCGATACAGGTGCTGAAGTAAATGTATTACCAGCAAAAATATATAGAACTGTTGAACCAAAGCCAAAATTAAATAAAACGTCCATAAAATTAACCGCCTACAACTGTACGCAAATTCCCACGATAGGGAGCTGTGTTATACAATTACAAAATAAAAATATAAAAGTAAATTCGCATTTCATTGTGGCAAACACAAATGCAAACGCAGTAATCGGCGCAGAAACAGCGGAAGAATTAGGACTGATAAAAAGAACTTATGAAATAAACAAGACGGACATAGAAGCATTAAAAGAAAAATATAAAGATTGCTATGGTGACATCGGAAAATTACCAGTCACACATCATATAACAATAACTCCGGACATAAAACCCGTCATAAATCCTCCAAGGAACATACCGTTTGGGATGAAACCAAAATTAAAAAAGGAGTTAGAAAAAATGACTAAAATGGGAATAATAAAACCCGTTGAAGAACCGACAGATTGGGTAAATTCTCTGGTAATAGTGGAGAAACCGAACGGAAAATTAAGACTATGTTTGGACCCTAGAGATCTAAACAAGGCCATAAAAAGAGAACACTACAAATTACCCACCGCCGAAGAAATATTTGCAGAAATGGAAAATCCAAAATATTTCACGAAATTAGACGCTTCAAATGGATATTGGCAAATACCCGTTGATGAAGAAAGCTCTAAGCTATTAACATTTAATTCGCCATTTGGTCGTTATTCGTTCACGCGCCTGCCATATGGAATACATAGTGCCTCTGAAATTTTTCAAGCACAAGTTGCAAAAATAATAGAAGGCATACCTGGAACGAAGAACTCACAGGATGACATAATAATATGGTCAGAAACATTAGAGGACCATATAAAAACATTAGACAAAGTATTCAGTCAACTACGCAAAGCTGGATTAAAATTAAACAAAAATAAATGTGAATTTGCAACAAAGCAATTAACATATTTAGGTCATTTGATCACTGATGAAGGAATAAAACCAGACCCTTCTAAAATAAAGGCAATAACACACATGCCTCTACCCGAAAATAAAAAAGATATCCAACGATTTTTGGGGATGACCAACTACCTGTGCAAGTTCATACCAGAGTACTCAGAGGTAACTACACCGTTGAGAGTACTGCTACACAACGATACGCTGTGGTCATTTGATAAACCTCAAATAGAGGCTATAGAAAAACTAAAACGGATAATAACTAGCCTACCAATTTTAAAATTTTATGATCCCAGCAAAGAAATTAAAATCACCACCGATGCCAGTAAACATGGATTGGGTGCAGTGTTACAACAGAAACATGATGAAAAATGATTACCCGTGTCATACGCGTCACGATCGACAACCTCAGCAGAACAAAATTACTGCCCGATAGAATTGGAAACGCTCAGCATAGTGTTCGCCTGCAACAAATTCCACCAATATATCTATGGAAGAAAATTTCTCATAGAAAATGATCACAAACCATTAAGGCAAATTTTTTAAAAATCCATTACAAAAAGCCCTCCGAGAATACAAAGATTCATACTCGCGCTTCAGAAATACGAATTCGAAGTAATATACATTCCAGGGCGAGAATCCGTAATTGCTGATGCATTATCACGTGCATACATATCAGACAGCGAACAAGAAATATCGGATACAGAAATGGACAAATACATCCATACCATTATAAAACAATATCCAATGAGCGACCAAAAACTCAACATATACCGTGAGGAGACTGGGAAAGACCCAACACTAAAAATGCTCATGAAATATGCGACATCAACTTGGCCAGAAAAAATGGAAGTGCCACCCACAATAGCACCATATATGCCAGTCCGCGATGACATATCGGTTGTGAAAGGACTAGTATTGAAAGGTACACGAATAGTGGTCCCAACCTCCCTAAGGAAGGAAGCCCTACAAAAAATCCACACTGGACATTTGGGCATAGAAAAGTGCATTACAAGAGCAAAAGAGGTCGTATATTGGCCTAACATAAACAATCAAATAAAAGAAATGGTTAGCACATGCACACATTGTCTAGATCACAGAAACCGACAACCGTCAGAATCACTAATACACCATGAAATACCCGTAACACCATGGACCAAAGTTGCGACAGACGTATTTTACTTATATAGTAAAGCATATGTAGTGATAATAGACTACACGACTAGATATTTCGATATCCACAAACTTGATGACTGCAAATCAAGTACGGTGATCAATAAAATAAAAAACACCTTCGCAAAATTTGGCATTCCACAAATAGTGATTAGTGACAATGGACCCGAGTACCGATCATCAGAATTTAGACAATTTGCTAAAGATTGGGATTTCAGGCATATCACGACAAGTCCGAACTATCCATAGTCGAATGGCTTAGTAGAAAGAAACATTCAAACAATTAAAAGAACATTAAAGAAATCGTTTGAAAGTAGACAAGACCCATACCTAGCAATGTTAGCGTTACGGACTTCACCATTAAAAGATAAAACCCCGTCACCAGCCCAACAGTTGATGAAAAGAACGCTAAGGACAAATCTTCCAAATATCATGCATACCAAAACAATGAAAAAGCGTGAAATAAATAATAAGTCCAGAGAGCTACCAAAACTAAAGAAAGACGATACTGTCCGTATTCTTTCACAAGAAAAATGGAACCGAAAAGGTAAGGTTGTGAAAAAATTAAAAGAGCCTCGTTCATATCTAATAAAAACAGAACAAGGAAATTATGTACGGCGCAACAGACGTCATATTTTAAAAACAAAAGAAAATCAAAAGTACAAAATCGAACACGACTATGAAAACATAATAAACCAAGAAAATAGTCGAAAACAAGTCGTATCAAAAACGGGCTCGGAAAACAAAATAATACCAAACTCCACAAAGAAAGGGAAACCAATTAAGTGTCCAGCCCGATACAGAGACTAAATGAGAAAACTCTAAAAAATAAAAATACTTTTATTTTTCAGTTAAAACAAAGAAATAAAAAACGGAGATGTTACGTAAAGACGAGAGTTATCTCCCGTTGACTTAAGTGACTCCCACCGTCACTCTTGACGGCAACCTCCCACTACTTGTATTACTGCTATATGTAATCAGTGTAAATAAATTCTTGTTATGTTCGCACGTGTCTCGACTCTGTTAATGAATGCTTCTATAACAAGTTACTAATATGGCTTTATTTATTACTCACCTGTATCAACCCATAATATAAAAGTGTTAAATTAAAACTTGGTCGGCACTATGTTCTCACGATTGAGTGCATGAGATAGCAACTGGGTCAGACGGTCTTTCACAAGCTGTAACGTGCAAACACTATAGCGAGGTCCACGTGATATAGAAAAAAAAAACAGAAAGAAAGAGCGAAGCATAGAAGAGACAATAGTATTTCTTTTGAAATTATAAAATAAATAAAAATATAAAACCAATAATAAAAACAGCAAAAGGTAAAGTGAGAGGGGTACAGAATAAAGGGGGGAGAAGAGATTGACATCAATAGGACAGAGAAAGACAAACATGTAAGTTCAAAAAATAAATAATAGAAAGTAAATAAAGTTTATATCGATGCAGCCTACCCAAGTCAACAAAATACCAGTATGGGGAGTCAGCTGATAAAAATTCGACTCCTGTCTCTGGAGTTGTTTGAGAAAACAAGAAGAAAAAAACAAAACCAACTCTCATAAACCATTGTTTTATGACAGTGAGACCCTGGTGCTACCAGATCAGACTGTCTGAAGATACCAGCTTCCTGATTTAAAATGCACCAAACATTGATGTTATTGCTTTTTTTCTTTCTTTTTGCAACACTCAATCATGTTCTGCAAAGCTAAAAGCAAAAACAGCATTTTTCCTCTACAAAACAACCAAATCAAATACCATGGATAAATATTTAAAGATATAAAGAACTTTAAGCATAAAAACTTTTACCAAAATGACCCAATTCACTATTAAATAATCTGAAAAGAGTTGATATGTTGTAAAATAAAACAACTAAACCAAACACCATGAATAAATATTTGAAGATATAAGAAACTGGAAACATAAAAACTTTTACCAAAATGACCTGATTCAGCATTAAATGACCCAAAAAGGGTTGATATGCCATAAAACAAAACAACAAAACTATGACAGTGAGAAGCACTTGTCTTAAAAAATGCAATGTTAGATACTAAAATACATTCTTTTGATGCAGCAACATCATTACAGATTTTTAGTATTTTTGCATCATATCCAGCACTTACCCAGACTTGAGACTAGATCGTCCAAGTTGCTGCCTTGATAGCTTTGTGTTACGCATATTGACATTGCAATAAAATCATAATTTAGCAAATAAAAATTTGGCTCTTTAAATATAAGAACTACAGTCAGCTTCGGCCAATGAAAACGTTCCATTTAATCTCTCTCCACTATATGCTGAGAAAATCTACCTTTATTAAAACCCTTTTGTATAATCCCTTAACTATTGAATTGTTTTGTTATACCTTTTCTGCTTTGGCAAGTAGCAACTGTGCATCAGGATTTGTGAAATTTACGATTTTAATAATTAAGTTTTATTTTACTTGATAGTAGGTACAAAAAAAAATCTTTATTGCAAGTAAAGTATTTCCAATAAATTTCTTTTACACATACAGGTGGTTACCTCTAAACAGAAGGAGGATTGGTCAGAGCTTTATTTCTTCAAATAAATGTTTGTGCATTCTGCTTAAAAATTAACGGATGTAATATTTTTAATATGATGGGTTAAAATATATCTAGGACTGTCAACCCACTGAATGATGTAGAATGGTAATTTATATTTTAGCTGATTTAGCCATTGTTTATTTTATGAGGTTTTGTCTAATGAGGTAAACAAAGCGGATTTTGTCAAAAATACATGGTGCTGGGTATAACAACGGTAAAAGTATTGGTATAAAATTGATTAAAGTCTTTCAACATCAAACCTCCTCTACCAGGCAACCCAAGGAGAACTAATTGGAGCTATATTTATGTCGCTACAGCTGATTACTTTAATTAGTGTGTACAGTAAATAAAAAAAACAAAAAAACAAAACAATTATTCCTTTCAGTGGATGGCTTTTATATCTTGTTGATGTTTCCCCTTTGTAAAACATTCACAGCAAGAACTCGTTTTCTACCACCATTACAAGGAACTTTATTTTCTTCCTCTGTGTACCTAAAGCCAAACGGAGTTGTCATGAACAGTTTCATTCCAAGATCTTCCCATATGTTGTCTGGTGCTACCAGATCAGACTGTCTGAAGATATCAGCTTCCTGACTCAAAATGCACAAAACATTGATGTTTTATTTTCTCTTTGCAAAACCAAAAACAAAAAAACAATTTCCCTCCTCCTTCCCACCTCTCTCTCAACCAAACACCATGAATAAATACTTGAACATATAAGGAACTTAAAGCATAAAAACTTTCACCAAAATGACCAGATTCAGCATTAAATAACCCGGGGAGGGTTGGTATGCCATAAAAAAAAAACCAACCAAACATCCCATCTGTGGAACACATTATCACGAAACTGCTTCCCTGCAGACTATAACATGGTCGTCTGCAAGTTCAATGTCAACAAATACTTGTCGAACCCTTCTCTTAAGTAATCAGATTTTATCCATCTTTTTTAATCCTGTCATAGTACTGTTCATCATCCAACTGACAATCTCGTTAACCTTTATCCTCGAGTGGCTTTTGGCCTTGGTAAGTGGGGACTCATTAGTATAAAAATAAACAAACAAACAAATAAAAAGCACCAACGAACTGGCTTTGTGATTTAGTCTTCCATTTGGTTGTAATAACTATAAATCTGACTTCGTTTTTTGGGGGTATCTTTTTTATTTCTTGTTAAAGTATGCAAGCATTTTGCTTGTTATATTTTCCCATGTGTTTCTTGGTAGATACAAAACGGATATTTTTTTCTTCTTTAAATGCTTTAGTCAATTATTTGTTGACCATTATTTAAAACTATTATTTAAAATTATTTGTTGACCATTATTTGTTGACCATTATTTAAAACTCAATTATGACCATGTTTAAAACTAATTTAAAAGGTAGTGAGTGATTTAAATGATGACAAAGAGAATATTTCATGATTTTTCTTTTTACTACTAAATTAGAAAACAGACGTCAGAATACAAAAAATAAAATTGTTGCCAATCGAGTTTAATCAGTTCATTCCTCGATGGCGGTTTGCTCAAAATGCAGTTTCAGAATTCAAACAAGTTTTTGTCTAAATAAAAAAATAAAAAATGGTATTTTTCCACATCAGGTCTTGAAATACGTAAAAAGAAAAATACAATAATGAGAAAGAAACAACAAAATTTAAATAAACACAATTACAGAACTTTCAGTTTTAAATATTCAATTTTTTTTATTTCTGAGCACTCTGAGAGGATAGAGCTTCACCATGACTCAACAATATATCATCTGATATAATGACTTAACTTTCAATTTTTTTCTTCTAAATTGTTAACAATTTTGTCTAAAACATGGATAAAAATGTTTTAACTTTAAAGAAGCCGATTTTTCATCCTTGGAACTAGAAAATCCTGGTATTTAGATTCAAATTCATTATTTTTTAATGCTTACAAGTGTGGGTTACCATTAAAACGTCCTAAATAAAAATTGAGATGTGGATACACGCCAAATTCTAATTGAAAGTTCCTTAGTTATACATTACATGTAAAAGGAAAGAATGAAGGGATAAATGCCAATTGAGAGAGAGAGAAAGAGAAAGAAAAGAGATAGAGGGGAACTGAAAATCACGAGAGGAGGTGGAGAAGATAAATACATAACCGGAGAAAGAAGTAGTTCTAAGAAGCTGGCAAAACCAGAAATGCTCAAAATACATACATAATCAATCTAAGAGGAGAAAACGGCGACAGGTGACATTACAAGGGAAGTAAAGCAAGTTATACATGAAGGTGGAGAAGGGTGGTAAAAAGCAGTTAGTTTAGAAAATGACATCACCGACTACAGACCTCCATATGAGGGGGTGGCGATCATGAAACTGACAATCAACCCCAAGTGGGCAAGAAAGAAAGAAAAAGAAAACAACTCACTCAATCGAGAGAGAAAGCCTAATGAAAGGCATTAAAGGCAAAAATGGAAGGGGGACATGGCATAACTACAAAATCTAAAAATTATGACCATGTTTAAGCTAAGTAACTTGGAAATATCCCACCCCTTCTGAATTGCATACAGTTATTTTTTTTAAAAAGCACAAGGAAAGTATGTTTGCTATATGTTTCATAAGAAGACAATTAGTAATTGCATTATCTGGACTCCTAACTTTTTTTCTTCTTTTCAACATTTTTGTACTGAAAATACCTCCATGTGGTTCAAAACTCTTAAAGCATTCAATTTCTGCTAAAACTTCCAACAGACTATTCAAATTGCAAATATGTCAGTGAGGCTCGTATAGTTTTAATAAAAATTATTTTCTTTGTTCCACATACGATAACTCTTATGTTGCCATTTGAATCTTAACAGGTACAAAAAAAAAGCCGGATTCATGTTTCCTTTTTCTTTCTTTTATATCTTTACTTCTTATGAGAAGAAGTGTCACAGAGTGCTTAAATAAGCGCTGTAATTATCACTAGTATTTAGGAGATTAGATGGCACAAGGCCACATGACATTATTCAAAGATAATACATCTTTGGCAAAATTTACATGAAGATCCACTCAACAGTTACATGAAATTTCTAAGACAGACAGACACACCAGTTAAAATATAACCTCATTGGTACTTAGTATTATTGTTGGCCTCCTGCTTCAAGAAACATTGGATGGCCTCTGATTTTATAGTGAAACAGGGTTAGCAAATCCCCAACTGCATTTATCCTGACCCTGCATTTCTTTAAGTTTAGTGGCAAAGAGAAATCTAAGGGAACTGGAAGCAATGGTAGGATAAGGACTGCTGTTATTTCAAAGTTTTCTTTTTCCTAAATTAGTTGCCTGACCAAGGCTTGAGTCTAGTCTACTTTAAAATTTCACCCATAGGGAGGAGGAGGAGTAAGTTACTTCCAAACTTACTGCACCTGGTATTCACAATTTGGTGACCCCATTTAAGCAGGCTTGTGTATCCAATAGCACAAACACTGGATTCACTATTAACATTTTTAAACAGTCCATCCGACTTTGAAATCTTTTTTAAGAAATCTTTTTTCACTATTTATAATTTATATTCATTTCCCCCCTCTTGTTGAAACTTGTTATCGATAACTTTGAATCTGACAAATCGATATTTGATTCTGACTAGCCATTTTTTCCTTTTCATCTTTGTGCCATGTTCTTTACAATAAAAATTCGTATTTCACTTTACTTTCTTTCAAAAAATACTTATTCCTGCTAGGAAGATTGTTATAATGGAGAAATTTTCAATAATGACCTAAAGAGCTGCATCAGCTTACGACATTAAATAAAACAAACTCCTGCATTACTCTATCTTTTCCAGTTTTCAGATAAAAAATTATATGTGTTTAAAATAAATATTTAGCTATTTATTTCTTAAAATTACTTGTATATCATAATAGAAGGTAAAATATGTTTTTATTTCAAACAACTCAATAAATATCTTTTCCAATGTAATGTCTGACCATTAGTGATGAAGAATGGATTTGTGATGATGGCATCGATACAAACGATTTTCATTTCTTTCATTATCCTATTTTCCCTGCTAAATAACCTTAAGAAAAAAATTGGATGAAACATTACATATTTCGGTATTTTCAAAATACTCTTATATAAAAAAATCTTCATGAATGATTTCTACTGATACACAATTTGTAGATACATTTTTTTGTCTTTCCATCGTTATTCATCAGTCATTTCAGTGATGATTTCTTAACTATATTTAACTTTAATTGATACATAATTCTAACTTTAAAAGTATTTCCTCTATTTTGCTTTGACTTTGACTCCATGGCGCTACATGTAAATACCAATAACTTTGGTGATCTGATAAGAGCTGATGTTTCAATGTGATATGATCGTAGGTAAAGGGTTATTTACCTGCCCTCCTACTGCACCAAGGTGAGATATGATATCAGTTTAATGTGGAGGAAACCCACCTCCCCCAAATAGAGGGGACATTCTAGACGGGTTTTAAATTTTCTGTGATCGGACCTATCAGCATTCTCCGTCAGATGCACCTCAGACGACTGCTCATAAACCAGGAGATAATGCCTGAGAGGATGACCTCCTAGAACCGAACAGAGCCATACCTCACTCTGATCCAAGAGTCAGGCTTCTGTTCAAACCAAATCCATGTCCCAGAATGTGCCAGTAAGCTAGGTGTTATTAATAGTATGTGAATTAGAATAATAATGGTGACTGTAGAGATTAATATTAGCTACTGATGTTATTAAGAACGTTTTGCTCATAATCAGCATACAACAATGCAATAATATTCTTGATAACAACGAACAAAGGGTAAAGCTGTATAGTCTGTTTGGCCTTTTTTCTTTCCTTTTAGGCAGTCATAAAACAAAAGATTAGC
This sequence comes from Sepiola atlantica, assembly GCA_963556195.1. Classification (NCBI taxonomy): domain Eukaryota; kingdom Metazoa; phylum Mollusca; class Cephalopoda; order Sepiida; family Sepiolidae; genus Sepiola; species Sepiola atlantica. The sequence goes on along the minus strand of OY744537.1, from coordinate 62,746,233 downwards.
ATTATGTTTCGGAATTTTTTAGATGAGGGATTGATAATTTGTATTATTCAGATGACTATTCTCATATTTGTTGTTATTTTCACAACGTTTCGGTCGATGTAACCTTTGACCTCCTTCAATACATGTTTTCGAACTTGGAAATATTTATGTTGAACTCGGTAACCTATACAGAATTTTGAACTTTACCCGTTATTTAATCCATGGGGGTAGAGTGTTCTTGTTTTATCAGCCATGACGGGTAGAAATGTCTGACAGAACAAGAAAAATCTACCACCATGGATTAAATTAAAAAAAAAGATTCAGTTCGAAATTCCGTATAGGTTCTCAAGTTTGACATAAGGATTCCGAAGTTTGAAAAGATGCACTTGAATGTCAACAGTTACATCGGCCGAAATGTTGGGAAAATAACCAAGATGAGAATAATAGAAATAATACCGATGATTAGCATTCAAGCTAAAAAAACAAACACCCAACATCCGTCCAACAAAAAAACAATTGTTTATAATACAGTCTATCAATGAAGGGTTAAAACTAATTATCAGACAAGAATATATTTTTGGCTCCAACTCCCTTGCAATTATTAAAGGGTTCAAAAGTAGTGTTTAACAACATTTTTGGGGTATAAATCGTTATTTACATATTTCAAACTGTTTTCCTCATTTTGGTCGTTGCTATTTTCATACTCCATCAATCATCCCGAATAAACAATTGTACCTGGAGAACTATCTACACTTCACTTAAAAAGGATATTACTGATAAGGAATAAGCAACATTAGTCCAAAAGTGAACTTAATAGCTTTGACAGGGTAGTAATACAATAGATGGAAGGTGTGGTTATGTAGGAAGAGAGATTTGCATTAGAAATTAGATGACTAAGAATAGAAATTTCCATTGGGTATTTAAGTTGATGTGTTAAGGAAATTACGTCGCGAACACGAAGTCGACATGGCAAAATAAGCTAATCTTTTTCTCTTCTCTGTAAGAAGGAATGGACATGTTTTTGGGGACGTCCCCTCCCCAATCGGGGTGGGGGCTGATGGGAATATATAATATTACTGCAAGCTAAGAGCAACTTTTAAGAAAAAAGAAAGAAAAATATTAAAATGCACAATTGTGTGCTGTTACGACAACGGCTATAGCAAAGAGAAAGATAAAGACAGATCAAATCTACACACTGTCACGGTCATCACTACTGCTGAGACGTGTACACAACAACATAGCTGTTTAAAAGACTCCTGGTTATGTGACGACATCGGCGAGATATTTGTCATAGTCAAAAGTTGACTAAAGCGTAACACAGAGATTGAACCTGGTATGCCGATTTCAGAGTCTCCGTTGATAATCGTTTCGCTGCTTACAATTCATAAAAAAATAATCTTTCAAATAATAAATTTGTTATGAACATTTTTTATGTATTTTTTTTACAAGCAGGGATGGGTGGAGTCGGGGTTGTGAGTCGGCAATTTTTTAAGGAGTCAGAGTTAATGTCTGAATGTTTGTTTTTGTTTGGGGTCGATTTTTTTTTTTAAAAACAGATCCCTCTACCCCGACTCCTAGTCGTGAATTGGATATTTTTTTAGCTGATTCACTACCTCTAAAGTCGGCAATTGGGAGTCAGCAGTTTTTTGCCAGTTTAAAACCAAGTCCGAAGTCAATTTTTTCCTTCTGATTGCCCACCTCTGTTTTCAAAGAGTATTCATCAAATTGTATATTCTTTGATCATTTGCAAACACACCTTTTTTTTTAAAAACTCAATTGAAATGTAGAAAAAGAAATGCTCAAATCTTTTATTATTTAATTCAAAGAGATTTTCTGAAAGAAAAGATAAAAGTCGATGTACACTTTAATCATGCAAACAATTAACATTAATGTTTCTTCAATCTCTGTGGGAAGATTTTGTGACAAGATATTTGCATTGTTTTCAACATCAACATTCAGTAGTCATTATATTATTAGCCCTGTTTGCAGTCGACAAAGTAAGAAAATAGAAAGGATTCCTGAATACATGTATTATATATATATATATGTATATATAATGAATCAAGTTATTTACACCCTCACTCTCTCTCTCTCTCTCACACACACAAACAGACAAGATTTAATCTTTGTTAAAACGAAGGGATCTGCATCTGGGTATATCTCCTACAGGTTTCTTTAAATTTGTTATATATATATATATATATATATATATATATATAACTGAAAGCGCGAGGACAAATGGAAATTGAAACATGAATTGGAACTTTCTTTATATTATCAGTAATAAAAAAATCAGTACTTGTGAGAACACATGAAAAACTAACTTAAAAAAACTAAAAGAGTTCTTTGTTGGTCTTATACAACAAAATGTCTAAAAGGAAGGTTTGCTACCCAAACACACACACATATTATATACATTCCCCTTATGGGTAGAGCACTCTGGTGGAGGAAATGGTGGTTTCTACTTAGTGTATAAGCCACACTCTTTTGTTAAAAAAATTGAGTATTTTCGGTTATTAGTATTGCAAGAAAATAAAATGTAAACAAATGAATAACTTCATTTAAGTAGTGGACTCGGTAGCTTAAGCAGTAGAGCACCAGATGCCAACCACTGGTGACCAATGCTCGAATCTCACTATGTCTAGACATACTGATGAGTCATAGATGACAATAACAGCTGTCTGTGGATGATATATATATATATATATATATATATATATATATTACTGTTACATCAAAGGCTACAGCAAAGAGAGAGACAGATCAAATCTACACACTGTCACGATCATCACTACTGCTGAGACGTGTACACAACAACATAGCTGTTTAAAAAAACTTCTGATTACGTGACAACATCGGCGAGATATTTGTCATAGTCAAAAGACAAAGAATTAGTTGAATGAAGCGCAACACAGATTGAACCTAATATGCCAATTTCAGGAGAAAGGGGGTAGATAGCATCACCTCAGGCTATAATGCTATAAATAATAATCAGTTTGGTTATTTATCGCACTAACATTAAGATTGAAATGACATAGTAAGGTTAACAAATTTACATATTGCTTTGCAAAAGAACATCTATATATATATATATATATATATATATATATATATATATATATATATATAACATATAAAGTATCTTGTCAGATTTTCAAAGTCAGACCTAAATAGTAATGCATCTGATAAATTAATATTTGACTTGGACTAGTTCTTTTTTTTTCTTTGTTTTTTTAGCTATGTTATTGACTCAAATATAATGTAGTTCGTTTAAGTTTCTTTCTGATAATAATTAGGCAGGCTAGGAACTTTGTTAGACTGGAGACATTTTCCGTTTATAACATAACCAGCACCAGCCGTTTAAGAAATTAATGAAAAGACATTTCAACATTTCCCTATTTTTTTCGTTATTGCGATAGAGACGAGGGGAGGGGATTTCTTCTTCTTCTCCCCTTTTCTTATAAATACCAGATAAGATATTGTGTGTGTTTGTGTACTTGTATTAATATGGATAAAAGTTAGTCTTAACAATAAAACAATAAAAAAAAAATTCGATTAATTAATTATTCAATTACTTATTTCGGATTTATTTATCACAACTTCCAGTCCAGTTTCAAGATAAGAGAAAAACAATAAATTTAACTGCGTTTCTAAAACCCATATCTACAATAATAATTTCTTTTTACAATTTAAATATTTGTACAGAACACTTCTACTTTTAAATACAACGTGTTTCTAAAAATCATATTTAAAACATTACATTTACAGGTTAAACAAACAAGTATTGTTGGATCAGTATTTGTGATAATACCCCGCTTTCTCTTTCTCTCGCCCCCACCTCTCTCTTTTCCTCTTCCACTTTCTCTCTTTTAATTGTTTGTCATTCGCTTCCTTTTATTACTTCTATCAATCGTCCATTATTTACCTCATTCGCCTTTTGTGACAACGCCTTTTGTAGCATCATCGAGTGTGTTCGTCTAGTATAATCTATATTTATAAAGTTTGGTTATTTATTGCACTAACAGTGGAATTAAAATGCCAAATTCATATTTACAATAGACGAACAATAGCTTTTTAATATACTTAGCATGTGTATGCAATTGATATAGTAAGTTTAACAAATGTACATATTGCTTTGCAAAAGAACCTCTCATTAATTCACTATTCGTTTTTATTGTTTGCTAATTCAATAATTGTTTTCATTTTACTTTAGCACATAGTTATATTTACAAATATTTTTTATATAGTGTATAAATGCTTAATATTTTGGGTAAAAAGAGTCTTTCCGGTCAATTTACTTCTGGGGGTTTGCGATCCAGTTCTAGATTGTAAATTAACCCTCATCCTAACTCAACACACACATGTAGCGGCAAAGTTTACCCTTCGGTGCCCAAAATGAAAATGCTTAAAATCGTTTCTGCGCACATATCTCTGCGCATACACTCACCTGAATTTTAATAAAAACAAATAAAACATTTTGAATTTGTCAAATTTACCTTTTTTTGATCCACCTCGAGTACATAAAAAGACAGATTTTTCCTTCAATAACATGTTGAGACAAAATCCATGACAGAGCTAACATCGACATTTCGCCAGCTTCCCTCGCCCCTTCTGTCGGGCCTTGGGAAAGCTATTAATACATTTCCCAACTCACACACACACACAGTCATAAGCATACACAGTGACACTAACGCACACCCATACACACCGCATTAACTCTTTCACAGTGTCGTCTGCTGATCGAAAACAAATGTATAAACTTATTCATTTTAATACTCCTAACATTTCTCACTGAACTTTCTACAATGAAAACAAATGAACATTAATTCTTATTAATAACTTTCAATGAAATGTAATTTATGTAATTGAGTGGGGAAGTTTTGATTACAACTTTTCTGACCTGTGGATAATTCACAGCCCTTAAATTATCAACTCAGACTTCTTAATTATCTCAGTTAATGAATCCCCCTTGTTCTGCAAGGACTCTCAAAATATGAACAAACATTCTGTTTTCCTATCTATCTAAACTTCCATTTTAAACATATATAAATTATCTCGTTTGTGAACTTATGATTTTGTACTCATTATTTTGTTTGTGTTTACCATGATACATTTCTTTTGCTCTCTCACACTTGTGTATACCTAAAACTGTTTTCCTTAAAAATGTTTCTCTAAAACTGGCTCTCCCTAAAGATCGACCCCTAAAAGTAGAACCCTAAAAAGGGTCACTCTAAACACACACACCGGCTAGGCAAAGAAAACAAGTCAATGAGACCCCAACACGCAAATAATTTTCTTAAAAATTCTATTTAAAAACATAATTTAATTATTATCTGTAGTGTCTGTATATTTATAAAGTTGAGCCATTTATTGCACTGACAGTGAGATTAAAACGCCAAATTCATATTCAAAACAGAAAAAACAGTTTTCTAATATACTGATCATGTGTATGCGATCGATACCGTAAGGTAAACTAACTTGCATATTGCTTTGCAAAAGACCACCTCATTAATTAACTATTTGTTTTTCTATTGTTTTTTAATTCAATGATTGTTTTCATTTTAATATAACAAAACATACTTCTATTTACAAATATTTTTTATATCATTGATAAAGGTTGAGCATTTGGGGTGAAAAGAGTCTTTCCGGTCCTTTCCAGTCAATTTATTGTTTATTTCTGCGTGATTGCAATTCTTGGATTCCTAAATTTTCCTGGGCAACACGGGTCACGATAGTGAGAAAGAAAGCAGACAATACCCTAAAACAAAAGTATTTATATAAACAAGAACATACAACATCCATATTTGTATTAGAGAACCTCTGAATAGAAAGCAGTATGCGAAAATCAATTTATAACAATGTTCTGCAGGGTGAAAACCAAAATCAGTTATTTTTGTATTTTATTTTGAGTCTTAGATCAAGTCAAACGTGTGTGTGTGTGGCCACCATCTTGCTGTTACAAAGCCGTACACAAGATAAGAAACAGACTTGTTTCTTGACATCGAGATGGAGACGCACGCACACACAATGTTTGACATTCTATTCAATGAGAAACATCATCTACAAAAGTTTCTTATTACAATAGACTTGCCTAAATTACTGTCTG